>NC_069401.1:78486784-78531784 GCF_026875155.1 Cherax quadricarinatus | reverse complement strand
GCTTCTGATGAGCTGTGCTACTCCTACACTTCCTCTGTTCTCTCGGTCTTTCCTCATAATCTGACATCCAGCTAAGAAAACCACATCTGTTATTATCTCCGTCAGCTTCGTCTCTGTGAATGCTGTGATGCCAGGAGATGCCTCCACTATTCGTTCTTATCATTCATCCCTCATTTTATTCCATCTGCATTAGTGTAACATATTTTCAGCTTCCTTTCCATTACTGTGTTTTGGCTTCTGGGTTCATGAGTACCTATTCCCTGCACATTGATTAGGGAGTGGGAGGGGTTTCTATGGGTTTGAGCGTGTGTGTGTATGTACTCACCTATTTGTGGTTGCAAAGGAGAGACATAGCTCCTGACCCCGCCTCTTCAATGATTGCTACTAGGTCCTCTCTCTCCCCTTGCTCCATAAGCTTAATTATACCTCGTCTTAAAACTATGTATGGTTCCTGCCTCCACTACGTCACTTGCCAGATATTCCACTAAAGAAATACTTCCAAACATCTCTTTGACTCATCTGAGTTTTCAACTTCCAACTGGGACTCCTTGTGTCTGTGTCCCATCTCTGGAATATCCTGTCTCTGTCCACCTTGTCAATTCTTCCCAGTATTTTGTATGTCGTTATCACACACTACCAGGAACAGTCATCAACCTTGCCTTGTAACACACACTACCAGGAAGAGGCAGTAAGGTGAGGAAAAATAAGTAGGTTTTACTAGAGGTTTTCCCTGCGCTTTAAACATCAGAACTGGATATTTCTCTTGTGTTTGTGACATGACTTTATTCTCTTCCTTTTCTGCTAGTGACATGACTTTGCTCTCTTTGTTTTCTACTAGTAACATTACATTACTCTTGTCTTCATGAACTAGTAACGTGGTTTTATTCCCTTGTTTAAGTGTTTCCCACACTATCTTATGCTATTAAATAGCCTAAGATCACATTTATAGCCTTCACAAAAAAGGCTAAACTTTCTTAAATCGCAATAAAATCAAAACATTGCCATAAAACCAAAATAAATATTCTTTTTCAAAACACAGTTTCTTTATTGGTTTTTGCCAACTCTTACCAAGGATACGCAGTAAATAAGAACAGCAAATCACTGGGCAAAAATCGATGCCAAGAAGATAGAACTCTCAAAGAGAGACGGAAGATGTTAGAGAACGGGAGCTATGACTCGACCCCTGCGACCACAATTAGGATGGTAGATACACAGTTGAGGTTGTCCACTGCAAGCTGGAGCCAAGACAAACATTTTAAATCAAAAGGAACTGTGGATCTCTGACGTATCCGGAGGATCTTGTTGAAGAACAGACACGAGGCGCAGAACGATCGCATACTGGCACCACATTTCACAATGTACAGCTTTATCATGTCAGGTTATCATGTCAGGTTATCATGTCAGGTTATCATGTCAGGTTATCATGTCAGGTTATTATGTCAGGTTATCATGTCAGGTTATCATGTCAGGTTATCATGTCAGGTTATCATGTCAGGTTATCATGTCAGGTTATCATGTCAGGTTATTATGTCAGGTTATCATGTCAGGTTATCATGTCAGGTTATCATGTCAGGTTATCATGTCAGGTTATCATGTCAGGTTATCATGTCAGGTTATCATGTCAGGTTATTATGTCAGGTTATCATGTCAGGTTATCATGTCAGTTATCATGTCAGGTTATCATGTCAGGTTATCATGTCAGGTTATCATGTCAGGTTATTATGTCAGTTATCATGTCAGGTTATCATGTCAGGTTATCATGTCAGGTTATCATGTCAGGTTATCATGTCAGGTTATTATGTCAGGTTATCATGTCAGGTTATCATGTCAGGTTATCATGTCAGGTTATCATGTCAGGTTATCATGTCAGGTTATTATGTCAGGTTATCATGTCAGGTTATCATGTCAGTTATCATGTCAGGTTATCATGTCAGGTTATCATGTCAGGTTATTATGTCAGGTTATCATGTCAGGTTATCATGTCAGGTTATCATGTCAGGTTATCATGTCAGTTATCATGTCAGGTTATCATGTCAGGTTATCATGTCAGGTTATTATGTCAGGTTATCATGTCAGGTTATCATGTCAGGTTATCATGTCAGGTTATTATGTCAGGTTATCATGTCAGGTTATCATGTCAGGTTATTATGTCAGGTTATCATGTCAGGTTATCATGTCAGGTTATCATGTCAGGTTATCGCTCTTGATCAAGTTCCACCTAGAGTGAAGTAGACAAACATAGCCTCTACACAGAGAGCAGAAGAGGATAATATACACTTGGAAGGTCCTGGAGGGATTGATACCAAACCTGCACACGATAATCACTCCATATGAAAGCAAAAGACTTGGCAGGAGATGCAACTTTCCCCCGATGAAAAACAGGGGCGCCACGAGTACACTGAGAGACAACACAATAAGTGTCCAGGGCCCAAGACTATTCAACTGCCTCCCATCATACATAAGGGGGATTACCAATAGACCCCCGGCTGTCTTCAAGAAGGCACTGGACAGGTACCTGAAGTCAGTATCTGGCCAACCAGACTGTGGTTCGTACGTCAGCTTGCGTGCGGCCAGCAGTAACAGCCTGGCTGATCAGACCCTGATCCACCATGAGGCCTAGTCTCAGACCGGGTCGCGGGGGCGTTGACCACCGAAACCTTCTCCAGGTAAACTCCAAGTAAACACAGAGTGAAACATAATTTCACAAAGCTCCTCACAGAGCGAAACATTGCTCTCATTAAATCCAGTGATGCAGCTGGTGTCGTTTCTTAACCATTGTCGCTACTGCGTAGTTTACCTGGAGTTTACCTGGAGTTTACCTGGAAAGGGTTTCGGGGGCCAACGCCCCCGGTCTGAGACCAGGCCGCGTGGTGGATCAGAGTCTGATCAGCCGTGCTGTTACTGCTGGCCGCACGCAAACCGACGTACGAACCTCAGCCCGGTTGGGCAGGTACTAACTTTAGGTACCTGTCCAGTGCCTTCTTGAAGACAGCCAGGGATCTATTGGTAATCCCTCCTGTATGCTGGGAGGCAATTGAACAGTCTTGGGCCCCAGACACTTATTGTGCTGTCTCTCAGTGTACTCGTGGTGCCCCTGCTTGTCATGGGGGAATGTTGCATCTCCTGCCGAGTCTTTTACTTTCATAGGGAGTGATTTTCGTGGGTAAGTTTGGTGCTAATCCCTCTAGGATTTTCCAAGTCTGTATATCATGTATCTTTCTCGCAAGTGTTCCAGGAAATACAAATCAAGGGACTTCAGCCGTTCCCAGTAATTTAGGTGCTTGATCGTACTTATGTGTACCCGTGAAAGTTCTCAGTACATTCTCCAGGTCAGCAATTTCACCTGCCTTGAAGGGGGTAGCTAGTGTACAGTAGTATTCTAGCCTAGAGAGAACAAGCGATTTGAAGTTTTTGAAGGTTCTCATTATCCATCCTATCATCCTATTTCTAGCAGATGAGGTAGATACATTGTTGTGGTCTTCGAAGGTGAGATCCTCTGATATTATCACTCCCAGGTCCTTCACATTAGTTTCTCGCTCTATTGTGGGGTTAGAATTTGTTTAAATTCAGCTTGGATGATCTATCTATCTCTATCTATCTCATGCTCTGATAATGTTACTGATCACGTTTTCTTAAGTAAAGACCTGATAAACAAAGACTGGCTGACGCTTCGTCCTGCCAGTAGTCATGTCTCCCCGCAACACCATCAGCCTGTCTAACACTCTCCCGGAATCCGCTTGTTTACAAACTCGTTTTTCACTTCACGTTCGTATTTCATTTAATCCGGGTTTTCATGTTTGAATTTTGCTTAATCCGTGTTCCAATACTCGTTTTATTTCTTCCCGTTTAATCAGTGTGTTTTTTTTTTTTTAAAGTTCGTACATCATATAATCAGTGTTTGCAATGTTCATATTTTTGCCTTATTCACGATTTCTGTATTTGCCACTGAGAAAAACTCTAACTTCTAGTATCAGTTCACTACACACTAGCCTGACATTTTCCCTCATGCTGACCACTAAAGAACAGACTTATTTTGCTCTTAAAAGATGGAGGATCGAGCCCCGACCCCTTCTTGTGCTTCATGTATATATATATATATATATATATATATATATATATATATATATATATATATATATAATATATATATATATATATATAATATATATGAAGGTCCAGAGGACAAGCCACGAGGGGTGGAAATCGTAAGCTCAAGTACTTTCACACTTCTGAATGCGTCATCGGGAGCTGTGCAATGTTGCAAGACTCATAAACCAGCGCTTGCTATTATAAGTTCAGTAGCCTCAGCAACATATAACTTATCTAAATGGTTAGTTAAACTTTTAACTCCCACGGTCGGTAGGATCTCGGAGGCGCATTTTAAAAATAATGTTGACCTAACTGAAAGGCTCCAGAAATTAAATGTTTCACACGACTTTATCCTTGTAAGTTTTGATGTCACTGCCATGTTTACCAGAGTCACTGTCCCTGACTTCCTTACGTACCTTGAAGAGGAACTAGAAAACTTCTCTCTTCCCTACCCTACGAATGTGATTATTGAACTGATTAAATTTTGTGTTATGGTCTGCAAGTTTGTGTTTGAAGGCAAGTAATATGTTCAAAAGCAGGGCATGGCTATGGGAAATCCCCTCAGCCCCTTACTCAGCAACCTGTATATGGAATTCTATGAGCTAGACTACTTAAAAGATATTCTCCCAAATAATGCTAGGTGGTTCAGACACGTAGATGATGTTCTTTGCCTGCGACCTAGAGAACACAACATGCCTATTTTACAAAAGTAACGACAACAGCTCCCGGGAGCGACACGAGACCAAGGTACCGACACAGCTCGGGAGCGACACGAGACCAAGTAAACGACCAGCTCGGGGACCGACACGAGACCAAGGTAAAGAACACAGCTCGGGGAGCGACACGAGACGAAGGTAACGACAAAACACGCTCGGGGAGCGACCACGAGACCAAGGTAACGACAACAGACTCGGGGAGCGACACAGACCAAGGTAAAAGATCAATCAGCTCGGGGTAGCGAACACGAGACCAAAGGTAACGAACACACTCGGGAGCGACTACGAGACCAAGGTAAAGACACAGCTCGGGAGCGACACGTCGACCTAGGTAACGACACAGCTCGGGGAGCGACACGAGACCAAGGTAACGACACAGCTCGGGGATGCGACACGAGACAAGGTAACGACACATAATTACAGCTCGGGGAACCGAGACAAAACGAGACAAGGTAAAGACACAGCTCGGGGAGCGACACGAGACCAAGGAACGACGACACAGCTCGGGGAGCGACACGAGACAAGTAACTACACAGCTCGGAGCGACACGAAGACCAAGGTAAAACACAGCTCGGGGAGCGACAACGAGACCAAGGTAACGACACAGCTCGGGAGCGACACGAGACCAAGTAAAGACACAGCTCGGGGAGCGACACAGACCAAGGTAACGACACAGCTCGGGGAGCGACACGAGACCAAGGTAACGACAAACAGCTCGGAGCGACACGAGACCAAGGTAAAGAACACAGCCTCGGGAGCCGACACGAGACCAAGGAAACGACCCGCTCGGGGAGCGACACGAGACCAAGGTAACGACACAGCTCGGGAGCGGACACGCGACCAAGGTAAAGACATCAGCTCGGGTAGCGACACAGACCAAGGTAACGACCATACAGCTCGGTGCGCGACACGAGACCAAGGTAACTACACAGCTACGGGGAGCGACACGAGAACCAAGGTAACGACCCAGCTCGGGGAGCGACACGAGACCAAGGTAACGACAACACAGCTCGGGGAGGCGACACGAGACCAAGGTAAAGACACAGCTCGGGGAGCGACACGAGAACCAAGGGTAACGACAAAAACAGCTCGGGATCGACACGAGCCAAGGTAACGACCACAGCTCGGGGGAGTGGAGGCGACACGAACCAAGGTAACGACACAGCTCGGGGACCGACCAGACCAAGGTAACGACACAGCTCGGAGCGACACGAGACCAAGGTAACGACAACAGATCGGGGAGCGACCGAGAACCAATGTAACACACAGCTCGGGAGCGACAACGAGACAAAGGTAACGACACAGCTCGGGAGCGACACAGAACCAAGGTAACGACACAGCTCGGGACCGAACACTAGAACCAAGGTAACGACACAAGCTCGGGGAGCGACACGAGACCAAGGTAACGACACACAGCTCGGGAGCGACACGAGACCCAGGTAACGACACACAGCTCGGAAGCGACACGAGAACCAAAGGTAACGACACACAGCTCGGGGGCGACACGAGACCAAGGTAAACGACACAACAGTCTCCGGGGAGCGAGACACGAGACAAGGTAACGACAACAGCTCGGGGAGCGACACGAGACCAAGGTACGACACAGCTCGGGAGCGACACGAGACCAAGGAAACGACACAGCTCGGGGAGCGACAACGAGACCAAGGGTAATGACACAGCTCGGGGACGACAAGAAGACCAAGGTAACGACACAGAGCTCGGGGAGCGAGACCACGGGAGACCAAGGTAACGACACATCTCGGGGAGCGACACGAAGACCAAGGTAACGACACAGCTCGGGAGCGACACGAGACCAAGGTAACGTTCTCACAGCTCGGGGAGCGACACGAGACCAAGGTAACGACACACCTCGGATTAGCGACACGAGACCTAGGTAACGACACACAGCTCGGGGAGCGACAGTAGACAAGGTAACGACACACATCTCGGGGAGCGACACGAGACCTAGGTAACGACCACAGCTCGGGGAGCGACACGAGACCAAGGTAACGACCACACAGTTTCGGGGAGCGACACGAGCCAAGGTACGACAGAGCTCGGGGAGCGACACGAGGCCAAGGTTACGACACACAGCCGGGAGCGACACGAGACCAAGGTTAACGACACAGCTCGGGAGCGACACGAAGACCAAGGAACGACACACAGCTCGGGACAGACCACAGAAACCAAGTAACGACACAGCTCGGGGAGCGACACGAGACAAAGGGTAACGACACACGAGCTCGGGAGCCCAGAGACCAAGGTAACGACCACAGCTCGGGGGCGCGAACACGAGACCAAGGTAACGACACAGCTCGGGGAGCGACACGAGACCAAAGGTAACGACACACAGCCTCGGGGAGCTACACGAGACCAAGGTAAACGACAACAAACAGCTCGGGAGCTACACGAGACAAGTAACGAGCACACAGCTCGGGGAGCGACACGACACAAAGGAAACGACACACAGCCTCGGGAGCGACACGAGACCAAGGTAACGACACACAGCTCGGGGAGCGGCACGAGAACCACGTAACAGACACACAGCTCGGGAGCGACACGAGACCAAGTAACGACACACAGCTCGGGAGCGACACGAGCACCAATGTAACGACACACAGCCGGGGATGCGACACTGAGACCAAGGTACGACGCACACAGCTCGGGGAGCGACACGAAGACCAAGGTAACGACACACAGCTCGGGTAGCGACACGCGACCAAAGTAACGACACACAGCTTCGGGAGCGACACGAGTCCAAGGTAAACAACACACAACTCGGGGAGCGACACGAGACCAAGTAAAGACACAGCTCGGGGAGCGACACGAGACCAAGTAACGACACAGCACGGGAGCGACACGACAGACCAAGGTAATGACACAGCTCCGGTGAGCGACACGAGACCAAGGTAACGACACAGCTCGGGGGCGACAACGAGACCAAGGTAACGACACAGCTCAGGGAGCGACCCGAGACCAAGGTAACGACACAGCTCGGGGAGCGACACGAGACCAAGGTAACGACACACAGCAGCTCGGGAGCGACCACGAGACCAAGGTAAAGACACATCTCGGGGAGGACACGAGACCAAGGTAACGACACAGCTCGAGGGAGCGAGACACGAGACCAAGGTAACGACACAGCTTCGGGGAGCGACAAACACGAGACCAAGGTAACGAAACAACACGGGGACCGACACGTACCAAGGTAAACGACACAGACTCGGGAGCGAACACGAGACTCAAGGTTAAACGACCACACAGCTCGGGAGCGACACGAGACCAAGTAACCGACACACAGCTTCGGGGACGACAACGAGAACCCAAGAGTAACGACACAACACAGCTCGGGGGGCGACACGAGACCAAGGGTAACGACAACACAGCTCGGGGAGCGACACGAGACCAAGGTAACGACACAGCTCGTGGGAGCGGGGACACGAGACCAAGGTAACGACACAGCTCGGGGAGGCGACACGAGACCAATGGAAACGACAGGCAGCTCGTGGGAGCGTACACGAGACACAAGGTAATGACACAGCTCGGGGAAGCGACACGAGACCAAGTAACGAACACAGAGCTCGGGGAGCGACACGAGACCAAAGAAACGACACATCTCGGGGAGCGACACGAGACCAAGTAACGACACAGGCTCGGGGAGCGACACGAGACCCATAGGTAAACGTCACACAGCGCCGGGAGCGACACGAGACCAAGGTAACGACACACCATCGGGATAGCGACACGAGACTAGGTAACGACACACAGCTCGGGGAGCGACAGTAGAACCATGGTAAACGACAACACAGCTCGGAGCGACCTCGAGACCAGGTAACGACCAGCTCGGGGAGCGACACGAGACCAGTAACGACACAGTTTCGGGAGCGACACAGACCAAGGTAACGACAGAGCACGGTGAGCGCCCACGAGAGCCAAGGTAACGACACACAGCTCGGGGAAGAGGGGCGACATGAGGGGAGAGACCAGAACGACAAACTGCTCGGGAGCGACCACAGACCAAGGTAACGACACACAGCTCGGGGACTGACACGAGACCCAGGTAACGAGACACAGCTCGGGAGCGACACAGACCAAGGTAACGACAACACGCTCGGGAGCGCCATAGACCAAGTAACGACACAGCTCGGGGCGCGACACGAGACCAAGTAACGACACAAGCTCGGGGAGCGACACGAGCAGACCAAGGTAACGACAGCACAGCTCGGGAGCGACACGAGACCACGGTAACGACACACAGCTCGGGGAGCGACTCGAGACCAAGGTACGAACACACAGCTCGGGGAGGCGACACGAGACAAAGGTAACGACACACACTCGGGAGCGACACGGACCTAGGTAACGACCACACAGCATCGGGGAGCTGCACGAGACCCCGGTAACGACCACCCAGCTCGGGAGCGACACGAGCCCAAGGTACCGACACAGCACAGATCCGGGGAGCGACACGAACCACAAGGTAACGACAACACAGCTCGGGGAGCGACAGGCGAGACCAAGGTAACGACACACAGCCCGGGAAGCGACCACGAGACCATGGAACGACACCCAGAGCACGGGAGCGACACGAACCAAAGTCAACGACACACAGCTCGGAGCGACACGAGACCAAGGTAACATCACACAACTCGGGAGCGACACCGAACCAAGGTAAACGACACACAGCTCGGGGAGCGACACGAAACCAAGGTACGACACACACGCGGGAGCGACAACGAGCAAGGTAACGACACACAGCTCGGGGAAGCGACACGAGACCAAGGTAACGACACAGCTCGGAGAGCGACACTAAACCAAGGTAACGAACAAGCACGGGGAGCGGACACGAGACCAAGGCACCGACACAGCTCGGGGAGCGACACGAGACCAAGGTAACGACACAGCTCGGGGAGCGACCACAGACCAAGGTAACGACCCACAGCTTCGGGGAGCGACACGAGACCAAGGTAACGACACACAGCTCGGGGAGCGACAACGAGACCTATGGTAACTACACACAGCTCGGGAGCGACACGAGACCAAGGTAAACGACACACAGCTCGGGGAGCGCACGAGAAACCAAGGTAACGACCGCAGCACGGGGAGCGAAACACGAGACCAAGGTAACGACAACAGCTCGGGGAGGCGACACGAGACAAGGAAACGACACAGCTCGGGGAGCGACACGAGACCAATGTAACGACACAGCAACGGTTAGCTACACGAGACCAAGGTAACGACAACACAGCTCGGAGCGACACACGAGACCAAGTAAACGACACAGCTTCGGGAGCGACACGAGACCAAGGTAACGACACACAGCTCGGGAGCGACACGAGCCAAGGAACGACACATCACGGGGAGCGACACGAGATCCAAGGTAACGACACAACAGCTGGGGAGCGACACGAGACCACGGTAACGACACAGCTCGGGAGCGACACAGACCAAGGTAACGACACACCAGCTCGGGAGCGACACGAGACCAAGGTAACGACACACAGCTCGGAGCGACACGAGACCCAAGGAACGACACAGCTCGGGAGCGACACGAGACCAAGGTAACGACCCTACAGACTCGGGGAGCGACACGAGACCACGGAATCGACACAGATCGGGGGAGCGACACGAACCAAGGTAAACGACAAACACACAGCTCGGGGAGGACACGAGAACCAAGTAACGACACAGCTCGGGGAGCGACAACGAGACCAAGGTAACGACACAGCTCGGGGAGCGACACGAACCAGGTAACGACACACAGCTCGGGAAGTGTCTGATGGGAGGAGCTTATAACTGCTCAGCTCACCTCGCCTCCTTTACACGGGTCGTTACTCATGACTAGCGGGAGGCTGAGTACTCACCTCTCCACGTTTTACGGGTCGTTTCTCATGACTAGGCGGGAGGCTAAGTAACCACCTCTCCTCGTTTATACGGTCGTTATCATACTACGGGAGGCTGGTAACTCACCTCTCCTCCATTACGGGTCTTACTCATGACTAGTCCGGGAGGCTGAGTAAATCACCTCTCCTCCTTTACGGGTCGTTACCCATGACAGCGGGAGGCTGATAACTCACCTCCTCCTCCTATACGGGTCGTTACTACACATGACAAGCGGGAGCTGAGTACCCACCTCTCGCCTTTAACGGGTCGTTAACTTCATGATAGCGGAAGGCTGAGTAACCTCACCTCTCCTCCTTACGGGTCGTTACTCATGACTAGCGGGAGGCTGAGTAACTCACCTCTCCACGTTTACGGGTCGTTACTCATGACTAGCCGGGAGGCTGAGTAACTCACCTCTCCTCCTTTACGGGTCGTTACTCTTGACTAGCGGGAGGCTGAGTAACTCACCTCTCCTCCTTTACGGGTCGTTACTCTCATGACTAGCGGGAGGCTGAGTAACTCACCTCTCCCTCTCCTTTACGGGTCGTTACTCATGATTAGCGGGAGGCTGAGTTACTCACCTCACCACGTTTACGGGTCCGTGTCTTCATGACTAGCGGAGGCTGATAACTCACTTCTCCACGTTTATCGGGTCGTTATTCATGACTACAGCGGGAGGCTGAGTAACTCACCTCTCCTTCGTTTACGGGTCGTTACTCCATGACTAGCGGGAGGCTGAGTGACTCACCTCTTCCTCCCTTATCGGTCCGTTTACCTCATGACTAGCGGGAGGCTTGAGTAACTCACCTCTCCACGTTTACGGGACGTTATCATGACAGCGGGAGGCTGAGTAAACTCACCTCTCCCTCGCTTTACGGGTCGTTACTCATGACTAGCGGGAGGCTGAGTGACTCACCTCCTCCTTCCTTACTGTCTTTACTCATGACCTAGCGGGAGGCTGATAACTCACCTCTCCACGTTTACGGTCGTTACTCATGACTACGGGAGGCTAAGTAACTCACCACTACCACGTTTACGGGTCGTTACTCATGACTAGCGGAGGCTGAGTAACTCACCACTCCTCCTTTACGGGTCGTTACTCAGGACTAGCGGGAGGGCTGAGTAACTCACCTCTCCACCTTTATACCGTGCGTTTACTCAAATGACTTAGCGGAGCTGAGTAACTCACCTCTCCTCCATTACCGATACGGGTCGTTACTCATGAAAAAAAAAAACCCTTAGCGGGAGGCAGAGTGACTCATCACTCTCCTCCTTTACACGGTTCGTTACTCATGAACTACTAGCGGAGGCTGGTAACTCACCTCTCGCACGTTACGGGTCGTTACTCTCCATGACAAGCGGGAGGCTGAATAACTCACCCTCTCCTCCTTTTAACGGGTCCGTTACACATGACTAGCGGAGGCTGAAATAAACTCCACCTCTCCTCCTTTAACGGGCGTTAGCTCCATGGACACGGGAGGCTGAGTAACTCACCTCTCCTCCTTACGTGTCGTACTCATGACTAGCGGAGGCTGAGTAAACTCACCTCTCCTCCTTTACGGGGTCGTTACTGATGACTAGCGGGAGGCTGATAACTCACCACTCCTACCTTTACGGGTCGTTACTCATGACTAGCGGAGCTGAGTAGCTACACTCACCGGTACTCCCACACCATGTTTGCTCACATTACTTGTGATGGAAGGGTGTGAATGTTCGCAGGTGTCTCTGCCTCTTAAACTGCCGCTACTTTGTTTCACATTCTCCCTGCTACGAGAACATTAATTATACCTAATTTTTTTTTTTAAGAATACGTGTGGCAGGTTCATTCTGCTCTCTGGCCCACATCCTAAAAGGCTCAAGAAATATTTTTCTCAGACTTTCTTGTGAATTATGCGCACTTATAATTTTGCAACTGTGCCCTCGGGGACCTCTTTCCCCGCCTCTAGAACAGCCTGTTCCTGTCCAAACTATTAATTTATCTTATTAATGCATACGCGGTTAAACGTGCCTTCCTGGTTTTTTCTGATTAATAAATGTCAACGGTGTCCCTCCTTCATCTCTTCCCCACATCCCTCGGCTCCTGGACTAGGCTTCATACCCAAACCTCTACATTTATTTCCAGCTTCTTGGCGTAACCTAATCAGGTGCGGGATCCTTGGTGTGCTGCATCCCCTTCCCTTACCCCTTTCCTCTCACCTTCCCCACTCACCCTTCACTCACCCCTTCTATCAACTCCGCCCCCCCCACCTCCACTAACTCACTCTACAATAGCTCTCTCCCCACTCATTCAATATTCTCTTAACCACCCGCTCCTCAACATCCACACCCCTTCCCAACTTCCACTCCTACCACACTGCCCACAACCCCCTCCTCCACCCCCAACTCTTCTCACTTTCCTTCTCCTTCTCCCACAAGTCCAGGAAACACCAATTATTGACTTAACAAGAGAGGGGAAATGTTGAATAGACAATGATCCTCACTGGTCAATGTGGTGTGTGTGTGGTGTACGTGTGTGTGCGTGTGTGGTGTGTGTGTGTGTGTGAGTGTGTGTGTGTGTGTGTGTGTGTGTGTGTGTGTGTGGTGTGTGTGTGTGTGTATGTGTGTGTGTGTGTGTGTGTGTTGTGTGTGTGTGTGTTGTGTGTGTGTGTGTGTGTGTGGTTGTGTGTGTGGTGTGGTGTGTGTGGTATGTTGTGTGTGTGGTGTTGTTTGATGTGTGTGTGTGTGTGTGTGTGTATGTGTGTGTGTGTGTGTGTGGTGTGTGTGTGTGGGTGTGTGTGCTGCGTGCGTGTGTGTGTGTGTGCGTGTATGTGTGTGTGTGTGTGTGTGTGTGTGTGTGTGTGAGTTGTGTGTGTGTGTGTGTGTGTGTGGCGCACCACCTAATGTACTCACCTAATTGGGTTTGCAGGGGTCAAGACTCGCTCCTGGCCCCGCCTCTTTCACCCGAGTGCTACTACGTCCTCCTCTTTACCTGCTCCATGAGATTTAGCATACCTCATCTTAAAGCTATGTATCGTCCTGCTCCCTACCATCACTTGCATGCTATTCCACTTCCTACTACTCAGTGACTGAAGAAATACTTCCTAACATCCCTTCGAACATCTGGGTCTTCTAGTTAATAGAGTGACCCCTTGTTTCTGTTCCCCTCTCTGAACATCCTGTCTCTGTTCACCTATCTAATCACGCAGTATTTTGTATGTACGTTATCATATCCTCCCCAACCCTCCTGTTCCTCCAGGTCGTCAGGCCGATTTACCTTTAACCTTTTCTTCGAGGAACATTCCCTTATCTCTGGAACTAACCTTGTCGCAAACCTTTGCACTTTTTTCTAATTTCTTGACGTGCTTGATAAGTGCAGGTTCCAAACTGGTGCTGTCACACTCCAGTATAGGCCTACGTACACGTGTACAGGTCTTGAACTATTCCTTTACTAGAGTATCGGAACGCTATTTCTCAGGTTTTGCCAGGCGCCGCGTATGCTGCAGCAGTTATCTGGTTGATGTGTGCTTCCGGAGACGTGTTCGGTGGTTATACTCAAGCCAAGATTGTTTCTTCTTTAGGGCGAGGTTTTGGCAGTTTTTGGGCCACCCTAGCCTAACTCCATCTTCCTTGCCCTTCCCCGATCTTCATGACTTTGCATTTCGCGGGGTTAAAATCGAGAAGCCAGTTTTCCTGACCAGGTGGTCCAGTCTCTCCAGGTCTCCTTGAAGTTTCTGCCTGATCCCATCTGCTAAATTCTCATTAACTTCACATCATCTGCGAACAGGGACACTTCTGAGTCTACCCCTTCTTTCATGTCATTTACACATATATCAAAAATAGCACTGGTCCTGGACTGACCCCATGTGAACCGCGTTCGTCACAGGCGCCCACTGTGAATCCCTATTCACGTAATAAAAAAACAAAAAAAATAAAAAACTCGTTGCCCTCCCTGTCCCAGGTATTCTCTGATCCATTGGCAGTGCCTTTTCCCGATATAATGCCCTGATCCTCCTAGCTTCCACACCAATCTCTTGTGAGAAACTGTCAGAGGCCTTCTGCAGTCCAAGAAGATGCAATCAACCCACCCTTCTCTCTCGTCCCTACTTCTGTTATTTTTTATCATAGAACTCAGAAGGTTTTGTCGACACAAGGATTTGCCTTTCAAATCCTGCTGGTTGTTCATTTATAATCTTGTCCGTTCCAGGTGCTCTACAACTCTCCTCTATAAACTTCTCCATGACTGCATACTATACACGTCAGTGACACTGTCCTATAGTTTTTAGGTGTGTGTGTGTGTGTGTGTGTGGTGTGTGTGTGTGTGTGTGTGTTGTGTGGTGATGTGTGTGTGTGTGGGTGTGGTGTTGTGGTGTCTATTTGTGTGTGTGTCTGTGTGTGTGTGTGTGTGTGTCTGTGAGTGGTGTGGTGTGTGTGTGTGTTTTGGTGTTGGTGTTTGTGTTGTGTGTGGTGTGTGTGTGAGGGTGTGTGTGGTGGGTGGTGGTGTGTGTGCGTGTGTGTCTGTGTGTTTGTGTTTGCGTGGTGCGTGTGTGTGTGTTTTATGTGTGTGTTTGTTTGTGTGTGTGTGTGTGTGTGTGTTGTGTGGTGTGTTTGTGTGTGTGTGTGTGTGTGTGTGTGTGTGTGTGTGTGTGTTGTGTGTGTGTCCTATGTGTTGTGGTGTGTCTGTGTGTGTGTGTGTGTGGTGTGTCTGTTGTGTGTGGGTGTGTTTGTGTGTGTGTGGTTTGTGTGTGTGTGTGTGAGTTGTGTGGTGTGTGTGTGTGTGTGGGTTGTGTGTGTGTGGTGTGTTGTGTGTGTGTCTGTGCGTGTGTGTCTGTGTGGGTGTTATGTATGTGCGTTGTGTGTGGTTGTGTGTGTGTGTTTTGTGGTGTGTGGTGTGTTGAGTGTGTGTGTGTGTGGTGTGTGTGTGTGGAGTGTGTTTGTGTGTGTGTGTGTGTTGTTGTGGTGGTGTGTGTGTGTGTGTGTGTGTGTGTGTGTGTGTGTGTGTGTGTGTGTGTGTGTGTGAGACCTGAGTGCTCTATTTCTGTTTCTCGTCCTCCAAACAATTTGTCCTGTCTACCCTATCAATTTCTCTCAGGTCACAGTTAGTTTTCCTTAACTATCTTCAACGACATAATCCCATCATCTCCTGGACTATCTTGTTGCAAAACCTCTCTCTTTCTTCATTGTTCCCTTGTTGTGACTGACAGTTGTCCAGTTGCAATACTGTTGCTGGCATACTGCAATATGGGCCTGAAAGTATACATGTACAGTGTCCTTGAATGACTCCTCCTTAATTAGATTGCTATAGCCTAATCTTACAATGCCAGATACCCATTTTGCTGCAGCAGTTATTCGTTGGTGAGCTTTTTCAGAAATATGCTATGCGTAAAATGCTCACCCCAAGGTTTCTTCTGCTTTTTGCAACCTTACCTGTTATCAGTCCGAGCTCTTTTTTCCCTTCCCCAAGCTTCATAGATCTATTGCAGCCTTCCTGTCACGGTTCGCTTGTATTCTCCTCAATAGTTACACATCGTCTACGAACAGGGACACCTCTGACTATCTCCTTCGTCACTGATTCTTTCAGGGATAAAAAAAAACAGAAGTAACTGGTCCTAGTACTGATTCCTTGTGGAACCCCACTGGCTAACATACACCCATTCCGACAACCTTTTTCATGCCAATCACTCGTGTTTTCTTTCCTTTCTGACCAGGTATGCAATACAACACTGTAGTGTTTTACCTGTTATTTTCTCCTGCCTCCTCCTCTCGCTTTTTGAATCAGTATTATGTATGGTACGGTGTCAAAAACCTGCCTACAGTCCAAGAAAATGTCACTCTGGCCCATCCCTCTCTATTCTGCCTTACTTATTATTTGTCGCAGAACCTAGTAGGTTTTGTGAGACAAGAATATTGCCACTCGTACGTCGTTTTCTAGTTGTCACGTATGAATCCACCCTTCGCGTGCGCTGCCACCCCTTCTCCTGATAACATCTAACTTTTACAGATTATTTACAATCACTGGCATAGGCCCTGTAGTTTAAATACTGCCTGTCTGCCTCATTTCTTAAAAACTAAAACTATATTTTCCCTATCTCCACACCTCTGACAGTGTCCCCTCCGTTGATTTACTGTAGATTGTTTGCTAGCGGCACACCACAGTAACCTCTGCTCCCTCTCTCAGACCCATGAGAGGATGTTATCTGGTCCCCACTACCTCGAGGTACCTAACTCACAATATCTTCTCAAGTCTTCCTCTGTTGCATGTATTGTTTCTAGCATTCACGCAAGTGCAACTCTACTGCTTTGGTAACAGTATAACCTTCCTTCCTTCTCTGAGAAATCTCCCAAATTTCTTTCTAAACTTCCTTAGACTTCCGGCTCATTCTTTTTAACTATCCATCTTCCTGATGTGCTATAATAACCTGGGTCGGATTTGATTCTCAATGCAATGTCATTCCAAAATTGTCTTTGGTGGCTTCTTTTTTTTCCATGCATAATTGTTCTGTTCTTTCGGCCGATTACCTTCAATTTTTTCTATGTTCTTGCACATTAAGCTTTGGCGTCTTTAAACCTCTGTGCAAACCATGCTTCACTCTGTCTTCCCATTATTTCTGTTTTCCTCATGCTACGAACGTTCTCGTCAGTCTCCCTGCACTTTCAGACCACATAATACCATCATCTCTTCCCCCTCTAGTTCTCGTTTCCACTGCACTCACTCAGTAATTGCCTCATGCCTGTGTAGTCCCCCTCTTTCGGCTCCTTCCCATGCTGATTCACTCGCCCACAGATGCCCTTTCCAAAAGGGCATTCGAAATTTAATACCTTGTGGTCGCTAACACCAAGAGACCATTCATAATATTTCCTTTGTCAGAAGGGCGGGCCGGGGGGGGGGGGGGGGGGGGGGGGAGGGGGGGGGGGGGGGGGGGGGGGGGGGGGGGGGGGGGGGGGGGGGGGGGGGGGGGGGGGGGGGGGGGGAGCACGGGGGGGGGGGGTGGAGGGGCGGCTGGTCAATACTAGTGTGCCAGGGGTGCCTCGCTGGGGTTCATCATATCTTCGCCTCTCTCTGTTGTTACTAACGTAAAGCAGAGCTGAAATTCTTAGTTCTTTCCATGTTTCAGGTCCCCAGTGTGGCTATAGGTTCTCCCAAGTCAGTATTCTTGTAGATAAAGTCACTCCATGATCATAAAAACTTTTTCCCCCTGCTTAATCAGCTCTTCTGGCCACCTCAGCTAGTGTAGACACCATTGCTCCTGTTTACTCTTTGGTCATGTACTTTCCTCTTAATCTCTTCCTGTTTAGTGGAAGGCTGTACATTAACAGCTATAATAACACCTTGGGCTTCTGATGAGCTGTGTTACACTCCCTAACTTCTCTGTTCTCACGTCGGTCCTTTCCTCATAACGTTGACCATCCAGCTAAGAAAACCCACAATCATGTTATTACTCCGTCAGCTTCTTCCTCAGTGACTGCTGTGATGCCAAGGAGATGCCTCCACGATTCGTTCCTTTCATTTTTTCACCCTCATTTTATACATCTGCATTAGTGTAACAATTTCAGCTTTCCGTTTCCATTACTGTGTATTTGGCTTCTGGGTCTGAGTACCTTTCCCTGCACATTGATTAGGGAGTGGAGGGGTTTCTATGGTTTGAGCGTGTGTGTGTATGTACTGCCACCTAAAAATTTGTGGTTGCAAAGGAGAGACATACGCTTCCTGAACCCCGCCTCTTCAATGATTGCTACTAGGTCCTCTCTCCTCCCTCCATGCTCCATAAGCTTAATTATACCTCGTCTTTAAAACTATGTATGGTTCCTTGGCCCTCCAATACGATACGTCACTTGCAGATATTCCACTACAGAAATACTTTCCTAACATCTCTTTGACTCATCTGAGTTTTCAACTTCCAACTGGACTCCTTGTGGTCTGTGTCCCATCTTCACTGAATATCCTGTCTCGTCCACCTTTCAATACTTCCCAGTATATTGTATGTTCGTTTTATCACACACTACCAGGAACAGTTCATCAACCTGCCTTGTAACACACACTACCAGGAAGAGGCAAGTAAGGTGAGGAAAAATAAGTAGTTTTACACTAAGGTTTCCTCTGCGCTTTAAACATCATAACTGGATATTTCTCTTGTGTTTTGGTGACATGACTTTATTCCTCTTCCTTTTTTCTGCTAGTGACCAAGACTTTACATCTCTTTGTTTTCTACTAGTAACATTACCTTACTCTTGTCTTCATGAACTAGTAACGTGGTTTTTTATTCCTTTTATTAATGTTTCCCACACTATCTTATGCTATAAATAGCCTAGAGATACATTTATTAGCCTTCACAAAAGGCTAAACTTTCTTAAATCGCAATAAATCAAAAACAATGCCATAAAACAAAAATAAATATTCTTTTTCAAAACACAGTTTCTTTATTGGTTTTTTGCCAACTCTTACCAATGATACGCAGTAAAATAAGACACAGCAAATCACTGGGCAAAAATCGATGCCAAAAATAGAACAAGAGAGACGAAGATGTTAGAGAACGGAGGCTATGACTCGACCCCCTGCGACCACAATTAGGATGGTAGATACACAGTTGAGGTTGTCCACTGCAAGCTGGAGCCAAGAAAACATTTTTTAAATCAAAAGGAACTGTGATCTCCGACGTATCCGGGAGATCTTTGTTGAAGAACAGACTCAGCGCAGACGGATCGCATACTGGCACCTACATTTCACAATGTTACAGCTTTATCATGTCAGGTTATCATGTCAGTAATCCATGTCAGATATCATGTCAGTTATCCATGTCAGGTTATTATGTCAGTTATCATTTAGGGTTATCATGTCAGTTACATGTCAGGTTATCATGTCAGGTTATCAATGTCAGTTATCATGTTCAGGTTATTATGTCAGGTATCATGTCAGGTTATATGTCAGGTTATCAATGTCAGGTTATCATGTCAGGTTATCATGTCAGTTATCATGTCAGGTTATCATGTATCAGTTATTATGTCAGGTTATCATGTCGGTTTATCATGTCATGTTATCATGTCAGGTTATCATGTCAGGTATCATGTCAGGTTATCATGTCAGGTATTATGTCAGGTTATCATGTCAGGGGTTATCATGTCAGTTATCATTCAGGTTAGCATAGTCAGGTTATCAATGCATGTCAGGTTATTATGTCAGGTATCATGTCAGGTTATCATGTCAGGTTATCATGTCCAGGTATCATTCAGGTTTATCATGTCAGGTTATTATGTCCAGGTTATCATGTCAGGTTATCATGTCAGTTATCATTCAGGTTATCATGTCCAGGTTATCATGTCCAGGTTATTAGGTCAGGTTATCATGTCCAGGTTATCATGTCAAGGTTAATCATGTCAGGTTATCCATTCATATATTCATTTCAGGTTATCATGTCAGGTAATCATGTCAGGGATTATGTCAGGTTATCATGCCGGTTTTCATGCAGGTTATCATGTCAGTGTTTATTATTCAGGTTATCATGTCAGGTTACATGTCAGGTTATTATGTCAGGTTATCATGTCAGGTTATCATGTCAGGTATCATGTCAGGTTTCGCTCTTATCACGTTCCAACCTAGAGGAGAAGTAGACAACATAGCCTCTACACAGAGAGAAGAAGAAGGATAATATACACTTGGAAGGTCCTGGAAAGGGATTGATACCACACCTGCCACACGATATTACACTCCATATAAAGCAAAAGACTTGGGCAGAGATGCAACTTTCCCCCGATGAAAAACAGGGCGCCACGAGTACAACTGAGAGACAACACAATAAGTGACCAGGGCCCAAGACTATTCAACTGCCTCCCATCATACATAAGGGATACCATAGACCCCCGGCTGTCTTCAAGAAGGCACTGGAAACAGGTACCTGAAGTCATATCTGGCCAACCAACAGTGGTTCGTGTACGTCAGCTTGCGTGCGCCAGCCAGTAACAGCCTGGCTGATCTAGACCCTGATCTCCACCATGAGCCTATCCCACTCAGACCGGGTCGCGGGGGCGTGACCACCGAAAACCGTCTCCAGTAAACTCCAAGTAAACCACAGAGTGAAACATAATTTCACAAAGCTCTCCTCACAGGAGCGAACATTGCTCTCAATTAATATCACAGTGATGCAGCTGTCTTTTCTTAACCATTGTCGCTACTGCGTAGTTTACCTGGAGTTTACCTGAGTTTACCTGAAAGGGTTTCGGGGGCCCACAACGCCCCGGTCCTGAGACCAGGCGCGTGGTGGATCATCGTCTGAATCATCCGTGGCTTGTTACTGCGGGCCGCAGCAAACCGACGTACGAAACCTCACCCGGTTGGGCCGTACTCTAACTTAGGTACCTTCATGCCTCTTGAAGAACAGCCAGGGATCTATTGGTAATCCTCCCTGTATGCTGGGAGGCAATTACAGAGCTTGGGCCCCAGACTACTTATTGTGCTGTCTCTCAGTGTACTCCGTGGTGCCCTGCTTGTCATGGGGGAATGTTGCATCTCCTGCCACACGAGACCAAGTAACGACAACAGCTCCCGGGAGCGACACGAGACCAAGGTACCGACACAGCTCGGGAGCGACACGAGACCAAGTAAACGACCAGCTCGGGGACCGACACGAGACCAAGGTAAAGAACACAGCTCGGGGAGCGACACGAGACGAAGGTAACGACAAAACACGCTCGGGGAGCGACCACGAGACCAAGGTAACGACAACAGACTCGGGGAGCGACACAGACCAAGGTAAAAGATCAATCAGCTCGGGGTAGCGAACACGAGACCAAAGGTAACGAACACACTCGGGAGCGACTACGAGACCAAGGTAAAGACACAGCTCGGGAGCGACACGTCGACCTAGGTAACGACACAGCTCGGGGAGCGACACGAGACCAAGGTAACGACACAGCTCGGGGATGCGACACGAGACAAGGTAACGACACATAATTACAGCTCGGGGAACCGAGACAAAACGAGACAAGGTAAAGACACAGCTCGGGGAGCGACACGAGACCAAGGAACGACGACACAGCTCGGGGAGCGACACGAGACAAGTAACTACACAGCTCGGAGCGACACGAAGACCAAGGTAAAACACAGCTCGGGGAGCGACAACGAGACCAAGGTAACGACACAGCTCGGGAGCGACACGAGACCAAGTAAAGACACAGCTCGGGGAGCGACACAGACCAAGGTAACGACACAGCTCGGGGAGCGACACGAGACCAAGGTAACGACAAACAGCTCGGAGCGACACGAGACCAAGGTAAAGAACACAGCCTCGGGAGCCGACACGAGACCAAGGAAACGACCCGCTCGGGGAGCGACACGAGACCAAGGTAACGACACAGCTCGGGAGCGGACACGCGACCAAGGTAAAGACATCAGCTCGGGTAGCGACACAGACCAAGGTAACGACCATACAGCTCGGTGCGCGACACGAGACCAAGGTAACTACACAGCTACGGGGAGCGACACGAGAACCAAGGTAACGACCCAGCTCGGGGAGCGACACGAGACCAAGGTAACGACAACACAGCTCGGGGAGGCGACACGAGACCAAGGTAAAGACACAGCTCGGGGAGCGACACGAGAACCAAGGGTAACGACAAAAACAGCTCGGGATCGACACGAGCCAAGGTAACGACCACAGCTCGGGGGAGTGGAGGCGACACGAACCAAGGTAACGACACAGCTCGGGGACCGACCAGACCAAGGTAACGACACAGCTCGGAGCGACACGAGACCAAGGTAACGACAACAGATCGGGGAGCGACCGAGAACCAATGTAACACACAGCTCGGGAGCGACAACGAGACAAAGGTAACGACACAGCTCGGGAGCGACACAGAACCAAGGTAACGACACAGCTCGGGACCGAACACTAGAACCAAGGTAACGACACAAGCTCGGGGAGCGACACGAGACCAAGGTAACGACACACAGCTCGGGAGCGACACGAGACCCAGGTAACGACACACAGCTCGGAAGCGACACGAGAACCAAAGGTAACGACACACAGCTCGGGGGCGACACGAGACCAAGGTAAACGACACAACAGTCTCCGGGGAGCGAGACACGAGACAAGGTAACGACAACAGCTCGGGGAGCGACACGAGACCAAGGTACGACACAGCTCGGGAGCGACACGAGACCAAGGAAACGACACAGCTCGGGGAGCGACAACGAGACCAAGGGTAATGACACAGCTCGGGGACGACAAGAAGACCAAGGTAACGACACAGAGCTCGGGGAGCGAGACCACGGGAGACCAAGGTAACGACACATCTCGGGGAGCGACACGAAGACCAAGGTAACGACACAGCTCGGGAGCGACACGAGACCAAGGTAACGTTCTCACAGCTCGGGGAGCGACACGAGACCAAGGTAACGACACACCTCGGATTAGCGACACGAGACCTAGGTAACGACACACAGCTCGGGGAGCGACAGTAGACAAGGTAACGACACACATCTCGGGGAGCGACACGAGACCTAGGTAACGACCACAGCTCGGGGAGCGACACGAGACCAAGGTAACGACCACACAGTTTCGGGGAGCGACACGAGCCAAGGTACGACAGAGCTCGGGGAGCGACACGAGGCCAAGGTTACGACACACAGCCGGGAGCGACACGAGACCAAGGTTAACGACACAGCTCGGGAGCGACACGAAGACCAAGGAACGACACACAGCTCGGGACAGACCACAGAAACCAAGTAACGACACAGCTCGGGGAGCGACACGAGACAAAGGGTAACGACACACGAGCTCGGGAGCCCAGAGACCAAGGTAACGACCACAGCTCGGGGGCGCGAACACGAGACCAAGGTAACGACACAGCTCGGGGAGCGACACGAGACCAAAGGTAACGACACACAGCCTCGGGGAGCTACACGAGACCAAGGTAAACGACAACAAACAGCTCGGGAGCTACACGAGACAAGTAACGAGCACACAGCTCGGGGAGCGACACGACACAAAGGAAACGACACACAGCCTCGGGAGCGACACGAGACCAAGGTAACGACACACAGCTCGGGGAGCGGCACGAGAACCACGTAACAGACACACAGCTCGGGAGCGACACGAGACCAAGTAACGACACACAGCTCGGGAGCGACACGAGCACCAATGTAACGACACACAGCCGGGGATGCGACACTGAGACCAAGGTACGACGCACACAGCTCGGGGAGCGACACGAAGACCAAGGTAACGACACACAGCTCGGGTAGCGACACGCGACCAAAGTAACGACACACAGCTTCGGGAGCGACACGAGTCCAAGGTAAACAACACACAACTCGGGGAGCGACACGAGACTGAAAAGGAAGGAGGGGGGGGAGGGGTACATTCAAAAGCATTGCACTGGTAGGGGGGATTGCCCATGGAAGAAAGTCATCCCCAAGGGACGGGTTTAAATAGAAATGAAAAAGGTGTGTAGATGCTTGAACCAAAGATTCCATGATGTTCAGTTCTGACAAGTTGTAAAATGAAGGGTTTTAACAATCCCGACAAGTTAAAAATTTGGGGACCATATACAACACGGGGTATTACAACACAGGTTTTGAAGGGCCCCGTGACCTGACAAAAAGAAAGTAGGTAGGAAAAATGATTCAAACGTGTGTTATAACTTCGGGAGATTTAAACAAACTCTATTTTTGGGTCAAAAAAGTGGCAGATGCGTTAAATTTAAAAAATCAAATTCTAAAGTTGGGAGTGTCCTAACCCTTTGCACTTTTAAGTTAAAATGATGTAGAACTTACCATACAATTGTAAAAGGATTTGGGGGGGTTTTTGGTGACACACCTTAAACCAAGACAGCAATGCCTAAGCGACGTAATAAGGCAAAAGATACGGGGATTTTATCAAAAAGTGTAAGCAAAAAAAGTCCGGGTCATACTGCATTTTATACATATTGTACCCTCCCTAGATTATGCGCTCATTCTGGTCTCCAATTACGAATGGAATAAATTCGTTAAAAAAACATTGCGTAGGATGACAAAATTAATACTGCATTAAAAATCTCCTTATAAGAAAATGAAGACTCTTAAATTACTTCACTTGTTAACGAAAATGAGGGGGAGACCCGATCGAAGTGTATAATGAAGATAGGATTAATAAGGGGATATTAATAAAGGGCTTGAGAGTCTCCCCAAGGAGAACCCCGTAATATTTTTTTAGTAATTTTGATTTAGAAAGGACATAGGAAATATTGGGGTTTGGGAAAAAGGGAGTTGATGAGTGGAAAAGTCACCTAGTTGGGTTTTGAGGCTGGGGCTTTGGGGAGTTTTTAAATTTAGGGTTGGATTTGTACATGGTTTGGGGGGGGTTTATTTTTGAGGGACTTGCACATCGGAGCTTGTTTCTTGGGTGGCATTGAAAATTGGGTTGGTCAAATGTTTGTTAGTGGGATGAATTGTAAAGGACCTGCCTAGTATGGGCCAACAGGCATCCTGCAGTGTTCCTCCTTTCTTATGTTCTTATGTTCTTATGTTCTTAATAGGTTTTAGAGCAAAACAAACTCAGCAGATAGACTATAACTTGTATTTCCTTCACCAGAAATAATTTGCCAGATATATACAAGTATGTACACTTATGTACGCTATGTACAGAGATTGAATAGTAAGTGTACCACATGACGGTGACAAAATGGCAAAAGCAAAAGCCAGAGAGAGAGCAGCATACTCAACCAGCAGGTAGGCAAGTCTGGCAGATGCTGACTGCATGTGAACCACAATGCCTCAGCATTTGGCGGGCTCGCCTGTGATTGGTCAATGAACCAAGGTACTGATTTAATGATGGGTACCCTAATAATCGTTAAACCCTTAGCACCCGGTTTGTTGGTTGGGAGGCAGCCTATATGGGAGAGTGACATACGTCGAAGAAATTGTAATGTACTCTTTGCATGACACTCCTCCACGCTAAAAGAGCTCTAATAGCCAGGACTAGGCCTCCACTTCCTTGGGTAGCGTGCCGCCATGGCACGGAACAGTAATGGAATTGCCTTTCCTCTCAACCATCCAACTCATTAGAAACAGCAGACAGCAGGACTAACGTTGGTTCAAGACACCTGCGGACGGCAGCAGAA
Source organism: Cherax quadricarinatus (assembly GCF_026875155.1). NCBI lineage: Eukaryota > Metazoa > Arthropoda > Malacostraca > Decapoda > Parastacidae > Cherax > Cherax quadricarinatus. The sequence continues at coordinate 78,506,030 of NC_069401.1, read as the reverse complement.
TGTCCCCTCAAAAAAAAAAAAAAATCAGGGAAACAGCTAGCATATTTATCTTTGCCGGTAATATGTACAAGTTTAATATTTGAAGGTTGCAAAAGGGGATAAGAAAAGCTAAACGGGACTATGAAATTAAAGTTGCTAGGGATTCAAAAACCAACCAAAAAAGTTTTTTCCAGGTTTATAGAACAAAAGTTAGAGATAAGATAGGTCCCCTTAAAAATAACTGAGCATCTCACTGACAAGGAGAATGAAATGTGCTCTGTTCTTAATAATTATTTTCTCTCGGTTTTCACTCAGGAAGACAATGACAATATCCCAGTAATTAATTTTTTTAGTGGGCTTGAAGATGATAAATTACGCAATATCACAGTCATCAGCAAAATGGTTATCAAACAGACAGACAGGTTAAAGCAAAATAAACCCCCGGGCCCTGATGAACTTTTTTCAGGGGTTCTTAAAGAGTGTAAAATGGAACTCTGTGAACCTTTAACTAATATCTTTAATTTATCTCTTCAAACAGGTGTAGTGTCTGATATGTGGAAGATGGCTAATGTAATTCCTTTTTTTTTAAAGCTGGGGACAAGTCGTTACCGTCAAATTACCGCCCAGTAAGCCTAACCTCAATTGTAGGTAAATTACTAGAGTCAATTATAGCTGATAATATAAGAAGCCATCTCGATAGGCATAATTTGATTAATGATACTCAACATGGTTTCACCAGGGGCCGTTCCTGCCTAACTAATTTATTAACCTTATTCAGCAAAGTTTTTGAGGCCGTTGATCAGGATAAAGAATTCGATATTGTTTATTTACATTTTAGTAAGGCTTTTGATAGAGTACCACATCAGAAACTGTTGAAGAAAGTGGCTGCCCATGGCATTGGGGAAAAAATGCTGTCAAGGATCGAGTCATGGCTCACCAATAGGAAGCAGAGTGTGCATAAATGGGGTTAAATCTGAGTGGGGATCTGTAACAAGTGGCGTTCCGCAGGGATCAGTTTTAGGCCCATTGTTGCTTATAATATATATAAACGACCTTGACGAGGAAATTACTAGTGACATAAGTAAATTTGATGATGACACGAAGGTAGGATAATCGATTCAGACGTTGATGTCTCACAACTTCAGGAGGATTTAGACAAACTCAACTCGTGGTCAGAAAAGTGGTAGATGCAGTTCAGTGTAGATAAATGTAAAGTTCTAAAGCTCGGAAATGTCCGTCACCCTACCAGCTTAATAATGTTGAACTTAGTCGTATAGAATGCGAAAAGGATTTGGGGGTTATGGTAAGCAGCAACCTTAAACCAAGACAGCAATGCCTAAGCGTACGTAATAAGGCAAATAGATTATTGGGATTTATATCGAGAAGTGTAAGCAACAGAAGTCCAGAGGTCATACTGCAGCTTTATACATCATCAGTAAGGCCTCACCTAGATTGAGGAAATGGTATGGTGATACCGACAAGATGTGGAAAAAGACACTTATGTACAGTTCAGGACATTTATTAAAGGAAACGTTTCGCCACGAGTGGCTTCTTCAGTCCTAATACAGAGAAAACTAAGAAAACATTTATATATATAGTGGCAGGAGTCAGGTGAGGTGACGCGTGGGTAGAGGTGGTAGTAGTAGTAGTAAGTAGTAGTAGTAGTAGTAGTAGTAGTAGTAGTAGTAGTAGTAGTAGTAGTAGTAATGGAACTAAGGAGGTGAGGCAAGAGAGGGACCTGCTGGCATCAAGTAACACCAGTTCCCAGGATGGGTAATATCCTCTTGCTTAGTAATTTTGAAATACTGTAACTACCGGATTTTTGCTTTATAGTGTTACTGACAGAAATTAGTGCAGCTTCAATGCATTTTCTCCGTCTTAAGTCGTCTTCTTTAATAACTAGTTTAGCTTCATTGAATTTCATGAGGTGTCCAACATCGTCTCTATGTTGAACACATGCGTTTTTGCGGTCATCATTTCTGCAAGCATTTTTGTGTTCTGCTATTCTAATGTCCAGAGGTCTGGCTGTTTCCCATACATATACTTTGTCACACACCCCACATGGTATAGTGTAGATTCCTGCACTTGTGCCAGAATCATGTTTGGGTTTTTGTATCAGGTTCCTAATAGTAGTTGAAGAGCTGGTAGATATTTTAGCCAGTTTTCTGTCAAACATTTTTGAAACATTAGTGGCAAACGTTGCTGACCGGTAAAACGATTGTAACTTGGAGGCTTTTCTTCAATTTGATAGGTGTTGGTCTTGCTGAGGATACGTGTCGCACGTTTCCTACAGTCACGTATGAAGTGTAGGGAAAAGTGCAGTGAACTAAAAGAGTTGGTGATGTATGTACATTCTTCTTCGAGGAACTGTGGACTGGAAATTCTGTAGGCTCTCAGAAAGAAGCCAGTAACTACCCCTCTTTTAGTTCTTGTATCATGGTGAGAGAAGAAATGTAGAAGATCGTTCTTGTAGGTAGGCTTCCGGTAGACTTTAAAAGAAAGTTTATTTTCCCCTGTGCGTAAGAGAACGTCGAGAAAAGGTAATTGGTTGTCCTTCTCCTCCTCTAGTGTAAATTTAATAGTAGGTTCCAGAGTGTTGATGGTGTTGAGGATGCCCCGTACGTCAAAATTTTTGGGTACAATGACCAAAATATCATCTACATACCGCATCCATGTAACTGAGCGAGGGATGCTACTGAGGATCCTTCTTGATTCCAGGTCCTCCAAATATAAATTGGCAAGAACTGCACTAAGGGGGGATCCCATGGCTAGTCCGAAGAGTTGTTTGTAATTCTTGTCCTCAAACCTAAAACAGTTATAACGAACACAAAGTTCGACAAGGCTCACAAAATCTTGGCGGGGTACAGGTAACTCTGTATCATCTTTAATCACCCTGCGAAGAAGATCAATGGCTTGATCAACTGGGACATTGGTGAATAAGGCAGTCACGTCAAAACTTGCAAGCTTCTTATCACTCATGTCGAGATCCCTGATACGGTTAAGGATCTCGACATGAGTGATAAAAAGCTTGCAAGTTTTGACGTGACTGCCTTATTCACCAATGTCCCAGTTGATCAAGCCATTGATCTTCTTCGCAGGGTGATTAAAGATGATACAGAGTTACCTGTACCCCGCCAAGATTTTGTGAGCCTTGTCGAACTTTGTGTTCGTTATAACTGTTTTAGGTTTGAGGACAAGAAGTACAAACAACTCTTCGGACTAGCCATGGGATCCCCCCTTAGTGCAGTTCTTGCCAATTTATATATGGAGGACCTGGAATCAAGAAGGATCCTCAGTAGGTTCGTAGGTTCGAGTCTCCTTCAGCCAGAGATCAGTGTTTGTATATGTAATATATATATAATATATATATATATATATATATAAAATATATATATAATATATATATATTATATATATATAATATATATATATATATATATATATATATATAAGGAGGTACCACCTCTGGAACTGTGTTGGGGACCCTCATCCTCAGAGAAGAGAATAAACTTACTTTAGGTAAAACTCAAGATTCTCCCCGCAGCTGTTTGAATATTTTCTTCTCCTACCATGCCCTATATTCTATATTCTACGTGATCTTTATTTATATCCTTAATATATCAACAAAGATACAATGGGTAACAGAACAACATAAAAAATCTTAGAGACTACGTCTCAAAAACTTCATCCAGCTCCCCGGCAGTGGACCGTGTGCCTAGAATACTGCAGCCATTTCCCTTCTGGATTACAACACTGAGTCTCTGTAAGAGAAAGCTGGCCGCTCTGTGATCTTTGGTTTCTGTGATGACTTTTTCACCCAACTCTTTGAGGAATTTTAGAGCACACTTAACCCATGTTCCAAGGGTCTCCAACCCTTTTGGGATGAAGTTATATCAAGTTGGCAGCCCTCAGTATTTGTGGATCTTCCGGGTCTCCCTGAGACTGCCGTCAACATGACTCAAGAAATCGTAATGACACGATTGCAAACAAACCATACCCCCGGCCGGGATTGAACCCGCGGTCATAGTCTCAAAACTCCAGCCCGTCGCGTTAGCCACTAGACCAGCTAGCCACAACAAGATTCATCCAACTAGGTATATTTCTACACCATAGGAAGGTTAGCACAGGCTGGTCTAATGGCTAACGCGACGGGCTGGAGTTTTGAGACTCTATGACCGCGGGTTCAATCCCGGCCGGGGGTATGGTTTGTTTGCAATCGTGTCATTACGATTTCTTAAGTCATGTTGACGGCAGTGAAGGGACTGATGTCAGCTACGACAGTATACCTTGTACATGTACTTGTATGTCACTGATGTCAGCTACGACAGTATACCTTGTACATGTACTTGTATGTCACTGATGTCAGCTAGGACTGTATACCTTGTACATGTACTTGTATGTCACTGATGTCAGCTAGGACTGTATACCTTGTACATGTATTTGCATGTCACTGATGTCAGCTACGACAGTATACCTTGTACATGTACTTGTATGTCACTGATGTCAGCTACGACAGTTTACCTTGTACATGTACTTGTATGTCACTGATGTCAGCTAGGACTGTATACCTTGTACATGTACTTGTATGTCACTGATGTCAGCTAGGACTGTATACCTTGTACATGTACTTGTATGTCACTGATGTCAGCTACGACAGTATATCTTGTACATGTACTTGTATGTTACTGATGTAAGCTAGGACAGTATACCTTGTACATGTACTTGTATGTCACTGATGTCAGCTAGGACTGTATACCTTGTACATGTACTTGTATGTCACTGATGTCAGCTACGACAGTATACCTTGTGCATGTACTTGTATGTCACTGATGTCAGCTAGGACTGTATACCTTGTACATGTACTTGTATGTTACTGATGTCAGCTACGACAGTATACCTTGTACATGTACTTGTATGTCACTGATGTCAGCTAGGACTGTATACCTTGTACATGTACTTGTATGTCACTGATGTCAGCTACGACAGTATACCTGTACATGTACTTGTATGCACTGATGTCAGCTACGACAGTATACCTTGTACATGTACTTGTATGTCACTGATGTCAGCTACGACAGTATACCTTGTACATGTACTTGTATGTCACTGATGTCAGCTACGACAGTATACCTTGTACATGTACTTGTATGTCATTGATGTCAGCTAGGACTGTATACCTTGTACATGTACTTGTATGTCATTGATGTCAGCTAGGACTGTATACCTTGTACATGTACTTGTATGTCACTGATGTCAGCTAGGACTGTATACCTTGTACATGTACTTGTATGTCACTGATGTCAGCTACGACAGTATACCTTGTACATGTACTTGTATGTCACTGATGTCAGCTACGACAGAATACCTTGTACATGTACTTGTATGTCACTGATGTCAGCTAGGACTGTATACCTTGTACATGTACTTGTATGTCACTGATGTCAGCTACGACAGTATACCTTGTACATGTACTTGTATGTCACTGATGTCAGCTAGGACTGTATACCTTGTACATGTACTTGTATGTCACTGATGTCAGCTAGGACTGTATACCTTGTACATGTACTTGTATGTCACTGATGTCAGCTAGGACTGTATACCTTGTACATGTACTTGTATGTCACTGATGTCAGCTAGGACTGTATACCTTGTACATGTACTTGTATGTCACTGATGTCAGCTAGGACTGTATACCTTGTACATGTACTTGTATGTCACTGATGTCAGCTAGGACTGTATACCTTGTACATGTACTTGTATGTCACTGATGTCAGCTACGACAGTATACCTTGTACATGTACTTGTATGTCACTGATGTCAGCTACGACAGTATACCTTGTACATGTACTTGTATGTCACTGATGTCAGCTAGGACTGTATACCTTGTACATGTACTTGTATGTCACTGATGTCAGCTACGACAGTATACCTTGTACATGTACTTGTATGTCACTGATGTCAGCTACGACAGTATACCTTGTACATGTACTTGTATGTCACTGATGTCAGCTACGAAAGTATACCTTGTACATGTACTTGTATGTCACTGATGTCAGCTACGACAGTATACCTTGTACATGTACTTGTATGTCACTGATGTCAGCTACGAAAGTATACCTTGTACATGTACTTGTAAGTCACTGATGTCAGCTACGACAGTATACCTTGTACATGTACTTGTATGTCACTGATGTCAGCTACGACAGTATACCTTGTACATGTACTTGTATGTCACTGATGTCAGCTAGGACTGTATACCTTGTACATGTACTTGTATGTCACTGATGTCAGCTAGGACTGTATACCTTGTACATGTACTTGTATGTCACTGATGTCAGCTACGACTGTATACCTTGTACATGTACTTGTATGTCACTGATGTCAGCTAGGACTGTATACCTTGTACATGTACTTGTATGTCACTGATGTCAGCTAGGACTGTATACCTTGTACATGTACTTGTATGTCACTGATGTCAGCTAGACTGTATACCTTGTACATGTACTTGTATGTCATTGATGTCAGCTAGGACTGTATACCTTGTACATGTACTTGTATGTCATTGATGTCAGCTAGGACTGTATACCTTGTACATGTACTTGTATGTCATTGATGTCAGCTAGGACAGTATACCTTGTACATGTACTTGTATGTCACTGATGTCAGCTACGACAGTATACCTTGTACATGTACTTGTATGTCACTGATGTCAGCTAGGACTGTATACCTTGTACATGTACTTGTATGTCACTGATGTCAGCTACGACAGTATACCTTGTACATGTACTTGTATGTCACTGATGTCAGCTACGACAGTATACCTTGTACATGTACTTGTATGTCACTGATGTCAGCTACGAAAGTATACCTTGTACATGTACTTGTATGTCACTGATGTCAGCTACGACAGTATACCTTGTACATGTACTTGTATGTCACTGATGTCAGCTACGAAAGTATACCTTGTACATGTACTTGTATGTCATTGATGTCAGCTAGGACTGTATACCTTGTACATGTACTTGTATGTCACTGATGTCAGCTAGGACTGTATACCTTGTACATGTACTTGTATGTCACTGATGTCAGCTACGACAGTATACCTTGTACATGTACTTGTATGTCACTGATGTCAGCTACGACAGTATACCTTGTACATGTACTTGTATGTCACTGATGTCAGCTAGGACTGTATACCTTGTACATGTACTTGTATGTCATTGATGTCAGCTAGGACTGTATACCTTGTACATGTACTTGTATGTCACTGATTTCAGCTAGGACTGTATACCTTGTACATGTACTTGTATGTCATTGATATCAGCTAGGACTGTATACCTTGTACATGTACTTGTATGTCACTGATGTCAGCTACGACAGTATACCTTGTACATGTACTTGTATGTCACTGATGTCAGCTACGAAAGTATACCTTGTACATGTACTTGTATGTCACTGATGTCAGCTACGACAGTATACCTTGTACATGTACTTGTATGTCACTGATGTCAGCTACGACAGTATACCTTGTACATGTACTTGTATGTCACTGATGTCAGCTACGACAGTATACCTTGTACATGTACTTGTATGTCACTGATGTCAGCTACGAAAGTATACCTTGTACATGTACTTGTATGTCACTGATGTCAGCTACGAAAGTATACCTTGTACATGTACTTGTATGTCACTGATGTCAGCTACGACAGTATACCTTGTACATGTACTGTATGTCACTGATGTCAGCTACGACAGTATACCTTGTACATGTACTTGTATGTCACTGATGTCAGCTACGACAGTATACCTTGTACATGTACTTGTATGTCACTGATGTCAGCTAGGACTGTATACCTTGTACATGGACTTGTATGTCACTGATGTCAGCTACGACAGTATACCTTGTACATGTACTTGTATGTCACTGATGTCAGCTAGGACTGTATACCTTGTACATGTACTTGTATGTCACTGATGTCAGCTAGGACTGTATACCTTGTACATGTACTTGTATGTCACTGATGTCAGCTACGACAGTATACCTTGTACATGTACTTGTATGTCACTGATGTCAGCTACGACAGTATACCTTGTACATGTACTTGTATGTCACTGATGTCAGCTACGACAGTATACCTTGTACATGTACTTGTATGTCACTGATGTCAGCTAGGACTGTATACCTTGTACATGTACTTGTATGTCACTGATGTCAGCTACGACAGTATAACCTTGTACATGTACTTGTATGTCACTGATGTCACTACGACAGTATACCTTGTACATGTACTTGTATGTCACTGATGTCAGCTACGACAGTATACCTTGTACATGTACTTGTATGTCACTGATGTCAGCTAGGACTGTATACCTTGTACATGTACTTGTATGTCACTGATGTCAGCTACGACAGTATACCTTGTACATGTACTTGTATGTCACTGATGTCAGCTACGACAGTATACCTTGTACATGTACTTGTATGTCACTGATGTCAGCTACGACAGTATACCTTGTACATGTACTTGTATGTCACTGATGTCAGCTAGACTGTATACCTTGTACATGTACTTGTATGTCACTGATGTCAGCTACGACAGTATAACCTTGTACATGTACTTGTATGTCACTGATGTCAGCTACGACAGTAACCTTGTACATGTACTTGTATGTCACTGATGTCAGCTACGACAGTATACCTTGTTCATGTACTTGTATGTCACTGATGTCAGCTACGACAGTATACCTTGTACATGTACTTGTATGTCACTGATGTCAGCTACGACAGTATACCTTGTACATGTACTTGTAGTAAATGAAGATATTACAAGGTTGTCTGGTATAACTAGACAACGACTAGTGACGTACTGGTGCCGGCACCTGTCCTCCGCTTGGTTGTATGAAGACGTAAAGTACAGCACAGTACATCCTACCATACACGGTACAGCCTACCATGCACAGTACATCCTACCATGCACGGTACAGCCTACCATACACAGTACATCCTACCATGCACGGTACAGCCTACCATACACAGTACATCCTACCATGCACGGTACAGCCTACCATGCACAGTACAGCCTACCATGCACGGTACAGCCTACCATGCACAGTACAGCCTACCATACACAGTACAGCCTACCATGCACAGTACAGCCTACCATGCACAGTACAGCCTACCATGCACGGTACAGCCTACCATGCACAGTACAGCCTACCATGCACAGTACAGCCTACCATGCACAGTACAGCCTACTATGTACAGTACAGCCTAACATACACAGTACAGCCTACCATGCACAGTACAGTCTACCATGCACAGTACAGCGTACCATGCACAGTACAGTCTACCATGCACAGTACAGCCTACCATGCACAGTACAGCCTACCATGCACAGTACAGCCTACCATGCACAGTACAGCCTACCATGCACAGTACAGCCTACCATGCACAGTACAGTCTACCATGCACAGTACAGCCTACCATGCACAGTACAGTCTACCATGCACAGTGCAGCCTACCATGCACAGTACAGCCTACCATGCACAGTACAGTCTACCATGCACAGTACAGCCTACCATGCACAGTACAGCCTACCATGCACAGTACAGCCTACCATGCACAGTGCAGCCTACCATGCACAGTACAGCCTACCATGCACAGTACAGTCTACCATGCACAGTGCAGCCTACCATGCACAGTACAGCCTACCATGCACAGTACAGTCTACCATGCACAGTACAGTCTTACCATGCACAGTACAGCCTACCATGCACAGTACAGCCTACCATGCACAGTACAGCCTACCATGCACAGTACAGTCTACCATGCACAGTACAGCCTACCATGCACAGTACAGCCTACCATGCACAGTACAGTCTACCATGCACAGTACAGCCTACCGTGCACAGTACAGCCTACCATGCACAGAACATCCTACCATGCACAGTACAGCCTACCATGCACAGTACAGCCTACCATGCACAGAACAACCTACCATGCACAGTACATCCTACCATGTACAGTACAGCCTACCATGCACTGTACATCCTACTATGCACAGTACTGCCTACCATGCACAGTACAGCCTACTATGCACAGTACATCCTACTATGCACAGTACATCCTACCATGCACAGTACAGCCTACTATGCACAGTACATCCTACTATTCACAGTACATCATACCATGCACAGTGCAGCCTACCATTCACAGTACATCCTACCGTGCACAGTACAGCCTACTATTCGCAGTACATCCTACCATGCACAGTACAGCCTACCATGCACAGTACAGCCTACTATGCACAGTACATCCTACTATGCACAGTACATCCTACCATGCACAGAACATCCTACCATGCACAGTACATCCTACCACGTGCAGTGCATCTTACCATATGCACTACATCCTGCCTCGTGTAGTGCATCCTACTATGTACAGTGCATCATATTACGTACAGTACATCCTACCACGTACAGTGCATCCTAAAACGTACAGACAAACATAACAATCTGATTTCTTTAGGAAGGCAAGATTAGCTCTAGCTACTGATGAAAGAGGTAGCCGGCACCCAAACCTAGGTTTAATAGAGAAAAAATTATACGGTTGTAGGTTGTACAGGAAGGTGATCATCGCGGGAATCACGTTACCTCAACACTCGTCGTCTGGTCGACAATTTAAGGACCTCTCAGTTGAGGTTCTCTCTCTACACAAGGTGCTCTAGAGAAAGGAACTGCAGTGGACTCTGTGTGTACTCACCTATTTGTACTCACCTATTTGTGGTTGCATGGGTCGATTCATAGCTCCTGGCCCCGCCTCAAGTTTATCAAACTTCATCTTAAAAGTATGTATGGTTCCTGCCTCCACTACTTCACTTTCCACACTGTTCCACTTCCTGACAACTCTGTGACTGAGGAAATACTTCCTAACATCCCTTTGACTCATCTGAGTCGTCAACCTCCAATAGTGACCTCTTGTTTCTGTGTCCCCTCCCTGGAACATCCTGTCATTGTCCACGTTGTCAATTCCTCGCAGTATTTTATATGTCGTTATCATGTCTCCCCTAACCCTCCTGTCCTCCAGTGACGTCAGGCCGATTTCTTTGAGCCTTTTTTCGTAGGACATTCACCTTAGCTCTGAGACTAATCTTATTGCAAACCTTTGCAGTTTCTCTAATTTCTTGAATTGCTTGACCAGGTGTAGGTTCCAAACTGGTGCTGTATACTCCAGTATGGACTTCTCGCACACGGTGTACAGAGTCTTGAATGATTCCTTACTGAGGTACCAGAACGCTATTCTTAGATTTGCCAGGCGCCCATATGGTGCAGCAGTTATCTGGTTGATGTGCGCCTTGGGAGATGTGCTCGGTATTATACTCACTCCAAGATCCTTATCCTTGGGTGAGGTTTGCAGTCTTTGGCCGCCCAGCCTATACTCTGTCTTCTTTGCCCTTTCACAATCTTCATGACTTTGCATTTGGAGGGGTTAAATTCGAGGAGCCGGTTGCTAGACTAGCTTGCTGCCTGTCCAGGTCTCTTTGTAGCCTGGCCTGATCCTCATCAAATTTAATTCTCCTCATTAACTTCACATCATCTGCAAACAGGGACACTTCTGAGTCTATCCCTTCTGTCATGTCATTCACATATACCAAAAACAGCACTGGTCCTCGGACTGACCCCTGTGCAACCCCTCTCGTCACAAGAGCCCACTCTGACACCTCGTCACGTACCATGACTCGTTGTTATGCGTGCCTGATCCTCTAGATTTTGCACTAACTTCTTGTGAGAACTGTGTCGAAGGCCTCCTTGCAGTCCAAGAAAATGCTATCTAACCCCCCCTCTCTCTCGTGTCTTACTTCTGTAACCTTGTTATAAAACTCCAATAGGTTTGTGACATAGGATTTCCCTTCCCTGAGACCGTGCTCGTTGTCGTTTATAAGCTTGTTCCTTTCTAGGTGCTCAAGCACTCTCCACCTGATAATCTTCTTCCTGACTTTGCATATTATACACGTCAGTGACACTGGTCTGTAGTTTAATGCCTCGTGTCTGTCTCCATTCTTAAGAATTGGGACTCATTTGCCTTCTTCCATACCTCAGGTAGTTGTCCAGTTTCAGTGAATGTGTTGAAGATTTTTGTTAGCGGCACACACAGCATCTCTGCCCCCTTCCTGGAGAGATGTTATCCAGTCCCACCCCCTTTGAGGTATCAAGTTCGCATAGCAGCTTCTTTACCTCCTCCTCGATTGTGTGTATTTCATCTAGCACTTGTCGGTGAATCCCTTGTTGATGTACCCCCTTATTCTGACTTCCTGGAGTCTCTGGTGTAATTTTTCCCGTCTGTCTTGTTCAATAAATGTTGGTACCACCTCTGTTGTGTTTCAGCTGTCACACTATTGCTGCCACCTCTGTAGTGATGCTATTGTCACTCATCAAACTTTCATGTTGAGCTCCTCATATACTTCTTGGTCTTTTCTAGTGAACTCTCCACCTTCCTTCCTCAGCCTGATTACCTGGTCCTTGACTGTTGTTTTCCTCCTGTTTGGCTTTTCTCACCCTATTTCTGCTACCCTCTCCACTTGTAACTCAACTGTGTATTCAAAGTTCAGAACCACGTGATCACTACCTCCGAGGGGCCTTTCGTATGTTATATCCTTGATGTCTGAACTACTCAAGGTGAATACTAGATCCAGACTTGCTGGTTCATCCTCACCACTCTCTCTGTTAGTGCCCCTAATAAGTTGATGCATGAGGTTTTCCAGTACCACATCCATCGTCTTGGTTCTCCATGTTTCAGGACCCTCGTGTGGCTCAAGGTTTTCCCAGTCGTTCTCCTTGTGACTGAAATCAACTATAACTAGTAACTTTGCTCTACCCGTGTGAGGTCTTCTGGCCGCCACAGCTAATGTGTCCACCATTTCTCTGTTGCTCTCTTCATATTCTTCTCTTGGCCTCCTGCAGTTCTGTGGTGGGTTGTACATCACTGCAATTACCACCTTAGGTCCTCCAGACTGATCTGTTCCTACTATGTAATCCCTTTTCACCCATTCTTTTCATTCCTTCCATTTCCTGAAATCCCCACCAGTTTTTAATGAGAGGTACAACTCCTTCCCCCCTCCCCCCCTCTGCTCCATCTATCTTTCCTCATGATCTGATATCTGGGTGGAAAGATTGCATCTGTTATCATCCTGGTGATTTTCATTTCTGTGAGTGCTATGATGTCTTGATTCTTTCATGCCACTCCTCACATTTATCTGTTATTCCATCTGCATTTGTACACCAAACCTTCAACTTCCTTTCTAAAACTGTGGTCTGGGGAGCACGTAGGGGTTGGGGAAATGGGAGACCTGACGAGGAACAATGTGGGGTTGCTGTGAAGGTGGAGGTTGTGATGAGGGGGGTTGGGGCAGTGAGTACAATGTGTGGGTTTTAGGTTACATTGTATAGTTGCACTCTTTCCTCCTCTCATCTTCGAATCCTCTCTTTCAGTTTCTGCCTTTCTTCTCATGCTCTGTCGCGGTCAAAATACACCTCCCAGTATGCCGGCATATTCCAAAGTCCTGCTTTCTCCTGCAGGATCCTGTTTCGAGCCAATTTTGCCTTGAAAATCACTTTGACTGGCCGGTGTCTTGATCTTGCAAACCCCATTATTCTCAGAAAATTTGCCAGCTGGGTCATGTCATCCTTTCCTATTTATTTCACAATACTTTCAATCACTTTCCCTCCCCCCTTTCCCTGTTCTCATGCTTCGTAAGTTTTGCCTTTAACTTCCTGGAGCCCATAAACAAAGACTGACCTCTGAAGAAATATTTCCTGACATCCCTTTGACTCGTCTGAGTCTTCAGCTTCCAATTGTGACCCCCTGTTTCTGTGTCCCCTCCCTGGAACATCTTGTCTCTCTCCACCTTATCTAATCCATGCAGTATTTTGTATGTCATTATCATGTTTCCCCTGACCCTCCTGTCCTCCAGTGTCGTCAGTCCGATGTCCCTCAACCTTTCATCATAGGACATTTCCCTTAGCTCTGGAACTAACCTTGTCACAAACCTTTGCACTTTCTCTAAATTCTTGACGTGCTTGATCAAGTGCGGGTTCCAAACAGGTGCTGCATACTCCAGTATGGGCCTGACGTATACAGTGTACAGTGTCTTGAACGATTACTTACTAAGGTATCGGAACGCTGTTCTCAGGTTTGCCAGGCGCCCATATGCTGCAGCAGTTATCTGGTTGATGTGTGCTTCCAGAGACATGTTCGGTGTTATACTCACCCCAAGATCTTTCTCCTCGAGCGAGGTTTGCAGTCTTTGGCCACCTAGCCTATGCTCCGTCTGCGGTCTTCTGTGCCCTTCCCCGATCTTCATGACTTTGCACCTTCCTTCCTGATAGTCACCTAACATGATCACTGGACGTCACCTATTTTCCTCATAGTCACTTAACATAGTCATGGACAACAACTACCTTGCTGGTACTCACCTACAACACCATCACTGTCAAGGGTATATAGCCATGCAAGGCACCAGAGATGGAAGGGGGGGGGAAGTCAGATATAAACATATCAAAATAAGCCAGTTAGAAAGTTAGAACGGAATTAATACAAAAGAGAAAAAAAACTGCCCCTGTGGGTGGAGAGGAGCAGGAAAAAGGAGATTTGAAAACTGTAAGACAGGAAACGAAATGAATTCAATGATTTTTCTGAACTCCTGCCTGTTGTCTGCAAGTGACTTTATCTCTCTTAATAACTCACTTTAGACGAGCATTGTGTTGCATGCAACTGACGCTTGTGTCCCGGCATTGTATTGCATGCAACTGTTTCTTGCGTCCTGGCACTGTATTGCATGAAACTGACGCTTGTGTCAAGTCACTGTGTTGCCTGCAACTGACGCTTGTGTTCACTCATTGTGTTGCCTGCAACTGACGCTTGTGTTCACTCATTGTGTTGCCTGCAACTGACGCTTGTGTCAACTCATTATGTTGACTGCAACTTACGCTTTGTGTTGCCTGCAACTGACGCTTGTGTCCATTCATTGTGTTGCCTGCAACTGATGCTTGTGTCCACTCATTGTGTTGCCTGCAACTGATGCTTGTGTCCACTCATTGTGTTGCCTGCAACTGACGCTTGTGTCCACTCATTGTGTTGCCTGCAACTGACGCATGCAACACATCGAGTAATGTCCTACTCTTGCCCTGACTGCATGTTCAGATTAATCTGTGGTCTCCTTTCTAATTTATTTCCTTTACCCCACTAATCCCATCACTCTTTCCAACTATGTTACACTCTTCTGTGTCACGTCGTGTCTCCTCTACTTCCAGCACAACCGACCATTACTCTTACGTCACTTCCCCAACGCTTCCTGAGTATTTACAAATGATATAGTTATATTTAACTTTAAGTAAGGTTTAGTTACACAGATCTGTTAAAAGTTAAATTTAACAACACCTGAGTGAAATAATAAACAAGACAGCAACACATCCGACAAGCAATTTTGCCCAAGAAATCCAAGAAAATTCTAATCAGTACGATTGTCACTCCTGGTGAGTGAACGTACTGCTTAATACCTGGTATGTCGCTTTTGTCCTGGGTAGTTAGTATTAGTAGTAGTAGTAGTAGTAGTGGTGGTAGAAGTAGTAGTAATAGTAGAAGTAATAGTAGCAGTAGTAGTAGTAGCAGTAATAGTAGTAGTGATAGTAGTAGTAGTGGTGATAGCAGTAGCAGTAATAGTAGTAGCGATAGTAGTAGTAGAATAGTAGTGTAGTAGTAGTAACAGTAGTAACAGCGGGTAGTAAGTAGTAAAAGTAGTAGTAGTAGTAGTATAATAGTAGTAGTAACAGTAGTAGTAATAGTAATATTAGTAACAACAGTGGTGGTGGCAGTCATAGTAATAGTAGTGGTACAGAAAGTATAAGACAGTTCAATATTAGTGGCAAGGTCATGGCTTCCCTCTACTGGGCTCTTCAGTGTTTCTCTGATCATGTTCAAGTGTTGTACTGTACTGGGGTCTTCATGTTCCTCTGATCATGTTTAAGTGTTGTACTGTACTGGCTCTTCAGTGTTTTCCCGATCATGTTCAAGTGTTGTACTGTACTGGGGGTCTTCAGTGTTCCTCTGATCATGTTCAAGTGTTGTACTGTACTGGGCTCTTCAGTGTTCCTCTGATCATGTTCAAGTGTTGTACTGTACTGGGCTCTTCAGTGTTCCTCTGATCATGTTCAAGTGTTGTACTGTACTGACAAGTTGATAAGACGTGTGTAGCAGGCACATGACCTTCTTCAGTCGAATACAGGCGGGTGAAACACTGGAGACAGTAGAAGCGGAGAAGTAATTTACTGGTGATCACTCCCCTGGGATGACGTACTAACCACTTTTCATCAAGAGAATGACCACCACGAAATTACATCTTTAACTCTACTCTCCAATATTACGTCCGTATTTGACTGAAGAAGCCTGCTGCGCAGGCGAAGTGTTTCGAGAATAAAGATACCTAACTGCTGCACATGTCTTGGCCAGCATGTCACTCTGATGATGGCTAAGACGTTTTTCTGTCTCTGCTTCGCTTCCTCTTATCTTTCCATTTCTATTAGTCTATCCTGTATCTCCTCGTTTTATTACATTATTCCTTCTCTATCTGAGCTAATTTTAGCTTGTAACGCACAGCGCTCAGGTGTACCAGGGAGGGTCACTCCATATCTTGTTACTTGTGTTACATCCTGTGCCACACACTGTTTCACAGCCCGTGTCACAGACTGTGACATAGACTATGTCACAGTCTGCGTCGCATTCTAAAACTTTCTCTGAATTTTGTGAGAGGACTCACCTATAGATTCTTGCCTATACATCGAGTCACAGCTCCTGGCCCAGTCTTTTCGCTGGTGGTTACCAGGTTCACTCCTGGCTTCGAGAGCCGTATCGAACCGCTTCTTAAAGCTACATATGGATCCTGCCTCTACCACTTCATTCTCTATGCCGTTTAACTTCCTGACTACTCGGTGGTTGATAAAATACTTCCTAACATCCATGTGACTCGTCTGTATTTTCAATTTTCAGCTGTGACCTGTTGTTTCCTCAACTCTCAAACAAGTGTGACTGTTCACCCTGTCAATTCCTTTTAGTATTTTGTTGCCAGTTTCTCTCAGTATTTTGTATGTTGTTCTCACATAGCTCACAGTCCTTCCTCAAGTGTCGTCAGGTTGAGTTCCCTTAACAACTCCTCGTAGGACATACCCCTTATCTCCGGGACTAGTCTCGTTGTAAACCTCTGTACTTTTTCTAATTTCTTGATATGTTTGACCAGGTGTGGGTTGCAAACTGGTGCTGCATACTCCAATATGGGCGTAAAGTATACAGTGTACAGTGTTTTGAATGACTCTTTACATAGAAATCTGATATATAATCTTAGATTTGCTAAACTCGCATTTGCTGCAGTAGTTTTTCGGTTGATGGACTCCTCAGATAATGTGCTTGGCATAATGCTCACTCCTTCACTGAGGTTTGCAGCCTTTGCCCTCCAAGCCTGCATTCCGTCTGCGGTCTTCTTTGCCATATCCTAAACTTCATAACTTTGCACTGGCTGGGGTTAAATTCCAGAAGCTATTTTTCAAACCAGTCCAGATCTATTTGTAGCCTTTTCTGGTCTTTATCTGCTTGTAGTCTCCTTACTAGCTTCACATCATCTGAGAACAAGAATACTTCCAAATCTATCCCATCCGTTATGTCATTCACGTATACAAGAAATAGTACTAGTCTTACTACTGATCCTTGTGGAGCCCCACTCGTCACATGCACCCATTCAGTCATCTCTTCACGGACCATCAGTCGTTGTTTCCTTGCTTGATTCATTGTAGTGCTTTCCCTCTTATTCCTGCCTACTCCTCTAGCTTTTGTACCAAGCTCTTGTGTAGTATTGCATCAAAAGCCGTAGAACTCTAGTAGGTTTCTGAGTCAGGATTTACCAACTATAAAGCCGTCCTGGTTGTCATGAATGAACCCACTCCTTTCTAGGTGCTCCACCACTCTCCTGATAATTTTCTCCGTGACTTTGCATATTATACATGTCAGTGATACTGGTCTGTAGTTTAACTCTAGCTGTCTGTCTCTTTTCCAAAAAAGTTAGGACTACATTTGGTGTCTTCCACACCTCTGGTAGTTGCCCTGCGTCGATACACTTGTTGAAGATTATTGCTGGCACCACAACACATTGTCTCAGCTCCCTCTCTCAGGACCGATGGAAAGATATAGTCTGGTCCCACCGCCTTTGAGGTATCTACGTTAAACAGAAGCTTCTTCACATCTTTCGCCACTTGTACGCATTTTGTCCAGCTCTTCTTTGTGTGTATGTGTATGTGTACTCACCTATTTGTACTCACCTATTTGTGGTTGCAGGGGTCGATTCACAGCTCCTGGCCCCGCCTCTTCGCTGATTGCTACTAGGTCCTTCTCTCCCCCTACCCCATGAGCTCTATCATACCTCGCCTTAAAACTATGTATGGTTCCCGCCTCCACTACGTCACTTTCTAGGCTATTCCACGGCCTGACTACTCTATGACTGAAGGAATACTTTCTAACATCCCTTTGATTCATCTGAGTCTTCAACTTCCAATTGTGACCTCTTGTGTCTGTGTCCCTTCTCTGGAACATCCCGTCTTTGTCCACCTTGTCTATTCCGCGCAGTATTTTATATGTCGTTATCATTCTCCCCTGACCCCCCTGTCCTCCAGTGTCGTCAGGCCGATTTCCTCAACCTTTCTTCGTAGGACAATCTCCGTAGCTCTGGACTAGTCTTGTTGCAAACCTTTGCACTTTCTCTAATTTCTTGACGTGCTTGACTAGGTGTGGGTTCCAAACTGGTGCTGCATACTCCAGTATGGCCTGACGTAAATGGTTATACAGAGTCTTAAAATGAATCCTTACTGAGGTATCGGAACGCTATCCGTAGGTTTGCCAGGCGCCGATGCTGCAGCAGTTATCTGATTGATGTGCGCCTCAGGAGATATGCTCGGTGTTATACTCACCCCCAGATCTTTTTCCTTGAGTGAGGTTTGCAGTCTTTGGCATCTAAACTATATTGTGTCTGCGGTCTTCTTTGCCCTTCCCCAATCTTCATGACTTTGCATTTGGCAGGGTTAAATTCAAGGAGCCAGTTGCTGGACCAGGCTTGTAGCCTGTCCAGGCTCTTTGTATCCTGCCTGATCCTCATCGATTTGATTCTTCTCATAACTTCGCATCATCTGCAAACAAGGACACTTCTGAGTCTATCCTCCGTTATGTCGTTCA
>NC_069401.1:78456784-78479284 GCF_026875155.1 Cherax quadricarinatus | reverse complement strand
TACAGATGTTTTTTGACGTGGGAAGGGGCTTGATCAAATCTATAGATCTTTTTACTGACGTGAGATGTTGAGTGGAGCAGCCTGTCTATTTCATATCTCAAGATCTTGTTAGGGTTTCTAATGGCTACAGGTGTACCTCTGATGGAGATACCTCCTTTATCTTCGATGGTTGATGCAAAACATCCTATCGTGCTAACAAGGACTTTGTCAGGATTAGTCGTAATTCTCCATTTATTTTCCCAATTAGATGTTCAACGAAGTTCAGCATTCATTTTTTTCTATGACTCTCTCATACTTATATTTCCCTGTTACAGGGGTTAACGAGACGACATGGATAACATCAACTGCAAATTGCGTTATAATTGTATTATTGAACTCCGGTTGAGGAAGATCATTTACATAAATGTTGAATAGTATTGGGCTAAGACATGAGCCTTGCGGGACACCAGCGGTCGGTATAAAAGGCTCTGTCGACCTGCCGTGAGAGGTGGGATGATTTTTCTGTGAGATAAGAAGTTATATATTAATCTGAGAAAAGTCCAGTTATGGTCTGGTAGGTCAATAAGTTTGTATATAAGACCATCATGCTATAAGTTATCAAAAGCTTTATGAACATCTCTGGTGGTAATTAGGACAAGATTGTCCTGATGTTTCAGGCTTGTTACAGCATCGAAAATAATATTTATTGCATGATTGGTACCTCTATGTGTTCTAAAGCCAAATTGTTTTTCTGTAAAGAGATGATTAAACTCCATTTAATACTTCAATCTATTAGAAATGATCTCAAGAACTTTGCCAGTGACTTCAAGTAAGGATATAGGTCTATAGTTCCCAGGTTGGTGGATGTCTTTATGGGGTTTAGTAAGAAAGATCATCCTAGCAGTCTTAAAAACCACTGGAAAATGTACGGAGGCCAAGATGGCATTAAAGACATTGACCAAAAACTGTTTACAATTTCTGGGTAGGAACTTTATTTGTTTCATTGTTATTCCAGAGAGACCAGGGACTCTATTTCGCATTCTTCCAATAACCTGACTCATCACAAGTAGTGTGATAGGTCTAGTAAGCTGGTGTGCCTCTTCAAGAGTTGATGTATCGATGAAAAGTAGTGGTTGGAGATCACCTAAGTTATCATCTCTCCATTCATTGACCAACTGATAGTGATTATTATTATATCGACGACTGTTATTGTGGGAGAGAATTTTCTCCCACACATCACCCATCAGATTAGCCTGGTCCTGTGGATCATCAAGCTTTATCCCAACCTCCTCATCATCATCAGTGAAGGTATGAATTAGGTAACTTGGAGCCTTGTGCTTTGCCCCTAAAAGCTGCCTGATTTTGCTCCAAAATTTTGCAGGTTGACGTTTATACTGGTTAGCTTGGAGAACTAAAATTTCCATAAGTCTCGTTGTGATGACTAATAATGTTAATTAAGTCCTGCTCAACCTCTGCAGTGTAGCTACTGGTGGTTGCCGCGTTTGAAGATGCCTTCGACATTCTCTTTGATAATTTTTCATACAGTCTCTAATTTCCCTCGTAGGTTTATATTGTTGGTAGATCTTTGTGGAAGCTAACTGGCAAGTTGCATTAGTAGCATTAATTATTTGATTCTGAAGGGTCCTGATCGCGTCGTCAATTGCAGTGAAAGGTAAATTTTCAAACGAAAAAATTTCATCGTCACCAACAATTGCCCTGAAGGAATCAAATCCTAGGGTGTTGAGATTGGGTTTAGGAGGTACATTCATTCTAAATGGAGAAGCTCGTAGCTGTATTATAACAGGGATAAGGTCAGATCGTACGTTCCCACCAGGAGAGACTCGATAATGGAAGAGGTCACAATCTCTGTTGGTCAAGACTACATCTGGTGTCCCCGGATGAGGACCGACATACGACTTAAAGAATGGGCCTTGAAATGACAGATTCCTGGCTGTCATGATATTAAATAATTGTTTTCCTTTCAAGTCGCCCAGCGGATTACCAACTCCAGTTCAAGAGTGCAGGTTGATGGGCATTAAAATCTCCCGCCAGAATTGTAGGAATATTTCTGCTTAATATCCGATGTAGGGGAATGGACTTTATATATGGTTGTCTCGGAGGAAAATATCCAGTTCCTATCAATAGTTGGCCATGAGATGTCGTCAGATCAATTGCAAGAATGTTATCCTCGTCAACGTGAATATTTCGAAACGCATAGCCTAATTTAACTAAGACGGCCACGCCACTGTGGGGTCCTCTCGATTTCTCCACAGTAGAGTAACCACGTAATTTGATATGTTGATCAACTCCCGCAGCTGTCTCATTCAGGAGGATAACATCAGGGTTGTAATTGTGCAGTTCAACTTCAAGGAGGTAACGGTTATTAAAGAAATGTTGAACATTAATTAAGTTGGAAAATTGTAATCCCCATTGTTTCTTGCATTTCGCACGTGTACTGCGGTCTGAACGTCTGCAAGTAACATCATAATTGGAACACTCACACTCCCTACTAGACTCGTCAAGGGGAAGAGGATAATTCTGAGTAGTTGCTTGCGTACTATGTCACCATCCTCGCTAGAGTTGGTAATATCAACAGAAACATTAGTCATCATCAGATAACTGAGGTGTGATATTCCCAGTTTCAGGAAGCAGAGACACTTGAGTGTCAAAGGGAGACCGTGGAGGCTCCAAGGGAAAATTTGCTAGGCCAGGTGAAGTACCCTGGGGAAGTTCTTGTTCTTGTTCAACAGGATCAGTTGCAATAGTGGAAGAATAAGCACCAATCTCTGGGGCATGAGTAGGGTCAGGTATTGACTCATCGGGTTGAGGGGAGTTGACAACCTGGGTATGCGCGGCTGGCTGGGCCATAATAAACTTAATATTGTCTTGGATTTTAATGGGACTGATCCCATTAGCCCTTAACAAATCATTGAAAACATTAGAACAGAGTTGAATATCACCACCTGCTATATCCATGGGCCATCATATACATTAGTTGAGCTCTCGTCATATCCCCGGCTGAGGACCCCTGAGACATGGGGAGTGAGGAAGAACCTTGTGGCTGTGTTTGTTGTAAGTGAGGGTTAGGGGGAGGGTGGGGCACTGTAGGAGGGGCAACTGTAGGGTGAACAAGCAACCAAGTCACCGCCTTACCCTCTTGATGGGATGGTGCTCGAAGTGACTGCAAGCAAGTTTCCTCTCAGATCTGGTCGAGAATTACTCAGGATAACCCAAGAAAAAACTCGAAGCAAAGTGCTCAGAGCAGGAACGAAGAAGTCTTCTCACCTCGGCGGCTGCAAGAGGACTCATGTAAATGCTTCAATGTGAATGCTGGAAGCATGATAGTCATCTAATTCTACACTTTATAACATTCAAGAATATGGTACATGGTTTTTAAGCACAACGCACGTCGCTGAGTCAAAAAAGAAACACTACCTTACACTGCACAACAAGGTCGGCACTGCGTCAGCGACAGTGCTCTCTATACTTAGCGTGCAGCGTCTTATCTCAGATATGTACGCATACGAACAACAGACAAACACGAAGTCACTGGAACTGAAGTGCACAGTTCCATACAAGGATTTTTTTTAATTTTTTCATGTACTAGGGGATGGCTATTGACATTAAGCTTATGGATTATATAATGTACGAGTATAAAGCTAGAATTAAAGGAAAAAAGACTCATTATATTGAATGTTATCGATAATATCGAGTGAAAATAGTGTTGGAACCCACAGTGTTGGCAGCCAGCTACCCGGAGACTCAAGTGCTGGAACCCAAAGTGTTGGCAGCTAGTTACCCGGAGGCTCAAGTGTCAGAACCCACAGTGTTGGCAGCCAGTTACCCGGAGGCTCAAGTGTTGGAACCCTGTTGGCAGCCGTTACCCGGAGGCTCAAGTATTGGAACTCCACATGTTGGCAGCCAGCTACACGGAGGCTCAAGTGCTGAAACCACATGTGTTGGTGAGCCAGCTAACCCGGAGGCTCAAGTGCTGGAACCCACAGTGTTTGGCAGCCACTACCGGAGACTCAAGTGTTTGAAACCCAAAGTGTTGGCAGACCGGCTACCCGGAGGCTGAAGTGTTGGAATCACAATGTTGCAGCAGCACCCGGAGGCTAAGTGCTGGATCCAATGTTGAGCAGCCAGTTCCGGGCTCAAGTGCTGGAATCCATAGTGTTGGCAGCCAGTTACCCAGAGGCTCAAGTATTGGAACTCACAGATTGGCAGCGAGTTATCAGGAGGCTCAAGTGCTGGAACCCACAGTGTTGGCAGCCAGCTACCCGGAGGCCTCAAGTGCTTGGAAGCCCCAAGCTCAAGTGTTGCAGCCAGCTACCAGGAGGCTCAAGTGTTCTGAACCCACAGAGTTGGCAGCCAGCTACCCGGAGGCTCAAGTGCTGGAACCCACAGTGTTGGCAGCCAGCTACCCGGAGGCTCAAGTGCTGGAACCCACAGTGTTGGCAGCCGGCTACCCTGAGGCTCAAGTGCTGGAACCCACAGTGTTGGCAGCCAGTAACCCGGAGGCTCAAGTGCTGAAACCCACAGTATTGGGAGCCAGCTACCCGGAGGCTCAAGTGCTGAAACCCACAGTGTTGGCAGCCAGCTACCCGGAGGCTCAAGCGCTTGAACCCACAGTGTTGGCAGCCAGCTACCCTGAGGATCAAGTGTTGGAACCCACAGTGTTGGCAGCCAGCTACCCGGAGGCACAAGTGCTGGAACCCACAGTGTTGGCAGCCAGCTACCCGGAAGCTAAAGTGCTGGAACCCACAGTGTAGGCAGCCAGCTACCCGGAGGCTCAAGTGTTGGAACCCACAGTGTTAGCAGCCAGCTACCCGGAAGCTAAAGTGCTGGAACCCAGTGTTGGCAGACAGCTACCCGGAGGATCAAGTGCTGGAACCCACAGTGTTGGAAGCCAGCTACACGGAGGCTCAAGTGCTGGAACCCAGAGTGTTGGCAACTAGCTACCCGGAGGCTCAAGTGCTGGAACCCACAGTGTTGGCAGCCAGCTACCCGGAGGCTCAAGTGTTGGAACCCACAGTGTTGGCAGCCAGCTACCCGGAGGCTCAAGTGCTGGAACCCAAAATGTTGGCAGCCAGGTACCCGGAGGCTCAAGTGTTGGAACCCACAGTGTTGGCAGCCAGCTACCCGGAGGCACAAGTGCTGGAACCCACAGTGTTGGCAGCCAGCTACCCGGAGGCTCAAGTGCTGGAACCCACAGTGCTGGCAGCCAGTTACCCGTAGGCTCAAGTATTGGAACTCACATGTTGGCAGCCAGTTACCAGGAGGCTCAAGTGCTGGAACCCACAGTGTTGGCAGACAGCTACCCGGAAGCTCAAGTGCTTGAACCCACAGTGTTGGCAGCCAGCTACCAGGAGGCTCAAGTGCTAGAACCCACAGTGTTGGCAGCCAGCTACCAGGAGGCTCAAGTGCTGGAACCCACAGTGTTGGCAGCCGGCTACCCGGAGGCTCAAGTGCTGGAATCCACAGTGTTGGCAGCCAGTTACCCGGAGGCTCAAGTATTGGAACTCACAGTGTTGGCAGCCAGTTACCCGGAGGCTCAAGTGCTGGAACCCATAGTGTTGGGAGGCAGCTACCCGGAGGCTCAAGTGCTGGAGCCCACAGTGTTGGCAGCCAGCTACCCGGAGACTCAAGTGTTGGAACCCAAAGTGTTGGCAGCCGGCTACCCGGAGGCTGAAATGTTGGAACTCACAGTGTTATCAGCCAGCTACCGGTTGGCTCAAATGCTGGAACCCACAGTGTTGGCAGCCAGTTACCCGGAGGCTCAGGTGTCAGAACCCAGAGTGTTGGCAGCCAGTTACCCGGAAGTTCAAGTATTAGAACTCACAGTGTTCGCAGCCAGTTACCCGGAGGCTCAAGTGCTGGAACCCACAGTGTTGGGAGCCAGTTACCCAGAGGCTCAAGTGCTGGAACCCACAGTGTTGGCAGCCAGCTACCCGGAGACTCAAGTGTTTAAACCCAAAGTGTTGGCAGCCGGCTATCCGGAGGCTGAAGTGTCGGAACTCAGTGTTGGCAGCCAGCTACCCGTTGGCTCAAGTGCTGGAACCCACATTGTTGGCAGCCAGCTACCCGTTGGCTCAAATGCTGGATCCCAGAGTGTTGGCAGCCAGCTACCCGGAGGCTCAAGTGCTGGAACCCACAGTGTTGGCAGCCGGCTACCCTGAGGCTCAAGTGCTGGAATCCACAGTGTTGGCAGCCAGTTACCCGGAGGCTCAAGTGTTGGAACTCACAGTGTTGGCAGCCAGTTACCCGGAGGCTCAAGTGCTGGAACCCACAGTGTTGGGAGCCAGCTACCCGGAGGCTCAAATTCTGGAGCCCACAGTGTTGGCAGCCAGCTACCAGGAGACTCAAGTGTTGGAACCCAAAGTGTTAGCAGCTGGCTACCCGGAGGCTCAAGTGCTGGAATCCACAGCGTTGGCAGCCAGTTACCCGGAGGCTCAAGTATTGGAACTCACAGTGTTCGCAGCCAGTACCCGGAGGCTCAAGTGCTGGAACCACAGTGTTGGCGGAGCCAGTACCCGGAGGCTCAAGTGCTGGAGCCCACAGTGTTGGCAGCCAGCTACCAGGAGACTCAAGTGTTGGAACCCAAAGTGTTAGCAGCCGGCTACCCGGAGGCTGAAGTGTTGGAACTCACAGTGTTATCAGCCAGCTACCCGTTGGCTCAAATGCTGGAAGCCAGAGTGTTGGCAGCCAGTTACCCGGAGGCTAAGGTGTCAGAACCCACAGTGTTGGCTGCCAGTTACCCGGAAGCTCAAGTATTGGAACTCACAGTGTTGGCAGCCAGTTACCCGGAGGCTCAAGTGCTGGAACCCACAGTGTTGGCAGCCAGCTACCCGGAGGCTCAGGTGTCAGAACCCACAGTGTTGGCAGCCAGTTACCCGGAAGCTCAAGTATTGGAACCCACAGTGTTGGGAGCCAGTTACCCGGAGGCTCAAGTGCTGGAACCCACAGTGTTGGAAGCCAGCTACCCTGAGACTCAAGTGTTGAAACCCAAAGTGTTGGCAGCCGGCTACCCGGAGGCTGAAGTGTTGGAACTCACAGTGTTGGCAGCCAGCTACCCGTTGGCTCAAGTGCTGGAACCCACAGTGTTGGCAGCCAGCTACCCGTTGGCTCAAATGCTGGAACCCACAGTGTTGGCAGCCAGCTACACGGAGGCTCAAGTGCTGGAACCCACAGTGTTGGCAGCCAGTTACCCGGAGGCTCAAGTGCTGGAACCCACAGTGTTGGGAGCCGGCTACCCGGAGGCTCAAGTGCTGGAACCCACAGTGTTGGCAGCCAGTAACCCGGAGGCTCAAGTGCTGAAACCCATAGTGTTGGCAGCCAGCTACCCGAAGGCTCAAGTGCTGAAACCCACAGTGTTGGCAGCCAGCTACACGGAGGCTCAAGTGCTGGAACCCACAGTGTTGGCAGCCAGTTACCCGGAGACTCAAGTGTTGGAACCCACAGTGTTGGCAGCCAGCTACCCGGAGGCTCAAGTGCTGGAACCCACAGTGTTGGGAGCCGGCTTCCCGGAGGCTCAAGTGCTGGAACCCACAGTGTTGGCAGCCAGTAACCAGGAGGCTCAAGTGCTGAAACCCATAGTGTTGGCAGCCAACTACCCGAAGCTTCAAGTGCTGAACCACAGTTTTTGGCAGCCAGCTACCCGGAGGCTCAAGTGCTTGAACCCACAGTGTTGGCAGCCAGCTACCCGGAGGCTCAAGTGCTGGAACCCACAGTGTTGGCAGCCAGCTACCCGGAGGCTCAAGTGCTGGAACCCACAGTGTTGGCAGCCAGCTACCCGGAAGCTCAAGTGCTGGAACCCACAGTGTTGGCAGCCAGCTACCCGGAGGCTCAAGTGCTGGAACCCACAGTGTTGGCAGCCAGCTACCCGGAGGCTCAAGTGTTGGAACCACAGTGTTGGCAGCCAGCTACCCGGAGGCTCAAGTGCTGGAACCCACAGTGTTGGCAGCCAGCTACCCGGAGGCTCAAGTGCTGGAACCCACAGTGTTGGCAGCCAGCTACCCGGAGGCTCAAGTACTGGAACCCACAGTGTTGGCAGCCAGCTACTCGGAGGCTCCATTGCTGGAACCCACAGTGTTTGCTGCCGGCTACCCTGAAGCTCAAGTGCTGGAATCCACATTGTTGGCAGCCAGTTACCCGGAGGCTCAGGTGTCAGAACCCACAGTGTTGGCAGCCAGTTACCCGGAGGCTCAAGTATTGGAACTCACAGTGTTGGCAGCCAGTTACCCGGAGGTTCAAGTGCTGGAACCCACAGTGTTGGGAGCCAGCTACCCGGAGGCTCAAGTGCTGGAGCCCACAGTGTTGGCAGCCAGCTACCGGGAGACTCAAGTGTTGGAACCCAAAGTGTTGGCAGCCAGCTACCCGGAGGCTCAAGTGCTGGAACCCACAGTGTTGGCAGCCAGCTACCCGTTGGCTCAAATGCTGGAACCCAGTGTTGGCAGCCAGCTACCCGGAGGCTCAAGTGCTGGAACCCACAGTGTTGGCAGCCAGCTACCCGGAGGCTCAAGTGCTGGAACCCACAGTGTTGGCAGCCAGCTACCCGGAGGCTCAAGTGCTGGAACCCACAGTGTTGGCAGCCAGCTACCCGGAGGCTCAAGTACTGGAACCCACAGTGTTGGCAGCCAGCTACTCGGAGGCTCCATTGCTGGAACCCACAGTGTTTGCTGCCGGCTACCCTGAAGCTCAAGTGCTGGAATCCACATGTTGGCGCCAGCTACCCGGGTGCTCAGGTGTCAGAACCCACAGTGTTGGCAGCCAGTACCGGGGCTCAATATGGAAACTCAGTGTTGGCAGCCAGTTACCCGGAGGTTCAAGTGCTGGAACCCACAGTGTTGGGAGCCAGCTACCCGGAGGCTCAAGTGCTGGAACCCACAGTGTTGGCAGCCAGCTACCCGGAGACTCAAGTGTTGGAACCCAAAGTGTTGGCAGCCAGCTACCCGGAGGCTCAAGTGCTGGAACCCACAGTGTTGGCAGCCAGCTACCCGGAGACTCAAGTGCGGAAACCCACAGTGTTGGCAGCCAGCTACCCGGAGACTCAAGTGTTGGAATCCACAGTCAGATGACGACATCCTCCTCATTTCAAGTTTGTTATACCTAAGTTTCCCACTGTCTCATTGTCTAACAACGCTCGTGTGTAAATGAGACACAATATACGGTGTTATTTTATTGTGAAGCCGTTTCATCCACCAGGCATTTTGTTTACAATTCACACAGATGAATGGACAAGTATTTTTAGGAGTTTGAGAGAGAGAGAGAGAGAGAGACAAACGGATGGAACCTGGAAGGTCGAGCTGAAAAGTTAGATGGTGGTGGTATCAGGTACTGTAGGAGTAAGCCTCGCTGTTGGCTGTGGCTGTGACTGTGGCTGTGGCTGTGTGGCTGTGGCTGTGACTGTGACTGTGGCTGTGGCTGTGGCTGTGGCTGTGGCTGTGGCTGTGGCTGTGGCTGTGGCTGTGGCTGAGGCTGTGGCTGTGGCTGTGGCTGTGGCTGAGCGTGGCTGTGGCTGTGTGAGCTGTGGCTGTGGCTGTGGCTGTTGGCTGTGGCTGTGGCTGTGGCTGTGGCTGAGGCTGTGACTGTGGCTGTGGCTGTGGCTGTGGCTGAGGCTGTGGCTGTGGCTGTGGCTGTGGCTGTGGCTGTGGCTGTGGCTGTGGCTGAGGCTGTGGCTGTGGCTGTGGCTGTGGCTGTGGCTGTGGCTGGGCTGTGGCTGAGGACTGTGGCTGTGGCTTGGTGGCTGTGGCTGTGGTTGCTAGGCTTGGCTGTGGTGTGGCTGTGGTTGGCTGTGGCTGTGGCTGGGGGGCTGGGCTGTGGCTGTGGCTGTGGCTGTG
Organism: Cherax quadricarinatus; assembly: GCF_026875155.1. Classification (NCBI taxonomy): domain Eukaryota; kingdom Metazoa; phylum Arthropoda; class Malacostraca; order Decapoda; family Parastacidae; genus Cherax; species Cherax quadricarinatus. The sequence continues at coordinate 78,469,466 of NC_069401.1, read as the reverse complement.
GCTGTGGCTGTGGCTGAGGCTGTGGCTGTGGCTGTGGCTGTGGCTGTGGCTGTGGCTGTGGCTGTGGCTGTGGCTGTGGCTGTGGCTGTGGCTGTGGCTGTGGCTGTGGCTGTGGCTGTGGCTGAGGCTGTGGCTGTGGTTGTGGCTGTGGCTGTGGCTGTGGCTGTGCTGGGCTGATGGCTGTGGCTGTGGCTGTGGCTGTGGCTGTGGCTGTGGCTGTGGCTGTGGCTGTGGCTGTGGCTGTGGCTGAGGCTGTGGCTGTGGCTGTGGCTGTGGCTGTGGCTGTGGCTGTGGCTGAGGCTGTGGCTGTGGCTGTGGCTGTGGCTGTGGCTGTGGCTGTGGCTGTGGCTGTGGCTGTGGCTGTGGCTGTGGCTGTGGCTGTGGCTGTGGCTGTGGCTGTGGCTGTGGCTGTGGCTGTGGCTGTGGCTGTGGCTGAGGCTGTAGCTGTGGCTGTGGGCTGTGGCTGTGGGCTGTGGCTGAGGCTGTTGCTGTGGCTGTGGCTGAGGCTGTGGCTGAGGCTGTGGCTGTGGCTGTGGCTGTGGCTGTGGCTGTGGCTTCCAAGTAAGACAATGTAGTACTTTCCTTGGATTTAAGTTTAAGCTGACTGCGAGAAACTTCATAGGTCATTATCAGTGTCTCCATCAGAGTCAGCGCCTTTTTTTTTTTTTAGCGTCGCCTCTTGGCATGAGGTAATATGTTGTTCTCTGGAGGTTTTAGCCGACATAAATCTTGGACCCGGATCCAAGACCTTGGATCTCGGACCCCTCAGCGTGTGAAGCTCTCGCTTTACACGTTGAGAAGTCCGGGTTTGATTCCCGGCGAGGGTAGAAACATTGGGCGTGTTTCCTTACACCAGTTGTCCATGTTCACTTATCATTAAAATTGGTACCTGGGTGTTAGTCGACTGGTGTGGGTCGCATCCTGGGGCACTGACCTAATTTGCCCGAAATGCTCTGCATAACAAATGTCAACTAGGACAGTATACCTTGTACATGTACTTGTATGTCACTGATGTCAGCTAGGATGTATACTTGACATGTACTTGTATGTCACTGATGTCAGCTAGGACTGTATACCTTGGTACTATGTACTTGTATGTTGCACTGATGTCAGTAGGGATATACCTTGTAACAGGTACTTGTATGTCACTGATGTTCCAGCTCCGACCAGTTATACCTTGTACTGTACTTGTATGTCATGTTGTCAGCTAGGACTGTTATACCTAGTACATGTACTTGTAGGTCCACTGATGTCAGCTAGGGCTGTATACCTTGTACATGTACTTGTATGTCATTGATGTCAGCTAGGACTGTATACCTTGTACATGTACTTGTATGTCACTGATGTCAGCTAGGACTGTATACCTTGTACATGTATTGTATGTCACTGATGTCGCTAGGACTGTATACTTGTAATTGTACTTGTAGTCATGATGTCAGCTAGGGACTGTAGTCCTTTGCTACATGTACTTGTTTGGTCCCACTGATGTCAGCTAAGGACTGTAACTTGTACATGTACTTGTATGTCACTGATGTCAGCTAGGACTCCCCGTATACCTTGACATGTATTGTATGTCATGATGTCAGCTAGGACTGTATCCTTGTACATGTACTTGTATGTCCACTGATGTCAGCTAGGGACTGTATTACTGTACTTGTACTTTGTTTGTCACTGATGTCTGCTAGGATGTTATACCTTGTACATGTACTTGTATGTCACTGATGTCAGCTAGGACTGTATACCTTGTACATGTACTTGTATGTCACTGATGTCAGCTAGGACTGTATACCTTGTCATGTACTTGTAGTCACTGATGTCAGCTAGGGAATTATACTTGTACATGTACTTGTTATGTCACTGATGTCAGCTAGGTCTGTATTACCTTGATACTTGTACTTGTATGTCACTGATGTCAGCTAGGACTGTAAACCTTGTCATGTACTTTATGTCACTGATGTCAGCTAGGACTGTATACCTTGTACATGTACTTGTATGTCATTGATGTCAGCTAGGACTGTATACCTTGTACATGTACTTGTATGTCACTGATGTCAGCTAGGACTGTATACCTTGTACACGTACTTGTATGTCACTGATGTCAGCTAGGACTGTATACCTTGTACACGTACTTGTATGTCACTGATGTCAGCTAGGACTGTATACCTTGTACATGTACTTGTATGTCACTGATGTCTGTAGGACTGTATACTTGTACAGTACTTGTTGTCACGATGTCAGGAGGACTGATACCTTGTACAATACTTGTATGTCATAGATGTCAGCTAGGACTGTATACCTTGTACATGTACTTGTATGTCTTTGATGTCAGCTAGGACTGTATACCTTGTACATGTACTTGTATGTCATTGATGTCAGCTAGGACTGTATACCTTAACACGTACTTTATGTCAATGATGTCAGGTCGGGACTGTATATTGTTACACGTACTGTATGTCATGATGTCTGCTAGGATGTATCCTTGTACAAGTATAGTATGTCATGATGTCAGCTAGGACTGTATACCTTGTACACGTACTGTATGTCATGATGCAGCTAGGACTGTATACCTTGTTACACGTACGTGTATGTCACTGATGTTCAGCTAGGTCTGTCTACATGTACACGTACTTGTATGTCACTGATGTCAGTAGGACTGTATTCTTGTACACGTATTGTAGTCACTGTTGTCAGCTAGGACTGTATACCTTGTACAGTTCTTGTTATGTCACTGATGATCAGCCAGGACTGTATACCTTGTACATGTACTGTGGGGTGTTCACTGTGTCAGCTTGGACTGTTATTACTTGTACACTGTACTTGTATGTCACTGATGTCAGCTAGGGACTGTATTTACTTGTACATGTACTTGTATGTCACTGATGTCGTTGGATGTATTACTTGAACATGTACTTGTATGTCACTGATGTAGCTAGGTCTGTATTCCTTGTACATGTACTTGTATGTCATGATGTCGGCTAGGACTCTATACCTTGTACATGTACTTGTATGTCACTGATGTCAGCTAGGACTGTATACCTTGTACATGTACTTGTATGTCACTGATGTCAGCTAGGACTGTATAACTTGTACATGTACTTGTATGTCATTGATGTCAGCTAGGACTGTATACCTTGTACATGTACTTGTATGTCATTGATGTCAGCTAGGACTGTATACCTTGTACATGTACTTGTATGTCATTGATGTCAGCTAGGACTGTATACCTTGTACATGTACTTGTATGTCATTGATGTCAGCTAGGACTGTATACCTTGTACATGTACTTGTATGTCACTGATGTCAGCTAGGACTGTATACCTCGTACATGTTCTTGTTATGTCACGGATGTCAGCTAGGACTGTATACCTGTACATGACTTGTAATGTCACTGATGTCAGCTGGACTGTTTACCTCGTACATGTATTGTAGGTCACTGATGGTCTGTAGGACTGTATACTCGTACATGTACTTGTATGTCACTGATGTCAGCTAGGACTGTATCCTCGTACTGTATTGTATGTCACTGATGTCAGCTAGGACTGTATTCTGTACATGTACTTGTATGTCACTGAATGTCAGCTAGACTGTATACCTCGTAATGTTATTGTATTGTCACTGATGTCAGCTAGGACTGTATACCTTGTTACATTGTACTTGTCTGTCACAGATGTCAGTAGGGACTGTTTATAACCTTGTTCATGTACTTGTATGTTCACTGATGATCAGTAGGACTGTATACCTTGAACATGATGTACTTGTATGTTCACCTGATGTCAGCTAGGATGTATACCTTGTACATGTTACTTGTATGTCAATGATGTCTGCTAGGACTGTATTAATTTTACATTGTACTTGTATGTCATGATGTCAGTAGGACTGTTATTACCTTGTACACGTACTTGTATGTCACTGGATGTCAGCTAGGACTGTATTACCTTGTTCACGTTACTTGTATTGTCACTGATGTCAGCTAGGGACTCGTTACCTTGTAAACGTACTTGTAGGTCACTGATGTCAGCTAGGACTGTTTCCTTGTACACGTTACTTGTATGTCACTGATGTCAGCTAGGACGGTATACCTTGTACAGTGCTTGTTTCGTCCACTGATGTCTGCTAGGACTGTTTACCTTGTACGCGTTAATTGTTATGTCACTGATGTCAGCTAGGACTGTATACCTTGTACACGTACTTGTATGTCACTGATGTCAGCTAGACGTATACTTGTGTACCGTACTTGTATGTCACTGTTCAGCTAGGACTGTATACCTTGTACACGTACTTGTATGTCACTGATGTCAGCTAGGACTGTATACCTTGTACACGTACTTGTATGTCACTGATGTCAGCTAGGACTGTATACCCTTGTACACGTACTTGTATGTCCACTGATGTCAGCTAGGACTGTATACCTTGTACACGTTACTTGTATGTCACTGATGTCTGCTAGGGACTGTAACTTTTGTACATGTTATTGTATGTCATGATGTCAGCTAGGACTGTATATGATACATGTACTTGTATGTCACTGATGTCAGCTAGGATGTTATACTTGTTTTCATGTACTTGTATGTCACTGATGTCAGTAGGACTGTATACCCTTGTAATGTACTGTATGTCATGATGACAGCTAGGTCTGTATACCTTGTACTTGTATTGTATGTCACTGATGTCAGCTAGGGACTGTATACTTTGTACATGTACTTGTATGTCATGATGTCAGCTAGTAGCTGGACTGTTTTACCTTGTAATGACTTGTTATGTCACTGATTGTCAGCTAGGACTGTATACCTTGTACATGTACTTGTATGTCATTGATGTCAGCTAGGACTGTATACCTTGTACATGTACTTGTATGTCATTGATGTCAGCTAGGATGTATGCTAGTACATGTACTTGTATGTCACTGATGTTCAGCTAGGACTGGTATACCTGTACTGTACTTGTATGGTCACTGATGTCAGATAGGACTGTATACCTTGTACATGTATTGTATGTCATGATGTCAGCTAGGACAGTATAACCTCGTAATGCACTTGTTTATGTCACTGATGGTCAGACGAGGACTGTATGTATACTCGTACATGTACTTGTATGTCATGATGTCCAGCTAAGGACTGTATACCTGTACATGTACTTGTATGTCACTGATGTCAGCTAGGACTGTATACCTCGTACATGTTCTTGTATGTCACTGATGTCAGCTAGGACTGTATACCTCGCTACATGTAATTGTTTGTCACTGATGTCAGCTAGGACTGTATACCTCGTACATGTACTTGTATGTCACTGATGTCAGCTAGGACTGTATACCTCGTACATGTACTTGTATGTCACTGATGTCAGCTAGGACTGTATACCTCGTACATGTACTTGTATGTCACTGATGTCAGCTAGGACTGTATACTGTACATGTACTGTATGTCACTGATGTCAGCTAGGACTGATATACCTTGTACATGTACTTGTTATGTCACTGATGTTGCTAGGACTGTATTTATACCTTGTACATGTACTTGTTATTGTCATGATGTTCAGCTAGGACTGTATACCTTGTACACGTACTTGTATGTCACTGATGTCAGCTAGGACTGTATACCTTGTACACGTACTTGTATGTCACTGATGTCAGCTAGGACTGTATACCTTGTACACGTACTTGTATGTCACTGATGTCAGCTAGGACTGTATACCTTGTACACGTACTTGTATGTCCACTGATGTCAGCTAGGGACTCCGTATACCTTGTACACGTTACTTGTATTGTCACTGATGTCAGTATGACGTTATACCTTGTACAGTATCTTGTTATGGTCCTGATGTCAGCTAGGACTTGGTATACCTTTGTACACGTACTTGTAATGTCTCTGATGTCAGCTAGGACTGTATTCCTTGTACACGTACTTGTATGTCACTGATGTCAGCTAGGACTGTATACCTTGTACACGTACTTGTATGTAGGATGTCAGCTAGACTGTATTCCTTGTACACGTACTTGTATAGTCACTGATGTCAGCTAGGACTGTATACCTTGTACATGTACTTGTATGTCACTGATGTCAGCTAGGACTGTATACCTTGTACATGTACTTGTATGTCATTGATGTCAGCTAGGACTGTATACCTTGTACATGTACTTGTTATGTCGCTGAAGTCAGTAGGACTGTATTACTTTACACGTACTTGTATGTCACTGATGTCAGCTAGGACTGTATACCTTGTACATGTACTTGTATGTCATTGATGTCAGCTAGGACTGTATACCTTGTACATGTACTTGTATGTCATTGATGTCAGCTAGGACTGTATACCTTGTACATGTACTTGTATGTCATTGATGTCAGCTAGGACTGTATACCTTGTACATGTACTTGTATGTCATTGATGTCAGATAGGATGGTTATACCTTGTAATGGACTTGTATGTCACGATGTCAGCTAGGAACTGTTTATACCTTGATACATTTATTGTATGTACTGATGGTCAGCTTGACTGTATACCTTGTACATGTACTTGGTAAGTCACTGAGTCAGCTAGGACTGTATTCCTTGTACATGTACTTGTATGTCATTGATGTCAGCTAGGATGGATACCCTGTAACATGTACTTGTATGTCACTGGATGTCAGATAGGACGTATACCTTGTACATGTACTTGTATTGTCACTGTGTCAGCTAGGACTGTAATACCTTGTACTTGTATTGTATGTCATGATGTCAGCTAGGACTGTATACCGTGTACACTGTACTTGTATGTCACTGATGTCAGCTTAGGACTGTAATACCTCGTAATGTTATTGTATGTCCACTGATGTCAGGCTAGGACTGTATAACGCGTAACATGTACTTGTAAGTCCACTGATGTCAGCAAGGACTGTATACCTCGTACATGTACTGTATGTCACTGAATTTCAGCTAGGGACTGTATACCTCGTACATGTATTGTATGTCACTGATGTCAGCTAGGACTGTTATACCTCGTACTGTACTGTTGTCGATGTTGTTGTCAGCTAGGGACTGTATACCTCGTACATGTACTTGTATGTCACTGATGTCAAGCTAGTCTGTATACCTCGTACATGTAACTTGTATGTCCACTCGTAGTCAAGCTAGGGACTGTATACCTCGTACATTTTTACTTGTATGGTCACTGATGTAGCTAGGACTGTATTTCCTCGTAAATGTACTTGTATGTCACTTATGATGTCAGTCTAGGACTGTTATCTCGTACATGTACTTGTATGTCACTGATGTCAGTAGGACTGTATACCTGTACATTACTTGGATGTACTGATGTCAGCTAGGACTGTATACCTTGTACATGTACTTGTATGTCATTGATGTCAGCTAGGACTGTATACCTTGTACATGTACTTGTATGTCATTGATGTCAGCTAGGACTGTATACCTTGTACATGTACTTGTATGTCATTGATGTCAGCTAGGACTGTATACCTTGTACAGTATTGTTATGTCCACTGATGTCAGCTAGGACTGTATACCTTGTACATGTACTTGTATGTCATTGATGTCAGCTAGGACTGTATACCTTTTGTACATGTACTTGTATGTCACTGATGTCAGCTAGGACTGTATTACCTTGATACATGTATTGGTTGTCACTGATGTCAGATAGGACTGTATACCTTGTACATGTTCTGGTATGCATGATGTCAGCTAGGGACTGGTATACCTCAGTACTGTACTTGTATGTCACTGATGTCAGATAGGATGTATACTAGTACATGTACTTGTATGTCACTGATGTCAGCTAGGATGTATACCTCGTACATTTGTTTACTTGTATGTCAACTGATGTCTGCTAGGACTGTATACCTGGTACATGTATTGTATGTCACTGTGTCAGATAGGACTGTATACCTCGACATGTATTTGATTTGTCATGATGTCAGCTAGGACTGTATACTCGTAATGTACCTTGTATGTCCTCTGATGTCAGCTAGGACTGTATACCTCGTACATGTTACTGTTATGTCATGATGGCAGCTAGACTGTATACTGGTACATGTACTTGTATGTCACTGATGTCAGCTAGGGGGACTGTATACCTTGTACATGTACTTGTATGTCACTGATGTCAGCTTGGACTGTATACCTTGTACATGTACTTGTATGTCACTGATGTCAGCTAGGACTGTATACCTTGTACATGTACTTGTATGTCACTGATGTCAGCTAGGACTGTATACCTTGTACATGTACTTGTATGTCTCTGATGTCAGCTAGGACTGTATTACCTTGTACATGTACTTGTATGTCACTGATGTCAGCTAGGACTGTATTACCTTGTAATGTACTTGTATGTCATTGATGTCAGCTAGGACTGTATACCTTGTACATGTACTTGTATGTCACTGATGTCAGCTAGGACTGTATACCTTGTACATGTACTTGTATGTCACTGATGTTCAGCTAGGACGGTATAACCTTGTACATGTTACTTGTATGTCACTGGATGTCAGCTAGGACTCTGGATACCTTGTATTGTACTTGTATGCACTGATGTCAGATAGGACAATATACCTTGTACATGTACTTGTAGTTCAATAATGATATTATTATTATTATTTCCACAAACCTGCACATGATTGGTGAAAGGTCTCGGCAGTGCTGCACATACTGCACATGAGTGGTACAGACTCTGGCAGTGCTGCACAACCTGCACATGATGTGGTACAGACTCTGGCAGTGCTGCACAACCTGCACATGATGTGGTACAGACTCTGGCAGTGCTGCACAACCTGCACATGATGTGGTACAGACGCTGGCAGTGCTGCACAACCTGCACATGATGTGGTACAGACTCTGGCAGTGCTGCACAACCTGCACATGATGTGGTACAGACTCTGGCAGTGCTGCACAACCTGCACAGTGATGTGGTACAGGGCTCGGGGAGTGCTGCACAACCTGCACATGATGTGGTACAGCTCTGGCAGTGCTGCACAACCTGCACATGATGTGGTACGACTCTGGCAGTGCTGGCCAACCTGCACTGATTTTGGTACAGACTCTGGGTGCTGCACAAAACCCGCACATGATGTTTGGGACAGACTCTGGCAGTGCTGCACAACCTGCACATGATGTGGTACAAACTTGGGAGTGCTGCACAAACCTGCAAAATGATGTGGTACAGACTCTGGCAGTGCTGCACAACCTGCACATGATGTGGTTTCAGACTCGGGCAGTGCTGCCAACCTGCACATGATGTGGTACAGACTCTGGCAGTGCTGCACGACCTGCCCCATGAGGTGGTACAGACTCTGGCAGTGCTGCACAACCTGCACATGATGTGGTACAGACTCTGGCAGTGCTGCACAACCTGCACATGATGTGGTTTCAGACTCTGGCAGTGCTGCACAAAACCCGCACATGATGTGGTACAGACTCTGGCGTGCTGCACAAACCCGCACATGATGTGGTACAGACGCTGGCAGTGCTGCACAACCTGCACATGATGTGGTCAGACTCTGGCAGTGCTGCACAACCTGCACATGTGTGGTACCCGACTCCGGAGTGCTGCACAACCTGCACATGATGTGGTACAGACTCTGGCAGTCCTGCACAACCTGCACATGATGTGGTACAGACGCTGGCAGTGCTGCACAACCTGCACATGATGTGGTACAGACTCTGGCAGTGCTGCACAACCTGCACATGATGTGGTACAGACGCTGGCAGTGCTGCACAACCTGCACATGATGTGGTACAGACTCTGGCAGTGCTGCACAACCTGCACATGATGTGGTACAGACTCCAGCAGTGCTGCACAACCTGCACATGATGTGGTACAGACTCTGGCAGTGCTGCACAACCTGCATATGATGTGGTACAGACGCTGGTAGTGCTGCACAACCTGCACATGATGTGGTACAGACGCTGGCAGTGCTGCACAACCTGCACATGATGTGGTACTGACTCTGGCAGTGCTGCACAACCTGCACATGATGTGGTACAGACGCTGGCAGTGCTGCACAACCTGCACATGATGTGGTACAGGGCGCTGGCAGTGCTGCACAACCTGCACATGATGTGGTACAGACCCCGGCAGTGTGCACATCCTGCACATGATGTGGTGCAGACTCGGCAGTTGCTGCACAACCTGCACTGATGTGGTACAGACTCTGGCAGTTCTGCACAACCTGCACATGATGTGGTACAGACTCTGGCAGTGCTGCACAACCTGCACATGATGTGGTACAGACTCTGGCAGTGCTGCACAACCTGCACATGATGTGGTACAGACTCTGGCAGTGCTGCACAACCTGCACATGATGTGGTACAGACTCCAGCAGTCCTGCACAACCTGCACATGATGTGGTACAGACTCTGGCAGTGCTGCACAACCTGCACATGATGTGGTACAGACTCTGGCAGTGCTGCACAACCTGCACATGATGTGGTACAGACTCTGGCAGTGCTGCACAACTGCAATGAAAGTGGTACAGACGCTGGCAGTGCTGCCAAAACCCGGCAAATGATGTGGTACAGACTCTTTGGGAGTGCTGCACAACCTGCACATGATGTGGTACAGACTCTGGCAGTGCTGCACAACCTGCACATGATGTGGTACAGACTCTGGCAGTGCTGCACAACCTGCACATGATGTGGTACAGACTCTGGCAGTGCTGCACAACCTGCACATGATGTGGTACAGACTCTGGCTGTGCTGGCACGACTGCACATGATGTAGGTTACAGACTCTGGCAGTGCGACAAACCTGCACCCTCGAGTGTACAGAACTCTGGCACGTGCCTGCACGGACCTGCACATGATGGGGTACAGACTCCGGCAGTGCTGCAACAACCTTGCACAAGATGTGATGTACAGACTCTGGCAGTGCAGCACAACCTGCAATGATTTGGTACAGACTCTTGGCAGTGCTGCACAAACTGCACATGATGTGGTACAGACCTGGGCATTGACTGTACAACCCTGCCATGAATGTGGTACGACTCTGGCTGTGCTGCACAACTGCAAATGAATGTGGTACTGACTCAGCAGTGCTGCACAACCTGACACATGATGTGGGTACAGACTTGGCAAGTGCTGCACAAAACCTGCACATGGATGTGGTACAGGCTCTGGCAGTGCTGCACAACCTGCTCATGATTGTGGTACGACCTCTGGCAGGATGCAACAACCTGCACATGATGTGGTACAGGACTCTGGCTGTGCTGCACAAACTGCCACATGATGTGTACAGGGGGGGGGAGGGGGGGGGGGGACTCCTGGCAGGCTGCACAACCCTGCACATGATGTGGCACAGACTTCTGGCAGTGTGCTGACACCTGCACATGATGTGGTACAGACTCTGGGCAGTTGCTGCACAACCTGCACATGAGTGGTACAGACTCTGGCAGTGCTGCCAACCTGCACTGCTGTGGTACAGACTCTGGCAGTGTGCACCAACCTGCACCATGATGTGGTACAGACGCTGGCAGTGCTGCACAACCTGCACCATGATGTGGTACAGACGCGGCAGTGCTGCACAACCTGCACATGATGTGGTACAGACTCCGGCAGTGCTGACAACCTGCACATGATGTGGTACAGACCTCCTTCAGTGGTGCACAACTGCACTGATGTGGTACAGACTCGGCAGTGCTGCACAACCTGCACATGATGAGGTACAGACTCTGGCAGTGCTGCACAACTGCACATGATGTGGGTACGGACTCCGGCAGTGCCTTGCACAACTGCACATGAAGTGTACAGACTCTGGCAGTGTGCACAACGTGCACATGAGTGTGGTACAGACTCTGGCAGTGCTGTACAACTGCACATGATGTCGGTACAGACTCTGGCAGTGCTGCACAACCTGACATGATGTGGGTACAGACTATGGCAGTCTGCACAACTGCATGATGTGGTACAGACTTGTCAGTGCTGCACAACCTGACTTGATGGTGGTTCAGAACTCCGGCCAGTGCTGCGCAACCTGGACTATGTGGTACAGACTCTGGCAGTGCTGCACACCTGGAACATGATGTGGTACAGGACATCTGCAGTGCTGCACAACCTGCAACATGATGTGGTACAGTACGCTGGCAGTGCTGCAACAACCTGCACATGATGTGGGTTACAGCTCTGGCAGTGCTGCAACAAACCTGCACATGATGTGGTACAGATCTGGCAGTGCTGCACAACCTGACATTGATGTGGTACAGACTCTGGCAGTGCTGCACAACCTGCCACATGATGTGGTACAGACTCGGCAGTGCTGCACAAACCTGCACATGATGTGGTACTTACTCCTTCAGTGGTGCACAAACCTGCACATGATGTGGTACAGACACCCGGCTGTGCTGCCAAAACCTGCACATGTTGTGTACAGATCTGGCAGTGCTGCACAAACTGCACATTGATGTGGTACAGACTCCAGAAGTGCTGCACAACCTGCACATGATGTGGGTACAGACTCTGCAGTGCTGCACAACCTGCACATGATGCTGGTACAGACTCCGGCAGTGCTGCTGGCACAACCTGCACATTGATGTGGTTAGACTCTGGCCCAGTGCTGCACAAACCTGCTCATGTGTGGTACAGTGACTTCTGGCAGTGTGCACAACCTGCACATGATGTGGTAAGACTCTGGCAGTGCTTGTACAACCTGCCACATGATGTGGTACAGACTTCTGGCAGTGTGCACAACCTGCACATGATGT
>NC_069401.1:78444284-78451784 GCF_026875155.1 Cherax quadricarinatus | reverse complement strand
GTTTCTCATCACATTATATCAGGCAGGATGAGTTTCTCATCACATTATATCAGGCAGGATGAGTTTCTCATCACATTATATCAGGCAGGATGAGTTTCTCATCACATTATATCAGGCAGGATGAGTTTCTCATCACATTATATCAGGCAGGATGAGTTTTCATCACATTATATCAGGCAGGATGAGTTTCTCATCACATTATATCAGGCAGGATGAGTTTCTCATCACATTATATCAGGCAGGATGAGTTTCTCATCACATTATATCAGGCAGGATGAGTTTCTCATCACATTATATCAGGCAGGATGAGTTTCTCATCACATTATATCAGGCAGGATGAGTTTCTCATCACATTATATCAGGCAAAGGGTGAGTTTCTCATCACATTATATCAGGCAGGATGAGTTTCTCATCACATTATATCAGGCAGGATGAGTTTCTCATCACATTATATCAGGCAGGATGAGTTTCTCATCCCCATTATATCAGGCAGGATGAGTTTCTCATCACATTATATCAGGCAGGATGAGTTTCTCATCAAATTATATCAGGCAGGATGAGTTTCTCATCACATTATATCAGGCAGGATGAGTTTCTCAGCACATTATATCAGGCAGGATGAGTTTCTCATCACATTATATCAGGCAGGATGAGTTTCTCATCACATTATATCAGGCAGGATGAGTTTCTCATCACATTATATCAGGCAGGATGAGTTTCTCATCACATTATATCAGGCAGGAATGAGTTTCTCATCACATTATATCAGGCAGGATGAGTTTCTCATCACATTATATCAGGCAGGATGAGTTTCTCAGCACATTATATCAGGCAGGGATGAGTTTCTCAACACATTATATCAGGCAGGATGAGTTTCTCATCACATTATATCAGGCAGGATGAGTTTCTCAGCACATTAAAATCAGGCAGGATGAGTTTCTCATCACATTATATCAGGCAGGATGAGTTTCTCAGCACATTTATATCAGGCAGGATGAGTTTCTCAGCACATTTTATCAGGCAGGATGAGTTTCTCAGCACATTATATCAGGCAGGATGAGTTTCTCCATCACATTATATCAGGCAGGATGAGTTTCTCATCACATTATATCAGGCAGGATGAGTTTCTCATCACATTATATCAGGCAGGATGAGTTTCTCATCACATTATATCAGGCAGGATGAGTTTCTCAGCACATTATATCAGGCAGGATGAGTTTCTCATCACATTATATCAGGCAGGATGAGTTTGTCATCACATTATATCAGGCAGGATGAGTTTCTCAGCACATTATATCAGGCAGGATGAGTTTCTCAGCACATTATATCAGCAGGATGAGTTTCTCATCACATTATATCAGGCAGGATGAGTTTTTTCATCACATTATATCAGGCAGGATGAGTTTCTCGTCACATTATATCAGGCAGGATGAGTTTCTCATCACATTATATCAGGCAGGATGAGTTTCTCGTCACATTAATCAGGCAGGATGAGTTTCTCATCACATTATATCAGGCAGGATGAGTTTCTCATCACATTATATCAGGCAGGATGAGTTTCTCATCACATTATATCAGGCAGGATGAGTTTCTCGTCACATTATATCAGGCAGGATGAGTTTCTCATCACATTATATCAGGCAGGATGAGTTTCTCGTCACATTATATCAGGCAGGATGAGTTTCTCAGCACATTATATCAGGCAGGATGAGTTTCTCATCACATTATATCAGGCAGGATGAGTTTCTCATCACATTATATCAGGCAGGATGAGTTTCTCATCACATTATATCAGGCAGGATGAGTTTCTCATCACATTATATCAGGCAGGATGAGTTTCTCATCACATTATATCAGGCAGGATGAGTTTCTCATCACATTATATCAGGCAGGATGAGTTTCTCATCACATTATATCAGGCAGGATGGGCTTCATGTATAATGTTACAATCTATCAGCCAGAGATGGGAGACTTCATCAGTAGAGCAATGAAGGTACCGTCAGGTATTGAGATACATCAGCTTCGCTTGTTACCAGCAGAGCTGCGTTACCAGCAGAGCTGCGTTACCAGCAGAGCTGCGTTACCAGCAGAGCTGCGTTACCAGCAGAGCTGTAGTTTACCAGCAGAGCTGCGTTACCAGCAGAGCTGCGTTACCAGCAGAGCTGCGTTACCAGCAGAGCTGCGTTACCAGCAGAGCTGCGTTACCAGCAGAGCTGTAGTTACCAGCAGAGCTGCGTTACCAGCAGAGCTGCGTTACCAGCAGAGCTGCGTTACCAGCAGAGCTGCATTACCAGTAGGGCTGCAGTTACCAGCAGAGCTGCAGTTACCAGCAGAGCTGCAGTTACCAGCAGAGCTGCAGTTACCAGCAGGGCTGCAGTTACCAGCAGGGCTGCAGATACCAGCAGGGCTGAAGTTACCAGCAGAGCTGCAGTTACCAGCAGAGCTGCAGTTACCAGCAGAGCTGCAGTTACCAGCAGGGCTGCAGTTACCGGCAGGGCTGCAGTTACCAGCAGAGGTGCAGTTACCAGCAGGGCTGCAGTTACCAGCAGGGCTGCAGTTACCAGCAGAGCTGCAGTTACCAGCAGGGCTGCAGTTACCAGCAGAGCTGCAGTTACCAGCAGAGCTGCAGTTACCAGCAGGGCTGCAGGTTTCCAGCAGAGCTGCAGTTACCAGCAGAGCTGCAGTTACCAGCAGGGCTGCAGTTACCAGCAGAGCTGCAGTTACCAGCAGAGCTGCAGTTACCAGCAGAGCTGCAGTTACCAGCAGAGCTGCAGTTACCAGCAGGCTGCAGTTACCAGCAGAGCTGCAGTTACCAGCAGAGCTGTAGTTACCAGCAGAGCTGCAGTTACCAGCAGGCTGCAGTTACCAGCAGAGCTGCAGTTACCAGCAGAGCTGCAGTTACCAGCAGAGCTGCAGTTACCAGCAGGGCTGCAGTTACCAGCAGGGCTGCAGTTACCAGCAGGGCTGCAGTTACCAGCAGAGCTGTAGTTACCAGCAGAGCTGCAGTTACCTGCAGGGCTGCAGTTACCAGCAGGGCTGAAGTTACCAGCAGGGCTGCAGTTACCAGCAGAGCTGCAGTTACCAGCAGGGCTGCAGTTACCAGCAGGGCTGCAGTTACCAGCAGAGCTGCAGTTACCAGCAGGGCTGCAGTTACCAGCAGAGCTGCAGTTACCAGCAGAGCTGCAGTTACCAGCAGGGCTGCAGTTACCAGCAGAGCTGCAGTTACCAGCAGAGCTGCAGTTACCAGCAGGGCTGCAGTTACCAGCAGAGCTGCAGTTACCAGCAGAGCTGCAGTTACCCGCAGAGCTGCAGTTTACCAGCAGAGCTGCAGTTACCAGCAGAGCTGCAGTTACCAGCAGGGCTGCAGTTACCAGCAGAGCTGCAGTTACCAGCAGGGCTGAAGTTACCAGCAGAGCTGCAGTTACCAGCAGGGCTGCAGTTACCAGCAGGGCTGAAGTTACCAGCAGGGATGCAGTTACCAGCACGGCTGAAGTTACCAGCAGAGCTGCAGTTACCAGCAGAGCTGCAGTTACCAGGAGGGCTGCAGTTACCAGCAGGGCTGCAGTTACCAGTAGAGCTGCAGTTACCAGCAGAGCTGCAGTTACCAGCAGAGCTGCAGTTACCAGCAGGGCTGCAGTTACCAGCAGGGCTGAAGTTACCAGCAGAGCTGCAGTTACCAGCAGAGCTGCAGTTACCAGCAGGGCTGCAGTTACCAGCAGAGCTGCAGTTACCAGCAGAGCTGCAGTTACCAGCAGGGCTGCAGTTACCAGCAGAGCTGCAGTTACCAGCAGAGCTGCAGTTACCAGCAGAGCTGCAGTTACCAGCAGAGCTGCAGTTACCAGCAGAGCTGCAGTTACCAGCAGGGCTGCAGTTACCAGCAGAGCTGCAGTTACCAGCAGAGCTGCAGTTACCAGCAGAGCTACAGTTACCAGCAGAGCTGCAGTTACCAGCAGAGCTGCAGTTACCAGCAGGGCTGCAGTTACCAGCAGAGCTGCAGTTACCAGCAGGGCTGAAGTTACCAGCAGAGCTGCAGTTACCAGCAGAGCTGCAGTTACCAGCAGAGCTGCAGTTACCAGCAGGGCTGAAGTTACCAGCAGGGCTGAAGTTACCAGCAGAGCTGCAGTTACCAGCAGAGCTGCAGTTACCAGCAGGGCTGAAGTTACCAGCAGAGCTGCAGTTACCAGCAGAGCTGCAGTTACCAGCAGAGCTGAAGTTACCAGCAGAGCTGCAGTTACCAGCAGGGCTGAAGTTACCAGCAGAGCTGCAGTTACCAGCAGAGCTGCAGTTACCAGCAGGGCTGCAGTTACCAGCAGGGCTGAAGTTACCAGCAGAGCTGCAGTTACCAGCAGGGCTGCAGTTACCAGCAGGGCTGAAGTTACCAGCAGGGATGCAGTTTACCAGGGACGGCTGAAGTTACCAGCAGAGCTGCAGTTACCAGCAGAGCTGCAGTTACCAGCAGAGCTGCAGTTACCAGCAGGGCTGCAGTTACCAGCAGGGCTGCAGTTACCAGTAGAGGTGCAGTTACCAGCAGAGCTGCAGTTACCAGCAGAGCTGCAGTTACCAGCAGGGCTGCAGTTACCAGCAGGGCTGAAGTTACCAGCAGAGCTGCAGTTACCAGCAGAGCTGCAGTTACCAGCAGGGCTGCAGTTACCAGCAGAGCTGCAGTTACCAGCAGAGCTGCAGTTACCAGCAGGGCTGCAGTTACCAGCAGAGCTGCAGTTACCAGCAGAGCTGCAGTTACCAGCAGAGCTGCAGTTACCAGCAGAGCTGCAGTTACCAGCAGAGCTGCAGTTACCAGCAGGGCTGCAGTTACCAGCAGGGCTGCAGTTACCAGCAGAGCTGCAGTTACCAGCAGAGCTGCAGTTACCAGCAGGGCTGCAGTTACCAGCAGAGCTGCAGTTACCAGCAGAGCTGCAGTTACCAGCAGAGCTGCAGTTACCAGCAGAGCTGCAGTTACTGTCACAGGACCACATTGAAAAAAATGTCACTTTGACTATTTTTGGGTCATACTCTGCAATTCACACGTTACTATGTGTAATAATTGAAATCACCTAAATTTGTATAACTGTACTTATGTGTGTCTGTTCCTGAATTAACTTATTTATTTATTTATTTACTTATTTACTTACTTATGCAATTGCTGTCCCCCATTATTACAACACTATCTAACAAATCTGTTGAATTCCCTACATTCCCATCCATACTCAAGACGGCAAGAGTCACCCACATCCTCAGATGAGGTGATCCTACGGTACTAAATAACTACACACCAATATCTAACTTGTTTTTGCTCTCAAAAATCTTCGAGAAAACTAATACACAAACAAATCTACTCCTTCCTCCTATCCCATAACATACTGAACCCCTGCCAGTTTGGATTTAGGCCAAAAAAAAAAAAAAGCACGAATGATGCAATTACTCAGATGCTCGAATTTCTATATATAGCAACTGACAAAAAATGAATATCTCATGGAGCTTTTCATAGAACTACGGAAAATATTTGATACAGTAGACCACAATATCTTGCACCCAAAACCAAAGCATTACGGGGTCAGAGGACACTCTCTCAATTACCTAAAATCTTATCTTAGTGGTAGACACTAGTATGTATACACAAATGGTGTAACCTCCAATTCTCAGCCCGTAGTTGTTGGAGTACCACAGGGAAGTGTCCTAGGTCCTCAACTCTTTCTTATTTACATCAATGACCTCCCAAATGCATCGCGACTCCTTAAACCAGTTCTATTCTCAGATGACGCCACTTATGTCTTCTCCCACCCAAACCCGGCTATATTTAGTAACACTGAACAGCGAGCTGCATAAAATATCAAACTGGATGACGACCATCAAACTTACTCTCAATATAGACAAAACTTACTTCATGCTTCTTGGAAACAGAACATCAAATATCCAGCTAAACATATTGATAAATGGTTCACCCATTACAAGACACACTGAGGGCAAATTTTAGGTCTTCACCTGGACTGTAATCTTAAAGTTAAGACCAACTTCCAGCATATAACAGTAGGTATCCTCTCCAAGATACGATACTATGTACCCCAACAGGCCCTCCTTACTTTATATCACTCTCTAATATACTCTTACCTCACCTATGGTATTTGTGCTTGGGGAGCTACCATGGCCAATCACCTCAAACCTCAACAAAAAGCGGGAGTGAAGATGATCACGAACTCCAGTACCAGACAACACACTCCACCTCTCTCCAAAAACATTAACTTACTTAACATACTTAATACACACTTATTATTATGCCTACTACATATACAGATCAAACTCCAACATCAACCCTGTGCTCAAACTTCTACTAGACAACTTCAACAGGACACACAAGCATAACACGAGGCACAAAACACTTTTTGATATCCCTCGTGTCCGTCTCACACTTTGTAAAAATGCAATGCACATAAAAGGCCCTTCGATCTGGAGCTCTTTGCCTGAAGCAGCAAGAAGTCTCCTGCCCACAAATCAGTTTAGCATCATACTCAAAAATCATCTCATCTCTCAATAACAAACATACCCACACCATGCTAAACCCCAACCAAATTCAAAGCAACTCTCCAAAATATTTTATTATCCCTTAACTATAAAGCCATTTTTACAAACTTATAAATGTATGTACTAAATGTATTGTACTAACTCATTAATAATAGAATGAAATATTAACTATATGTATTCTACCAGTCTTGACCTGTCTAGACTTAAGTAGTGTTATAAGTGTTAGGTTAAGTCTGCCAGAAATGCCTCAATATGATGGTGGTTTTCTTTGTTCCAGTCAATTATGATATGTAAACACACATTGTAACCTTACCAAAGAAATAATTTTTTATTATTATTTATTATTTACTTAAACTTGAGAATTACCATCTCTCAGAATGGACTCTCCTACACACAGAAGAAATGGAATTTTCAAGAAGACAACTCTATTGTCACAGAGCAGAGCAGCAAAAATTATGTATAGGAGAGAAAAGAATAAAAACGGAGAGGAAAGAGAAAGAGAGAGACAGAGAGAGAGAGAGAGACAGAGAGAGAGAGAGAGAGAGAGAGAAAGAGAGAGAGAGAGAGAGATTTGGACTACAATATATATTTAAGAATATATACATCCATATGAAAAAATGCAGATTCCTTAATGCAATTGCAGATTCCTTGATGCCCCAAAATGTTGTGCATTTTGGTGCATATAATGCAATAATGTATTTTGGGGCATATAGTGCAATAATTCTGCTGATGCTCAGGCGACAACTAGCCCGATCATCAGCAACAATCTGTACTACACTTGTACTAAACAACAAACTTGTACTAAACAGCATTCAACACTAGTTGTGATACCTTGAGACTGCCTCTCCAATGTATTGTTTATGAAGGTACGAGTGTTGTCTGCTAATCCTCACACCTTGTGCCTTGTGTCTGTTAGAATGTAGTCTGTATGGAGACTACCTGGTGTGTGTTCCCATGGGAGGTGACCTCGAATCAGTGCTATGG
>NC_069401.1:78424919-78443784 GCF_026875155.1 Cherax quadricarinatus | reverse complement strand
GTAGCTCATTTTTCCTTGTTGTCATCTGGTGGACCCATTTTGCTTATTAGGGGCCCCAATATGGATGTTTTTTGATTTTGATTTGGCATTAGGCATAAGACAAGAAATACTTTGGGTTTCTTTCAGTTTCATTTATGGCTTTTAGTTCTTACCGCATTTCTTGACTCCTGTAAGATTCCTTTAGCATTGGCCTCTTCTAGCTGCTCTGATATTCTCTGCCTTCGCTTTAATTGGTAGCGCCTTTCTCTTTCTAGTTTACATCTCCATTTTTTCCTTTAAAAGGGACTATGCCTTGAGTATACCTCAAGTGCCACACAGTTAATTTGTTCTAGACATAGGTTGTGATCCGTGTTGCTGGGTTTATCTTCCCAGTTTATATCATTTAGGACTTGGTTTATCTTCCCAGTTTATATCATTTAGGACTTGGTTTATCTTCCCAGTTTATATCATTTAGGACTTGTTTATCTTCCCATTTTATTTCATTTAGGACTTGGTTTATCTTCCAGTTTATATCAATTTGGGATTTGGGTTTATCTTCCCATTTTAAATATCATTTAGGACTTGGTTTATCTTCCCAGTTTATATCATTTAGGACTTGGTTTATCTTCCCAGTTTATATCATTTAGGACTTGGTTTATCTTCCCAGTTTATATCATTTAGGATTTGGGTTTATCTTCCCAGTTTATATCATTTAGGACTTGGTTTATCTTCCCAGTTTATATCATTTAGGACTTGGTTTACTTAGTCCCATCTGATGTTTTTTTAAAGTCATTGTTGTTATTTTTTCTAATAGTTTTATCAGTATTATTATTATTATTATTATTACTTCTTTTCTTTAATTTTATGGAGAGTCTCTAAACCAGTATGGGCGTCACATTACACTGTTTACTCAACAAGTTTGTATACGAGGGTGTGGTGTATAGTGTATACGAGGGTGTGGTGTATAGGTTTTTAGTGTATACGAGGGTGTGGTGTATAGTGTTGTTATGGTTACGAGGGTGTGGTGTATAGTGTATAGTGTATACGAGGGTGTGGTTTTATAGTGTTAGTGTATACGAGGGTGTGGTGTTATAGTGTATAGTGTATACGAGGGGTGGTGTATAGTGTAACGGGGGTGTGGTGTATAGTGTATAGTGTATCGAGGGTGTGGTGTATAGTGTATAGTGTATACGAGGGTGTGGTGTATAGTGTATAGTGTATACGAGGGTGTGGTGTATAGTGTATAGTGTATACGAGGGTGTGGTGTATAGTGTATACGAGGGTGTGGTGTATAGTGTATAGTGTATACGAGGGTGTGGTGTATAGTGTATACGAGAGTGTGGTGTATAGTGTATACGAGGGTGTGGTGTATAGTGTATAGTGTATACGAGGGTGTGGTGTATAGTGTATAGTGTATACGAGGGTGTGGTGTATAGTGTATAGAACTTGAGAGTAAGTTGGTTACTGTGTCGGTCTTTATGTTATGATTGATAATAGTTGATTATTTGTTGTTGCCCACTGTAACTACCACCATTACTGCCACCACTACCACTACCACCACTACCAGCACCATCACCAATACCACCACCACTACCACCACCACCAAAACTACCACCACCATCAAAACTACCACCAAAACTACCCCTCCACTATCAACCACTCCCACCACTGCACCCCCACTCCCACGAAAACTACCACCACCACCACTACCACCGCTATCACCACTACCACCATTTTCATCACTACCCCCATCAATTACCCACAAGATCACAACCACTTTCATCACCTCCACAGTCACCAGCACACCACCCCCCAACACCACACCTTCATCACAACTAATCTAGCACCCTCCCCCCTACCACCCAGCACTACCACCACCCTAGTACCACCACCACCACCACCCCAGCGCCAGCACCACAATCAGCACCATCATCCCAACATCACCACCACCATCAGCATCACCTGCAGCATCACCACTACCACCCTAGCACCACCACCACTAACCACCTCCACACATACGCTGACAGACAAGCAAGTGGTTCACTGCTCCGCAGTATAACTCGGGTTACGCTGACAGACAAGCAAGTGGTTCACTGCTCCGCAGTATAACTCGGGTTACACTGACGACAAGCAAGTGGTTCACTGCTCCGCAGTATAACTCGGGTTACGCTGACAGACAAGCAAGTGGTTCACTGCTCCGCAGTATAACTCGGGTTACACTGACAGACAAGCAAGTGGTTCACTGCTCCGCAGTATAACTCGGGTTACGCTGACAGACAAGCAAGTGGTTCACTGCTCCGCAGTATAACTCGGGTTACACTGACAGACAAGCAAGTGGTTCACTGCTCTGCAGTATAACTCGGGTTACACTGCCCAGACAAGCAAGTGGTTCACTGCTCCGCGTATAACTCGGGTTACACTGACAAGAAAAGCAGTGTTCATCTCTGCAGTAAAAACTCGGGTTACACTGACAGACAAGCAATGGTTCACTGCTCCGCAGTAAAAACTCGGGTTACACTGACAGACAAGCAAGTGGTTCACTCCCCCGCAGTATTAACTCGGGTTCCCACTGACAGACAAGCAAGGTGGTTCACTGCTCCGCAGTATAACTCGGGTAACGCTGACAGACAAGCAAGTGGTTCACTGCTCCACAGTAAAACTCGGGAAAACGCTAACAGACAAGCAAGTGTTCACTGATCCGCAGTATAACTCGGGTTACGCTGACAAAACAAGCAAGTGGTTCACTGCTCCGCAGTATAACTCGGGTTACACTGACAGACAAGCAAGTGGTTCACTGCTCCGCAGTATAACTCGGGTTACGCTGACAGACAAGCAAGGGGTTCATGCCCCGCAGTATACTCGGTTACACTGACAGACAAGCAAGTGGTTCACTGCTCCGCAGTATAACGGGTTACACTGAAGACAAGAAAGTGGTTCACTGCTCCGCAGTATAACTCGGGTTACACTGACAGACAAGCAAGTGGTTCACTGCTCCGCAGTATAACTCGGGTTACGCTGACAGACAAGCAAGTGGTTCACTGCTCCGCAGTATAACTCGGGTTACGCTGACAGACAAGCAAGTGGTTCACTGCTCCGCAGTATAACTCGGGTTACGCTGACAGACAAGCAAGTGGTTCATGTTCCGCGTTTAATCGGGTTTACACTGACGACAAGCAAGTGGTTCACTGCTCCGCAGTATAACTCGGGTTACACTGACAGACAAGCAAGTGGTTCACTGCTCCGCAGTATAACTCGGGTTACGCTAAACGAATCTTTGTAAAAAATATTTTCTGGTTATGTATTTTTTGTGTTGCTTGTACGTGTTGAATTTCCAATTGTCACTGAATTTACTTTCCTCCTTTCTATATTGTGTGTGCACTTTCTGTATTGTGTGTGCACTTTCTGTATTGTGTGTGCACTTTCTGTATTGTGTGTGCACTTTCTGTATTGTGTGTGCACTTTCTGTATTGTGTGTTGCACTTTCTTTTATTGTGTTTTGCACTTTCTGTTGTGTGTGCACTTTCTTATTTGTGTGTGCACTTTCTGTATTGTGTGTGCACTTTCTATATTGTGTGTGCACTTTCTATATTGTGTGTGCACTTTCTATATTGTGTCTGCACTTTCTATGTTGTGTCTGCACGTTCAAATATTGTGTGTGAAACTTTCTATATTGTGTCTGCACTTTCTATGTTGTGTCTGCACTTTCTATTTTGTGTTGTGCACTTTCTATTTTGTGTCTGCACTTCTATGTTGTGTCCTGCACTTTCTGTATTGTGTGTGCACTTTCTATATTGTGTGTGCACTTTCATATTGTGTGTGCACTTTCTATATTGTGTCTGCACTTTCTATATTGTGGGGTGCACTTTCTATATTGTGTGGGGCACTTTCTATATTGTGTGTGCACTTTCTATATTGTGTGTGCCTTTCTATATTTGTGTGTGCACTTTCTATATTGTGTCTGCACTTTCTATATTGTGTCTGCACTTTCTATATTGTGTGTGCACTTTCTATATTGTGTGTGCACTTTCTATATTGTGTGTGCACTTTCTATATTATGTGTGCACTTTCTATATTGTGTCTGCACTTTCTATATTGTGTGTGCACTTTCTATATTGTGTGTGCACTTTCTATATTATGTGTGCACTTTCTATATTGTGTCTGCACTTTCTATATTGTGTGTGCACTTTTTATTGTGTGTGCACTTTCTTTATTTTTTGTGAAACTTTCTATATTGTGCCTCCCACTTTCTATATTGTGTGTGCACTTTCTATATTGTGTGTGCACTTTCTATATTATGTGTGCACTTTCTATATTGTGTCTGCACTTTCTATATTGTGTGTGCACTTTCTATATTATGTGTGCACTTTCTATATTGTGTCTGCACTTTCTATATTGGGGTGTGCACTTTCTATATTGTGTCTGCACTTTCTATTATTGGTGTGCACTTTCTATATTGGGGTCTGCCCTTTCTATATTGTGTGTGCACTTTCTATATTGGTCTGCACTTTCTATATTGTGTGTGCACTTTCTATATTGTGTCTGCACTTTCTATATTGTGTCTGCACTTTCTATATTGTGTGTGCACTTTCTATATTATGTGTGCATTTCTATATTGTGTGTGCACTTCTGGCGCCGACTTATTATTTTGTTTCCAAGAATTGTGGTATTTTTTTCTGTTTTGAGGTTAGCCTGCATGTAGTATATTCTCATTTGTGGGTTTGTCTTCCTTAGGTAACGACAGCTCAGGATTTTTAACTGTACTCTTCGCGTTGACCGACTATAACCATTGTTTTTGATTTCTTTGGGGTTGGTAATTAAGCTGAAAGATATGGTATTATAAGTAATCAGAAGAATGGATGAGACTGGAACCGTAAACCCATGCACACAACAGCTTCAAATATGTAACGCACTCAGCCACGTTGGATAATCTTACTACCAGCGTTGGGCTTTCTATATGCATGGACCATGGTTCGAATCCTCATTCATTCATGTGTTCGTTGACAGTCATGCATTGTAACATGAATATATGGTAATGTATATTAATATAATATAACTAATATAATCTCAGCTAACGCTCCCTTGCCAAACATAGCCTAATTGAAACTAAAAAATATTATGTCTGAAAAACAATGGAAAGTACAGAAATGAACGACGGGCAACTGTACAAATATTGTATGCTCGAACAGGAGAACAAAAAGGTTACTGGTGGGTTGATCTCATTGCTTGATGCACAAAATCCATCGTGTGTGATAGAATACGACACCAAAACATAGCTAACCTTTGGTCCAACCATATAACTGTATTTGTTTATTATGAGTATAAGGTTTGTGGAATATAACATTGTTTTAGAAGTCAAACGGTTTCTGGTTTTAGGTGATACGTCGTGTCATCTGCATATAACAATGGAACACCAGACGGGATACCTGGACGGTGCTCCTGGAAGGTGCTCATGGATGGTGTTCCTGAAGGGTATTCATGAAGGGTGTTCCTGGAGGGGGTTCCTGCAGGGTGTCCCAGGAGGGTGTTCCTGGAAGGTGCTCATGGAGTGTGTTTCTGGAAGGTGTGTCTGGAGGGCGTTTCTGGAGGGTGTTGCTGGAGGGTATTCCTGGAAGGCTTTCCTGGAGGGTGTTTCTGGAGGGTGTTTCTGGAGGGTGTTCCTGGAGGGTGTTTCTGCAGGGTGTTCCAGGAGGGTGTTTCTGGAGGGTGTTTCTGGAGGGTGCTCCTGGAGACTATTCATGAAGGGTGTTCCTGGAGGGTGTTCCTGGAAGGTGTTCCTGGAGGGTGTTCCTGGAGGGTGCTCCTGGAGGGTGTTCCTGGAGGGTGTTCCTGGAGAGTGCTCCTGGAGGGTGTTCCTGGAGGGTATTCCTGGAGGGTGCTCCTGGAGGGTGTTCCTGGAGGGTGTTCCTGGAGGGTGCTCCTGGAGGGTGTTCCTGGAGGGTGTTCCTGGAGGGTGCTCTGGAGGGCGTTCTGGAGGGGTGTTCCTGGAGGGTGTTCCTGGAGGGTGTTTCTAGAGAGTGTTCCTGGAAGGTGTTCCTGGAGGGTGTTCCTGGAGGGTGTTCTTGGACGGTGTTCCTGGAGGGTGTTCTTGGACGATGTTCCTGGAGGGCGCTTCTGGAGGGTGTTCCTGGAAGGTGTTCCTGGAAGGTGTTTCTGGAGGGTGTTCTTGGACGGTGTTCCTGGAGGGTGTTCCTGGAAGGTATTCCAGGATGGTGTTCCTGGAGGGTGTTCCTGGAGGGTGTTCCTGGAGGGTGTTTCTGGAGAGTGTTCCTGGAGAGTGTTTCTGGAGGATATTCCTGGAGGGTGTTGCTGGAGGGTGTTCCTGGAGGGGGTTCCTGGACGGTGTTGCTGGAGAGTGTACCTGAGGGTTTTTCTGGAGAGTGTTCCTGGAGGGTGTTTTTGGAGGGTGTTTCTGGAGAGTGTTCCTGGAGGGTGGTTCTGGAGGGTATTCCTGGAGGGTGTTCCAGGAGGGTGTCTCTGGAGGGTGTTCCTGGAGGGCGTTCCTGGAGGGTGTCTCTGGAGGGTGTTCCTGGAGGGTGTTTCTGGTGTTTCTAGAGTGTGTTTCTGGAGAGTGTTCCTGGAGGGTGGTTCTGGAGGGTATTCCTGGAGGGTGTTCCAGGAGAGTGTCTCTGGAGGGTGTTCCTGGAGGGCGTTCTGGGGGGTTTGTCTCTGGAGGGTTTTCCCTGGAGGGTGTTTCTGGAGGGGTTTCCTGGGGGTGTTCCTGGAGGTGTTTGGGGGTGTTCCTGGAGGGTGTTCTGGAGGGTATTTCTGTAGGGTGTTTCTGGAGGGTGTTTCTGGAGGGTGTTCCTTGAGTGTGTCTCTGGAGGGTGTTTCTGGAGGGTATTCCTGGAGGGTGTTTCTGGAGGGTGTTCCTGGAGGGTGGTTTTGGGAAGGTGTTCTTGGAGGGTGTTTCTGGAGGGTGTTCCTGGAGGTTTTCTGGGGGTGTTTCTGGAGGGTGTTTCTGGAGGGTGTTTCTGGAGGGTGTTTCCTGGAGGTGTTCCTGAAATGTTTTTCCTGGGAGGGTGTCTTGTGGGGTTTTCCCGGGAGGGTATTCCTGGAGGGTTTTCCTGTAGGGTGTTTCTGGGGGTTTTCTAGGGGTGTCCTGGAGGGTTTTGGAAGGGGTTTTTCTTGGGGGGTGTCTCTGGAGGGTGTTGTTGGAGTGTGTTTCTGGAGGTGTTCCTGGAGGGTATTCCTGGAGGGTTTTCCCTGGAGGGTGTTTCTGGAGGGTGTTTCTGGAGGTGTTTTGGATGGTGTTCCGGGAGGTGTTCCTGGGGGGTGTTTCTGGAGGGTTTTTTCTGGAGGGTGATTCTGGAGGGTGTTTCTGGAGGGTTTTCCCGGTAACGATGTTTCTGGAGGGTGTTTCTGGGGGGTTTGTTTCTGGAGGGTATTCCTGTAGGGTGTTTCTGGAGGGTGTTTTGGAGGGTGTTTCTGGAGGATGTTCCTGGAGGGTGTTGCTGGGGGGGTGTTCTGGGGGTGTTGCTGGAAAGTGTTCGTGGGGGTGTTCGTGGGGGGTGTTGCTGGAAAGTGTTCGTGGAGGGTGTTCGTGGGAGGGTTTTCCTGGAGGGTGTTGCTGGAAAGTGTTCGTGGAGGGTTGTTCTGGAGGGTGTTGTGGAAAGTGTTCGGGGAGGGTGTTCGTGGAGGGTGTTCTGGGGGGTGTTGCTGGAAAGTGTTCGTGGAGGGTGTTCGTGGAGGGTGTTGCTGGAAAGTGTTCGTGGAGGGTGTTCGTGGAGGGTGTTCCTGGAGGGTGTTGCTGGAAAGTGTTCGTGGAGGGTGTTCGTGGAGGTGTTCCTGGGGGTGTTGCTGGGAAAGTGTTCGTAGGGTGTTCCAGGGGATAACGCCACCGAGGCCCCGTCCAGGCTCAGGCTTCTTATCACTAAAGTTGACGAGGAAATGTCCTCTATGAACGTGAAATGGATATTCATATTTTTCATGTAATGGGTAGATTGACTTGAAGCATTTTTATTTTTTCCACCGAGACGACTATTTGTTTATTTTCATGTTGGTTTTCTTTACTGGAATATATTTGCTGGTGCATTATTTTTTTTGTAAATATTTACGAGAGTATAAAAAAGTTGGTTGGTGTGTGTAGCTGCTAATGCCAGATGGAACAAGACTGTGGTGGGGCGGTGTATCACTGACTTCTGTCAGTATATCTGACAGGATTTGGTTTCAGTAAATATAAAATGTTGCAATACTGGTGATAACACCTACGCTGCTTCCTTAGTAAGAGTGTGGAATGGGGTGGGGGAGGGGGGACGGGTGGGGGAAGGGGCAAGCACTCGACGAGCCTGGCCCGAGGCCGGGATTCGGGAGTAAAAAAAAATCTCGGAATTCATCAGTGAGATAGTGAGAACAAACTGTTGAGTTTAATTACTGATGGTAGCTGAGATGGCGGTGCAACCATACTTGTTAAAGGAAGGGAAGGAGGGTGATGGGACGGGTAAGCCAGCGGAAACCCTCGGTCAGATGACCAAAAACTCCAGCTTCGGGTCATCGTATAATCCGCGCCAGGAAACATTTGTCCTGTTTTCTGACAAACTATACCTAACCTAACCTAACCTAACTTAACCTAACCTAACCTTTGATACCTTTACCTTTGAAGAGTTTCGAGAATTTAACTGCTCTCGGAGCCCGGCCATGCGCCAGGCTCATCCGGTGCTTGCATGATGAACCAGGCTGTTGCTGCTGGAGGCCCGCTGCCCTACATATCCATCACAGCCTGATTGATCTGGCACCTGTCGAAGATACTTGTCCAGTTTCCTCTTGAAGGCTTCAACACTTGTTCCAGCCGCGTTTCTGATATCTTCTGGTAAGATGTTGAATAGTCTGGGACCCCGGATGTTGATACAGTGTTCCCTTATTGTCCCCACCGCACCCCTGCTCCTCACTGGGTTTATTTTACACATCCTCCCATATCTCTCACTCCAGTATGTTGTTATGGCAGTGTGCAGATTTGGGACCAGGCCCTCGAGTACTTTCCAGGTATATATTATCATGTATCTCTCTCCTCTGCTCCAATGAGTAGGGGACGTCACATCAAGAGTTCGGTTTAGGGGACGTCACTTCAAGAGTTTAGTGTAAGGGACGTCACATTAAGAGTTAAGTGTAGGGGACATCATATCAAGAGTTAGGTGTAGGGGACGTCACATCAAAGGATAGGTGCAGGGGACGTCACATCATGAGTTAGGTGCAGGGGACGTCACATCATGAGTTAGGTGTAGGGGACGTCACATCATGAGTTAGGTGAAGGGAAGGACGTTTCACTAAGAGTTGAAAGATGCAGGGGACATCACAGGAAGAGTAGGAAAGATGTGTTGTAAGGGCTCTCCCTTACAACACATCTTTCCTACTCTTCCTGTGATGTCCCCTGCATCTTTCAACTCTTAGTGAAACGTCCTTCCCTACACCTAACTCATGGTGTGAATAAGGTCCGGCGAGCAACCTGGTGTGTGAGCGTGTTAGAGTGAGAGAAAGCAGGTGGTTGTTGCAAACTAACGCGCTGTCGGAGTGAGAGCAACGTAACATTACTGAGAGGACTAAAAGAAACCAGAGATACAGACTGGACATGCTGAAGACCTGAGGGATAATGTTTACACATGTATGTAGGTGGTGAGATGTTTACACATGTATGTAGGTGGTGAGATGCTTAAACATGTATGTAGGTGGTGAGATGTTTACACATGTATGTAGGTGGTGAGATGCTTAAACATGTATGTAGGTGGTGGATGTTTACACAAAGTTTTGTAGGTGGTGAGTTTTTTTATCATGTATGTAGGTGGTGAGTGTTTATACATGTATGTAGGTGGTGAGATGTTTACACATGTATGTAGGTGGTGAGATGTTTATACATGTATGTAGGTGGTGAGATGTTTACACATGTATGTAGGTGGTGAGATGTTTTACTGTATGTAGGCCCCCGGTGAGATGTTTACACATGTATGTAGGTGGTGAGATGTTTATACATGTATGTAGGTGGTGAAATGTTTACACATGTAGTAGGGGATGAGATGTTTACACGTATGTAGGTGGTGAGATTTTTTACACATGTATGTTGGTGGTGAGATGTTTACATATGTATGTAGGTGGTGAGATGTTTACACATGTATGTAGGTGGTGAGATGCTTAAACATGTATGTAGGTGGTGAGATGTTTACCACATGTATGTAGGTGGGTGAGATGTTTACACATGTATGTAGGTGGTGAGATGCTTAAACATGTATGTAGGTGGTGAGATGTTTACACATGTATGTAGGTGGTGAGATGTTTACACATGTATGTAGGTGGTGAGATGTTTAAACATGTATGTAGGTGGTGAGATGTTTACACATGTATGTAGGTTTATGAGATGTTTACACATGTTTGTAGGTGGTGAGATGTTTACATATGTATGTAGGTGGTGAGATGTTTAACTGTATGTAGGTGGTGAGATGCTTAAACATGTATGTAGGTGGTGAGATGTTTACACATGTATGTAGGTGGTGAGATGTTTACACATGTATGTAGGTGGTGAGATGTTTACACATGTATGTAGGTGGTGAGATGTTTACACATGTATGTAGGTGATGAGATGTTTACACATGTATGTAGGTGGTGAGATGTTTAAACATGTATGTAGGTGGTGAGATGTTTAAACATGTATGTAGGTGGTGAGATGTTTACACATGTATGTAGTGGGCGAGATGTTTACACATGTACGTAGGCGGTGGGGATGTTTACACATGTATGTAGGTGATGAGATGTTTACACATGTATGTAGGTGGTGAGATGTTTACATATGTTGTAGGTTTGGGGAGATGTTTACACATGTATGTAGGTGGTGAGATGTTTAAAAATGTATGTAGGTGGTGAGATGTTACACATGTATGTAGGTGGTGAGATGTTTACACATGTAGGTGGTGAGATGTTTACACATGTATGTAGGGTGGTGAGATGTTTACAATGTATGTAGGTGGTGAGATGTTTACACATGTATGTAGGTGGTGAGTGTTTACGCATGTATGTACGTTTACGAGTTTTTTACACATGTATGTAGGTGGTGAGATGTTTATACATGTATGTAGGTGATGAGATGTTTACACATGTATGTAGGTGGTGAGATGTTTACACATGTATGTAGGTGGTGAGATGTTTACACATGTATGTGGTGGTGGGGATGTTTACATATGTAGGTGATGAGATGTTTACACATGTATGTAGGTGGTGAGATGTTTACACATGTAAGTAGGTGATGAGACGTTTACACATGTATGTAGGTGGTGAGATGTTTACACATGTATGTAGGTGATGAGATGTTTACACATGTATGTAGGTGGTTAGATTTTTTTACACATGATGTAGGTGATGAGATGTTTTTCATGTATGTAGGTGGTGAGATGTTTACATATGTATGTAGGTGGTGAGATGTTTAACATGTATGTAGGGGGAGATGTTTACAATGTATGTAGGTGGTGAGATGTTTATACATGTATGCAGGTGGTGAGATGTTTACACATG
Source organism: Cherax quadricarinatus (assembly GCF_026875155.1). Taxonomy (NCBI): domain Eukaryota; kingdom Metazoa; phylum Arthropoda; class Malacostraca; order Decapoda; family Parastacidae; genus Cherax; species Cherax quadricarinatus. The sequence continues at coordinate 78,432,315 of NC_069401.1, read as the reverse complement.
TATGTAGGTGATGAGATGTTTACACTTGTATGTAGGTGGTGAGTGTTTTACTATGTATGTAGGTGGTGAGATGTTTACCACATGTATGTAGGTGGTGAGATGTTTACACATGTATTTTAGGTGATAGATGTTTACACATGTATGTAGGTGGTGAGGTGTTTACACATGTATGTAGGTGTGAGATGTTTTTCACATGTTGTAGGTGGTGAGATGTTTACCATGTATGTAGGTGGTGAGATGTTTACAAAATGTATGTAGGTGGTGAGATGTTTAGCATGTATGTACGTGACGAGATGTTTACACATGTATGTAGGCGGTGAAGATGTTTACACATGTATGTAGGTGATGAGATGTTTACACATGTATGTAGGTGGTGAGATGTTTACACTGTATGTAGGTGGGGAGATGTTTACAAAGTATGTAGGTGGTGAGATGTTTACATATGTATGTAGGTGATGAGATGTTTACACATGTATGTAGGTGGTGAGATGTTTACACATGTATGTAGGTGATGAGATGTTTACACATGTATGTAGGTGGTGAGATGTTTACACATTATGTAGGTGTGAGATGTTTCACATGTATGTAGGTGGTTAGATGTTTACACATGTATGTAGGTGATGAGATGTTTACACATGTATGTAGGTGGTGAGATGTTTACATATGTATGTAGGTGGTGAGATGTTTAACATGTATGTAGGTGGTGAGATTTTTTACACATGTATGTAGGTGGTGAGATGTTTATACATGTATGCAGGTGGTGAGATGTTTACACATGTATGTAGGTGGTGAGATGTTTACACATGTATGTAGGTGATGAGATGTTTACACATGTATGTAGGTGGTGAGATGTTTACATATGTATGTAGGTGGTGAGATGTTTACACATGTATGTAGGTGGTGAGATGTTTAAACATGTATGTAGGTGGTGAGATGTTTACACATGTATGTAGGTGGTGAGATGTTTACACATTTTATGTAGGTGGTGAGATGTTTACACATGTATGTAGGTGGTGAGATTTTACACATGTATGTAGGTGGTGAGATGTTTACACATGTATTTAGGTGGTGAGATGTTTATACATGTATGCAGGTGGTGAGATGTTTACACCATGTTATGTAGGGGTGAGATGTTTTACACAGTATGTAGGTGATGAGATGTTTACACTGTATGTAGGTGGTGAGATGTTTACATTTTGTATGTAGGTGGTGAGATGTTTACACATGTATGTAGGTGGTGAGATGTTTAAACATGTATGTAGGTGGTGAGATGTTTACACATGTATGTAGGTGGTGAGATTTTTTACACATGTATGTAGGGGTGGGGAGAAAGTTTACACATGTATAAGACATAAGAAAAGAAGGAACACTGCAGGAAGGCCTACGGCCCATGCGAGGCAGGTCCAAGTCTCCTACGGCTTAAGCCAATGCACCCAACCTAGTCAGGTCAGGTCACATTTTACTTAAGGGAGGAACACCGGCAACCGACCTGTTAGCACAGCTTTCAGGTCTAACTCACACCACCCACATCTACTAAAGATTTATCCAACCTATTTTTAAAGCTACACAACGTTCTGGCCTCTATAACGGTAATTGGGAGTTTGTTCCATCATCCACAACCTATTACCAAACCAGTACTTTCCTATATCCTTTCCCGAATCTGAATTTTTCCAACTTAAAACCATTGCTGCGAGTCCTGTCTAGGCTAGATATTTTCAGCACACTATTTACATCCCCTTTATTTATTCCTGTCTTCCATTTATACACCTCAATCATATCCCCCCTAATTCTACGTCTTTCTAGAGAGTGCAGTTTCAGGGCCCTTAGTCTATCCTCATAGGGAAGGTTTCTGATACATGGGATCATCTTTGTCATCCTCCTTTGTACATTTTCCAGAGAATTTATATCCATTCTGTAATACGGTGACCAAAACTGTGCAGCATAATCTAAATGAGGCCTAACCAAGGATGTATAGAGTTGAAGAACAACCTGAGGACTCCTATTATTTATGCTTCTTGATATGAAGCCAAGGATTCTATTAGCTTTATTGCGAACACTTATGCACTGTTGTCTTGGTTTCAGATTACTGCTAACCAGAACTCCTAAATCTTTTTCGCAATCCGTAATATTAAGATCTACATTATTTAGTTTATATGTGGCATGGTTATTGTCCTGTCCAACATTTAGAACTTTGCATTTGTCTATATTAAACTGCATCTGCCACTTCTCCGACCACTGCATCAGTCTATTCAAATCTTCCTGGAGTGCTCGAATGTCCTCGTCAGAATGAATTCGACGGCCTATTTTGGTGTCATCGGCAAACTTGCCGATGTCGCTCTTTATGCCCTCATCTATGTCGTTTATGTAGATTGTGAACAGCAGGGGGCCCAACACTGACCCCTGTGGAACACCGCTCGTGACGCTTCCCCACTCTGATTTCTCCCATTTATGCAAACTCTCTGCTGCCTATTTGTCAACCATGCCTCTATCCAGGAAAAAATTTCTCCTCCTATTCCATGTGCTTTAATTTTCCTCAATAGTCTCTGATGTGGGACCCTGTCAAAAGCCTTACTGAAGTCCATATACACAATATCATATTCATTACCATGATCTACCTCTCAAATACCTTAGTGAAAAAAGTTAATAAATTCGTAAGGCAGGAACGCCCCTTTGTAAAAACCATGCTGAGATTCGTTTTATTAATTTATGCTTTTCAAGATGGCTACGAACTGCCTCGGCAATTATTGATTCCATAAATTTTCCCACTATGGAGGTTAGGCTTATTGGTCTATAGTTCGAAGCTAAGGACCTGTCACCTGTTTTGAAAATAGGTATCACATTTGCCATTTTCCACTTATCTGGCACCATGCCAGTTTGTAGTGATATGTTGAAAAGATTAGCCAAAGGTTGTGCTAAGCTCCTCTTTACATTCCTTTAGAACCCTTGCATACAGTTCATCAGGGCCTGGGGATTTGTTAGGTTTTTAATTTATCTATTTGCCTAAGGACCATGTCACTTGTGACCCTATAGTGCACAGTTTATTATCGTCCTGTTCTACATAATTTATCATTACTGGAATATCGCTGGTATCCTCCTGTGTAAAAACTGAGAGGAAGTATGTGTTAAAAATTTAACACATTTCCTTATCACTGTCAGTGAGCTGACCCGAGGAACTTTTGAGTGGGCCTATCTTGTCCCTGATCTTACTTTGTATACCTGAAAGATCTTTTGGGTTAGTCTTCGATTCTTTTGCAACTTTAACCTCATAATCTCTTTTTGCTTTTCTAATTCCCTTTTTTATTTCTCTCTTTAACTGTAATATATCGATTTCTTAATTGCCCCTCTCCTCTTTTGATTTGCCTATATATGCCTCTCTTTTGACCAATCAGATATTTTAATCTATTGTTCATCCATTTAGGATCATTTTTGTTTGATCTGATTTCCCTATTTGGAACATAATTTGATGAGCAGCTAGAACTATGCCTGGAAAGCATCATATCGGCAACCATCACCACCTACCTGACCCTTAGTCAGGTCATTCCAGTTCAGCCACCTAAGTAATTTTTCAGTCCTATGAAATCAGCCAAGCGAAAGTCAGGGACGGAGGCTTGATTGCCATTATTAGGGGAATTCCATGATATATTAAAACTGAGTGATTTGTGATCACTCTCCCCAAGCTCATCATTAACCTCAAGATTATTAATTAGTGTTTCCCTACTGGCAAGAACCAAGTCAAGGAGGTTATTTCCCCTAGTTGGCTCTGTCACAAACTGTTTTAAAAAACAATCCTGGATCGTATCAAGAAAGTCAGTGGTCAGTCGTCACGTGAGGTCACAGACCCTGAGCTGCTTTGGGGATTAGCGTGGACGGTTACAAAGCATGGCTTGCTTCTGCAGTGTTTTAAAAACTGAGGTTGGAGAGTTGAAGGAGGAGGTCTTGCTTCTCCAGGAGAAGATTAGGAGGCTGAAGGTCCACCTCAGTGGGTCTGGGAGAGAGTGTGAGGTGGCTGGAGTTGTGGGGAATGAGACTTCTAGCAGTGAGGTGCAGTCTGTCTCTCGCTGTAAGGAGGCTGTAGTTGGGGAGGTAGCAACGGCTACCAGCAGTGAGGTGCAGCCCAGACACTTGCTACAAGTGGCGAGTTGTTCACAGTAATGGGAGGCGCATCAGAATAAGGAAAGTTAAGAGTGAAGATCTGAAGGTAAGAAATCGCTTCTCTGTTCTCCAGGATGAATGTACTTCAGTGGCCAGTGAAGGTAAGGGTACTACTGCCCCTGCTAATGAAGGTAAGCGCATTCTTGTGGTTGGTGACTCTCAGGTAAGATATATTGACCGTGCTTTTTGTAATAGGAATAAGAAGATGAGAGATAGGAGTGTGCTTCCCTGGAGCTGGTTGTTGGGGACATTGTCAACAGGCTGGATAATATCATGTCAGGTAATGGGAACAAGCCCATTATCTGTCTCAGTGCTGGTGGAAATGATATTGGAAGGGTGGAGAGAAGAGCTGCTAGATAAGTACAGGTCAGCTATAGATTTCATTAAGTCTAAGGGAGGGATCCCAACATATGTAGCATCTTGCCTAGAAGGGGAGTAGGAAATGAATGGTTGTCTAGGGCAATTGGTGTAAATTGCTGGCTAGACAGATACTGCAAGGAACTTGCAATCCCATTCATTGACAACTGGAACAACTTTTATGGCAAACATGATATGTATGCAAGGGATGGGGTACATCTAAATGGGTCAGGGGTGGTAGCACTTGCAGACTCGATTGAGAAGGCCATTGGTGAAATGCCTATGATTTTAAACTGATGGAAGATAGAGGTATGGGTGTGTGTGGGAAACAAGCAGGTTGCAACACTAGGGTGGAAACAGTAAATGTATAAAAGGCATTCAGCATGAAGTTATAAATAAAGACAATAGAACAGGTCAGCAAACAAAGGGGGACAGCAGAGGGCAGCAAGGGACTAGCTCCCTTAAGGTTTACTATACTAATAGCAGGAGTGTTAGAAATAAGATAGATGAGCTAAGATTAATTGCAAGTGCAGAAACATAGATATTATTGCTATAACAGAGACCTGGCTCAATCTGAAAGATAGAGAGATGCCCTCTGAATGTCACATACAAGGCTATAAATTATTCCACACTGACAGGGTCAACAGGAAAGGTGGTGGAGTAGCGATGTATGTCAGAGACAATTTAAATTGTTGTGTTAGACAAGATATTAAATTAGAAGCGTCAGCCACTGAATCTGTTTGGTTACAGCTTCTCGAGGGCCGAGAAAAACTAATTTTGGGTGTGATTTACAGGGCCCCAAATCTTGATAGGGAGTGCAGTAAACTTCTATGTTTACACATGTATGTAGGTGGTGAGATGTTTACACATGTATGTAGGTTGTGAGATGTTTACACATGTATGTAGGTGGTGAGATGTTTACACATGTATGTAGGTGGTGAGATGTTTTTAAACATGTATGTAGGTGGTGAGATGTTTACACATCTATGTAGGTGGTGAGATGTTTAAACATGTATGTAGGTGGTGAGATGTTTAAACATGTATGTAGGTGGTGAGATGTTTACACATGTATGTAGGTGGTGAGATGTTTACACATGTATGTAGGTGGTGAGATGTTTAAACATGTATGTAGGTGGTGAGATGTTTACACATGTATGTAGGTGATGAGATGCTTACACATGTATGTAGGTGGTGAGATGTTTACACATGTATGTAGGTGATGAGATGTTTACACATGTATGTAGGTGGTGAGATGTTTACATACGTATGTAGGTGGTGAGATGTTTACACATGTATGTAGGTGGTGAGATGTTTAAACATGTATGTAGGTGGTGAGATGTTTACACATGTATGTAGGTGGTGAGATGTTTACACATGTATGTAGGTGATGTAGATGTTTACACCATGTATGTGAGGTGGTGAGATGTTTACATGTATGTAGGTGGTGAGATGTTTACACATGTATGTAGGTGGTGAGATGTTTACACATATATGTAGGTGGTGAGATGTTTAAACATGTATGTAGGTGGTGAGATGTTTACACATGTATGTAGGTGGTGAGATGTTTAAACATGTATGTAGGTGGTGAGATGTTTACACATGTATGTAGGTTGTGAGATGTTTACACATGTATGTAGGTGGTGAGATGTTTACACATGTATGTAGGTGGTGAGATGTTTACACATGTATGTAGGTGGTGAGATGTTTACACATGTATATAGGTGGTGAGATGTTTACACATGTATGTAGGTGATGAGATGTTTACACATGTATGTAGGTGGTGAGATGTTTACACATGTATGTAGGTGGTGAGATGTTTACACATGTATGTAGGTGGTGAGATGTTTACACATGTATGTAGGTGATGAGATGTTTACACATGTATGTAGGTGGTGAGATGTTTACACATGTATGTAGGTGGTGAGATGTTTACACATGTATGTAGGTGGTGAGATGGGACAATGTCTCGTGACGTAAACAACATGTGATATGTCGCCCCATCTTACCTGGGACCGCCTCCGCGGCCTGGTCTCAGGCCAGGCCCACTGGTTGCTGGCTTGATCGATCAACCTGTTGGTACCCGCCGCCCACTGCCCAACGCATGCACTTTAGCCTGGCCGATTAGGAAATGATTTGAAGAATTTGTCAAGTTCACTCTTAAAGAAAGTCAGGGGTCTGTTGGTAATCTCCGTAATGCTTGATGGGTGTTGAAGAGGAGTGGTCCCTTTACACTTAGTGAGAAACCATTGATGTATTGAAAATAATTATAATGCTGAAATTAGACTAAATATGAGATATTATTAAATACGTAATTACAGTTTAATAAAAATTAATATAATAAAAAATACAAAAATAATTATATATATTAAGTTATTGTTATTGATATTATTACATTAATTTTACCACTGCTATAATTACTGTTACTAATTATATTCTTACTACTACTCTATTGCTTCAACAACTAATACTTAACTACTACTAATACTACTGTTTCTGCTTCTATATCGAGCGTGGTAGGCTTCCCTGACTCGCTAGCTGCCTGTTGCTTGTAATTCCTTCTCTGACTCGTGATCTCCAGCCATCAGTACAACATTCACCATGCTAGTGCATGGCGCTACATTATTCATGCATAACATAAGTAAATTGGTCCTCATATGAAGGTTACTCCACGATAAGAATTTCAATACAGGCATTCTTCCTACACCTAAAGTAGACACCTGTCCCATCGTGTGTGCCAGGTCAGTCAAACAAGCCGAGTGGCAGCTGAGCAGGGTAACAATCCAGACAAGTGGATACATAGAAGGATGGCTTGTGTGTGTGTGTGTGTGTGGTGTGTGTGTGTTGTTTGTTTGTGTGTGTGTGTGTTGTGTGTGTGGTGTTTGTGTGT
>NC_069401.1:78365768-78424419 GCF_026875155.1 Cherax quadricarinatus | reverse complement strand
ATGTACTCTGGTAGTCTTAGTTATAGTAATGTACTCTGGTAGTCTTAGTTATGGTAATGTACTCTGGTAGTCATAGTTATGGTAATATACTCTGGTAGTCTTAGTTATGGTAATATACTCTGGTAGCCTTAGTTATGGTAATGTACCCTGGTAGTCTTAGTTATGGTAATGTACCCTGGTAGTCTTAGTTATGGTAATGTACTCTGGTAGTCTTAGTTATGGTAATGTACTCTGGTAGTCTTAGTTATGGCATTGTACTTTGGTAGTCTTAGTTATGGTGTTGTACTCTGGCAATCTTAGTTATGGTATTATACTCTGGTAGTAATGGTACTGTACTCTGGTAGTCTTAGTTATTGCATTGTACTCTGGTAGTAGTTATGGTATTGTACTCTGGAAGCCTTAGTTATGGTAATGTACTCTAGTAGTCTTAGTTACGGTAATGTACTCTTGTAGTCTTAGTTATGGTATTGTACTCTGGAAGCCTTAGTTATGGTAATGTACTCTAGTAGTCTTAGTTACGGTAATGTACTCTTGTAGTCTTAGTTATGGTATTGTACTCTGGAAGTCTTAGTTATAGTAATGTACTCTGGTAGCCTTAGTTATGGTACTGTACTCTGGTAGAAGTTATGGTACTGTACTATGGTAGTCTTAGTTATGGTACTTCACTCTGGTAATCTTAGTTGTGGTATTTTATTCTGGCAGCAGTTTTGGTATTGTACTCTGGTAGTAGTTATGGTATTGTACTCTGGTAGTAGTTACGATATTGTACTCTGGTAGTAGTTATGGTATTGTACTCTGGTAGTAGTTATGGTGCTGTTCTCTGGTAGTCTTAGTTATGGTATTGTACTCCGGTAGTAGTTACGATATTGTACTCTGGTAGTAGTTATGGTATTGTACTCTAGTAGTAGTTATGGTACAGTACTCTGGTAGTCTTAGTTATGGTATCCAACAAGAACGACCTCCTCTTCCACCTGCCTCTTTCTCCACCTCCTCCTCCACCCCATCCACCCCATCCACCCGGTCCACCCGATCCACCCCATCCACCCCATCCACCCATCCACCCATCCACCCATCCACCCATCCACCCCATCCACCCCATCCCTCCATCCACCCGTCCACCGATCCACCCCATCCACCCCATCCACCCCCATCCACCCATCCACCCGATCCACCCCATCCACCCCATCCACCCAATCCACCCCATCCACCCCCACCTCCACCCCATCCACCCCATCCACCCATCCACCCATCCACCCCATCCACCCCATCCACCCCATCCACCCATCCACCATCCACCCATCACCACCCATCCACCCCATCCACCCCATCCACCCCATCCACCCCATCCACCCCATCCACCCGATCCACACCATCCACCCCATCCACCCCATCCACCCCATCCACCCCACCATCCACATCCCCATCCACCCCATCCACCCCATCCACCCCATCCACCCCATCCACCCCATCCACCCGATCCACCCCATCCACCCCATCCACCCCATCCACCCCATCCACCCCATCCACCCCATCCACCTCATCACTCCATCCACCCCAATCCACCCTATCCACCCCATCCACCCCATCCACCCCATCCACCTCATCAACTCCATCCACCCCATCCACATCCATCATCCACCTCATCAACTCCATCCACCCCATCCACCCCATCTACCCCATCCACCCCATCCACTCAACTCCCAGTTGTGAATCTTCTCTATTCCCTACTGTCTCTTTTCTTCCCACTATCTCTCCCTCTCCCTCTACACTACAGTCTTGTGTAAGACAACACTTCAGTCTTGTGTAAGACAACTCCAGTACCTGATGGACGTATTCAGGTCTTGAGTAAGAGGTACCTGTGTACTTAATTATGTTAATTAAAAAAGTCATCCCTTGAAAATCACCAACCCTTCCCTTCCCTTCCCTTGCATCCGTCTTCACGTCCCCCCCCCCCTCAATTCCTGTGTGAGTGATATCATCAACTATCTCATCTAAAGGAACTGTGAGTTCACCCATACAGGACCAAGACACTTCTTAGAAATGTTTAACTGTCATTGTTTATCCCGTTCGAATGCCTCCCGTTTTCAGTTAACTGCCTTCTCTTCCTCTCTCCTCTTCCCCTTTTTTGAACACATCGTTATAAGCTGGTGTGGCTAATAAACCCATGGTGGGTTGATAAGTTTCATAACATCATGTATGAAACGCAGCTTATGTGACGGAATATGACAGAAAACCTACCTGGCTTTTCTTCCCATTAGATAACGCACTCATATAATCATGTTGCTACACACTGTCACTATCATGTAACTATCTCACAGAATAGTCTTGGCTCACACTGATGGAGTGCCCACCAGACAACTATCTATGAAAAGTAAATTGACCTAGTACATTTAAACTCCAAAGTGAATGCATGAATGACTGTGATGAAGGTGATTTACCTTGCGGGATACGATTGTGTAGAGGTGTATTGTCTTCAGCGTCGTCTGCAGGCGGCCTCCCTCGAGGACCACCCTGGAATCTGCCCACTTGACTTGGTTCCCTGAGAGTCTAAAGTATCATCCTTTGAACGGGTGTATTGTATTCTGATAGTGGTATTGTATTCTGATAGTGGTATTGTATTTCTTACCCATCAAGTATCTTGTTTTATTAACCTAACGTAATTTATTTTGAAATGAAGCCGTTGTTAGGAAATGCGTATTTGTGTAATATAAACTGTACATGTTATCTTTGTATTATATATATTCAGCATATACAAAGAGGAATTTGTTCACCTTTCTCTCGCCCTGGTTCTACGCGCACGTCTCTACACGTCGAGGTAAATGATGGGCTATCGAGGAATTAGCTTCCTAGGACCTGGCTATCAAGGACCTTGATACCTAGGACCTGGATACCTGGGACCTGGCTACCTAGGACCTGGCTACCTAGGATCTGGCAGTCTAGGACCTGGCTACCAAGGACCTGGCTACCTGGGAAGCCACCCCTACTGCAACTGCGTGATCGTCAACCTTTACTGTGTGTGTACTCACTTATTTGTACTCACCTATTTGTAGTTGCAGGGGTCGAGACTCAGCTCCTGGCCCCACCTCTTCACTGATCTCTACTAGGTCCTCTCTCTCCCTGCTCCATGAGCTTTACCACACCCCGTCTGAAAGTTATGTGTGGTTCCTGCCTCCACTACCTCACTTTCTAGACTGTTCCACCTCCTGACAACTTTGTGACTGAAGAAATACTTCCTAACATCCCTTTGACTTATCTGAGTCTTCAACTTCCAATTGTGACCCCTTGTTTCTGTGTCCCATTTCTGGAACATCCTGTCTCTGTAAACCTTATCTATTCCTCGCAACATTTTGTATGTCGTTATCATGTCTCCCCTAACCCTCCTGTCATCTAGTGTCGTCAGGCCTATTTCTTTTAACCTTATTTCGTAAGACATTCCCCTTAGCTCTGGAACTAGCCTTGTTGCAAACCTTTGCACTTTCTCTTAATTTCTTGACGTGCTTGGCAAGGTGTGGGTCCCAAACTGGTGCTGCATACTCCAGTATGGGCCTGACGTACACGGTGTACAGTGTCTTGAACGATTCCTTACTGAGGTATCGGAACGCTATTCTCAGGTTTGCCAGGCGCCCATATGCTGCAACAGTTATCTGGTTGATGTGTGCTTCAGAAGACGTGCTCGGTATTATACTCACCCCTAGATCTTTCTCCTTTAGTGAGGTTTGCAGTATTTGGCCACCTAGCCTATACTCTGTCTGCGGTCTTCTGTGCCCTTCTCCGATCTTCATGACTTTGCATTTGGCTGAGTTAAATTCGAGTAGCCAGTTGCTGGACCAGATGTGGAGCCTGTCCAGGTTTCTTTGGAGTCCTGCCTGATCCTCATCTGATTTAATTCTCCTCATTAACTTCACATCATCTGCGAACAAGAACACTTCTGAGTCTATTCCTTCCATCATGTCATTCACATATACCAAAAACAGCACTGGTCCCAGGACTGACCCCTGTCGAACCCCGCTCGCCACAGGCGCCCATTGTGACACCTCATCACGTACCATGACTCGCTGTTGCCTCCCTGTCAGGTATTCTCTGATCCATTGCAGTGTCCTTCCTGCTATACGTGCCTGATCCTCTAGTTACTTCTTTAATCTCTTGTGAGTAACTGTGTCGAAGGCCTTCCTGCAATCCAAGAAAATGCAATCAACCCACCCCTCTCTCTCGCGTCTCAATTCAGTTACTTTGTCATAAAACTCCAGAAGGTTTGTGACACAGGATTTGCCTTCCATAAATCCGTGTTGGTTGTCGTTTATTTTCTTGTTCCTCTCCGCTCCAGGTGCTCCACCACTCTTCTCCTGATAATCTTCTCAGTGACTCTGCATACTATACACGTCAGTGACACTGGTCTATAGTTTAGTACCTCGTTTCTGTTTCCGGTTTTAAAAATGGGAACTACATGTGTGTGTTTGTGTGTGTGTGTGTGTGTGTGTGTGTGTGTGTGTGTGTGTGTGTGTGTGTGTGTGTGTGTGTGTGTGTGTGTACTCACCTATTTGTACTCACCTATTTGTGGTTGCAGGGGTCGAGTCTTAGCTCCTGGCCCCGCCTCTTCACCGGTTGCTACTGGGCCCTCTCTCTCCCCGCTCCATGAGCTTTATCAAACCTCGTCTTAAAACTGTGTATGGTTCCTGCCTCCACTACGTCATTTTCTAGGCTATTCCACTGCCTTACAACTCTATGACTGAAGAAATACTTCCTAATATCTCTCTGATCATTTGTGTCTTCAACTTCCAATTGTGGCCTCTTGTTTCTGTGTCCCCTCCCTGGAACATCCTGTCTTTGTCCACCTTGTCTATTCCACGCAATATTTTATATGTCGTTATCATGTCTTCCCTGACCCTCCTGTCTTCCAGTGTCGTCAGGCCGATTTCCCTTAATCTTTCTTCATAGGACATTCCCCTTAGCTCTGGAACTAACCTTGTGGCAAACCTTTGTACTTTCTCTAGTTTCTTGACGTGCTTTATCAAGTGCGGGTTCCAAACAGGTGCTGCATACTCCAGTATGGGCCTGACATACACGGTGTACAGTGTCTTGAACGATTCCTTACTAAGGTATCGGAATGCTGTTCTCAGGTTTCCCAGGCGCCCATATGCTGCAGCAGTTATCTGATTGATGTGTGCTTCCGGAGACATGCTCGGTGTTATACTCCCCCAAAGATCTTTCCCCTTGAGTGAGGTTTGCATTTCTTTGGCCACCTAGCCTATACTCTGTCTCTGGTCTTCTGTGCCCTTCCCCTATCTTCATGACTTTGCATTTGGCAGGATTAAATTCGAGAAAGCCATTTGTGGACCAGGTTGTCCAGTCTGTCCAGGTCTCTTTGAAGTCCTGCCTGGTCCTCATCAGATTTAATTCTCCTCATTAAACTTCACATCATCTGCAAAACAGGGACACTTCTGAGTCAAACCCCTTCCATCATGTCGTTCACATATACCAAAATTAGGACTGGCCCTAGGACCGACCCCTGTGGGCCCCGTCGTCACGGGTGCCCACTGTGATACTTCATTACATACCATGACTCGTTGTTGCCTCCCTGTCAGGTATTCTCTGTTTCCATTGCAGTGCCCTTCCTGTTATATGCGCCTGATGCTCTAGCTTCTGCACTAATCTCTTGTGAGGAACTGTGTCAAAGGCCTTCTTGCAGTCCAAGAAGAGGGCAATCAACCCACCCCTCTCTCTTCGTGTCTTACTTCTGTTATTTTATCATAAAACTCCAGAAGGTTTGTGACACAGGATTTGCCTTACGTGAATCCGTCCCCTGTTTGGCATTTATACTCTTTTTCCCATTTTTCAGGTGCTACCACTCTCCTCCTGATAATCTTCTCCATAATTTTGCATACTATACACGTCAATGACACAGGTCTATAATTTAGTGCCTATTTTCTGTCTCCTTTTTTAAAAATGGGAAACTACATTTGCCGTCTTCCATACCTCAGGTAGTTGCTCAGTTTCAGGGACGTGTTGAAGATTGTGGTAAGTGGCACGCACAACATATCTGCTCCCTCTCTAAGGACCACGGGGAGATGTTGTCCGGTCCCATTGCCTTTGAGGTATCGATGTCCCTTAGCAGTTTCTTCACCTCCTCCTCATCTGTATGTATGTTGTCCCACACTTGTTGGGTATTCCTTGCTGGTGTCCCCATCTGGTCTGTCCCCCAGAGTCCTTCCTGTCTCTACTGTAAATACTTCCTTAAAACTCGTTTTTGAGCTCCTCACATACCTCTTGATCGTTTCTTGTGAGTTCTCCACTTCTTTCCTCAGCCTTATCACCTGGTCCTTGACTGTTGTCTTCCTCCTAATGTGGCCTATACAGCAGTTTCGGGTCAGATTTGACTTTCGATGCTATGTCGTTTCATACTGTCGCTGGGCCTCCTCCTTATCTGTGCATACTCGTTTCTGGCTCTTCTACTAATCTCCTTGTTTTCCGGGTCCTATGCCTCCTGTACCTTTTCCATTCTCTTTTTTGCACTTAGTTTTTGCCTCCCTACACCTTCGGGTAAACCAAGGACTCGTTTTGGTCTTCCTATTATTTCTGTTTCCCTTGGGAACAAAACTTTCCTCTGCCTCCTTGCACTTTGTTGCCACATATTCCATCATCTCGTTTACTGATTTTCCTAACATTTCTCTGTCCCACTGAACCTCCTGCAGGAAGTTTCTCATACCTGTGTAGTCCCCCCTTTTATAGTTTGGCCTGTCCCCTTCAGTTCCTATTACCTTCTCCACTTGTAACTCTACTATATAATCAAAACTCAGAACCACGTGATCGCTAGCTCCAAGGGGCCTCTCGTAAGTGATGTCTTTAATGTCTGAACTGCTCAGGGTGAACACAAGATCCAGTCTTGCTGGCTCATCCTCCCCTCTCTCTCTGGTTGTGTCCATGACATGTTGATGCATGAGGTTTTCAAGTACCACATCCATCATCTTGGCTCTCATGTTTCGGGACCCCCATGTGGCTCCAGGTTTTCCCAGTCGATCTCCCTGTGGTTGAAATCGCCCATTACCAGTAACTTTGCTCTGCTCGAGTGAGCTCTTCTTGCCACCTCAGCCAGTGTGTCCACCATCACCCTGTTGTTTTCTTCGTACTCCTCTCTTGGCCTCCTGCAGTTCTGTGGTGGGTTATACATCACTCCAATGACTACTTTATTTTCTCCGGACTGAATTGTACCTACAATGTAGTCTCTTTCTCCAATCATGTCCATGCCTTCCATTTCCTCAAATCCCCATCGGTGTTTTATGAGCAGTGCAACCCCTCCTCCCCCTCTACTCCTTCTATCTTTCCTCAGGATCTGATATCCCGTTGGGAAGATTGTGTCTGTTATTGTCTCAGCGAGTTTTGTTTCTGTGACTGCTATGATGTCTGGGGATTTTTCACTGATTCTTTCGTTCCACTCCTCATGTTTATTCATTATTCCATCCGCGTTTGTGTACCAAACTTTCAGTTTCTTTTTATCATTGTGGTCATGCAAGAATATTGGGGTTGGGGGAGCGAGAGCCTTGGTGGGGGCCTATATGGGGCTGTGGTGTAGGTGGGGTTTGTGATGATGGGGGTGGGGTCAGAATGCCCATAAGGGACAGCTGTTGGGGTGAGGTTTTTGATATGGGGGTTGGTGGCTGAGGGAACAGTGAGTGGGTTGTAGTATAGGTTGCTCAGTTGCGTTGGGAATGTCGCGGTTGGAGTCTTTTGGTGGGAGATTCTGTGGGATGTGTTTGCCCTTCCCCTGAGTCTGGGTCCTGCTCATTTTCGTCATTCCTTTTCGTTCCTCCTTGCGTCTTTTACCCTCTCTTTCAGTTAGTCCTTTCTTCTTGTGTTCGTCGCGATCATTTTTATACTTTTGGGTACCCTTTTTTGTCCCTCGTCTTGCTTTCTCTTGCAAATCCTGGTTCGAACTGATTTTTCCTTAAAAAGTTCTCTGAAGGCCTTTTTCCTTCACTCTCAAACCAAACCCAATTCCTGAAAATTTTCACCTGGGTATATCCCCCCTACCTATTTTTTCAGATGCCTTCAATATTTTTTTCCCTCCTGTTTTTTTTTCTTCAAAGTTGCCCCCCTTGGCTTCTTGGAGGGCCCTGTAACAAAAACTGACCTCCCCCTTTCCCTCCCCCCATGGTCTCCATCTGTTCCTCTGAGGCATTTTATTTCCTTCCATTGCAGTTCTTGTTCAGCCCCTGTCATATCAAACTTTATTTCAGGGGAAACTGTCTTTCATGCCCAGCTGCCCCTTGTACTGCAGTTGGTGTGGTGTGTTGTGTGTGTGTTGTGTGTGTGTGTGTGTGTGTGTGTGTGTTTTGTGTGTGTGTGTGTGTGGGTGGTGAGTGAGTGAGGAGTGGTGAGTGATTGGTGAGTAGTATGGTGTGTTGTGTGTGTGTGTTGGTGTTGTGTGTGTGTGTGTGTGTGTGTGTGTTTGTGTGTGTGTGGTGTGAGTAGTGAGTGATGGTGAGTGAGTGAGTGAGTATGGTGTGTGGTGTGTGGGTGTGTGTGTGTGTGTGTGTGTGTTGCAGCACGTCCACTTTCGACTCATCACTACTATAAGTGCACCTTCTCTGTCTGCTGGGTTCACCGTCCCATTAGCGGCTACCGCAGCTCTAATCTGCACTCTGCTGGTTCACCTTCCTACACCCTGTGTGCTAGCCGGGTATATTCTTTTTTAAGGGGTCATACCTATCTCTCTACATCCACGGGCGTTGTAGTCCATGCCGAAGACTCATGGTGATCTACATCAAGGTTACTATCCACGCGTCATTATAAAAGTCACCGTCCTCCTCGCTGACAAGCAGATTTTTTTCCATCTACATATCTGTGTTTAACTTTGTTTACTACAGTTTATCATTGCATTTTTCAACATTCTGATTCATCTGTAAATTTCCATCAAGATTTATTTTATTCTTTATTAATTAAAGTGCAAAGAATTTTTGTGCCCTTGTTACTTTACCATCTTAATTATTCTCACTAGCAGTAATTTATTTTCCTTAAAAATTTGTTTTCCATTAAAAATTTCTCTTAAAGTATAAGTTTTGTTTTCCCTCGGAGAGTGAGAATTTATTGTTCACACCTCTAAAAAACAGTTTTCCCACACACCCGGGGTTTGTTTCCCACCACCCGGGGTTTTTTCCCCCACACCCGGGGTTTTCCCCACCACCCAGGGTGTTCCCACCACCAGGGTGTTCCCATACCCAGGGTGTTCCCAACGTCCAGGGTTTCCACACACCCAGGGTTTTTTTCCCCACACACCCAGGGTGTTCCCACTCACCCAGGGTGTTCCCACACACCCGGGTGTTCCCCCTTACCAGAGTTTTCCCCATCACCCGGGGTTTTGCTCCCACTCCCCCAGGTTTCCCCACACCCAAAATGTTCCCACTCACCAGGGTGCCCCCACTCACCCAGGGTGTTCCCAACCCCCGGGGGTTTTCCCCACTCACCCAGGTGTTCTCCCCACCCCAGGGGTTTTCCCACACACCCAGGGTTTTCCCCACACACCAGGGTTTTTCCCACACCCCCAGGTTTTCCCACACACCCAGAGTGTTCCCACCCCCCCCGGGGTTTCCCATCAATCAGAGTGTTCCCACACCCCCAGGGTTTCCCCACACCAAAGGGTTTTTTCCCCTCACCAGGTGTTCCCACTCCCCCCAGGGTTTCCCACACATCCAGGGTTTTCCCCCACTCCCCAAAGGTGTGTTCCACTCCCCCAAGGTTTTCCCACACACCAGGGTGTCCCACTCCCCCAGGGTTTTTCCCACACACCCCGGGTGTTCCCACTCACCCAGGGTGTTCCCACACACCCAGGGTTTTCCCCACTCCCCGGGTGTTCCCACTCACCAGGGGTTCCCACAAACCAGGGTGTTCCCACTCACGCAGGGTGTTCCCACACCCCAGGGTGTTCCCAAAGCAGGGGGGTGCCCCACACACCCAAGGTTTTCCCCACTCCCCCAGGGTGTCTCACTCAGGGGTGTTCCCACCCCCAGGGTGTTCCACTCACCCTTTGTACCCACACACCCAGAGTACCCCCCACTCACCAGGGTTTTTCCCAAAACCCCCAGGGTGTTCCCTCTCGCAAGGGTGTTCCCAAACACCAGGGTGTTCCCATCACCACAGTTTTCCCACTCACACTGGTGTTCCCCACCCCAAAGTTTTTCCCACTCCCCCAGGGTTTTTCCAACACCAGGATGTTTCATCCCCAAGGGTTTTCCCCAACACCCGGGGTGTTCCCAAACCCCAGGGTGTTCCCACACACCCAGGGTTTTCCACACACCCAGAGTGCCCCCATACCCAGCGTGTTCCCACACAGCAGGGTGTTCCCACACACCCAGAGTGTTCCCACTCATCCGGGGTCCCAAAATCAGGGTGTTCCCGTAACCAGAGTGTTCACACTCTCCCAGGGTGTTGCCACACCCCCAGGGTGTTCCCAACCAAGGGTTTTGCCACACCCCAGGGTGTTCCCACACCCCCGAGTTTTCCCAAACCACCGAGTTTTCCCCACTAAACCCGGGGTTTTGTTCCCACACACCCAGAGTTTTCCCCACTCACCCGGGGGTTTTCCCCACTAAAGGGTTTTTCCCACACACCCAGGGTTTTCCCCACATACCCAGGGTGGCCCCGCTCACCCAGGGGTTCCCCACACACCCAGAGTGTTCTCACTCAAACGGGTGTTCCCACTCCCCGGGGGGTTTTCCTCACCAAGGGTGTTCCCACTCACCCAGGGTTTTCCCCCTTACCCAGGGTTTTCCAACTGCCCGGGGGTTCCCATTACCCGGGTGTTAACACCCCAAAAAGGTTCCCACTCCCCCTAGGGTGTTCCCACTCCCCCAGTTTGTTCCCACTCCCCCAGGGTGACCCCCCACTCACCCGGGTGTTCCCACTCACCCAGGGTGTTCCCAACACCCAGAGTTTCCCACCCACATAGGGGTGTTCCCATCCCCCAGGGTGTTCCACTCCTAAAGGTTCCCTTCACAAAGGGTGTTCCCATCCCCCGGGGTTTTCCCCACTCACCGGGGTTTTCCCATTACCTGGGGGTGTTCCCATCACCCGGGTGTTCCCACACCCCCTAATTCCCCCAAATGCAAATGGTTTTCCCCACACCCCCGGGGTTTTGCCCCCACCACCCAGGGTTTTCCCCCACACACCAGGGTTTTCCAAAACGAAAAGGGTTTTCCCCACACCCCCCCCAGGGTGCCCCCAAACTCACCCGGGTTTTCCCCCACTCACCCAGCGTGTTCCCCCTCACCCGGGTATTCCCACTCCCCCAGGTGTTGCCTTCTCCCAGGGTGTTCCCACACACCCTATGTGTTCCCAAAACGAGAATGTTTTTCCCCACCATAAGGTTTTCCCCACTCCCCAAAGGGGGGTGTTCCCACTCCCCCGGGGTTTCCCCACACCCAGGGTTTTCCCCACACCCCCTGTGTGTTTTCCACTCACCCGGGTATTCCCACTCCCCCGGGTGTTCCCTCTCTCCCAGTGTTTTCCCCACACCCCTATGTGTTCCCAAAGCCGGGTGCTCGCCCCCCCCGGGTTTCCCATCACCCGGGGGTGTCCCACTCACCGGGGGTGTTCCCACTCACCCGGGGGTTTTCCCACTCACCCAGGGTGTACCCCACACCCGGTATTCCCATCACCTAGGGTTTTCCCACTCCCGGTTTATTCCCACTCACCCAGGGTGTTCCCTCTCTCCGTGTGTTCCCAAACCTATGTGTTCCCAAAGCACAGGGTTTTCCCCGTCACCCCAGGGTGTTCCACTCCCCCCAGGGCGTTCCCACCCCACACACAGGGTTTTTCCCAAAAACGCACGGGTGTTCACAACCCCCAGGGTTTTCCCCACTCCCCCGGGGTTTGCTCATTCACCGAGGGGTTCCCACTCACCCAGGGTGTTCCCACTCACCCGGGGTTACCCACACCCAGAGTATTCCCCAAATGCCCGGGGTTCCCACACACCCCGTGTTCTCCTCCCCAAAGGGTGTTCCCAAACACCAGGGTGTTCCCACTCACCCAGAGGTTCCCATCCCCAGGGTGTTCCCACTCATCAGGGTGTTCCCACTCACCCGGGTGTTCCCACACACCAGGGTCTAGCATTCCCCTTTTGTGTGTTCCCACTCCCCCGGGGTTTCCCACTCACACAGGTGTTCCCCCCAAACACCCAGAGTGTTCCACTCCCCCAGGCCTTTCACCACCCAGGTGTTCTCACTCGCCAAGGGTGTTCCCACGCAACCAGGGTTTTCCCCCACACACCCAGGGTGTTCCCCACACACCCAGGGTTTTCCCCCACCAGAGTGTTCACACTCACCGGGTATTCCCACACACCAGAGTGTTCCCAACACCCCGGGGGTTTTTCCCACACACCAAGAGGTTCCCATCACCAGGGTGTTCACATCAACCAGGGTGTTCCCAAACCCCCAGGGGTTTCCACACCCCCAAGGGTTTTCCCCCCACCCAGGGTGTTCCAAAAACCCCCCGGGTTTTTCCCACACTCAGAGTGTTCCAAACACCAGGTGTTCCCACTCCCCCCAGTGTGTTCCCCCCAAACCCGAGGTTCCCACTCCCCCAGGGTGTTCCCACTATAAGGGTTTTTCCCTCTACAGGGTGTTCCCACACACCCAGGGTGTTCCCATTCCCCCTTGGTGTTCTCAAACACCTAGGGTTTTCCCACTCAAACAGGGTGTTCCCCCCCCCGAGGGTGTTCCCATCCCCAAGGGTTGTTCCCACTCACCCAGGGTGTTCCCCTCCCCCAGGGTTTTGTTCCCCTCGTCCAGGGTTTTCCCCCACTACCCAGTGTTACACACACCCAGATTGTTCCCACTCCCTAGGGTTTTCCCACTCCCCCCGTTGCCCACTCACCGGGGTTCCCATCCCCCGGGGGGGGGTGTTCCCACTCCCCTCGGGTTTTCCCCACACCACAGAGTGTTCCCACCCACCTGGGTTTTCCCTCTCACCCAGGGGTTTTCCCACTCATCAGGGTGTTCCCCTCAAAAAAGGGGTTTTCCCCACTCTTTCCAGGGTGTTCCACTAAAAGGGTTTTCCCATCACCCTAGAGTGTTCCCACACACCGAGTGTTCCAACTCCCAAGGGTGTTCCCACTCCCCCAGGGTGTTCCCATCCCCCGGGTGTTCCCACAACCCTATGTATTCTCAAATGCCAGGGTGTTCCACTCACCAGGGGTTTTCCCCACTCACCGGGGGTGTTTCACACCCCCAGGGTGTTCCCAAAAACGCACAGGGTTTTCCCCCACACACCCAGGGTGTTCCCACACACCCAGGGTTTTCCCCACACCCCCAGGGTTTTCCCACACACCCAGAGTGCTCCCTCTTCCCGCGTTTCCCACCCCCCCATGGTGTTCCCACCCCCCAGGTTTTCCCACTTTTTCAGGGTTTTCCCCCAAAACACTCGGGGGTGTTCCCGCTCACCGAGTGTTCACCCTCCCAGGGTTTTGCCCACACCCGGGTTTCCCACACACAAAGGGATTTGCCACAAACCCAGGGTGTTCCCACACCCCAAGGGAGTTCCCAAAAACCCCCCAGGGTGTTCCCCCACATCAGGGGTTTTCCCACACCCAGGGGTTTTCCCCATCACCCAGGGTGTTCCACAACCCAGAGGTTCCATCCCCCGGGTTTGTTCCCTCTTACAGGGTGATCCCACACACCCAGGGTGTTCCCAATACCAGGGTGGCCCCCGCTCCCCCGGGGGTTTTTTTCCCACACACCCAGTGTTCTAAACCAAACAGGGTGTTCCCACTCACCGAGGGTGTTCCCCACCAGGGTGCCCCCACTCACCCAGGGTGTTCCCACTTACCCAGGGTGTTCCCACTCGTCCGGGTTTCCCCTTTCAAAGGGTTTTAAAACACCCGGTTTTCCCCACTCACTGGGTTTTCCCCACTCCCCCAGATTTTCCCACCCCCCCGGGTGATTTCCATCACCCAGGGTGTTCCCCCACCCGGGTGCTCCACAACCAGAGTTTTCCCCACCCAATGGGGTTTTCCCCACTCCCCAGGGTGTTCCCACTATCAGGGTTTTCCCCACTCACAAAGGGTGTTCCCCCTCACCCAGGGTTTTCCCCACTCACCCGGGTGTTCCCCATTCACCTGGGTGCCCCACCCACCCGGGTGTTCCCACACCCCCTAATTACCCAAAGCAAATGGTGTTTCCCCCACCCCCAGGGTTGCCCCCCCATACCCAGGGTTTTCCCACACACCAGGGTTTTCCCAAAAAACGACAGGGTGTTCCCACACCCCCCAGGGTTTTCCCCCCACCACCCGGGGGTTTTTCCCCACTCACCCGGGTGTTCCCATTCCCCAGGGTATTCCCACTCACCCAGGATGTTGCCTTCCCCAAAAGGGTTTTTCCCCCACCACCTATGTTTTCCCCAAAAAGCAGGGGTGTTCCCAACCCCCAGTGTTCCCCACTCACCCAAGGTGTTCCACCCCCCCGGGGTGTTCCCCCCAACCCAGGGTTTTTCCCAACACCCTGTGTGTTTTTCCCACCCCCCCGGATTTTCCCACTCACCCAGGGGTTTCCCTCCTCCCCAGTTTTTGTTCCCACAACCCTATGTGTTCCCAAAAAACCCGGGTGCCGCACACCCCCCAGGGTGTTCCCCCTCCCCCCGGGGGTTTTCATCACCCAGGGTGTACCAAACCCCAGAGTTTTCCCATCACCTTTGGTTTTCCCCACTCACCCTGAATTTTCCCCACTCCCCGGGTTTTTCCCTTCCCAGTGTGTTCCCACAACCCTAGGGTTTTCCCCAAACGCCAGGGTGTTCCGTACACCCAGGGTGTTCCCACTCACCCAGGGGTTCCCACACAACAGGTGTTCCCAAACCCCGGGGTGTTCACAAAACCCCCAGGGTGTTCCCACTCCCCCCAAAGGGTGCCCCACTCACCGAGGGTGTTCCCACTCACCCGAGTTTCCCATCACCCGGGTGTACCCCACACCCAGAGTTTTCCCCAACACCCGGGGGGTTGTTCCCACAACCCAGCGTGTTTCACCGCCAAGGGTGTTCCCAAATCACAGGGTGTTCCCACTACCCAGAGTTTTCCCCCACCCCCCAGGGTGTTCCCACTCACTGGGTGTTCCCATCACCCAGGGTTTTCCCCCACACACCAGGGTGTCGCATTACCTAGGTTTTCCCCACTCACCCGGGTTTTCCCCACTCCAATGGTGCCCCCACAACCCCGAGTGTTCCCACTCACCCAGGCTGTTCTCACACCCCCAGGTGTTTCACTCCCCAAAGGGTTTCCCACGCACCCGGGTGTTCCCAACACCCGGGTGTTCCCACACACCCAGGGTTTTTCCCAACACCAGAGTGTTCACACTGGGCCAGGGTATTCCCCCCACAAGGTGTTCCCACACACCCAGGGTGTTCCCACACACCAAGGTGTTCCCACTCACCCAGGGTGTTCACATCCCCAGGGTGTTCCCAAAAACCCCCAGGGTGTTGCACACACCAAGGGTTTTCCCCCCACCCAGGGGTTCCCCCCAAACCCAGGGTGTTCCCACACATCGAGTGTTCCAACCCCCCAGAGTGTTCCCACTCACCCAGTGGTTTTCCCCACCACCCAGGGGTTTTCCCCACTCACCCAGAGTGTTCCATATAAGGGTTTCCCACACACCAGGGTGTTCCCACTCACCCGGGTTTTCCCCCAACACCCAGGGGTGTCCCCAAAAACGCGCAGAGTTTCCCAAAAACACCCAAGGTTTTCCCCACTCCCCCGGGGTTTTTCCCAAAACCCGGGTGTTCCCCACCCCAAGGTGTTCCCCACTCCCCTGGGTTTTCCCCAAACCCACCCAGGGTGTTCTCACTCGCCAAGGGTGTTCCGCATCCCAAAGTGTTCCTCTCACACAGAGTGCTCCCATTCCCCCCGGGTGTTTCCACCACCCTGGTGTTCCCATCTCCCAGGGTGTTCCCAAACACCCAGGGTGTTCCCGCCCCCCCAGGGTTTTCCAATTTCCCCAAGGTTTTCCCTACTCCCCAAGGGTTTTCCCCACTCACCCGGGTGTTCCCACTTCCCGGGTGTTCCTATAAACCGGGTGTTCCCCACCCCAGGGTGTTCCCACAAACAAGGGTTTCCACTCCCCCAGGGTGTTCCCACACAACCAGGGTTTTTCCCACTCACCCAGGGCTTTCCCACTACCCAAGGGTTTCTACCACCCGGGTTTTCCCTCACACACGGGTGTTCCCACCCCCCCGGGGTTCCACAATCCTATGTTTTCCCCACTAGCCCGGGTTTCCCGCTCACCCAGGGTGTTCCCACTCCAAATGTTCCCTCTCATCGGGGGTTTTTCCCCACACCCGGGGTTTTTTCCCACTCCCAAGGGTGTTTCCACTCCCCGGGTTTTCCCACTCCCCCCGGGTGTTCCCACCCCCCCCCAGGGTGTTCCCCCTCACACAGAGTGTTCCAACTTCCAGGGTGTTAACACTCCCCCGGGGTTCCCACACACCCAGGGTGTTTCCACTACCCAAGGTGTTCCCACTCATCCAGGGGTTCCCATCAAAAGGGGTTTTTTTCCCACTCACCCAGGGTCCCATTCACCCAAGGTGTTCCCATCATCCTGGGTGTTTCCACTCCCAAAGGGGGTGTTCCAACTACCCACGGTGTTCCCACTGTTCCAGAGTGTTCCCACTCACCAAGAGTGTTCCCACTCACCCTGAGTGTTCCCACACTCCCAGGGTTTTCCCACTCACCCAGGGTGTTCCCACACACCCAGGGTGTTTCCACTAACCTGGGTGCTCCCACTCCCCCAAGGTGTTCCATAACAGGGTTTTCCCCCACTACCCGGGTGTTCCCACACCCCCAGGGTGTTCCTCCTCACACAGGGTGTTCCCACTCTTTCAGGGTGTCCCCACTCACCCAGGGTGTTCCCACTCCCCCAGTGTGTTCCCACCCCCCAAGGTTTTCCCACACACAGGGTGTTCCCATCACCCGAGTGCCCCCCACTGTCCGGGGTGTTCGCCACACCATGGTGTTCCCACTCACCCAGGGTTTTCCCCACTCACCCAGGGCGTTCCCACTCACCAGGGTGTTCCCACAACCCGGGTGTTCCTTCACCCAGGGTGTTCCCACTCACCCAGGGTTTCCCATTCCCCCATGTTTCCAACACCCCAAAGGGGTTCCCAACCCAGGGTGTTCCCACAACTTGGGTTTTCCCAAAGCCAGGGTGTTCCCCACCCCCAGATTTTTCCCCAACACCCAGGGTGTTCCCTAACCCCCCGGTGTTCCCACACCCCATGGTGTTCCCACTCCCAGGGGTTCCCACTTTAAAAGGGTTTGTACCCCTTCCCCCAAGGTGTTCCCACACCCAGGGTGTCCCAAAACGCAAGGGTCCCCCACCCCCCCTGTTTTCCCTCCCCCCAGGGTGTTCCCACCAGCAGGGGTTTCCCAACCCAGGGTGTTCCACACACTAGGGTGTTCCCCAAAACCCCCTGGGTGTTCCCTACCCCCAGGGTGTTCCAGACATCAGGGTGTTCCCCAAACACCAGGGTGTTCCCATTCACCCTTGGTTTTCCCCCAAAACCTGGGTTTTCCCCACTCAACAGGGTTTTCCCACTCACCGAGGGTGTTCCACTCATCAAGGGTGTTCCCACTCCCCCAGGGTGTTCCCACTCACCCAGGGTGTTCCCACTCGTCCGGGTTTCCCATCACCAGCGTGTTACACACACCCAGAGTGTTCCCACTACCTAGGGTGTTCCCACTCCCCCAGATTGTTCCCACTCCCCGGGTTTTTCCCCACTCCCCCGGGGTTTTCCCACTCACCCCGAGTGTTCCCAACCACGAGTTTTTCCACTCTGGGTTTTCCCTCTACCCAGGGTTTTCCCCATCACTCGGGTTTTCCCACTCACAAAGGGTTTTCCCCACTCATCCAGGGTTTTCCCCTCCCCCGGGGGTGTTCCCACTCCCCTAGGGTGTTCCCACACACCCAGAGTGTTCCAACTCCCCCAAAAGGGTTTTCCCCACTCCCCCAGGGTGTTCCAAATCACCCAGGGGTTCCCAAAGTTGTTTCCCCAAAATGCACAGGTGTTCCAAGCCCCAGGGTTTTCCCCCCTCCCCCGGGGTGTTCCCACCACCCAGGGTGTTCAAAACGACGGGTGTTCCCCCCCCCGGGTTTTCCCCACTCACCCAGGGTGTTCCCCACTCCCCCTGGGTGTTCCCACTCACCAGGGGTTCCCATTCCCCCAGGGTTTCCCCTCACCCAGGATGTTGCCTCTTCCCAGGGTGTTCCCCACACCCTATGTTTCCAAACGCAGGGGTTTTCCCCACACACCAGGGTTTTCCCATCACCCGGGGTGTTCCCACCACCCATGGTGTACCCAAACGGCGAGTGTTCCCCCCACCCCCAAGGGTTTCCCACTCACCCAGGGTGTTCCCACTCCCCCGGGGTTTTCCCCACACACCCAGAGTGTTCCCATCACCTGGGGTTCCCACACCCCCAGGGTGTTTCACTCGCCAAGGGTGCCCCGCATCCCCAAAGTTTTCCCACTCACACAGAGTGCTCCATTCCCCCCGGGTGTTCCAATCAACCGGGGGTTTTCCCACTCTCCCAGGGTGTTCCCACACCCAGGGTTTTTCCGCACACCAGGGTGTTCAAACTCATCCAAGGTGTTCCTACTCACCAAGGGTTTTCCCCCCACTCACCCAGGGTGTTCCCATTCCCAGGGTTTTCCCTATCCCCCGGGGTTTCCCATTTCACCAGGGGTTCCCAACACACAGAGTGTTTCCACTCACCCAGGGTGTTCCACACAACCAGGGTTTTTCCCATCCCCCCGGGGCTTTTCCCACTCACCAAGGTGTTCTCACTCACCCAGGGTGTTCCCTCAACACAGGGTGTTCCCATCACCCAGGGTGTTCCACACATCCTATGGTTCCCCTAGCCCGGGTTTTCCCCGCTCACCCAAGGGTTTTTCCCCACTAACAGGGTGTTCCCTTCACTAGGGTGTTTCCCACCCAGGGTGTTCCACTCACCAAGGTGTTCCCATCCCAGGGTTTTCCCACTCACCCAAGGTGTTTCCACCACCCGGGTTTCCCACTCACCCGGGGTTTTCCCCAAACCACCCAGGGTGTTCCCACTACACAGAGTGTTCCAACTTCCCAGGGTGAAAACACTCCCCCAGGGTTTTCCCCCACACACCCGGGGTTTTTTCCACTCACCCAAGGTGTTCCCACTCATCCAGGGTGTTCCCACTCAAAAAGGGGTTTTCCCCTACCCAGGGTGTTCCCATTCACCAAGGTTTTCCCCACCTTCCTGGGTTTTTCCCATCACCAAGGGTGTTCCCATCACCCACGGGTTCCCACTCTTCCAGAGTTTTCCCCACTCCCCAAGAGTTTTCCACTACACTGAGTTTTTCCCACACTCCCAGGGTTTTCCCACCCCCCGGGTGTTCCTCACACCCAGGGTGTTCCACTCACCCTGGGTGCTCCCACTCCCCCAAAGGTGTTCCCTACACAGGGCTTTCCCATCCCCCAGGGTGTTCCCACACACCCAGGGTTTTCCTCCTCCCCACAGGGTGTTCCCAAACCTTTCGGGGTTTTCCCCACTACCGGGGGGTTTTTCCCCCACTCACCCAGTGTTTTCCCATCCCCCAAAGGTGTTCCCACACACCTAGGGTGCCCCAATCACCCAGGTGTCCCCCGTCCTGGTGTTCGCACACACCCATGGTGTTCCCACTAACCAGGGTGTTCCCACTACCCATGGCGTTCCCCACTCACCCAGGGGTTCCCCCCCCAGGGTGTTCCCTCTCCCCCAGGGTGTTCCCACTCACCCAGGGTGTTACCTTACCATAGTTTCCAAACCCCCAAGGGGTTCCCCACTCCCCCAGGGTTTTCCCCCAACACTCGGGGTTTTCCCAAACGCCCGGGTGTTCCCACACACCCGATTGTTCCCACCACCAGGGTGCCCCTAACGCCCAGGGGGTTCCCCCACCCAGGTTTTCCCACTCACCCAGGGTGTTCCCACTTTCACAGGGTGTACCCACTCTCCCAAGGTGTTCCCACACACCCAGGGTGTTCCCAAACGCACAGGGTGCCCCACACACCCACTGTTTTCCCACTCACCCAGGGTGTTCCCACTCACGCAGGGTGTTTCCACACACCCAGGGTGTTCCCACACACTCAGGGTGTTCCCACACACCCTGGGTGTTCCCTCACACCCAGGGTGTTCCCAGACACTCAGGGTGTTCCCACTCACCCTGGGTGTTCCATTAAATAGTGCAGTTTCACGTTGCATATGTACCCAAATTTCTTAACTGAACATAAATAAGAGGTTGGAGTGGAGTGTTGTCTGGTGGTGCTCCAGCAGCGGCTGCAGGAGGAGCACTCTAGGTTCCTCCACCCCCAACCCTCGGTCTCTTGTTGACCCACGTCTTATGGGTCATTTGGAGCTCAGTGAGTAATTGGCGGATAAGTACCTTCACTCATGTGCTGATGCCTTGTGAAGTGTGTTAAGAATTACGGATGCCATTATCTCTCTCTCTCTCTCTCTCTCTCTCTCTCTCTCTCTCTCTCTTTCTCTCTCTCTCTCTCTCTCTCTCTCCCTCTGTCTCTCTCTCTGTCTCTCTCTCTGTCTCTCTCTCTCTCTCCCTCTCTGTCCTTCAGTGTCGAAAATTCCAAATGTCTACTAACAAGCAGATAAGGGAGTTTAATCCATCAAAGGGATAGACAAGAAAGTCATAAATCCTCGTTCATGGTGCAATACCGTGACTGGAACGATACACAAATAACCCGCACATAAAAGAGAGGAGCTTACGACTACGTTTCGGTCCGACTTGGACCATTTACAAAGTCACACTAACCAGAAGTGGAGCAGGACGGGTATATATACGCAGGAAGAGGTAGTGGTGGTAGTAGTAGTAGTAGTAGTAGTAGTAGTATAGTGGTAGTGGTAGTAGTAGTAGTAGTCGTAGTAGTAGTAGTAGTAGTAGTAGTAGTAGTAGTAGTAGTAGTAGTAGTAGTAGTAGTGGTAGTAGTGGGGAACTAAGGAGGAGGAGCCAGTCAAATATAAAGAAAGGGGAGCACTGCAAGGGAGCTAGGTGCCCACAGAGGGAGAGCAAGTGCACAGAGGTGGGGGGAAGGGGAAGTGGTGAAATAAATAAAGAAGGAACAGAAACACGAGACAGAAAAAAGACAAAAAAAAAGGAAAGAGGAAAGGGGAAAGGGGGAAAGAAAAAAAAAATGAGGAATAAGGTTAAGTAAAGGGGTTTGTTTTTAAGTTTGGGACCCATTTTACAATGTAGTGGGAGGGAAGGCTTTCCTAAGGGCAAAGGGCCCGGGGACAAAATTACACAAGGAAAGTTGTGTTTTTAGGGGGGTTTAAAACAAGACGGCGGACTTTTTTTAATTTTGGGAAAAAAGTGGGGAAAGGGACAGTTTTATGGTAAAAACCCTTTTGGAAATTTTACCGAACAATTTGGGGTTTTTAAAAAAGGACACGAAAGGGCAAAAAATATGACATATTTTTTTAGAAAACGTTTCGGTCTGGGACCTTTTCACTTCAAACCAAACAGAGGTGAAAGACTTTATATATATAGGGGAGGGTGGGGTGTGAGGAAGTGACCTGAGGAATGTCATAAGAAATAAAAATGGGGAAACCCACTTTTCAAAGGGCCTACTGGCCATGCGGGGCCTTCTTTCAGTGTTCCTCCATTTTATGTTCTTATGAATTCCAAAGGGTAAAGTGCGTCCCCAACACCTCACTCTCCCCCTTTATAAATGTAATATCTTTCTCCCTCTGTATGTTAGAAGTAAAAAAAGGGCCCCCAAAGGGCCCAAAAGGTTTTCAAAAAAAATAGGGTCATAGGGGTTTGTTTAAAGTGTCTTTCAAAAACCAAAGGACAGTTTTTGCAGGGGAAACCAGTCTATAGGATGGCTGTGATCTTTAAACGTGACAGAAAAGAGCATTTTTTGTGTCGGCAAGCCTAACATTTTTTTTGGGCCCCCTAATTTCGGGTAAGAAAGAAAATCAAACCAGTTTCCCCAAAGTATTGAAGAGGAAGGAGGAGAAAGGGAAATGGGAAGTAGACCCCAGGAAAAATTGTAGAGGGAGGAAAGGTATAAACCCGAGTTAGTGCGAAGATTTGAAAAATTTGGGGGAAAAAGTAAGTTTGATGTTAAGGGACGGAGGGGAATTGTTGAGTTTTAAAAAGCCCGGGGAAATGCAGGGAGGGCAGGGACAGAAGAGTTCCAGGGGTAAGAGTTTGGGGGGGGGAAAAAATTTTCGTTTAGCTGTGAAAAGGAAAGAGTTATGAAATGGGAAGGGTAGCCAAGACGTTGTAAGCCTCTTTTTTAAGTGGGGTTATTTGTAAAATCCTATTTATTTTTTTCAACTTTTTTATCCAGGTAACCCCCCTTATGTTTTGAGTTGCTTTTTTAAAACCATCGAAGTGCCTTTTGATTTGGACGCATCGATCGTTAATTATCAAGATAGTCAATTACCCTATGCTAAGTAGTCTTTACGAGGGAACCCCGAGTGTTTATATTCAGTTACAGAGAGACAGAGGTTCAGTTTCGGGTAATTACTGCGATTTTTCCCGTTTGTTTTGCTCTTGTATCGAGGGGGAAAAGTCTTCTATAGCCCCTGTCAAGGAAATTTTAGTTATCTAAAAGCTTCGTTGTTCTAAAGCAGATGTCTATGGGTTTTCCTACTATTCTCTTTTGCACCCATCTGCAGGTTCTGCTTTTCCCTAAAGGAAGGTTCTGTTTTTTTCCAATTATCTAAAAAATCCCAGGGATAGTTTTTTGTGTGATTCAAGTTTTTTGGGGTTTCCCTTTTGGGGAAAGTTTACCTGTAGTGTTTCCAGAGGTTTCCGCCCCAGCCTACCTTGGAGGGGGGGGGGTTAGTACGCGGGGGAAATTCCAGTTTTAGGGTTTAATGGTGTCATCACGGGTTTGGTTTTTTTTTGGTTTTGAAAGTTTAGTTTTTCAATCTTTCATTTTTCTTTTAAGATGCGAAAATAACTTTTTTTGTTTTCCTTTTTAAACGTGAAATTTTAAAATTACTATCACTTTTTTCCCCAAATTGGGAATTACTTTTTAAGGTTTTTGAGTTGTTTTTGTGATTGTCAAAAAATTTTTCTGAGTATTGTTTTGTGATTTTTAAATGATCTGAGTTGGGTTTGTGATTGTCTAAGTGATCTGAGATTTTTCTTGTGTTGTCAAAGTGATCTAAAGATTGTTTTTTGGGGATTGTCAAAGTGATCTGAGATTGTCTTATGATTTTTAAAAATGATTTGATTGTCTTGGTGATTGTCAAAGTGATCTAGATTGTCTTGTGATTTTTCTAAGTGTTTCTGAGATTGTCTTGTGTTGTCAAATTTTTTTCTGAGATTGTCTTTTGTTTGTAAAAAGTGATTGGGATTTTTCTTGTGATTGTCTAAGTGTTCTGAGATTGTTGTGATTGTCAAAGTGATCGGGAATTTTTTCCCTTTTTTTTGGTTTTTTCAAAGTGATTGAGTTTTTGGTTTGGGATTGTCAAAGTGATTGAGATTGTCTTGTGATTGTCTAAGTGTTAGATTGTTTTGTGATTTTTAAAGTGATCTGAGATTGTTTGTGTTTGTCTAAGTGATCTGAAAATTGTTTTTGTGTTTGTCTAATGATTGAGATTGTCTTGTGATTGTCAAAGTGATTTTGTTTTTGGGTATTGTGTTTGCCCTAATTTGTTTCTGGTTTGTCTTGTGTTGTTTTAAGTGATCTAAAGATTGTCTTGTGATTCTAAGTGATTGAGATTGTCTTGTGATTGTTTATGTGATCTGAGATTGTTTTTGGGATTGTCAAATGATCTGGTTTGTCTTGTGATTGTCTAAGTGTTTTTGAGATTTTTCTTTGGATTGCCCTAAGGATCGGGAAAATTGTTTGTGATTGTAAAATTTGATCTGAGTTTGTCTTTGTGTTTTGTCTAAGTGATCTGGATTGTTTTTTTGATTGTCTAAGTGATTGGTTTGGGTCTTGTAAATTGTAAAAGTGATCGAGATTGTTTTGTGATTTCTAAGTGATTTTGAGTTTGGGTTTTCTTGTGATTGTCAAAGTGTTTTCCTGAGATTGTTTGTGATTGTCTAAGTGATCTGAGACTGTCTTGGGGTTTGTCTAAGTGATCGAGATTGTCTTGTGATTGTAAAAGTGATCTGAGTTTGGGGTCTTTTGATTGTCTAAGTGATTAGAGTTTTGTCTTGTGATTGTAAAAGGGGAATCTGGATTGTCTTGTGTTGTTAAGTGATCTGAGATTGTCTTGTGATTGTCTAAGTGTTTCTGAGATTGTCTTGTGTTTGTTTAGGATCTGAGATTGTCTTTTTTTTTTGTCTAAAGTGATCTGAAAATTGTTTTAAATTGTCTAAGTGATCGAGATTTTTCTTGTGATTGTTTTAAGTGATTGAGTTTTGTTTGTGTTTGTCAAAGTGATTGAGATTGTCTTTGGATTGTCTAAGTGATCTGGGGATTGTCTTGTGTTTGTCTAAGATTTCTGAGATTGTTTGGGATTGTCTAAGTGATCTGAGTTTGGGTTTTTTTTTTGGGTTAAGTGATCTGAGATTGTTTTTGGGGATTGTTTTAGTGATCGGGGAGTTTGTCTTGTGATTGTCTAATTGATCTGAGATTGTCTTGTGATTGTCTAATGACTGAGATTGTCTTGTGATTGTCTAAGTGTTCTGAGTTGTTTGGTAAATTGTCAAAGGTAAATCTAAATTGTCTTGTGATTGTCTAAGTGATCTAAAGTTTGTTTGTGATTGTCTAAGTGATTGAGATTGTTTTTTTTACTTCTTCCAAATTTTACCATCATTTGAATATCTTTTTGTTGTACAGGTTTTTTTTTTAAACCCGACTGTTTCAAAAAGAATCTCCGTGAGAAGTGAAACCCGGGGAGGATGCAATGTTTTTCGGGGACAGATGTAAATTAGTTTCCAGTGGGCCTCGGGACAAACAATATGTTTTTTTAACGGGGGCCCAAAACTTCCCGGGGTTAAACTAGGGATAAAATTGGGGAAAAATTCCCAGGTGTAACTAGCACAGGCAAAACCCCCAAATGATTTGGGGGGAAGATCTCACTTTCAGGGGTTTTTAAAAAATTTGTTGCCCCATTGTTCCGAAGGAAAAATAATAGGGGGGAATTTTAAAACTAGAACTTTGAAGTCAACTGACAAAAAACCAAATGCCTTTAAAATTTTTGACGGCCCTAAAAGGGCGGGCGAGTTTCCCCAAAAGGGGGAAAACGTATTTGAGCTTTCGCGCTCGTTTACATAGTCAAGGACTTGGACAAATTTTGAACAATTGAACCCCCTTTTAAAACTTTTTATTTTTTGGAACGTGGGCCCGTAAAATGTAAATAATTTTTATACGCCTAGAAACCCTGAGAGAATGGCCCCGGGCCCTTAAACCCATTTGGCGGGAAACGCGACGGGTACACAAGAAAAAAACTCAGTGAGGGAAAGGTGTCCCCGACTCTTCAACGCTCCATCTTCTGAATTTTGGGGAAATTTACCAATAAAAACCCCTTTTACAGTCTTGGAGCGGAACTGGACCCCGGGTTTCCCCAAATAAATGCTTCACCAACCGGGGCTCTGTGGTTTAAAACGAAAATTTGGTGCGGTAAACAGTAATTTGGATGGTTGTTTAGGACTTGGTTTGGCCAGAAAGGCCCGGTCTGGGACCGGGGCCCTGGGGGTCATTTAATCCCGGAAACCCTCCCTTCCCGATTTCCCTTTAAGAGTCCCCTGATAAAAATTTGGGGCATAACTAAACTGACCAAAAAAAATCTTTCCCCCAATTTTCCGTCGTAAAATTTACCGGGAAAAGTTTACTTGACTATGTAAGTTCACAAACAATGGGAAAAGGGTTTCCCCGCTCATTTAGTAGAGTCATGAGTGAGGGGCACAAAGTAGAGTCATAAGGAGGTCCCAAGTAGGGGTTTATAAGTGGGGGTACAAATTGAGTCATGGTGGGTCCCCAAAGGGGGGTCATAAGTGAAATTTAAAGTAGGGGTCATAAGTGAGGTCAAAAGTGAGTCAAAAGTGAGGTTTTCAAGTAGAGTATGAGTGAGGTTCCCAGTTTGAGTCATAAGTGAAGGGCCCAAGTAGGTCATAAGTGAGGTCACAAGTAGGGGTCATAAATGGGGGTCACAAGTTGTTTGAAATGAGGTAAAAAGTTTGGGGTCATGAATGAAAGGGCCCCAAGTAGAGTATAAGTGAGGTCACAAGTGGTCATAAGGTGAGGTTTCCCCCAAATAGAGTATAAGTGGGTACAAGTAGGGGTCTTTAAATGAGGTTTCAAAGGGAGAGTCATGAGTGAGGTCCCAAGTAGAGTCATAAGTGAGGTCACAAGTAGTCATTTAGTCAGGTCACAAGTAGAGTAAAGGTATGAGGTCACAAATAGAGTCATAAGTGAGGGCACAAAATTGAGTCATAAGTGAGGTCACAAAATAGAGGGATAAGGGGAAATTTACAAGTAGAGTCATTAAATGGGTCACAACTAGAGATAAAATGAGGGGCACAAGTAGTCATGAGTGGGTTCCAAAAAGAGAGTCATGAGTTTAGGTACAAGTAGAGTCATAAGTGAGGGCAAAAAGTAGGTCCCTAAGTAAGGTCCCAAGTGGTCATAAGTTAGGCACAAGTAGGGAGTAATTTAAATGAGGTCACAAAATAGAGTCAAAAGTGGGGTTTACGTTGTCATGAGGAGGTCCAAGTAGAGTATGAGTGAGGTACAAGGTTGAGGGCTTAAAAAGAGATTTACAAGGGAGAGTATAAATGGGGCATAAGTAGAGTCATAAGTGGGGGTCACAACTAGAGTCATAAGTGGGGTCACAAATTGTCATGAGTGAGGTACAAGTAGGGGGATAAGTGGGTCACAAGTAGAGTCAAAGTGAGGTCACAAGTTTGAGTCATGGTGAAAGGGACAAGTAGAGTCATAAGTGGGGTCACAAATAAATCAGAGTGAGGTCACAAGTAGGTCATAAGTGAGGTCACAAGTAGAGGGCATGAGTGAGGTACAAGTAGAGTCAAGGGGTGGGGTCAAAGAGAGTTTTTTGAGTGAGGTCAAATTTGAGTAAAAAAGTGGGGGGCACAAAGTAGAGTTTTTAAGTGAGGTCACAAAATAGAGTCTTTGTGAGGTCACAAAGTAAGGGGGGTAAAGAGTTTAGGTAAAAGTAGGTCCCTGGTGAGGTCACAACTTTGAGTCTAAAAATGAGGTTTTCCCAAATAAAAGTCATTTAGTGAGGTCACAAGTAGAGTAAAAAGTGAGGGCACAGGGTTGAGTCATGAGTGAGGTCAAAAAAGTTGAGTCATAAGTGAGGCACAAGTAGGCCTAAATGAAGGGGCACAAATAGATTTTATAAATGAGGTCACAAGTAGAGTTTTTGGGAGGGGACAAGTAGGTCATAAGGGGAGGTCACAAAAAAAAAAGTTAAAAAGTGAGGTCCAAGTAGAGTCATGAGTGGGGGGGCACAAGTAGAGTAATTTAAATGAGGTCACAAGTTTGAGTCATAAGTGGGTCACAAGTAGAAATCATGAGTGAGGGCACAAGTGAGTCATAAGTGAGGTCACCCCAAAAAATTTAGTCATGAGTGAAAGGGCCAAGGGGGTCATGGGGGGGTCACAAAAATAGAGTTTATTTAAAGGGGGGTTTACAAGGAGAGTCAAGGGAGGTCACAATTGAGTCGGGAAGTGAGGTCACAAGTAGAATTTATGAGTGAGGGGCACAAGTAGAGTCTGAGTGAGGTCACAATGGGGTCATTAAAATGAGGGTCACAAGTAGGGGTCCCTAAGTGAGGTCACAAATAGAGTAAAAAAGTGAGGGGCACAAGAGAGTCATGACTGAGGTCACAAGGGAGTTTATAAGGGGAGGTCACAAGGGGGTCATAAGTGAGGGGCAAAAGTAGAGTCATGAGTGAGGTCAAAAAGTTGGTCATTTAAATGAGGTCAAAATAAATCATAAAATGAGGGCACAAGTAGAGTAATTTAAATGAGGTCACAGTAGAGTCATAAGTGGGTCACAAGTAGAGTTTATGAGTGAGGTCACAAGTAGGTTTATAAGTGAGGTCACAAGTGAGTCATTTAGTGA
Organism: Cherax quadricarinatus; assembly: GCF_026875155.1. Classification (NCBI taxonomy): domain Eukaryota; kingdom Metazoa; phylum Arthropoda; class Malacostraca; order Decapoda; family Parastacidae; genus Cherax; species Cherax quadricarinatus. The sequence goes on along the minus strand of NC_069401.1, from coordinate 78,396,371 downwards.
GGGGCACAAGTAGAGTAAAAGTGGGGTTTAAAACTTAGTCATTATTTAGGTTTTCAAGTTGAGTCTAGGTGGGGGTCCAAAAAGAGGTCGTAAAATTTAGGTACAAGTTGAGTCATGAGTGAGGTCACAAATAGGTATAAGTGAGGTCACAAGTAGAGTCATGGTGGAGGTACAAGTTGAGTCATGGGTGAGGTCACAACTAGGGGTCATAAGTAGGTCCAAGTAGAGTCATAGGTGAGGTCACAACTAGAGTTTGTTAAATGGGGGTCACAATAGGTCAAGAGTGAGGTCACAAGTTTGAGTCATGAGTGAGGGGCACAACTAGAGGGCTAAGTGAGGTCAAAAAAGTAGAGTCATAAGTGAGGTCAAACCCCAAAATAGAGTTTTAAAATTGGAAGGGGCAAAAAGTTTGAGCATGGTTTAAAGGGCACAAGTAGGTATAAATGAGGGTTTACAAGTTGAGTCCAAAAAGTGAGGTCACAAGTAGAGTCATGAGTGAGGTCACAAGTAGAGTCCCTAATTGGAGGTCACAAATAGGAAATCATGGTGAGGGGCACAAGTAGAGTCATAAGTGAGGTCGCACTTGAGTAAAAAGTGAGGTCACAAGTAGAGTCATAAGCGAGGTCACAAGTTTGAGTCCCTGAGTGGGTCAAAAGTAGGTTTTATAAGTTTGGGGTTTCAAGTGGAAATCATGAGTGAGGGCACGAGGGAGAGCATAAGTGAAAGGGCCCAAAAAAAGAGTCATAAGTTAGGTTTAAAAGCAAGGGGTCATATGTGAGGTCACAAGTAGAAATCATAAGTGAGGGCACAAGTAGAGTAATATGTGGGGGTAAAAAGTAGGGGGTAAAAAGTGAGGTCATAAGTAGTTTATTTAAATGGGTTACAAGTGTTAAATTCAGGGGAGTAGAGTTTAAAAAATAGGTCACAAGTAGAATGCGGCACCAGTTTTTTGGGGCCCCCCCTAGCCAAACCCCGTAAAGAAACTAGGAAAAAGTGCAAAAAAGGGTTTTCCCAAAAAAAATAGTCCCCGAGCTAAGGGGTTTTATGTCCTACGAGGGGGAGGTTAAAGGGGAAAACAACCTGAGACAAAGGAGGACAGGAGAGATAGGGGGACATGATAACAAATACAAAAATTTTGAGGGAAAATTTACAAGGTTGGGCAAAGACAGGATGTTCCCGAGATGGGACAAGCAAAAAAGGGGACACAGTTGGAAATTGAAGACACGGTTTAATCACAGGGATGTTTTGAAATTAATTTTTTTCAGCCATGAGTAGTTTAGGAAATGGAATAGTTTGGGGAAGCGATGTAGTGGAGGCAGGATCCATACATAGGGTTTTTAAAAAGAGGGGATGATTTAAGGGTCAAGGTTCAGGGATAGTGACCTAATAAGGGCCCGTGAAGAGGGGGGGGCCGGGAGCTTGGATTGGGCCCCCGCAACCCCAAATAGGTGAGTCAATAGGGGAGTAAAACACACACGCACCACACACCCCACCAAAACACACACGCAACACACACACAAAAAACACACACACAAAACAACACCGCACACCACCACACCCACACACAAAACCCCACACACACACACAAAACACACACCCCAAAACTCACACACACACAAACAACAAAACACCCCACACCCACCACACACGCCCCTCAAACACACCAAAAACACCACACACACACCCCACACACACACCACACACAAACACACACCACACACCCCACCCCCCACACACACCCACACCCCACACACACACACACACACACACGCCAACGAGTCATGGTACGTAATGATGTATCACAGTGGGCACCTGTGACGAGCGGGGTCCCACAGGGGTCGGTCCTAGGACCAGTGCTATTTTTGGTATATGTGAAACGACATGACGGAAGGGTTAGACCAGAAGTGTCCCTGTTTGCAGATGATGTGAAGTTAATGAGGAGAATTAAATCTGATGAGGACCAGGCAGGACTTCAAAGAGACCTGGACAGACTGGACACCTGGTCCAGCAAATGGCTTCTCGAATTTAATCCTGCCAAATGCAAAGTCATGAAGATGGGGGAGGGGCACAGAAGACCACAGACAGAGTATAGGCTAGGTGGCCAAAGACTGCAAACCTCACTCAAGGAGAAAGATCTTGGGGTGAGTATAACACCGAGCATGTCTCCGGAAGCACACTATCAATCAGATAACTGCTGCAGCATATGGGCGCCTGGCAAACCTGAGAACAGCATTCCGATACCTTAGTAAGGAATCATTCAAGACACTGTACACCGTGTATGTCAGGCCCATACTGGAGTATGCAGCACCTGTTTGGAACCCGCACTTGATAAAGCACGTCAAGAAACTAGAGAAAGTACAAAGGTTTGCCGACAAGGTTAGTTCCAGAGCTAAGGGGAATGTCCTATGAGGAAAGATTAAGGGAAATCGGCCTGACCACACTGGAGGACAGGAGGGTCAGGGGATTAGGCATGGTGTCGATCATACTCACATAGCTTAGACCTGATGTTAATACATACTTAATTCATTAAATTAAGTAAACAAAGTAATTTTATGTAAATTCCTTAATAATATAAACCAAACAGAGTCTGTAATATTATACAGACATATAAGATTTTTAGAAAATATTTAAAAAGTATAATAATATTATTATAGGTGAGAACTTTGATACATATCAAGGGTCGTGTACATTTGTTCACAAGGTTAGTAACTAAGGCAAAGTTATGAGAAGAAGATTAGGAAATGTTTTTCTAACTAGAGAGGTCAGGGTTATTAGTTCGTATATTCAAAGTTTCCTATTAAAATACTTAAGTTTAAATTAAGTAAACTAAGTATATTATGTCAATTTTAATTTGGGAATCTGCAGTATATATCGACAGTATATATGATTTAGATAAATATTTGAGTATATATTGATTTATATGTGCAGATATTGTACAGTATAAGCGTGCGTGTAATTTGTTGCAGTAATATGCAATTATTAACGCAGTAGATCTGATGATTTTTAATATGCTCGTGTTTTGTTCTGTATATATGCGCATTTCTGTCAGTTAGTGTATATAGGTAAGACTAGTGTATATGCTGCAGATTATCTAGTTTATGCTGCAGTATATATGCTGCAGTATATATGCTGCAGTGTATATGCTGCAGTATATATGCTGCAGTATATATGCTGCAGTATATATGCTGCAGTGTATATGCTGCAGTATATATGCTGCAGTATATATGCTGCAGTATTATGCAGATAAATGGACTGAGCACATCGACTCCAGGCTGAGGGACTGATTATCTTACCCTCCTTATCTTCCACCATTAATCTGCATTGGACTGAAGAAGCCACTGGCTGGCGAAACGTTTCCAGAATAAAGATACCCAAGCGTTACACAAGTGTCTTATTTATCAACGTGTCGGTTTTCTTAACCAGTTATTTAAAGATAATATTTATCAAGGTATTTGCAGATCAAGTGTTTATATATGTAAGTAATGAATACATAGATAAAGTCAAGAAATTGATGTAGCATTTTTTATTTAGAAAATGCATGTGGCTAGGGAAGCAACGCGGCAGATGTTGCAGTTGTATGAAAAAGGTGATACATTGGTTCGAGCAGTAGAGTTTGGATAGCGAGGTTCAGAGTGGTGGTAGTGGAGAAGTCTTGCTGGAGAGCATTGTGATTTGAATATTATTCACAAAATTCGGCACAAAATATTAGAAGACTGACTGAGGGGTTATGAAAGGCATAAGACAGAGGGCCAGAGGAGTGGATATTGAAGTGGCTGAGGCATTTAGCGAAGGGGAGGTATAAGATCCAAATAGTGTAGCTTCCATTTTTCTGAGAAGCAAAAACAATTTGTTGTATAATAACAGTGGTGTGCATGGCTTGTGTTGCCGTACGTCCAGCGGGTTTATACTTGCGACTAAAACAATAGTTATTCGAGTACAATAAAAGTTTACCTTTAACATAACGGTTATGTCATGTATATAATACAAGAGTGAAACTCTCCATGATATCTTCAAGAGTTATGTTTGGGTGCTGTCAGCTTCCGTAATCTCCTCTTAATAGTGAAGGACTAATAATCTACAGAGACTATGCCAAAAGTTTCTAGTGTTTTCTTTAGTTTGTTATGGTTTACTGTGTAAAAAATGATTCGTGGCAACAATGTAACCATCCAGTTAATATTCCTGGGCACATATTAGGTCCTGATGTGATTCGTAAGTTGAACGACATTCTCTGAGTCCTGACTGTTAACTGTGTAAGATGTTGTTATGAAGATACTTTACTATATGTTAACTTTCTATCCTCTCTAAATTTTTTGTCAATGCTCAAAACATCCCTTTGCTAATTTTCACTTCCTTCTTCCCTCCCTCCCCATTTTTCCCCATCATTTTTTCGCTGTTTTCATTCCCCTTTTTTCCCCACCATCTATAACACATTTTTTTCTCCCCCCATCAAAAAACTATCTTCCAGCACCAACACCCCCTCTCTCTTCCATCCCAAATTCCTTTTTTCCCCCCCACCCCAGTTCCCCCGCCCTCACCCCCATTCCCCCCGCCCTCCCACCATTTTCCCCCCCCCCCAAACCACCAGTCCCCCCCCCCTCCCACCGCCCTCTCCACCGCCCTTCCTTCAACCAACTCACTTTTTTCCCCCCCCAAAAGGCAAAATTTCCATAAGGGCAAAAGAAAATAGCCATTTCCAGGGGCGAATTTGACACATTAACCCACGCTGGAGAAGATGAGTATTGTATACCACTATTGGTTAACTGGTTTGGGAATGACCTTTTTAGAAACTTACATATGTAATTGCAATTATAGAATAACATAATTGTTAAATGCCAAAATCGCCTTTGTACCATTTTAATAAAATTATCACACGCGGACCCCTCCAACCAGTTAATCCTACCGGGGAGTCAAATTGAAACACATAAGAAGACTGTTGGTAACACCATCATCAACAAATCAGTTCAGACAAAACTGCCACAAGTGGATGCTCATTCTAGACAAACCATTTTAAACATAATAGATCCCCAGAAAAAAAACCAAAAACAGAAATTGTGAAAACCCCAGTAATGTGAGCTAGACAACCACAAAACAGTAATGAGTCTAGACAAACACACAACAGTAAGTGAGGGGTCTAGACAAACACACAAACATATGTGAGTCTAACAAACCCCACAAACAGTAATTGAGTCTAGACAAACACACAAACATAATGTATCTAGACAACACACAAACAGTAATGTTGATCTAGACAAACACACAAACAGTAATGTGAGTCTAGAAAACCACAAACGTAATGTGTCTAGACAAACAAAACACACCAATTGACTAGCAACACACAACCGAATAGTAGAAACCACAACAGTAATGATCTAGACAAACCACACCCCCAAAAAGTAATGTGAGTTCTAGACAAAACACAAACAGTAATGTGATTTCAAGACAAACACACAACAGTAATGGAGTCTAGGACAAACACACAAACAGTATGTTGAGTCTAACAAACACACAAACGTAATGTGAGTCTAGACAAACAAACAAACAGTAAATGTGAGCTAGACAAAAAACAAACAGTAATGTGAGTAGACAAACACACAAACAGTAATGTGAGTCTAGACAAACACACAAACAGTAATTGAGTCTAGACAAACAAACAAACAGTAATGTGAGTCTAGAAAAACCCAAACAAAACAGTAAGTGAGTCTAGACAAACACACAAACAGAAATGTGAGTCTAGACAAAACCACAAACAGAATGTGAGTCTAGACAAACACACAAACAGTAATGTGAGTCTAGACAAACACACAAACAGTAATGTGAGTCTAGACAAACACACAAACAGTAATGTGAGTCTAGACAAACAAACAAACAGTAATGTGAGTCCTAGACAAACACACAAACATAATGTGAGTCTAGACAAACAAACAAACATTAAAGTGAGTCTAGACAAACACACAAACAGAATGTGAGTCTAGACAAACACACAAACAGTAATGTGAGTCTAGACAAACAAACAAACAGTAATGTGAGTCTAGACAAACAAACAAACAGTAATGTGAGTCTAGACAAACACACAAACAGTAATGTGAGTCTAGACAAACACACAAACAGTAATGTGAGTCTAGACAAACACACAAACAGTAATGTGAGTCTAGACAAACACACAAACAGCAATGTGAGTCAGACAAACACACAAACATTTAAGTGGGGTCTAGACAAACACACAACAGTAATGTTGAGTCTAGACAACACACAAACAGTAATGTGAGTCTAAAACAAACACACAAACAGTAATGTGAGTCTAGACCAAACAACCAAAAACGTAATGTGAGTCTAGAAAAACAAACAAACAGTAAGGGTGAGTCTAGACAAACCCAACAAACAGTAATGTGAGTCTAGACAAACACATAAACAGTAATGTGAGTCTAGACAAACACACAAACAGTAATGTGAGTCTAGACAAACACACAAACAGTAATGTGAGTCTAGACAAACAAACAAACAGTAATGTGAGTCTAGACAAACAAACAAACAGTAATGTGAGTCTAGACAAACACACAAACAGTAATGTGAGTCTAAAACAAACAAACAAACAGTAATGTGAGTCTAGACAAACAACAAACAGTAATGTGAGTCTAGACAAAAACAAACAAACAGTAATGTAAAGTCTAGACAAACACAAAACAGTAATGTAGTCTAGACAAACAAACAAACAGTAATGTGAGTCTAGACAAACACACAAACAGTAATGTGAGTCTAGACAAACACACAAACAGTAATGTGAGTCTAGACAAACAAAAACAAACAGTAATGTGAGTCTAGCCCAAACACATAAACATAATGTGAGTCTAGACAAACAAACAAACAGTAATGTGAGTCTAGACAAACACAAAACAGTAATGTGAGTCTAGACAAACAAACAAACAGTAATGTTAGTCTAGACAAAACACACAAACAGTAATGTGAGTCTAGACAAACAAACAAACAGTAATGTGAGTCTAGAAAAACACACAAACAGTAATGTGAGTCTAGGACAAACAAACAAACAGTAAATGTGAGTCTAGACAAACAAACAAACAGTAATGTGAGTCTAACAAACAAACAAACAGTAATGTGAGTCTAGACAAACAAAAAACAGTAATGTGAGTTTTGACAAACACACAAAACAGTAATGGAGTCTAGACAAACACAACAAACAGTAATGTGAGTCTAGACAAACAAACAAACAGTAATGTGAGTCTAAAACAAACAAACAAACAGTAATGTGAGTCTAAGACAAACACACAAACAGTAATGTGAGTCTAGACAAACACACAAACAGTAATGTGAGTCTAGACAAACACACAAACAGTAATGTGAGTCTAGACAAACACAAAAAACAGTAATGTGAGTCTAGACAAACACACAAACAGTAATGTGAGTCTAAAACAAACACACAAACAGTAATGTGAGTCTAGACAAACACACAAACAGTAATGTGAGTCAAGACAAACAAAAAAAACAGTAATGTGAGTCAGACAAACACACAAACAGTAATGTGAGTCTAGACAAACAAACAAACAGAAAATGTGAGTCTAGACAAACACAAACAAACATAATGGAGTCTAGAAAAAACACACAAACAGTAATGTGAGTCTAGACAAACAAACAAACAGTAATGTGAGTCTAGACAAACACACAAACAGTAATGTGAGTCTAGACAAACACACAAACAGTAATGTGAGTCTAGACAAAAAACAAAAACCAGAATGTGAGTCTAGACAAACAAACAGTAATGTGAGTCTAGACAAACACACAAACAGTAATGTGAGTCTAGACAAACAAACAAATAGTAATGTGAGTCTAGACAAACAAACAAACAGTAATGTGAGTCTAGACAAACAAACAAACAGTAATGTGAGTCTAGACAAACACACAAACAGTAATGTGAGTCTAGACAAACACACAAACAGTAATGTGGAGTCTAGACAACACACAAACAGTAATTGAGTCTAGACAAACAACAAACAGTAATGTGAGTCTAGACAAACAAACAGTAATGTGAGTCTAGACAAACACACAAACAGTAATGTGAGTCTAGACAAACAAACAAATAGTAATGTGAGTCTAGACAAACAAACAAACAGTAATGTGAGTCTAGACAAACAAACAAACATATAATGGAGTCTGGGACAAACACACAAACAGTAATGTGAGTCTAGACAAACACACAAACAGTAATGTGAGTCTAGACAAACACACAAACAGTAATGTGAGTCTAGACAAACACACAAACAGTAATGTGAGTCTAGACAAACAAACAAACATTAATGTGAGTCTAGACAAACACACAAACAGTAATGTGAGTCTAGACAAACAAACAAACAATGGAGGAACTATCACCTTCATCTTAAACTTCGATAACTTTTATAAAAAAAAATGATATGTCTAAAATGTGCCTAGAGCATTTGAAAATATGATTAATATAAGAACATAAGAAATAAGAAGTAGGAACACGCAAAAGGCCTACGGGCCCATACGAGGCAGGTCCTTATCAGATATGAAGATGAAATGGTCAGAGAACCGACAAGTTGATAAATTAGACACATGTGCAACTCTTGGGTATCTTTATTGAGGATACGTTTCGCCACACAGTGCCTTCATCAGTCCATACAAAGGAGAAACGCGAAGAACAGGAGGAGAATGAGGTAATCAGTCCCTCAACCTTCTGAAAAGCAGAAGCTACTTCAGCAGGAGGTAGAATTTCTGTTAGAGCATGAGTTATTGGAGGAGTCATCTAGTCTATGGGCTTCACCGAGCATCCTTGTTAAAAAAACTGATTGAGTGAATGAGGTCACAATCACAGATGCTAACCCTCTTCCTCGTCTGGATGACGTAATCGACTTTGTGGGTAAGGTTACTTTTGTGTCCAAGTGTCTATAAAGGTTACTATCAGGTACCTTTAACGGATAAGGCGAAGGAATTCTCTGCCTTTGTAATTCCAGGAGGTCATTATCAATATACAGTTACCCCCTTCGGAATGAAAAACTCCCCTTCTTCATTCCAGAAACTTATCCATCAGGCTATTAAAGGACTTGAAGACACGGCAGCGTACCTGGAAGATATTGTAGTGGTGTCTGATACTTGGGATCAACACCTATTTAGACTTAAGGCTCTTTGAGACCTTTCAGAATTCCCATTTAACTGTTAATTTATCCAAGTCTTCCTTTGGCCAGGCCATTGTCACTTTTCTGGGCCATGAAGTAGGTAGTGGTAAAGTTACTCCTAAATTTGCTAAAGTTTCTTGCCATTAAAGATTACCCAATTCCCCATGATAGGAAATCTCTTCAACGTTTCCTAGGCATGATAGGGTTTTACAGAAATTTCTGTAAAAAATTTTCAGATATTGTAGCCCCTCTTACCTTTCTCACCAGTCACAAAGTTCCTTTAATTGGACCCCAGAATGTCAAAATGCTTTTACGAAAACAAAAAGATTATTGTGTACTGCACCCATTCTTTTGTCTCCAGACTTCTCCAAACCTTTCTCGTTACAGGTTGATGCTTGTGAGTCTGGGGTTGGGGCAGTACTGTTGCAAAATGGGGACGAGGGGTTGCAGCTTGTAGCATTCTACTCGTTAAGGTTTCAGCCGCACCAGAGGGCTTACCCTCGTGCTGGTACTGGCTTTGGAGCACTTCGATGTTTACCTGGGCCAGACTTCGCAGGTGGTCACTGTCTATAGTGACCACTGTCTATAGTGACCACAACCCTCTGGTATATCTCCAAGCCATGGAGAACCACACTACGAGGTTCATGAGATGGAGTCTACGACTGCAACCCTATTCTCTCAAAATATTACAAATTGCCGGCAAAGACAATAAGTTGGCAGATACATTATCAAGAGTATTTTAGGTTAGAATGTGTTAGGGACCTGTGGTGACCAGTTTAAGCTCGTTTTTTTTTTGTCCCCTTGTGTGGGTTTTTTTTTTAGTGAGGGGATGCAGGCTGCCGTCCGCCCGTGTCTTGGACCTACGTTAGCCCTACAGTCTGCTGTCTTGCTCTGAGTTTAGAGTTTGGCTTTATGTCGCCAATAAAGCTAAGCTCTGTCTAAAAGTTGGCTGGTTGAGAGGAAAGGCAGTCCCATTATATAGTACCATGGTGGCACGGTTACCAATGGGAGGTGGGAGCCTATTCCTGAGCCCTCTAGGGGTGGGGATGTGGCATGCAAAGAGTACGTAACTTTTATTCGACGGATTTACACACCCTCATCGAAAGGCTACCTCTCCCAACCAGCGAACCAGGTACTAAGGGTTAATGATAGGGCCCCGTCGTTCAATCAGTACACAGGTTCCAACCAATGAGAAGATGGTTTTGGCAATTGCAGAGGTGTTGTGGGTACCACACCTGTCTGCCCTTGTCATTCCCATTCTAGAGCTGGTTGAAGCACGGTCTGCTCTCTAGTGGCTTCTATTCTGCCTTGCTTACCGTGTAGTGCACTAATACTTATTGTTGTACATAATGTATATAGTGTACATAATTCTGTTCTTACTTGGTGAAGGATAATATAAGTCAAAAGTTTTTCTGCTGTGTTTATTTTGCTCCCTTTACACCCAGGATAACAGGCCAGTGGGACTCCTGGGTTGTAATAACTAGGTAGGATGCAACAGTATTATTACTTTATACTAGGTAGGATGCAACATTTATATTTTATGTTGGAGAGTTGTGATTGGCTCTCCACAAGGGAAAATGTTTGGTTAACTATCGGCTTATTGGTTTACCTGCCGGTGTCTGCCATATCACTGTGAGTCAACGTCATCACACTCATTGCTGGGGCTGTGGAGGTTGACCTCTCGCAGTTACCCGCTGACCTCTCACAGGAGACACACCAAGTTCTTTCCCCAGTGCTTGATTTCCTTTCTTAAGTCTGTCACTTTCGAGTTCTCGCTTACTCTGGTGAATTAATGCTTCAGCTAATTGGATAAGTCTTGGTAACCATTGTGGGTTACCTTGTGGTTCATATTATTGGATGAAGATAGTACTAAGTCCGAACTTATAAGGTTGATTTACCCATATTAATATACTGGTTGAAAGAGATTTTTATAGTTGATGAAGTTATATATATATAATGTACGTACCAAGAGAAGTGTAAGAGTTAAACTCCTTATTTTATGTCAAATGTCGTATCTTTACATACGTATTTATTCTGAAATTTTAGTTTTTTTTTGTTTTGCAATCCCGAATTATTAAATTACAATTTCTTGTTACGAAACCGTAAACAGGACAAATGTTAAACGAGAATAAACTATATTAACTCTTCCATGCTCTGGAGACGTTTTAAGAAGACGAGCTTTGTAACAACATTGCAGACTGACTTCAGAAATGGAAGGGGAAACACGTGTCACGTGGGCATAGCCCCTGAGCAAAGTAACAATAGCACAGTGCGTTCTCGACTTTCTTCTATAAGCTCAAACATTCGCGGTAAAACTATGACACAGTGAATTGTAATGACTCACGAAATCGTAATGACACGATTGCAAACAAACCATACCACCAGCTAGCTGGTCTAGTGGCTAACGCAACGGTCTGGAGTTTTAAGACTCTCCGATCGCGGGTTCTATCCCCGCCCGTGGTATGGTTTGAATTGTGATCTTCCTGTTGTACATTATCGTGAAACCAAAACTAATTTTGATCCTGGTGTAGTGTGTGTTGCGAACAATCTTCAGTTAGAGACACGGCGACTGTGAAACACTGTTACATCAGTCAAGACAATGGATAATCGGGGTGACATTTACCCTACCACAAACCAGGGAAAAACTTGCGGGTCAGATACAAATGCTCAGGTAAGTCTAGTCAGTTACTCACCTAGTTAGGTCGGCTGCCGCAGATAGTTAGGGCGTACCAAATCTAGATTTAAAAATACACCCCATTATCGGCAGGATACTGAGTCTAAACATTATAGCTTTAATATACTATAATGAAATGTTTAAATGTATGCTCTTTTGGGGCAATTATTTACTCATTATTTGAATTCCCACAACCTAAGGACTGGAGCATATACGGGCTGTCTGCCGGACGCTGAGCCCTCATTTAAACTGAACATCTTTCTACAAAGTACTGTAACTGGCATGGCTTAATATGCTCCAGATTCCTCACAGTGGTGGTAGCAGTGGTGGTGGTGGCAGTGGTAGTTTTGACAGTGTAGTGGTAATTTTGGTGTTAGTGGTTGGTTTGGTAGTGGTGGTAGTGGTGGCGTGTTGGTGTAGTGGTGCTTGTATGTGATAGTGGTGGTGGCAGTGGTGATAGTGCTAGTAGTGGTAGTATTGGTGGTAGTGGTGGTAATGGTGGTAGTGGTAGTAGTGGTGGTAGTAGCAGTAGTGGTCGTAGGGGTGGTAGTGGCAGTGATGATAATTACGGTGGTGGTAGTTGTGGTAGTGGTGTAGTGGTGGTAGTGGTGGCAGTGGTTGTAATAGTGGTAGTGGAGGTGTTAGTGCTATAAGTGGTAGTAGTGGTGATAGTAGTGGTGGCAGTCGTAATAGTGCTGGTGGTCGTCGTGGTAGTAGTGGCGTTAGTGGCGGTAGTTGTAGTAGTAATGGTGGTAGTGGTTTACCTGGAGTTTACCTGAAGAGACTTCCAGGGTTCAACGCCCCCAGGTCCCGGTCTGTGACCAGGCCTCATGGAGGATCAGGGCATGATGCTACTAATTGTGGTATATTGCGCCCCCTGAATGGGGACCAATGTTTATGGTGTATATTTATATATTAATAGCTAAAATGGGCATCATGCTTTAAATTATTATTTGACTTAATATATTAGCGATGTCATTAGGTAGGATTTAACATTCACACTTCTGACTGTGCTCGTTGTTGAAGAGTTGTGATTGGCTGTCTGCATTGGCAAACTGCTTAGTTAACTATCACTTCACTTGTTTACCTGGCGGCGTCTCTGGAGTACTACGGGAGAGTCATGTGATCGCACCTGAGTTTGGAGACGGTCCTCCCTTCACCGCTCTCTCTCTACGGCTGGTCATTGCTCGGCCAGCATCTCTTTCTCTCCATCTCTCCATCTTTCCATCTCTCCAGGGAACTCTCTTGTCTCTGGCTGTTTTTTTTTTCATTATTTAGACTCTGTTTTAGTAGAGTATGGTTTTGCTAGTGAGTCAAAATATACTTCTTGTAACTCTATGTAACTCTGTTCACAGAGCATAGTTCAGACTTGATAATTTTTGACGTTTGACTGAGGTTGTGTGTCATAATGACACTCTAAGTCAACCCAGGTCCCAAGCTGAAGCTTGTGAACTTTGTTGTGTGGCATCTACACACCGTCGTAGTCGGTTATGTTGAACTTACGTTCACTATTAAGGGAGTTTTATGACTTTTATGGAGGACCTGCTGATGGTCCCCAGTTAGTGTCGTTATTTTGTCTGCTTGTTCCTGACGCTGTGCTGCTGCTTGTTATATTATTGCTGTTGACGAGTGGTACGTCATATTGTTCAAGCAAGTTGTTTCTATTGCCTGTTTAAGTTTAAGTCGAGTCGAGTCGAGTCGAGTCGAGTCGAGTCGAGTCGAGTCTTACTGAGACATAACGATCACTTTGAGCACACACACACACATGCTTGTATATGCTAGTATTATTTTTATAACTGATACCATACCAGACGGTACTTAAGAGTTGTACTGTTATGAAATGTGCCTTCAGCACTAAAGTACCACATGTACAAGTCATCTTTGCACTACAAGAGATGTGTAGGAGCTTATATCCTAAATTATCAAATTCCTTTACTTTGATTTTTATTTCGTTGGATTATTATCACCTAGTTGTAATCCCAAAACTGTTATATTTACTCAGTACAAGGGATAACTAGACCTGATTTTAATCTAACAACTTGTTACAAAAAACAGAAACAGGCTGAATGCTAAACGGGAGACCTTCTAGTATCCTGTGGAGATGTCTACACTTTATAGAGATCGCCATTTTTGTAACATGGGGTTGGGATGGTAGTGGTGGTGGTAATGGTAGTAGTAGTGGTGGAAGTGGTGGGAGATGGGATGGTAGTTGGTTGTGGTGATAGCGGTGGTGGTGTTAGTGGTGGTGGTGGTGGTGGAGGTGGTGGTAGTGGTGGTAGTGAAGTAATGATGGCAACCGTAATAGTGGTAGTGGTGTTATTAGTGGTAGTCTTTGTGGCAGTGGTAATAGTGCTGTTAGGGGTACTGGTAGTGGTGGTAATGGTGGTAGTAGGGGTAGTAGGGGTAGTGGTGGAATGGAGCGTGCGTTCATGCTTACCATCTTCCCTTATCCACTGCCTGTGTCCTTGTTTATGCTACTGATGAGCATGGTCAGTATACTCCACAACCACCGCCAACACTCACACACACACACACACACACACACACACACACACACACACACACACACACATGCACACAGGACTGGGGTGATAAATTAGACACATGTGCAACTCTTGGGTATCTTTATTGAGGAAACGTTTCGCCACACAGTGGCTTCATCAGTCCATACAAAGGAGAAACTTGAAGAACAGGAGGAGAATGAGGTAATCAGTTAGACACTGCAACTTCTTGGTATCTCAAAACTTGGGAATTCTTCGCTTGCCTAACCCTTGGGCACGACCTACTTCCACATTGGACAAATGTGACACCACCTACGACTGCTGCACCTCTCCTGCCATACGGTTTATAAGCTCCTTCTCCGCTCATATGCCGTATTCTACTCAAGATTGATGGACTGACCACATCGACTCAAGGTTGAGGGATTGATTACCTCATTCTCCTCCTGTTCTTCAAGTTTCTCCTTTGTATGGACTGATGAAGCCACTGTGTGGCGAAGCGTTTCCTCAATAAAGATACCCAAGAGTTGCACATGTGTCTAATTTATCAACGTGTCGGTTCTGTGAACCATTCATCTACAGGACTGTGGCGCCTACGCTGAATTACATCATGCTATCACCAACAGTTTTATTGATGAGACGCTGGTCCGGGTGACCTGGTGTACAGAGTGAGTCGTGGAAGTGTCTGCAGGTAACCAGAGGTTACCTTCCAGAGTCGTGTAAGTGTCTGCAGGTAACCAGAGGTTACCTTCCAGAGTCGTGGAAGTGTCTGCAGGTAACTATATGTTACCTTCCAGAGTCGTGGAAATGTCTGCAGGTAACTAGAGGTTACCTTCCAGAGTCGTGGAAGTGTCTGCAGGTAACTAGAGGTTACCTTCCAGAGTCGTGGAAGTGTCTGCAGGTAACTAGAGGTTACCTTCCAGAGTCGTGGAAGTGTCTGCAGGTAACTAGAGGTTACCTTCCAGAGTCGTGGAAGTGTCTGCAGGTAACTAGAGGTTACCTTCCAGAGTCGTGGAAGTGTCTGCAGGTAACTAGAGGTTACCTTCCAGAGTCGTGGAAGTGTCTGGAGGTAACTAGAGGTACGTGAAGGGAGAGGCCAGACTATATCAAAATTAGGGAAGAAAGAGGGTAGGAAAATAAGTTGAGGGAAGGTAAGATAAGTGGAGGGGTGGGGAAGAGAAGGGAAGCGAGGGAGATGAGTACAGGGGTGGGGAAGAGAGGGGAGGGAATATTAGTGGAGGGGTGGGGAAAGGAAAGGAAGAGAAGGGAGGGAATATGAGTGGGGGTGGGGAAGGGAGGGGAGGAAGATGAGTGGGGTGGGGAAGGGAGGGGAGGGAAGATTAGCGGAGGGGTGGGGAAGGAAAAGGAAGGAAAAGGAAGGAAAAGGAGGGGAGATAAGCAGAGGGGTGGGGATGGAGTGGGGAAGGGAAGGGAAGGGAAAGGATGGGATGGGAAGGGAGAGAAGATGAAGGGTCTCTCTTTGAATAGGTTAGAGTGACCGGAAGTTTATTTCAGATAAAAACCGTGAGTAAGATAGTGAGACTCAGACAGCTGTGTGTGCGTTGGGGGGCGGGGGACGAGGGCACACCAACTAACACCATGTGTTGGGGGGCGGGGGACGAGGGCGCACCAACTGACACCATGTGTTGGGGGCGGGGGACGAGGCCACACCAACTTACACCATGTGTTGGGGGGCGGGGGACGAGGCCACACCAACTGACACCATGTGTTGGGGGGCGGGGGACGAGGCCACACCAACTGACAGCATGTTGGGGGTGGGGGACGAGGGCACACCAACTGACACCATGTGTTGGGGGGCGGGGGACGAGGCCACACCAACTTACACCATGTGTTGGGGGGCGGGGGACGAGGCCACACCAACTGACACCATGTGTTGGGGGCGGGGACGAGGCCACACCAACTGACACCGTGTGTTGGGGGGTGGGGGACGAGGGCACACCAACTAACACCATGTGTTGTGGGGTAGGGGACGAGGCCACACCAACTGACACCATGTGTTGGGGGCGGGGGACGAGGCCACACCAACTGACACCGTGTGTTGGGGGGTGGGGGACGAGGCCACACCAACTGACACGTGTGTTGGGGGGTGGGGGACGAGGCCACACCAACTGACACCGTGTGTTGGGGGGCGGGGGACGAGGCCACACCAACTGACAGTATGTTGGGGGGTGGGGGACGAGGGCACACCAACTGACACCATGTGTTGGGGGGCGGGGGACGAGGCCACACCAACTTACACCATGTGTTGGGGGGCGGGGGACGAGGCCACACCAACTGACACCATGTGTTGGGGGCGGGGACGAGGCCACACCAACTGACACCATGTGTTGGGGGGTGGGGGACGAGGGCACACCAACTAACACCATGTGATGGGGGGTGGGGGACGAGGCCACACCAACTGACACCATGTGTTGGGGGGCGGGGACGAGGCCACACCAACTGACACCGTGTGATGGGGGGTGGGGGACGAGGCCACACCAACTGACACCATGTGTTGGGGGTGGGGGACGAGGCCACACCAACTGACACCGTGTGTTGGGGGTGTGGGGACGAGGCCACACCAACTGACACCGTGTGTTGGGGGGTGGGGGACGAGGCCACACCAACTGACACCGTGTGTTGGGGGGTGGGGGACGAGGCCACACCAACTGACACCGTGTGTTGGGGGGTGGGGGACGAGGCCACACCAACTGACACCGTGTGTTGGGGGTGGGGGACGAGGCCACACCAACTGACACCGTGTGTTGGGGGGTGGGGGACGAGGCCACACCAACTGACACCTTGTGTTGGGGGTGGGGGACGAGGCCACACCAACTGACACCGTGTGTTGGGGGGTGGGGGACGAGGGCACACCAACTAACACCATGTGTTTGGGGGGCGGGGGACGAGGCCACACCAACTGACACCGTGTGATGGGGGGTGGGGGACGAGGCCACACCAACTGACACCATGTGTTGGGGGGCGGGGGACGAGGCCACACCAACTGACACCATGTGTTGGGGGCGGGGGACGAGGCCACACAACTGACAGCATGTTGGGGGGTGGGGGACGAGGGCACACCAACTGACACCGTGTGTTGGGGGGTGGGGGACGAGGCCACACAAACTGACACGTGTGTTGGGGGGTGGGGGACGAGGCCACACCAACTGACACCGTGTGTTGGGGGGTGGGGGACGAGGCCACACCAACTGACACCGTGTGTTGGGGGGCGGGGGACGAGGCCACACCAACTGACAGTATGTTGGGTGTGGGGGACGAGGGCACACCAACTGACACCATGTGTTGGGGGGGCGGGGGACGAGGCCACACCAACTTACACCATGTGTTGGGGGGCGGGGGACGAGGCCACACCAACTGACACCATGTGTTGGGGGCGGGGGACGAGGCCACACCAACTGACACCATGTGTTGGGGGGTGGGGGACGAGGGCACACCAACTAACACCATGTGTTGGGGGGTGGGGGACGAGGCCACACCAACTGACACCATGTGTTGGGGGGCGGGGGACGAGGCCACACCAACTGACACCGTGTGTTGGGGGGTGGGGGACGAGGCCACACCAACTGACACCGTGTGTTGGGGGTGGGGGACGAGGCCACACCAACTGACACCGTGTGTTGGGGGTGGGGGGACGAGGCCACCAACTGACACCGTGTGTTGGGGGGGTGGGGGACGAGGCCACACAACTGACACCGTGTGTTGGGGGGTGGGGGACGAGGCCACACCAACTGACACCGTGTGTTGGGGGTGGGGGACGAGGCCACACCAACTGACACCGTGTGTTGGGGGGTGGGGGACGAGGCCACACCAACTGACACCGTGTGTTGGGGGTGGGGGACGAGGCCACACCAACTGACACCGTGTGTTGGGGGGTGGGGGACGCGGGCACACCAACTGACACCCTGTGTTGGGGGGTGGGGGACGAGGCCACACCAACTGACACCGTGTGTTGGGGGGTGGGGGACGAGGCCACCCAACTGACACCGTGTGTTGGGGGATGGGGGACGAGGCCACACCAACTGACACCGTGTGTTGGGGGGTGGGGGGACGAGGGCACACACCAACTGACACCGTGTGTTGGGGGGTGGGGGACGAGGCCACACCAACTGACACCGTGTGTTGGGGGGTGGGGGACGAGGCCACACCAACTGACACCGTGTGTTGGGGGGTGGGGGACGAGGCCACACCAACTGACACCGTGTGTTGGGTGGGGGACGAGGGCACACCAACTGACACCGTGTGTTGGGGGTGGGGGACGAGGCCACACCAACTGACACCGTGTGTTGGGGGGTGGGGGACGAGGGCACACCAACTGACACCGGTTGTTGGGGGGCGGGGGACGAGGCCACACCAACTGACACCGTGTGTTGGGGGGTGGGGGACGAGGCCACACCAACTGACACCGTGTGTATACCACTCTAAAATATTTTTTTTTTCATGATGGAGGCAGCTGTTACCGTGACAGCTGTTACCGTGGCAGCTGTTACCGTGGCAGCTGTTACCGTGACAGCTGTTACCGTGACAGCTGTTACCGTGACAGCTGTTATCGTGACAGCTGTTACCGTGGCAGCTGTTACCGTGACAGCTGTTACCGTGACAGCTGATACCGTGACAGCTGTTACCGTGGCAGCTGTTACCGTGGCAACTGTTACCGTGACAGCTTGTACCGTGGCAGCTGTTACAGTGACCAGTCTCACTTATGTCACCCAAAAGATTCGTGAGGAATTGGTCAGAGAGGTCATGCTGTGTGTGGAGTATATGAGGCAAATGTGGCATGACCCAAAGAATTCGGAGTGAGTGGAGGCGAGTGTTTTTAGTAGTTGAGGTGCTGTTGGAGTGGAAACACGGTGATATTGATGAATTGTTATACTGAAACAGTTTATGCAGGCACAACATAATATAATTCCACTTTTTCATAACCCATTTTAATCTGTATGTATTTACTTTTAATGCTTTAGTAAGTTTTATGTAGACAACCTCTGGTTAATTTATTAACCTTCTAATACCAAGTACAGTATTAATCTCAGTTATCTTGTCTCAAAAATTATTAAGATCAAGCTCCTTCCTCATGTTAAAACAGTTAAAGTTTTAGGACAGCCAAATATAATTCTGAGGATTTCTTTTTTATATTAGCACTAAGTGCCGGAGAGAATTTTCGTTAGCATACTTTGCATTTAGTTTGATCATTATCTACGTGTGTGCCAAATTGGCAGTGGCACTCATAACCAAGCTTAAGCTTGACTACTACAATATCAGTCTATTGATTTACATTGCAAATTCGTGTAATTGTAAGAATAGTGAAAATTAGATACGTACCCTATATTAGATCCTTAACTGATTACGCTGTTTCCAATATAGACTAATACATCATTCTCACTATTCCTAGATTAACATAAACTTGCTGTGTAAACAGACTGAATTTTAGTAGCCACGCTTAAGCTTGGCTATGGCAGCTTTATGATCAGATTCTTCAACACTATGTGCTTGGTTTTCCCCTCACTGAGACATAATAACCTGTGATATATCTAAGTATCTTATTAATGAACATACGATACCTGACGTATTAAGTTATATCCTAAATTTGCTTGCAATAGATTAAGATAATTTGCAGATATAGATCTAGACCTACTCCTGTCAGCCCTTTGAGCCTAGGAAACTAGGCCCAAAATGGGCCTTAGAACTAGGTCACCCTGTGTGACCCTCCCTTGCTGGGTGACCCTGCCTTGCTGGGTGACCCTGTTTTGGTGAGTCACTCTGCCTTGGTAGGGGAAACGGCTGATGTGTTCAATACCAAAACTATATACAAACCAAACTTAATAAACAAGTGAGGAAGCCATGCTCTCTCTCTCTCTCTCTCTCTCTCTCTCTCTCTCTCTCTCCGTGCGTAATGAGTACTTCCTATGCCAGACGCTGCTTGGTGCTGAGTAATCTTGTGGTGACGCTAAAACATTTAAGCGAAATTACGAAGACAAAGCTTTTAAGTCTTTTAAAATGACTCGAAAAGAGCTAAGTTTGTTGGTTAATGCTGGAAGCCCAGGCTGAGGCTTCCAGCGAGCTGGCTCTTGGATGAGGACGAGAAATCTATAGTACACTGAGAGCCGTTTGCAGCCAGGTGGCTCTTGAACGAGAACGAAGCACATACGGGACCCTGAAAGGAGTTTTCAACCAGCTGGATGATCTTTGAGTTGTCACATGCTACTGTATTCTGAGAGGGAATTTCAGGAAACTTTTTCTTGAGTGGGAGCGAGGAACTTCGTCTGAGAGAGGAGTCAAGAAGTACTAAACTCTTGGGAGTCCCACTGACTCCTCCACGCCCAGGATGTCATCACAGCGGGGCTGCACAGGCAAGAATTTTTTGTTGTTTTGCTTCGAATGTTCGTTGAAATTCGTATGTGTGAGGGGGGGGTCGTGGGGGGTCGTGGGGGGGGGTCGTCCCAGAAGTCCCGAGTCATGGCATGTAATGACGCGTAGTTTACACGTTCTATACCAACTGAAAGCACTAACAGCCATTAACACAAGATTAGGTGATGATAAATATGGTTTAGAAAACCGATAAGTTGAAGAATGAGACACTTGTGCAGCGTTTGGGAATTTTTACTGAGGAAACGTTTCATCATTCAGTGGCTTCTACAGTCCAATAGAGAGGAGAACAGTGGAAGATGACGAGGAGTTTGAGGTAATCAGTCCCTCAGCCTGGAGCCGATGTCTTTAGTCGACTCCAGGCTGAGGGACTGATTACCTCAAACTCTTTCTCATCTTCCACTGTTCTTCTCTGTCTTGAGCCGATGAAGAAACCAGCTGGCGAATTTCACACTACTCTCAGATACCCAAGTGTGGCACAAATGTCTCATTGATAAAGTTTCAGGTTTTATAAACCAATTTGTCCCAGTGGGATCAGAGGAAAACATGACACACACTTCCTTAAAGAACTGAGTTCCAGACTCATCGACACCACCAGGGACCCAAGAGCTGCCACTTTCATGTTCCAGCGCCTCAGCATGGCCATCCTGAGGGAAAATGCTTGTTGCATACTAGGCTCACGTCCGGCTTCGGAGGAGCTGGAAGAGTCATAACCTTTGATATATTGTACCAATGTATTTATATTTGTTTTCTGTCAATGCATTCTGTCTATTAATAAAATTAACATGTAGCATAAAAATATAGGGGGTGGTAGGAGAAGATAATATTCAAACAACTCCGGGGAGAACCTTGAGTTTTCTCTGAGGTACGTTTATTGTCTTCTCTGAGGATGAGGGTCCCTAGTAAAGTTCTGGACGTGGTACCTCCCTATATATATAATATATATATATATACATATATATATATATATATATATATATATATATATATATATATATATATATATATATATATGTGTGTGTGTGTGTGTGTGTGTATGCAATAAGATCACAGTAAACAGGTGATTTCAGAATATGCAAAACAACCACTGTGAAAGAATAAATTCCAAGCGCTTTCGTAACTACTCACATTATCAAGGAAACAATTGTTCCTTGATAATGTGAGTAGTCACGAAAGCGCTTGGAATTTCTCTATTCTTTCACAGTGGTTGTTTTAATGTCTGAAATATTTAACTCAACATTGTGTGTTTGTGATGACAAAACATTTTTGGAGAGAGAGAAAACATATTTAAGAGGAAAAAATAGACATATTTTGGAAACTAACACATATTATGAAGAAAAAAACTTATTTTAAAGACAAAAGACATATTATTGGAGAAAAAAAAATATATTTTAGAGACAAAGAACATCTCTCGGAAAGAAAGACGTATTTTAGAGACATATATTGTGAGAGATTCACTGTGATGAAGCTCTACACAGAGCGAAACGTTGTCTCAAAACCTCAAGTTTGCTTTGCAAGGTCTTGTCTTCAGTTCTGGCAACACTGCCTCACTTGCATCAACAAACACCTGTGTTGAACTTGGAACACTCAGTCATATTTATATTTTATTCGTGTCCAAGCTTTCATATCCTTGTATGTCAACATGTTTCTGGGATACCTTTGTACATCAACATGTTTCTGGGATACCTTTGTACATCAACATATTTCTGGGATACCCTTGTACATCAACATGTTTCTGGGATACCCTTGTACATCAACATGTTTCTGGGATACCCTTGTACATCAACATGTTTCTGGGATACCCTTGTACGTCAACATGTTTCTGGGATACCCTTGTACATCAACATGTTTCTGGGATACCCTTGTACATCAACATGTTTCTGGGATACCCTTGTACGTCAACATGTTTCTGGGATACCATTGTAAATCATGTTTCTGGGATGCCCTTGTACATCAACATGTTTCTGGGATACCTTTGTACATCAACATGTTTCTGGGATACCCTTGTACATCAACATGTTTCTGGGATACCTTTGTACATCAACATGTTTCTGGGATACCTTTGTACATCAACATGTTTCTGGGATACCTTTGTACATCAACATGTTTCTGGGATACCCTTGCACATCAACATGTTTCTGGGATACCTTTGTACATCAACATGTTTCTGGGATACCCTTGGACATCAACATGATTCTGGGATACCTTTGTACATCAACATGTTTCTGGGATACCCATTGTACATCATATTTCTGGGATACCTTTGTACATTAACATGTTTCTGGGATACCCCATGTACATCATATTTCTGGGATACCCTTGTACATCAACATGTTTCTGGGATACCCATTGTACATCATATTTCTGGGATACCCTTGTACATCAACATGTTTCTGGGATACCTTTGTACATCAACATGTTTCTGGGATACCTTTGTACATCAACATGTTTCTGGGATACCCTTGGACATCAACATGTTTCTGGGATACCTTTGTACATCAACATGTTTCTGAGATACCCTTGGACATCAACATGTTTCTGGGATACCTTTGTACATCAACATGTTTCTGGGATACCCTTGGACATCAACATGTTTCTGGGATACCCTTGTATATCAACATGTTTCTGGGATACCCTTGTACATCAACATGTTTCTGGGATAACTTTGTACATCAACATGTTTCTGGGATACCCATTGTACATCATATTTCTGGGATACCTTTGTACATCAACATGTTTCTGGGATACCCCATGTACATCATATTTCTGGGATACCCTTGTACATCAACATGTTTCTGGGATACCTTTGTACATCAACATGTTTCTGGGATACCTTTGTACATCAACATGTTTCTGGGATACCCTTGGACATCAACATGTTTCTGGGATACCTTTGTACATCAACATGTTTCTGGGATACCCTTGGACATCAACATGTTTCTGGGATACCTTTGTACATCAACATGTTTCTGGGATACCCATTGTACATCATATTTCTGGGATACCTTTGTACATCAACATGTTTCTGGGATACCCCATGTACATCATATTTCTGGGATACCCTTGTGCGTCAATATGTTTCTGGGATACCCTTGTACATCAACATGTTTCTGGGATACCTTTGTACATCAACATGTTTCTGGGATACCCCTTGTACATCATATTTCTGGGATACCCTTGTACATCAACATGTTTCTGGGATACCTTTGTACATCAACATGTTTCTGGGATACCTTTGTACATCAACATGTTTCTGGGATACCCTTGCACATCAACATGTTTCTGTGATACCTTTGTACATCAACATATTTCTGGGATACCCTTGTACGTTAACATGTTTTTGGGATACCCTTGTACATCAACATGTTTCTGGGATACCTTTGTACATTAACATGTTTCTGGGATACCCTTGTACATCAACATGTTTCTGGGATACCCTTGTACGTTAACATGTTTCTAGGATACCCTTGTACATCATGTTTCTGGGATACCCTTGTACATCAACATGTTTCTGGGATACCTTTGTACATCATCATGTTTCTGGGATACCCTTGTACATCAACATGTTTCTGGGATACCCTTGTACATCATATTTCTGGGATACCCTTGTACATCAACATGTTTCTGGGATACCCTTGTACATCAAAATGTTTCTGGGATACCTTTGTACATCAACATGTTTCTGGGATACCCTTGTACATTAACATGTTTCTGGGATACCCTTGTACATTAACATGTTTCTGGGATACCCTTGTACATCACCATGTTTCTGGGATACCCTTGTACATCAACACGTTTCAGGGATACTTTTGTACGTCAACATGCTTCTGGGATACCCTTGTACATCATCATGTTTCTGGGATACCCTTGTACATCAACATGTTTCTGGGATACCTTTGTACATCAACATGTTTCTGGGATACCCTTGTACATCATGTTTCTGGGATACCCTTGTACATCATGTTTCTGGGATACTCTTGTACATCAACATATTTCTGGGATACCCTTGTTCATCATAATGTTTCTGGGATACCCTTGTTCATCAACATGTTTCTGGGATACCCTTGTATATCATGTTTCTGAAATACACTTGTACATCATGTTTCTGGGATACCCTTGAACTTTACCATGTTTCTGGGATATCTTTGTACATCAACATGTTTCTGGGATTCCCTTGTACATCATAATGTTTCTGGGATACCCTTGTACATCAACATGTTTCTGGGATACCCTTGTACATCATTTTTCTGGGATACCCTTGTTCATCATGTTTCTGGGATACTCTTGTACATCAACATGTTTCTGGGATACCCTTGTGCATCATCATGTTTCTGGGATGCCCTTGTACATCAACATGTTTCTGGGATACCCTTGTACATCAACATGTTTCTGGGATACCCTTGTACATCATCATGTTTCTGGGATACCCTTGTACATCAAAATTTTTTCTGGGATACCCTTGTACATCAAATGTTTCTGGGATACCCTTGTACATCAACATGTTTCTGGGATACCCTTGTACATCATCATGTTTCTGGGATACCCTTGTACATCAAAATTTTTCTGGGATACCCTTGTACATCAACATGTTTCTGGGATACCCTTGTACATCAACATGTTTCTGGGATACCCTTGTACATCATCATGTTTCTGGGATACCCTTGTACATCAAAATTTTTCTGGGATACCCTTGTACATCAACATGTTTCTGGGATACCCTTGTACATTAACATGTTTCTGGGATACCCTTGTACATCAACGTGTTTCTCGGATACCATTGTACATCATGTTTCTGGGATGCCCTTGTACATCAACATGTTTCTGGGATACCCTTGTACATCAACATGTTTCTGGGATACCCTTGTACATCATCATGTTTCTGGGATACCCTTGTACATCATGTTTCTGGGATACTCTTGTACATCAACATGTTTCTGGGATACCCTTGTGCATCATAATGTTTCTGGGATACCCTTGTTCATCAACATATTTCTGGGATACCCTTGTATATCATGTTTCTGAAATACACTTGTACATCATGTATCTGGGATACCCTTGAACTTTACCATGTTTCTGGGATATCTTTGTACATCAACATGTTTCTGGGATACCCTTGTACATCATTATTCTGGGATACCCTTGTTCATCATGTTTCTGGGATACTCTTGTACATCAACATGTTTCTGGGATTCCCTTGTACATCATAATGTTTCTGGGATACCCTTTTACATCAACATGTTTCTGGGATACCCTTGTACATCATTTTTCTGGGATACCCTTGTTCATCATGTTTCTGGGATACTCTTGTACATCAACCTGTTTCTGGGATACCGTTGTACATCATAATGTTTCTGGGATACCCTTGTACATCAACATGTTTCTGGGATACCCTTGTACATCATGTTTCTGGGATACTCTTGTACATCAACATGTTTCTGGGATACCCTTGTGCATCATAATGTTTCTGGGATACCCTTGTTCATCATAATGTTTCTGGGATACCCTTGTACATCATGTTTCTGGGATACTCTTGTACATCAACATGTTTCTGGGATACCCTTGTACATCATGTTTCTGGGATACTCTTGTACATCAACATGTTTCTGGGATACCCTTGTGCATCATAATGTTTCTGGGACACCCTTGTTCATCAACATGTTTCTGGGATACCCTTGTATATCATGTTTCTGAAATACACTTGTACATCATGTTTCTGGGATACCCTTGAACTTTACCATGTTTCTGGGATATCTTTGTACATCAACATGTTTCTGGGATACCCTTGTACATCATTTTTCTGGGATACCCTTGTTCATCATGTTTCTGGGATACTCTTGTACATCAACATGTTTCTGGGATACCCTTGTACATCAACATGTTTCTGGGATACCCTTGTACATCATTTTCTGGGATACCCTTGTTCATCATGTTTCTGGGATACTCTTGTACATCAACATGTTTCTGGGATACCCTTGTACATCAAAATGTTTCTGGGATACCCTTGTACATCATGTTTCTGGGATGCACTTGTACATCATGTTTCTGGGATACCCTTGAACTTTAACATGTTTCTGGGATATCTTTGTACATCAACATGTTTCTGGGATACCTTTGTACATCAACATGTTTCTGGGATACCCTTGTACATCATGTTTCTGGGATGCACTTGTACATCATGTTTCTGGGATACCCTTGAACTTTAACATGTTTCTGGGATATCTTTGAACCTCAACATGTTTCTGGGATACCCTTGTACATCATCATGTTTCTGGGATACCCTTGTATATCAACATGTTTCTGGGATACCCTTGAACATCAACATGTTTCTGGGATACCTTCGTACATCAACATGTTTCTGGGATACCTTTGTACATCAACATGTTTCTGGGATACCCTTGTATATTAACATGTTTTTGGGATACCCTTGTACATCAACATGTTTCTGGGGTACCCTTGTACATCTACATGTTTCTGGGATACCCTTGTACATCAAAATGTTTCTGGGATACCCTTGTACATCAACATGTTTCTGGGATACACTTGCACATCATCATGTTTCTGGGATACCCTTGTACATCAACATGTTTCTGGGATACACTTGCACATCATGTTCCTGGGATACCCTTGTACTTCAACATGTTTTGGGATACCCATGAACATGAACATATTCGTCAGTGTATGGAGATGTACTCTGGCCATCAGCCACACTTACAAACACATGTATTTGTCCCAGATTTCCCAGTTAACCCACGTTCATTCAGTAATTATATCTCTACGTCACAACCCTTATTTTTAATTTCTCTTTCTGCTGTTAACTTCCTCCTTTTCTATCCACCTACTCACTCCGCTTACAATAATACTCTTCTTTCCTTTCTACTGACATCCTCATTTTCTACACAGTGATACTTACTAAGAGAGAGAGGGAGAGAGAGAGAGAGAGAGCCCAACAGAACGAGGTGAGGAGTCCACACGCACAACCTGGCTATGGGAAAGAGGTAATTGGCCAGCCCTTTGCTCTGAGCT
Organism: Cherax quadricarinatus; assembly: GCF_026875155.1. Taxonomy (NCBI): domain Eukaryota; kingdom Metazoa; phylum Arthropoda; class Malacostraca; order Decapoda; family Parastacidae; genus Cherax; species Cherax quadricarinatus. Next base: position 78,368,652 of record NC_069401.1, on the reverse strand, counting down.
CGCCACCACCGATTGGAATGCTCTTCTCCAAGGGGATGTTGACAACCAAGTGAAAGCCTTCACGGGACACATCCTTAATCTACAACAAGAACACATTCCTCACCGGCAATATGTGACGAAGCCTACAGGTCAGCCTTGGTTTGGCTTTCGTTGTAGAGAGGCTGCTACTGCTAAGTACAAAGCATGGCGAAGGTATGAGAGACATCCTACCACCTATATCAGTAACTTGCACAGGCAAGCCTGTAGGCATATGGGTGACGTTCAAAAGTGAGCCATCGCTAAATGGGAGGTGGACACAAAAAGCTAGCATCAGGTAGGGTAGGCTCCAAAACCTGGTGGTTCGTGGTCAAGGACAGACAAGGTTATCTGCCTGATGAACTCATTCCACCTCTAAATCGACAGGATGGAACCACCTCTACTAGTCAAGAGAAAGCGGACCTCTTTGCCGAACACTTTGTTACCAAAATGCAAGTTCCTGATCCAGCAAGGGTCCCTCCTTGGCTAGCTGCACGAACTGTGTCAAAACTGTCTGTGGTGACAATAAGGCTGGAGGAGGTGCATTTCCTTCTTAAATCGCTTGACCAAGAAAAGGCTGTGGGCCTAGACAAGTTGAGCCCAAGATTGCTGAGGAGATGTGCAGACCAGCTAGCAGCACCTCTAACTCGCATCTTTCAGCACTGAATAGTATAGTGTAAATGGCCTTCTCTGTGGAAAGAGGCAAATGTAGTCCCTGATCACAAAAAGAAGAGCGGAGCAGAAATCAGCAGCTACAGACCAGTGTCCCTGCTGTCAATCACTGGTAAGATCCTTGAGACAATAATCTCAAGACAAATGACAGAGTTTTTTGACTACCACTCACTACTTTGTGATCGCCAATATGGCTTCAGGAAAGGTTACTCTGCTGCTGATCTGTTGTTAAACCTCTCCACTAGGTGGCACCAGTCTCTAGATAAATCCAAAGTCAGCTGTGTGGCAGCACTGGACATTGCTGGTGCTTTCGACCGGGTGTGGCACCAGGGCCTCTTAGCAAAACTGCAAGCTCTGGGAATTGCAGGCTCTACGCTGTCTCCTCAGTGATTACCTTCATGGTAGATCTCTAAGGATTGTTCTCATTGGAACATAATCTGCAAAACATCTTATTGGAGCAAGTGTTCCACAAGGAAGCGTGCTGAGACCATTGTTATGGAATGTCTACTTCAATGACCTTCTTCATCTCTTCCCAGAATCACATGCATATGCAGACGACTGTACACTGACATACACTTATCCAAGACAAGAAATGCCAGCTGCTCTAACCTACATCAATCACCAGCTGAGAGCTATATCAACTTTGGGAAATAGATGGCAAGTAACATTTGCACCTGAGAAAACACAAATGATGATGATCTCTAGGCACCATGATGATAATGCCGGTGCAGTAGTAAGGGTGAATGGGAGAGTGCTGTCACCTGGGGAAGAAGTTGATATCCTTGGGGTAAAATTTGACTCCAAACTAACCATGAAAAACCACGTCGTAAATATTGGAAACAAGGCAGCCAGGAAGCTTACAGCACTTCGCCGTATCTTGCATCTGCTTGACAGCAGGGGTTGCAAGATTTTTTACGAGGCACAAGTACGCTCACACCTTGAGTATTCTCCACTTTCTTGGTTCGCCTGCCCTCCTTCTCATCTGCGATTGCTTGACAGAGTAGAGAACAGAGCAAGACGTCTTATCTCTCGCCTGGACCAATCCTGGATAGATCTGTCATTTCAGCAGAGTCTTAAACACAGGAGGGATGTGGGTGGAGTTACTGTTATGTACAAGGCCAATATTGTTAAAGTACCACACTTGGATCCACTTCGAGGACACCGTGAAGCAAGCTTCTATACCACAAGACGGGCAGAAAGCAGCAACTTCACTCTGGCTGTACCCTTTTCCAGAACATCACTCCATCTGAGATGACTCACGAAATCGTAATGACACGATTGCAAACAAATTCTGGCCACAAAATAGAGCGAAACACCAACGTCAAAGACCTGGGAGTGATCATGTCGGAGGATCTCACCTTCAAGGACCATAACATTGTATCAATCGCATCTGCTAGAAAAATGACAGGATGGGTAATGAGAACCTTCAAAACTAGGGAGGCCAAGCCCATGATGACACTCTTCAGGTCACTTGTTCTATCTAGGCTGGAATATTGCTGCACACTAACAGCACCTTTCAAGGCAGGTGAAATTGCCGACCTAGAAAATGTACAGAGAACTTTCACGGCGCGACAAACGGAGATAAAACACCTCAATTATTGGGAGCGCTTGAGGTTCCTAAACCTGTATTCCTGGAACGCAGGAGGGAGAGATACATGATTATATACACCTGGAAAATCCTAGAGGGACTAGTACCGAACTTGCACACGAAAATCACCCACTACGAAAGCAAAAGACTTGGCAGACGATGCACCATCCCCCCAATGAAAAGCAGGGGTGTCACTAGCACGTTAAGAGACCATACAATAAGTGTCAGGGGCCCGAGACTGTTCAACTGCCTCCCAGCACACATAAGGGGGATTACCAACAGACCCCTGGCAGTCTTCAAGCTGGCACTGGACAAGCACCTAAAGTCAGTTCCGGATCAGCCGGGCTGTGGCTCGTATGTTGGTTTGCGTGCAGCCAGCAGCAACAGCCTGGTTGATCAGGCTCTGATCCACCAGGAGGCCTGGTCTCAGACCGGGCCGCGGGGGCGTTGACCCCCGGAACTCTCTCCAGGTAAACTCCAGGTATACCACGGGTGGGATTTGAACCTGCGGTCAGAGAGTCTCAAAACTCCAGACCGTCGTGTTAGCCAACATGACGGTCTGGAGTTTTGATACTCTCTGACAGCGGGTTCAAATCCCGCCCGTGGTAT
>NC_069401.1:78248268-78360768 GCF_026875155.1 Cherax quadricarinatus | reverse complement strand
AGGTGTTTTTGATCTTTCTCTGTCAGCAGGGAAGGAAGTGGGCCTCAGACTGAACATACTGTGTTGGCCGATGGGGGCCCCCCCGCATAGTTCCCTTTTGCCTTGTTTTGTACGACCTCCCCCTTTGCCTGCTCTGCGGGGAAGAGATGAGCTAAAGCCGGGGCACCGTGTCAATGAGCGAGCTTTTTGCTGTTTTAGTACAAGCGAAGTACATTTGCTTGCCCCCCCCGGGCCCGGAGGCTTCCCTGGGGTTTAGTCTGAGTAGATCGTGACCCGCATCTCGGCCCTGTTTCTGAAAGGTCACCTTTTTTCAATGTAGATTCTGTCCACCTCAAGTTCTATATCCTGAATACGTTAATCTATCCCAGGTTCTGGTCCTTGAAACATCATTGCAACAGGGAAAATTTCTGCGCGACCGATCTAGAGGCCTAACAGTTCCTTTGCAAGACTGCGTAATTAGGTCCAATGCTCTCTTAGCTGTCGTTCTAAATTGCCCTTCCATTCAATACGAGTGCAAGATTACTCACACCAAAAAAGCATTGCTGAGGAGCTGTGTTCCACTCACATGATAAGGGATGCTGACATGTTCCATGATAAGGAAGTTAAACAGGGTAGGGATGAGAAACACCTCCTTGTGGGTACCGTTTTTCCAGGGTTTTAAAGGAAGAGTAGTATCCCTGAATGCTGTAACAGGCCTGCCTGCCCCTAAGGTAGGACTTATCCAGGCCAGGAGGCGTCCTTTGATTCCATTCCGAGCTAGTATTGCCTGAATTGCTGTGGGGCTGGCTATCTCAAAAGCTTTTCAAGGTCGAGGGTAGACGACGATACTAGGTTTTTTGTTACTATCAGCAATCTGGCTTAGTAGAGTTAGAGTGGTTATGCCACTCTGCGGTTTAACACACATCCTCTGAGCAGTCTTGGCTAAGAGAGGGTCTGCGATATGGGTCTCATACTGCCCTGGGTTCTTGGGCTTTGGAATTGGTTCGATGGTAGCTTTCTTCATAGCTGCTGGGAGTGTCTGGGCCTACTCGATTTTGTATTGACGTCTTGTTTGGGCTCCCCCAATCCACTCTGCCCTGCCCGTGCATTCCATGGAGTACGTAACACCAATCACGATGCAGGGGCTGTGTCACCTGTGTTCTTAATGGCAAGTCGGAGTTCCAAGTTCGTGAGGTATTCAATCAGTCACATCTTCCGACTCTCATGCCAGCTTGTATCGTCTAGTTGGCGCTGTGGAAGAAAAGGAAACCCGTTCTGTATATACGGATGTCCTGTGGGAGCTGAGTGGGAGGGCTCACCTGGAAGGTGAAAAAAGCTCCACTAGTTTCTCAGCTTCCTGGGAGGATGGGTTTCAGGAGTGCTGGTGCCTCGGCTTTGTTTGCCAATTTGCTTGTTGTGTTGCCCTTTATCTCAGATAAGGTGGTGTGTTGCCCGGATGTTGAGCACCACTCCAGCCATTTCTCAGTTTCTTACTTGAGAGAGACTCTGTGGGCATGCTGCACAATGGCTCTCAGAGTATTCCTGTTCTCTGCCGTAGGGTTACGGCTGTATAGCTTCCTAAAAGAGTTGATGCGGTGGTTCTGTTCCCCCGCACCTCGTCGTTGGAGAACCACCAGTCTCTTTTGTGAGTGCGTCCTGCGGACTTCTTTGGAATTGCGCACTCTGCTGCATGGATGACAACAGTGATAAGCTCCTGTTCAGCCGTATCACAGTTGAAGTGACAGGATATAGCCTTATATAACGCCAGGAGGTGAGATGTAGGCCACTAGTAGAGGTAAGAATGTTGTCGTTGGAACGTCAGGTCCCTCCCAAATCCAGCCATTCTCACTAGTAGAAGTTGACAAAGTTGATTTCAGGTCTGTACCAAGATACCCTTGTGTTGCAGTGTCTGACGTAGAGAACATTTAAATGGTATGAAATACCGACAGGTTGTTAGGTAAGACACCATATGCAACTGTTAGGTATCTTATTCGTAAAAACGTTTTCGCCTACACATAATGTTTCAGACTATGGATAATGCTCTCTTCCAGACTGAGAGACTGACCACCTCAAAACCTTTTTTCAAAGGGTGATGGACTGATTAATCGTCTTCAAGTATCTTTGATTTTATTAACTTTTTTCTGTACTCGACTGAGAAGGCTACTGTGTAGGCGAAGCGTTTCGAAATAAAGATACCTAACTGTTGCATATGTGTCTTACCTAACACACAGTGTACCTTACAACACCCAATGTGTATCGTACGACACACAGTGTACCTACAACACACAGTGTACCTTTCGGCACAACAGTGTAACCTTGAAAACACACCGTGTACCCTTACAACACACAGTGTATTCTTCTTCCCCTTTCCTTACAAAACACAGTGTACTTACTAACACACAGTGTACCTTTACAACACACAGTGTACCTTACAACACACAGTGTACCTTACAACACTCAGTGTACCTAACAAACAACAATATGTACCTTACGACGCATAGGTCCTTTAATCAACACAATGTTCGTACCTTACGTAACACTGTTGTTAACCTTACGACACACAGTGTTTCCTTACAAAAACACAATGTGTACCTTGCAACAACAGTGTGTATTTTTAGTCACACTGTGTACCTTACAATCACACATGTGTGCCTTACGAAACACAATGTGTGCCTTACGACACAATGTGTACCTTACAACACACAATGTGTGCATTTTCGACTCACAATGTGTAACTTACAACACTCCTATGTGTCCTGACGACACACCAATGTGTTACCTTACGGCTCACAGTTGTGTATCTACGACACAGTGAGTACCTTACAAACACAGTGTCCTTAAATAACAAGGGCTTCCTTACGGCACAGTGTACCTTACAACACCACTGTGTACCTTCGGCACACAGTGTACCTTCAACACAACAGTGTACTTACAAAAAGCACTGTACCTTACAACTAAAACAGTGTACATTACAACCACACAGTGTATCTTACAACATACAGTGTAACCTTACAATACCACAGTGGTACATTGACAACACACAGTGTATCTTACGGCACACAGTGTACCTTACAACACACAGTGTATCTTACAACACACAGTGTACCTTACAACACACAGTGTACCTTACGACACACATTGTACCTTACAACACACAGTGTACCTTACGGCACACAGTGTTACCTTACAAAACACAATGCAATTACAACACACAGTGCACCTTCACAACACACAGAATGCACCTTACAACACACAGTTGCACCTTACATCACACAGTGTACCTTACACAAACAGGTGTACATTACGACACAAAGAAGTTCCTTTAAACAGCAATGTGTTAAATTAGAAACACAGATTGTACATTACGACACACAGTGTAACTTTACAACACACATTGTGTACCTTACGACACACAGTGTACCTTACGACTCAAAGTGTTCTTTATCAACAACACTCATGTGTACCTTACGACCCACACAGTGTACCTTTTCGACACACAGTTGTTACTTTCGACACATGTTACCTTACGACCACCACAATTTGTACCTTCGACCAAAAGTGACCTATCAAAAACAACGGTGGTCACCTACAACACACAGTGTGTTTCTTACGACACACAATGTTCCTTACAACAAACAATGTGTACCTTACAACACACTATGTGTACTTACAACCACACACTGTGTATCTTAAGACACACTTGTACCTTACAACACACGATGTACCTTACAACACACAATGTGCACCTTACGACACACAATTTGTAACACTTTCGGTCAACATGTGTACCTTACGTCACACATTGTGTACCTTACGACACACAGTGTACCATACTACCAAACACAGGTGTATCCTTACGACACAGTTGTGTACTTACGACCCCAGTGGTATCTTACGAACAGTGTGTACCTTATGACACGACATATATCTTTGGACACTTAGTGTGTATCTACGCTGACAAATCTACCTTACGACCACACAGTTATGTATCTAATGAGACCACAGTGTGATCTTACTACACACAGTGTACCTTACGGCACAAAGTGTACCTTACGACACTCAGTGTGCCTTAGGACACGCGTAAGACACACGATGTGTATCTTGCGATACACATAGTGTATCTTACGACATACAGAGTGTATCTTATGACACCTAGAAGTTACCTGGAGGTTATTCCGGGGATCAACGCCCCCGCGGCCCGGTCCATGACCAGGCCTCCTGATGGATCAGAGCCTGATCAACTAGGCTGTTGCTGCTGGCCGCACGCAGTCCAACGTACGAGCCACAGCCCGGCTGATCCGGCACTGACTTTAGGTATCTGTCCAGCTCTCTCTTGAAGGCAGCCAGGGGTTTATTGGCAATTCCCCTAATGCTTGATGGGAGGCTGTTGAACAGTCTTGGGCCCCGGACGCCTTTGGTGTTTTCCTCTTAGTGTACCAATGGCGTCCCCTACTTTTAATTGGGGGCATTTTGCATTGCCTGCCCAGTCATTTACTTTCGTAGGGAGTGATTTCTGTGTGCAGATTTTGGACCATTCCTTCCAGGATTTTCCAAGTGTAGATTATGATATATCTCTCCCTCCTGCGTTCCAACGAGTACAAGTCAAGTGCTTCCAAGCGTTCCTCAGTAGTTAAGGTGCTTGACAGAACTTATACGTGCAGTAAAGGATCTCTGTACACTCTCTAGATCTGCGATTTCACCTGCTTTGAATGGAAATGTTAATATACAGCAGTATTCCAGCCTAGAGAGAACAAGTGTGGCATGCAAAGAATACATAACCTTTATTCGGCGCATGTACACACCCTCATTTACAGGCTATCTCCCCCAACCAGCGAACCAGGGGACTGAGGGTTAGCGATGGGGCCCCGTCGTTCAACCAGTACCCAGGTTCCAGCCAATGAGAAGATGGTTTTGGCAATCGCAGAGGTTATGTGGGTATCACTCTCCTGTCTGCCCTTGTCATTCACACGGTCTGCTCTCTAGTGGCTTCTATTCTGCCTTGCTTACCGTGGAGTGCGCTGTACATAGTGTATATAGTGTACATACTTCTGTTCTAAATTGGTGAGGGATAATATAAGTCAAAAGTTTTCTGCTGTGTTTATTTTGTTCCCTTTACACCCAGGATAACAGGCCTTTGGGACTCCTGGGTTGTAATATGGGTAGCCTGTCCGAGAGATGGAGCTGGACTTAGAGAAAGGGTTGAGCCTAGGGTGAAGCTGGAAGCAGGAGTAGCTTGCTGTCTGGCATTGCATTAGCTTTGCCAACGCTTTACAAATTTTGCGTGTCAGTTGCTTTGCTATGGTCAGCCTTGCTATTGTGTGATCGTTCAACAACTCGCTACTAGCTTGTTTGGTGTGAAGATTTTGCAGTCAGCTTTGCTATTGCGTATCCACCTTGTAAGCGTATGCGTATTCTGCAATCGTATTGTGCATAACTAAGCGTGTTCTGCAAATAACGTGTTACGTTGGGGTATTCTGCAATCGTACTCTGCATAGCAAATAACTTGTATATTGGGGTATGCCACCTAGACGAGTCAGACGTCTAGTGTCGGTATATACTTTGTTTAACCTACCTAAATTGTCCCTACAGCGTTGTTGGCAAATTGCTTGTTCCATTGGCATTGATTACAAACGAACTCTCACAGCTGCGCAACTGCGTTCACTGATCACTGACAAACTTCGGGAAGAAGAGATGGCACATCAGACTCTTCCCTCTACGGGAGCCAGGAATAAAACTCCTATGTTCTCGCAGGAGGAAGATGATACATCAACGGAGTAAAATCGTCAGTCTAGTGCAGCAGGGTTGTCTCAAGGTGAATCAGCGGCGTTGGCACTTGAGCTGGCAAAAATCAATCTTGAGCAGACTAGAGAACAGAGAGCATTTGCTAAAGAAGAATTTGATAAGGAAAAAAAAGGCAGTTTGTGCATTCTGTAAATGACTTCAGTTTACAGAAAGCAGTACAGCTTTTCCCCCCCTTCAATGAGGCCGAACCAGAACAATTTTTCGAAGCTATCGAAAATCAGGCTCGAGCCTTGAGGTAGCCGGAACAGCATTGGGCATCGTTGGTTCACACAGCATTGTTTGGTAAGGCACAGGAATTTACGTCAGTGTTAAATGACACTGATTTTTCCGATTATAAAGTAGTGAAGACCACAGTTTTGAGAGCATATGCTTGTATCCCAGCTAAATACAGAAAGATCTTTAAATTAGGCAGACGACAGGTTGGTCAATCCCTGGTTGATTTTGTGCGACAGCAGACCAAAGCTTTTACCAGCTGGTATAAAGCAAGTGGTGCTGCTACCTTCGATGATCTTGTGCAGCTTATTTGATTGACAACCTGTGGAGTCTGTGGGACCAGGGGGTTCGAGTCTTTCTGCAGGATCGTGACTTAACCACTGCATTGGAGGCAGCCAGGTTGCCTGATACCTTTGAAACTAACCGCTCCTTGTCAGAGCGGTCCTGTCTCTCTTTTCAACAGCCTGGCATGAGCAGAGATCGTCAACCTTGGAGGATGAAGTGCCAGCCGGAGGGAGAAACGTTACGTCACCCAACTAAGTCACCTGGTGAGCCACGCTTCTCAACTTATGGTCCACCTGGTGAGAGACGAACTACTCAACATGGTGCATCTCGACAACAGTATCCAGAGAGACACCAGCCAGAGTGACACCAGTTGCAATGTCAGCAGGGAGTTAAAGGCAAACCTGTCGTCTGCTACCTGTGCAATAAAGTAGGTCACATCCGTCCCAACTGCCCCCATAAACCCCAACCAATTGGGAAAATCTCTAATATCCATAGTAACATATCCCTGAAAGAAGTAGAAAAAGGAATGGCCCCTTATTACTGTAACAGTCTTATTTCCCTCCAGGAAAACTCCGAAACAACTGAAGGCAAAACCTTTAGAGATACTGGAGCATATTGCTCACTTATTAGAGAGGGAATTTTACCCCTTTCAAAGAATGCCTCCTTAAATTCCTCTGTTTTGTTGGAAGCATTTGAAGGAGCTATATATTCTGTTCCTTTGCATAAAATTTATGTACAGTGCAAATATTACACTGGGTACTTGACTGTGGGTGTATCCGAAGGATTCCCCATGAAAGATGCCATGTTATTACTGGGTAATAACATTACCACTGCTAGTGTAAAGTCCTGAACCCATAATGATTTAATTCTTTCTCCCGGGGTTGGCCATAACTCGGGCAACCTCCCGAGGGTTGTCTGGCGAGAATGTTGACCTATCCTTGGACGACTCCGATCTCGGAATAGCCACGTTGTTTTAAGGGAAAAACCGGCTGGGGGCCTCGTAGATCAAGTGAACAGACCCAGATCAAGCCTTCCTATTCCAAGGTTGCAGGATTGCCAGAAATCTGTTTCTATGCACGAGGGACTGTCCTTCCGGGAGGAACAACGAAAGGACCCTTCTTTAAATTTCTCATTCCAGACAGCCATGGGTAAATCCTCTTTGGATCATCCAGTCAAGTATAAACCTAAAAACGACTATTTGATCTGCACTGAGACTGATAAGGAGATAGAGTGCCGGCAATTGTCTGACAGGTTAGTAGTTCCAACAAAGTTTAAACCTCAAATATTGAATATAGCTCATAATACTTCATTAGGAGGTCACTTAGGAATTACTAAAACATTATATAGAATCACAAAAGAATTTTATTGGCCAAAATTAAAGCAGGATGTGAAGAATCATATCCGGTGTTGACGAGAATGTCAGCAAGTAGGGAAACCTGAACATTCCATTAAACCTGCACCTCTCCAACCTATACCTGCTGATGGAGAACCTTTTGCAGATTTAATTATGATTGTGTAGGTCCACTTACCTAGGTCAAAGTAGGGAAATCAGTATTTATTTAACATTATGGTAAAGAACCTAATACCCCGACACAAAAATTTCCCCTGCGCCCTATTTAAAACTAAAGCTATTCTCAAAGCTTTAACTAGATTATTTCTTGTTTTGGCATTCCTAAAACTATTCAAAGTGATCAAGGTACTAACTTCACTGTCAAAGCATTTAGGGAAGCATTAACTAGGTTAGGGATAATCCACATCTTTTCCCACTGCCTATCATCCTCGTCCCAAGGGGGCCTTGGAAAGATTCCATCAGACGTTTAAAAACCATGATGAAGAACTTTTTGCATGCATTTTCCTACAGACTGGAATGAATCACTACCTTTGTTGCTGTTCTCAGCACAAAACGGTGCAAGAGTCCACCAGGTTCAGTCCGTTTGAGCTGATCTTTGGGCACAATGTACGGAGGTCCTCTTCGGAGTCAAAGAAGGATGGATGGGAGAAGACGTTAGCCAACACCTACAACCGTCTTCAGGTTGCAGGTGGCCGTTAGTTAGCCCAAAGGGTACCTAAAGGCAGCTCCAATTAAGATGAAACAGATATGACAGGAAATGCACAAATTCCGCTCCTTCCATCCGAAGCAAGGTGTTGGTGCAGGATACCTATACCTGGCCACACCTTTGAAAGCTGATTTACGGGACCTATGCAAATTGTAAGTAAATTATCTGATGAAATTAGTGGTAGTCACCCCTTGTAAGACCTCCCAAAAAATAAAATTACCACATTAAACAATTAAACTTTCATACACCCAAATAAAGTTCCAAATGACTCGTCCTCTACCTGAGGAAAAAGTCTGTGACTCTTTGCACCCCTATTTTGAAATTTAATGTCAAACTTCCAACCCCTTTTCCTCCTCAAGAACCCTAGCCCTTTAATGGTGGGGCCATCTAAAACTAAACACAAGTTTAAACTGCGCTCTTCAGACATATCCTGAAATTAAATTTCTAAGTCTTCCTTTGGCCAGGCCACTGTTACTTTTCTAGCCCATGAAGTAGTATGGCATAGTTGCTCCTAAACTTCTAAAGTTCCCTTTCCATTTAAGATTATCCAGTTCCACAGAGGAAAACTCTTCAACGTTTCCTAAGGCTGAGGATTTTACAGAAGATCTGTAAGAATTTCTCAGATATTGTAGCCCTCTTACCTCTCTTCCAGTCCCCAAAGTTCCCTTTATTTGGACTTCAGTTGCTCAGGAGCGTTGACAAAAGCAAAAAGATTGTGTACTGCACCCATCTTTGTCTCCAACTTCTCCAAACCTTTCCATTCAATTGATGCTTTTTGGTCTGGGTGGGGCAGTACTATTGCAAAACGGGGGCCCAAAGGGGTGCAGCCTGTAGCCTTCTCTCTGCCACATTCCAGCCGCATCAGAGGGCTTACTCTACCATTGAAAAAGAAGCCCTCGCACTGGTACTGGCTTTGGAGCACTTTGAAGTATACGTGGGACAAACTTTGCAGGTGCTCACTGTCTACAATGATCACAATCTTCTAGCATATCTCCAAACCATGAAGAACCACAATACGAGGCTCATGAGATGGATTCTATGACTGCAACCCTACTCTCTCAGAATTGTACATATTGCCGGCAAAGAAAATATGTTGGCAGACTCTTTATCTAGAGTCTAACAATATTATTTATAATAATTATATATTAGGTTAAGATGTGTTAGGTTACTTGTGATAACCCCTTCCAAGCTCTTTTTTTTTTATCCCCTGGTGTGGGTTTTTTTTTAGTGAGGGGATGCGGGCTACCGTCAGCCCATGTCTTGGACCTAAGCTAGCCCGACTGTCTGCTGTCTCGCTCTGAGTTTAGGGTTTGGCTTTTTGTCACGAGAAAAGCTGAGCTCTAAGAGTTGGATGGTTGAGAGGAAAGGCGGTCCCTTTGTTTGGTGTCATGGAGGCACGGTTATCACTGGGAGGTGGGACCCTATATCCTGAGCCTTCTCGGGGTGGGGGTGTGACATGCAAAGAGTACGTAACCTTTATTCAGCGCATGTACACACCCTCATTTACAGGCTATCTCCCCTGAGGGTTGACGATGGGGCCCCGCCGTTCAACCAGTACCCAGGTTCCAGCCAATAAGAAGATGGTTTTGGCAATCGCAGAAGTTATGTGGGTACCACTTTCCTGTCTGCCCTTGTCATTCCCATTCTAGAACTGGTTGAAGCACGGTCTGCTCTCTAGTGGCTTCTATTCTTCCTTGCTTACCTTGGAGTGCACTAATACCTATTGCTGTACATAGTGTATATAGTGTACATACTTCTGTTCTAAATTGGTGAAGGATAATATAAGTCAAAAGTTTTCTGCTGTGTTTATTTTGCTAACTTTACACCTAGGATAACAGGCCATTTGGACTCCTGGATTGTAATAACAAATGATTTGAAAAGGATCATCATTGGCTTGGCATCTCTCGTTTTGAACGTTCTCATTATCCATCCTATCATTTTCTTTGCACGTGCGATCGTGGCATTGTTGTGATCCTTGAAAGTGAGATCCTCAAACATTACTACTCCCAGGTTCCTTACATTATTTTTCCGCTCTATTGTATGGCCGGAGTCAGTTGTATACTCTGTTCTAGTTATTATCTCCTCCAGTTTTCCATAACGGAGTAGTTGGAATTTGTCCTCATTGAACATCATATTGTTTGCCGTTGCCCAATGGAAAACTTTGTTTATATCTTCTTGGAAGTTAATCGCGTCCTCAGCAGATGACAGCTTCATGCAGATCCTACTATCATCCGCAAAGGATGATACGGTGCTGTGATGTATATCTCTGTCTGTCTGATATGAGGATGAGGAATAAGATGGGGGCGAGTACTGTGCCTTGTGGAACAGAGCTCTTCACTATGACAGCCTCCGATTTAACTCCGATTTAACTCCGATTTAACTCTTTGTGTTCGATTTGTTAGGAAGTTGAAGATCCATCTCCCCACTTTCCCAGTTATTCATTTAGCACGTATTTTATGGGCTATTACGCCATGATCGCATTTGTCAAACGCTTTTGCAGTCTGTGTATATTACATCTGCATTCTGATTTTCTTCCAGTGCATCCAAGGCTATATCATAGTGATCCAGTAGTTGTGAGAGGCAGGAGCGACCTGCCCTGAACCCATGTTGCCCTGGATTGTGCAGATTTTGGGAATCCAGGTGATTTGCAATCCTGCTTCTTAGCACTCTTTCAAAGATTTTTATGAAGTGGGACGTTAGAGCTATTGGTCAATAGTTCTTAGCTAATGCTTTGCTGCCACCTTTATGGAGTGGGGCTATATCCGTTGTTTTAAGTGACTGTGGAATTTCACCCATGTCCAAGCTCCTCCTCCATAGTGTACTTAGGGCACACGAGAGGGGTTTCTTGCAGTTCTTAATGAAAACAGTTCCACGAGTCTGGGCCCGGGGCTGAGTGCATGGGCATGTTGTCAATGGCTTTTTCGAAATCTATCGCAGTTAGGGCAATGTCGGAAATCTGGCATACATTTATGGAGTTTTGAGGCTCATTCATAAAGAAATCATTTGGGTCGTCGATCCTCAGACTAATTAGTGGTTCACTAAACACAGAGTCGTACTGGGATTTCAATATTTCACTCATTTCCTTGTCATCTGTGTAAGTCCCATCCTGTCTGAGTAAGGGCCCGATACTAGATGTGGTATTTGCCTTGTTTTTGGCATATGAAAAGAAATATTTTGAACTTCTTTCAATTACACTAATAGCTTTAAGCTCCTCCTGCCTCTCCTGGTTCCTGTAAGAGTCATTTAGCTTAAGTTCGATAGTTTCCACTTCCCTGGTCAGCACCTCCTTTCGTGCATCAGATATTCTAGCACTCCTGAGGAGCTCAGTGACTCTTCGTCGTCTTCTGTAGTGTATCTTATGACAAAGTGCATCTTACGACACACAGTGTACCTGACGACACAGTGTACCTTATGACATACAGTATGTATCTTATGAAATAAGTGTATCTTACAATACACATAGTATATCTTACGACATGCAGAGTGTATCTTATGACTCACATAGTGTATCTTACGATACTCAGACTGTCTTACGACACAGAGTGTATCTAACAACACATAGTGTATCTTAAGACATTCAGAGTGTGTGTTATGATACAGAATATATCTTACGACAAAGAGTGTGCCTTACGACATATAGTGTGTCTTACGACTCCATTAACAAGCTGATCTCAAGCGGGACTTACCCGTCATCATCGGCGCTTAGACTTAATAAAAATCACAGCGTCATCAGGTATTTCAACTTCATCTTCCATTACTAAACAGTCATTATATTTAGGAAGTGTTGCTTCCCATTTAACTGTGAAAACTGTTGAATGTTCACTTCTTTTTGTTCAAAGATTTGTCTTACTTTTCAAACCTTTTATCAGTCAGTTTCAACTGATATTTCGTCAAGAAAGTGAGATAACAAAGTTGTTTTTATAGTTAGCGTTATGTCTTTGTGAAATGTTTTTGTTACAGCTCTTATAGAGCATATTAAAGTCTTAATATTTAATACGCTTATAAATGAAGAATGTAGAGCAACGTGTACATGTAAGTCCTGGAGTATACCTGGAGAGAGTTCCGGGGGTCAACGCCCCCGCGGCCCGGTCTGTGATCAGGCCTCATGGTGGATCAGGGCCTGATCAACCAGGCTATTACTGTTGGCCGCACGCAACCCGACGTGCGAACCACAGCCCGGTTGGTCAGGTACTGACTTTAGGTGCCTGTCCAGTGCCTGCTTGAAGACAGCCAGGGGTCTATTGGTAATCCCCCTTATGTATGCTGGGAGGCAGTTGAATAGTCTTGGGCCTCTCATACTTATTGTGTTCTCTTATTGTGCTAGTGGCGCCCCTGTTTTTCACTAGGGGATGTTGCATCGTCTGCCGAATCTTTTCCTTTCATAGGGAGTGATTTTCGTGTCCAAGTTTGGTACTAATACCTTTAGGATTTTCCAAGTGTATAAAATCATGTATCTCTCCCGCCTACGTTCTAGGGAGTACAGGTTGAGGACCTTCAAGCGTTCCTAGTAACTGACGTGTTTTATCGCAGTTATGTGTGCCGTGAAGGCTCTCTGTACTTTTTCTAGGTCAGCAATTTCACCTGTTAGTGTGCAGCAATATTCCAGCCTAGATAGAACAAGCGACCTGAAGAGTGTCATCATGGGCTTGGCATCCCTAGTTTTGAAGGTTCTCATTATCCATCCTGCCATTTTTCTAGCAGATGCGATTGACACAATGTTATGGTCCTTGAAGGTGAGATCTTCTGACATGATCACTCCCAAGACTTTGACATAAGTTTTTCGCTCTATTTTGTGGTTGGATTTTGTTTTGTACTCTGATGAAGTTTTAATTTCCTCACGTTTTCCATATCGGAGTATTTGAAATTTCTCATCATTGAACTTCATATTGTTGTCTGCGGCCCGTTTAAAGATTTGGTTGATATCCGCCTGGAGTCTTGCAGTGTCTGCAATGGAGGACACTTATGCAAATCCGGGTGTCATCTGCAAAGGAAGACACTGAGCTGTGGCTTATATCGCTGTCTATGTCAGATATGAGGATGAGGAACAAGATGGGAGCGAGTACTGTGCCTTGTGGAACTGAGCTTTTCACCGTAGCTGCCTCAGACTTTACTCTGTTGACTACTACTTTTGTGTTCTATTTGTGAGGAAATTATAGATCCATCTACCAACTTTTCCTGTTATTCCTTTATCACGCATTTTGTGTGCTATTACACCATGGTCACACTTGTCATAGGCGCTTGCAAAGTCTGTGTATATTACATCTGCATTCTGTCTTCTAGAGCATCCAGAACCTTGTCATAGTGGTCCAGTAGTTAGGACAATCCGGAGCGACATGCTCTAAACCCGTGCTGCCCTGGGTTGTGTAACTGATGGGTATCTAGCTGGGTGGTGATCTTGCTTCTTAGAACCCTGTCAAAGATTTTTATGATATGGGACGTTAGCGCTATCGGTCTGTAGTTCTTTGCTATTGCTTTACTGCCACCTGTATGGAGTGGGGCTATGTCTGTTGTTTTTAGTAACTGTGGGACAACCCTAGTGTTCATGCTCCCTCTCCACAGGATGTTAAAAAGCACGTGAACAGGGGCTTCTTACAGTTCTTGATGAACACTGAGTTCCATGAGTCTGGTCCTGGGTCATGTTATACTCTTGAACACCATTAATTAATTGATGAAAGCTTGGCTACAATACTTCACGTAATATTATATCGCAAAGTACTTTATTATTAGCTAAGATAAAGTTGTTCGACTGTATATTATTATCTGTTATCACGTGAACAAAGTATTCACTCACAATTGTTATTGTAAATAATAATGCATAAGTTTGTTGGTTTAGTGTTTACTCTTTTTATAACAATAGTAATATGGTAGATTATTATTGGAATCTGTGTTCGGCAGTAATTGTGCAATTATCTTGATGTACAAGGTAAATGACCGGACGCTAGTTTACCTGCTGGCTTACTGCACCTGACCGACCCCATGTGGGGGCACACGCTCACTTTGTCAGGCAGTAGGTTCAGGCACGCTCACTTTGTCAGGCAGCAGGTTCAGGCACGCTCACTTTGTCAGGCAGCAGGTTCAGGCACGCTCCCCTTTGTCAGGCAGCAGGTTCAGGCACGCTCACTTTGTCAGGCAGCAGGTTCAGGCACGCTCACTTTGTCAGGCAGCAGGTTCAGGCACGCTCACTTTGTCAGGCAGCAGGTTCAGGCACGCTCATTTTTGTCAGGCAGCAGGTTCAGGCACGCTCCCCTTTGTCAGGCAGCAGGTTCAGGCACGCTCACTTTGTCAGGCGAGGTTCAGGCACGCTCATTTGTCAGGCAGCAGGTTCAGGCACGCTCACTTTGTCAGGCAGCAGGTTCAGGCACGCTCACTTTGTCAGGCAGCAGGTTCTGGCACGTCACTTTGTCAGGCAGCGGGTTTTCAGGCACGCTCACTTTGTCGGGGCAGCAGGTTCAGGCCGCTCACTTTGTCAGGCAGCAGGTTCAGGCACGTCACTTTGTCAGGCAGCAGGTTCAGGCACGCTCACTTTGTCAGGAAAGCGGGTTTTTCAGGCACGCTCACTTTGTCAGGCAGCAGGTTCAGGCACGCTCACTTTGTCAGGCAGCAGGTTCAGGCACGTCACTTTGTCAGGCAGCAGGTTCAGGCACGCTCACTTTGTCAGGCAGCAGGTTCAGGCACGCTCACTTTGTCAGGCAGCAGGTTCAGGCACGCTCACTTTGTCAGGCAGCAGGTTCAGGCACGCTCACTTTGTCAGGCAGCAGGTTCAGGCACGCTCACTTTGTCAGGCAGCAGGTTCAGGCACGCTCACGGGGGTCAGGCGCAGGTTCAGGACGCTCACTTTGTCAGGCAGTAGGTTCAGGCACGCTCACTTTGTCAGGCAGTAGGTTCAGGCACGCTCACTTTGTCAGGCAGCAGGTTCAGGCACGCTCACTTTGTCAGGCAGCAGGTTCAGGCACGCTCACTTTGTCAGGCAGTAGGTTCAGGCACGCTCACTTTGTCAGGCAGCAGGTTCAGGCACGCTCACTTTGTCAGGCAGTGGGTTTTCAGGACGCTCACTTTGTCAGGCAGCAGGTTCAGGCACGCTCACTTTGTCAGGCAGCAGGTTCAGGAAAACGCTCACTTTGTCAGGCGGTTAGGTTCAGGCACGCCCCTTTTTGTCAGGGGTAGGTTCAGGCACGCTCACTTTGTCAGGCAGTAGGTTCAGGCACGCTCACTTTGTCAGGCGGTAGGTTAGGCACGCTCACTTTTTTAGGCAGTAGGTTCAGGCCGCTCACTTTGTCGGGGCGGTAGGTTCAGGCACGCCCCACTTTGTCCGGCGGTGGGTTTCAGGCACGCTCACTTTGTCAGGCAGTAGGTTCAGGCACGCTCACTTTGTCAGGCAGCAGGTTCAGGCACGCTCACTTTGTCAGGCGGCAGGTTCAGGCACGCTCACTTTGTCAGGCGGTAGGTTCAGGCACGCTCACTTTGTCAGGCAGTAGGTTCAGGCACGCTCACTTTGTCAGGCAGCAGGTTCAGGCACGCTCACTTTGTCAGGCAGCAGGTTCAGGCACGCTCACTTTGTCAGGCGGCAGGTTCAGGCACGCTCACTTTGTCAGGCGGTAGGTTCAGGCACGCTCACTTTGTCAGGCAGTAGGTTCAGGCACGCTCACTTTGTCAGGCAGCAGGTTCAGGCACGCTCACTTTGTCAGGCAGTAGGTTCAGGCACGCTCACTTTGTCAGGCAGTAGGTTCAGGCACGCTCACTTTGTCAGGCGGTAGGTTCAGGCACGCTCACTTTGTCAGGCAGCAGGTTCAGGCACGCTCACTTTGTCAGGCAATAGGTTCAGGCACGCTCACTTTGTCAGGCAGCAGGTTCAGGCACGCTCACTTTGTCAGGCAGCAGGTTCAGGCACGCTCACTTTGTCAGGCAGCAGGTTCAGGCACGCTCACTTTGTCAGGCAGCAGGTTCAGGCACGCTCACTTTGTCAGGCAGCAGGTTCAGGCACGCTCACTTTGTCAGGCAGCAGGTTAGGCACGCTCACTTTGTCAGGCAGCGGGTTCAGGCACGCCACTTTGTCAGGCAGCAGGTTCAGGCACGCTCACTTTGTCAGGCAGAGGTTCAGGCACGCTCACTTTGTCAGGCAGCAGGTTCAGGCACGCTCACTTTGTCAGGCAGCAGGTTCAGGCACGCTCACTTTGTCAGGCAGCAGGTTCAGGCACTCAGCCGTGAACACAAGTATTCCTGGCGCTTTAGAATATTTCTTAGTCTCTTCCATAGGACAATGTAGAGTATCTCTTAGCAGATAACTAGTTCACATAATCTTGCGGAATAATTCAAGAAGTCTCTCTTGGTTATTACGAGTTCTGGTTTTACTTCTGGGATTATTATTGCTGGTTCTGGTTTTACTTCTGGGATTATTATTGCTGGTTCTGGTTTTACTTCTGGGATTATTATTACGGGTTCTGGTATTACTTCTGGGATTATTACGGGTTCTGGTATTACTTCTGGGATTATTTTTACGGGTTCTGGTATTACTTCTGGGATTATTATTACGGGTTCTGGTATTACTTCTGGGATGTCCTTTTCTGTAGTACATAAATTTATATGTATAAAGGACTTGATTATTATATTTTCAAAGAAATAGAAATTAAAGATTGAAGTATTTTATTTTTTGAGTCTTTATTCTCCCACGAAAAAGAAGTTAATAATTTGTTGCTAGTAAAAAGTTACCTTAAATCAATCATATTTAAATAAGTGGTCGTCATCAACCAAGGTAACTTGGAACTAAGTACAATGGGCATGTCATTTATCGCCTTTTCGAAGTCATTTGGCGCCAGAATAATATCAGATGGATTTGTGTCTACCAAATTCTTTGTCACTCTTATAAAAAAAATCATTTAGGTCTTCGTCTGTCGGTCTGGTTATCGGCTCGCTGAAAACCGAGTCATGTTGAGACTTGTGTAGCTCACTATTTCCTTGTTGTCATCTGTGTAGGACCCATCTTGCTTAAGTAGAGGCCCAATACTGGATGTTGTTCTTGACTTTGATTTGGCATTAGGCATAAGACAAGAAATACTTTGGGTTTCTTTCAGTTTCATTTATGGCTTTTAGTTCTTACCGCATTTCTTGACTCCTGTAAGATTCCTTTAGCATTGGCCTCTTCTAGCTGCTCTGATATTCTCTGCCTTCGCTTTAATTGGTAGCGCCTTTCTCTTTCTAGTTTACATCTCCCTCTTTTCCTTAAGGGACTATGCCTTGAGTATACCTCAAGTGCCACACAGTTAATTTGTTCTAGACATAGGTTGGGATCCGTGTTGCTGGGTTTATCTTCCCAGTTTATATCATTTAGGACTTGGTTTATCTTCCCAGTTTATATCATTTAGGACTTGGTTTATCTTCCCAGTTTATATCATTTAGGACTTGGTTTATCTTCCCAGTTTATATTTATTTAGGACTTGGTTTATCTTCCCCAGTTTATATCATTTAGGACTTGGTTTATCTTCCCAGTTTATATCATTTAGGACTTGGTTTATCTTCCCAGTTTATATCATTTAGGACTTGGTTTATCTTCCCAGTTTATATCATTTAGGACTTGGTTTACTTAGTCCCATCTTATGTTTTTTTAAAGTCATTGTTGTTATTTTTTCTAATAGTTTTATCAGTATTATTATTATTATTATTATTACTCTCGTTTCTTTATATTCATGGAGAGTCTCTAAACCAGTATGGGCGTCACATTACACTGTTTACTCAACAAGTTTGTATACGAGGGTGTGGTGTATAGTGTATACGAGGGTGTGGTGTATAGTGTATAGTGTATACGAGGGTGTGGTGTATAGTGTATAGTGTATACGAGGGTGTGGTGTATAGTGTATAGTGTATACGAGGGTGTGGTTTATAGTGTATAGTGTATACGAGGGTGTGGTGTATAGTGTTTTTCGAGGGTTTTGGTGATGTGTATAGTGTATACGGGGTGTGGGGGTATAGTGTTTTCTGTATACGAGGGTGTGGTGTATTGTGTATAGTGTATACGAGGGTGTGGTGTTATAGTGTATTAGTGTATACGAGGGTGTGGTGTATAGTGTATACGAGGGTGTGGTGTATAGTGTATAGTGTATACGAGGGTGTGGTGTATAGTGTATAGTGTATACGAGGGTGTGGTGTATAGTGTATAGAACTTGGAGTAAATTGGTTACTGTGTCGGTCTTTATGTTATGATTGATAATTTGTTGATTATTTGTTGTTGCCACTGTAATACCCCCATTTCTGCCACCACTAAACCCCTACCACCACTAACACTACCACCACGACCACCACCATACCACCCCCGCCACTTTTACCCCAATCACTACCCCAATTAACATTACCACACCTACCCCGTCAAACTATACTATTTACACCCCCACTACCACCATCCACACTCACCACTTCACCACTACCACCACTACCACCAAATACTACCACTACCACCACAACTGCCCTTATCCCATCACCACCACCACACCATACCACCACAATAACACCATCATTTCACCACCCTCACGGGCCACCCCTACCACCACCGCTACCATCACCACCTACCACTACCAACCACTCCCCCCACTACCCGCCCCCACCCAATACCACCACCACTACCACCACCACCAAAATACCACCACATCAAAACTACCACCAAAACTACCACCTCCTTTCAACCACTCCCACCACTGCCACCACCACTACCCCGAAAACTACCACCACCACCACTACCACCGCTATCACCACTACCACCATTTTCAAACACTACCACCATCATTTATCAAGATCCAACCTTTCATCACCTCCACAGTCACCCGCACCACCACCACCAACACCACACCTTCATCACAACTACATCTAGCCCTCACCACTTACCCCCCAGCCATCACCACCTGTACCACCACCCACCACCCCAGCGCCAGCACCACAATCAGCCCCCATCATCCCAACATCACCACACCAATCAGCATCACCTGCAGCATCACCACTACCACCTAGCACCACCACCACTACCCACCTCCACACATACGCTGACAGACAAGCAAGTGGTTCACTGCTCCGCGTATAACTCGGTGTTACGCTGACAGACAAGCAAGTGGTTCACTGCTCCGCGTATAACTGGGTTACACTGACAGAAAGCAAGTGGTTCATGCCTCCGCAGTATAACTCGGGTTACGCTGACAGACAAGCAAGTGGTTCACTGCTCCGCAGTATAACTCGGGTTACACTGACAGACAAGCAAGTGGTTCACTGCTCCGCAGTATAACTCGGGTTACGCTGACAGACAAGCAAGTGGTTCACTGCTCCGCAGTATAACTCGGGTTACACTGACAGACAAGCAAGTGGTTCACTGCTCCGCAGTATAACTCGGGTTACACTGACAGACAAGCAAGTGGTTCACTGCTCCGCAGTATAACTCGGGTTACACTGACAGACAAGCAAGTGGTTCACTGCTCCGCAGTATAACTCGGGTTACGCTGGCAGACAGCAAGTGGTTCACTGCTCGCAGATAACTCGGGTTACGCTGGCAGACAAGCAAGTGGTTCACTGCTCCGCAGTATAACTCGGGTTACGCTGGCAGACAAGCAAGTGGTTCACTGCTCCGCAGTATAACTCGGGTTACGCTAAACGAATCTTTGTAAAAAATATTTGGTTATTATTTTTTGTTTACTGTACGTGTTGAATTCCAATTGCACTGAATTATTTTGCTCCCTTTCTAATTGGTGTGCACTTCTGATATTGTGTGTCACTTCTGGTATCTGGTGTTACACTGTCTGCAATAGTGGTGCATTTCTGTTATATGGTTATGCAACAAGCAATGTGTTCACTCTCCTGTATTGGTGTTGCACTGCTGTACGTGTGGTGCACTGCCCCTGTATTGGGTCGCACTTTCTAGATGTGTGTGCACTGTTCAGTATATGGGTAGTGCACTTTCACTGTCCGCAGTTCTCGGGTTAGTGGACAGCATAGCAATTGTGTTCACTTTCCCGATATACTCGGGTTACACTGTCCTATCATTGTGTCTTCACTCTCTATGGTTGCTGACTGAAACGTTCATCTGTGTCGCATTATCTTTAACTGTCGTCAAGCACTTTCATGTTGTATATCTGCACTACTAAATGTGGTTCACTTCGCTATAATTGTGTGTCACTTTCTATACAAGTGTGTGCACTCTCGCAGTATATTGGGTTGTGCAGCAGGCAATTGTGGTCACTGCCCAGTATAATGTTGTGTAGCGCATGTTCACTGCTGGTTTGGGTTACGTGACAACTTCAATGGTTCTGCTTCCGCATTTGGTTCCTGCACAAGCAATGTGGTTCACTGTTCCCAGTATATGGGTTGCACTGACAATATGCAGTGGTTCACTTTCTATATTTATAAGTTCCTTTGTATATTTTGTTGCATTTTTTGTGTTGCTGTACGTTTAATTTCCATTGTCACTGATCTTATTTGTCGTCCTTTCTATATTGTGTGTGCACTTTCTGTATTGTGTGTGCACTTTCTGTATTGTGTGTGCACTTTCTGTATTGTGTGTGCACTTTCTGTATTGTGTGTGCACTTTCTGTATTGTGTGTGCACTTTCTATATTGTGTGTGCACTTTCTGTATTGTGTGTGCACTTTCTATATTGTGTCTGCACTTTCTGTATTGTGTGTGCACTTTCTATATTGTGTGTGCACTTTCTATATTGTGTGTGCACTTTCTATATTGTGTCTGCACTTTCTATGTTGTGTCTGCACGTTCTATATTGTGTGTGCACTTTCTATATTGTGTCTGCACTTTCTATGTTGTGTCTGCACTTTCTATATTGTGTGTGCACTTTCTATATTGTGTCTGCACTTTCTATGTTGTGTCTGCACTTTCTGTATTGTGTCTGCACTTTCTATATTGTGTGTGCACTTTCTATATTGTGTGTGCACTTTCTATATTGTGTGTGCACTTTCTATATTGTGTGTGCACTTTCTATATTGTGTCTGCACTTTCTATATTGTGTGTGCACTTTCTATATTGTGTGTGCACTTTCTATATTGTGTGTGCACTTTCTATATTGTGTCTGCACTTTCTATATTGTGTCTGCACTTTCTATATTGTGTTTTGCACTTTCTATATTGTGTGTGCGCTTTCTATATTGTGTGTGCACTTTCTATATTGTGTCTGCACTTTCTATATTGTGTCTGCACTTTCTATATTGTGTGTGCACTTTCTATATTGTGTGCACTTTCTATATTTGTGTTGCACTTTCTATATTGTGTGTGCACTTTCTATATTGTGTGTGCACTTTCTATATTGTGTGTGCACTTTCTATATTATGTGTGCACTTTCTATATTGTGCTGCACTTTCTATATTGTGTGTGCACTTTCTATATTTGTGGGGCACTTTCTATATTATGTGTGCACTTTCTATATTGTGTCTGCACTTTCTATATTGTGTGTGCACTTTTCTATATTATGTGTGCACTTTCTATATTGTGTCTGCACTTTCTATATTGTGTGTGCACTTTCTATATTGTGTGTGCACTTTCTATATTATGTGTGCACTTTCTATATTGTGTCTGCACTTTCTATATTGTGTGTGCACTTTCTATATTGTGTCTGCACTTTCTATATTGTGTGTGCACTTTCTATATTGTGTCTGCACTTTCTATATTGTGTGTGCACTTTCTATATTGTGTGTGCACTTTCTATATTATGTGTGCACTTTCTATATTGTGTGTGCACTTTCTGCGCCGACTTATTATTTTGTTTCCAAGAATTGTGGTATTTTTTTCTGTGTTGAGCGTAGCTCTGCATGTAGTATATTCTCATTTGTGGGTTTGTCTTCCTTAGGTAACGACAGCTCAGGATTTTACTGATACTCTTCGCGTTGACCGACTATAACCATTGTTTTGATTTCTTTGAGTCTGGTAATTAAGCTGAAAGATATGGTAATATAAGTAATCAGAAGAATGGATAGAGACTGGAACCGTGAACCATGCACACAACAGCTTCAAATATGTAACGCACTCAGCCACGTTGGATAATCTTACTACCAGCGTTGGGCTTTCTATATGCATGGACCATGGTTCGAATCCTCATTCATTCATGTGTTCGTTGACAGTCATGCATTGTAACATGAATATATGGTAATGTATATTAATATAATATAACTAATATAATCTCAGCTAACGCTCCCTTGCCAAACATAGCCTAATTGAAACTAAAAAATATTATGTCTGAAAAACAATGGAAAGTACAGAAATGAACGACGGGCAACTGTACAAATATTGTATGCTCGAACAGGAGAACAAAACGGTTAATGGTGGTTGATTCTCATTGCTTGATGCAGCAAAATCATAGTGTGTGATAAATACGACACAAAACTTTAGCTAACCTTTGGGTCCAACCATTATAACTGTAATTTGTTTATTAAGATATGAAGGTTTTGGGAATATAACATTGTTTTAGAAGTCAAACGGTTTCTGGTTTATGTGATAGTGTGTCATTCTGCTTATAACAATGGAACACCAGACGGATACTGGACGGTGCTCTGGAAGGTGCTCATGATGGTTTCTGAAGGGTATTCATAAAGGGGTGTTCCTGAGGGGTTTCTGCAGGGTGTCCCAGGGGTTGTTCTGGAGGTGCCATGAGTGTGTTTTGAAGGTGTGTCTGGAGGGCGTTTCTGAGAGATGTTGCTGGAGGGTTTTCCTGGAAGGCTTTCCTGGAGGGTGTTTCTGGAGGGTGTTTCTGGAGGGTGTTCCTGGAGGGTGTTTCTGCAGGGTGTTCCAGGAGGGTGTTTCTGGAGGGTGTTTCTGGAGGGTGCTCCTGGAGAGTATTCATGAAGGGTGTTCCTGGAGGGTGTTTCTGGAAGGTGTTCCTGGAGGGTGTTCCTGGAGGGGCTCCTGGAGGGTGTTCTGGAGGGTGTTCTAGATGGGAGGGTGTTCCTGGAGGGTATTCTGAGGGTGCTCCTGGAGGGTGTTCTGGAGGGTGTTCTGGAGGGTGCTCCTGGAGGGTGTTCCTGGAGGGTGTTCCTGGAGGGTGCTCCTGGAGGGTGTTCCTGGAGGGTGTTCCTGGAGGGTGTTCCTGGAGGGTGTTTCTGGAGTGTTCCTGGAGGTGTTCCTGGAGGGTGTTCCTGGAGGGTGTTCTTGGACGGTGTCCTGGAGGTGTTCTGGACGATGTTCCTGGAGGGGCTCTGGAGGGTGTTCCTGGAGGTGTTCCTGGAAGGGTGTTTCTGGAGGGTTTTTCTGGACGGTGTTCCTGGAGGGTGTTCCCTGAGAAAGGGGTGTTCCTGGAGGGTGTTCCTGGAGGTGTTCCTGGAGGGTGTTCTGGAGAGTGTTCCTGGAGGGTTTCTGGAGGTATTCCTGGAGGGTGTTCTGGAGGGTGTTCCTGGAGGGGTTCTGGACGTGTTCCTGGAGGTGTACCTGACGGGTTTCTGGAGAGTGTTCCTGGAGGGTGTTTTTGGAGGGTGTTTCTGGAGAGTGTTTCCTGGAGGTGGGTTCTGGGGGTATTGGAGGGTGTTCCTGGAGGGTGTCCTGGAGGGTGTTCTGGAGAGTGTTACCTGGAGGGTTTTTCTGGAGGTGTTCCTGGAGGGTGTTTTTGGTGTTTCTAGAGGGTGTTTCTGGAGAGTGTTCCTGGAGGGTGGTTCTGGAGGGTATTCCTGGAGGGTGTTCCAGGAGGGTGTCTCTGGAGGGTGTTCCTGGAGGGCGTTCCTGGAGGGTGTCTCTGGAGGGTGTTCCTGGAGGGTGTTTCTGGTAGGGTTTCCTAGAGTGTGTTTCGGAGAGTGTGTTCTGGAGGGGGGTTCTGGAGGGTGTTCTGGAGGGTTTTCCAGAGGAGTGTCTCTGGAGGGTGTTCCTGGAGGGTGTTCCTGGGGGTGTGTCTCTGGAGGGTGTTCCTGGAGGGTGTTTCCTGGAGGGTGTTCCTGGAGGGTGTTCCTGGAGGGTGTTTCTGGAGGGTGTTCCTGGAGGGTGTTTCTGGAGGGTGTTCCTGGAGGGTGTTCCTGGAGGGTGTTTCTGGAGGGTGTTCTTGGGGTGTTTCTGGAGGGTGTTCTGGAGGGTTTCCGGGAAAGGGTGTTTCTGGAGGGTGTTCTGTAGGGTGTTCTGGAAGGTGTTCTGGGGGGTGTTTCCTGTAGGGTTTTTCCCTGGAGGGTTTTCTGGGGGTGTTTCTGGAGGTGTTTCTTGGAGGGTGTTCTGGAGGGTGTTGTTGGAGGGTGTTTCTGGAGGGTGTTCCTGGAGGGTGTTCTGGTAGGGTATTCCTGGAGGGTTTTCTGGAGGGTTTTCCTGTAGGGTGTTTCTGGATGGTGTTCCTGGAGGGTGTTCCTGGAGGGTTTCTGGAAGGTGTTCTTGGAGGGTGTTTCTGGAGGGTGTTGTTGGAGTTTGTAGTTTCTGGAGGTGTTTCTGGAGGGTGTTTCTGGAGGGTATTCCTGTAGGGTGTTTCTGGAGGGTGTTTCTGGAGGGTGTTTCTGGAGGGTGTTTCTGGAGGGTGTTCCTGGAGGGTGTTCCTGGAGGGTGTTGCTGGAAGGGTTGTGGGTTTCTGGAGGGTGTTGCTGGAAGTGGTATTTCGTGTACGGTGTTCTGGAGGGTGTTGCTGGAAGGTGTTCTGGAGGGTGTTTCTGGGGGGTCGTTTTTTTGGAGGGTTTTCCCGTGTAGGGTGTTCATGGAGGGTGTTTCGGGAAAAGGGTGTTTCTGGAGGGTGTTTCTGGAGGATGTTCCTGGAGGGTGTTGCTGGAGGGTGTTCCTGGAGGGTGTTGCTGGAAAGTGTTCGTGGAGGGTGTTCGTGGAGGGTGTTCCTGGAGGGTGTTGCTGGAAAGTGTTCGTAGAGGGTGTTCCAGGGGATAACGCCACCGAGGCCCCGTCCAGGCTCAGGCTTCTTATCACTAAAGTTGACGAGGAAATGTCCTCTATGAACGTGAAATGGATATTCATATTTTTCATGTAATGTGTAGATGACTTGAAGCATTTTTATTTTTTCCACCGAGACGACATATTTGTTTATTATTCATGTTGTGATTCTTTACCTGGAATATATTTGCTGGTGCATTATTTTTTTTGTAAATATTTACGAGAGTATAAAAAAGTTGGTTGGTGTGTGTAGCTGCTAATGCCAGATGGAACAAGACTGTAGTGGGGCGGTGTATCACTGACTTCTGTCAGTATATCTGACAGGATTTTGGTTTCAGTAAATATAAAATGTTGCAATACTGGTGATAACACCTACGCTGCTTCCTTAGAAGGTGGGAAAATGGGGGGGGGAGGGGGCGGGTGGGGGAAGGGCGCACTCGAGGCCGGGCCCCGGGGCCGGAACCCGGGGAGAAAAAAAATCTCGGAATTCACAGTGAGATAGTGAAAACAAATGTTGATTTAAATTTTTACTGATGGTAGTAATGGCGGTGAAACCATACTTTTTAAAGAAGGGAAGGGGGTGAGGGAGGGAAAGCAGGGGAAAAACCCTGGGTCAGATGCCCAAAAAAGTCCAGCTTCGGTCATCTTATAAATCCGGCCAAAACATTTGCCCTTTTTTTGAAAACTAAACCTAACCAACCTAACCAAACCTAACCAACCTAACCAAACCTAACCTAACTTCCCCAAACCCTAACCTTGCCCCTTTAAACCTTTGAAGATTTTCGAAAATTTTAAACACCCCGGGAGCCGGCCATGCGCCGGTCATCCGGCTTGCATATCCCCGGGTGTTGCGCGGGGACCCCGCTGCCCTACTACCCTTTCACAGCCTGTTGATCTGGCACCTGTCGAGGAACTTTTTTCCATTTTCCCTCTTGAAGGCTTCTAACTTGTTCCCCCGGTTTTCTGATCTTTTGGTAAGATTTAAATAGCGGCCCCCGGATGTTATACAGTGTTCCTTATTGTCCCCCACCGACCCCTGCTCCTCACTGGGTTTTATTTTACACATCCTCCCTAACTCTCCTCCAGTATGTTGTTTTGGCAGTGTGCAATTTGGGGACCGGGCCCCTCGAACTTTCCGGTAAAATTTTTCATGTATTCTTCCCTGCTCCAATGGTAGGGGGTCACATCAAAGTTTGGTTTTAGGGGGAGTCACTTCAAGAGTTTATGTAAGGTAGTCACATTAAGAGTTAATGTAGGGGACATATATCAAATTTGGGTTGGGGGGGACGTCACATCAAAAGTTTGGTGTAGGCAACGTCACTTAAAAGAGTTTGGTTTGGGAACGTCAAAACAAGAGTTAGGTGTAGGGGACTACGACAAGATTTAGTTTTAGGGGATCACTCAAGAGTTGGGTGTGGGGAACGTCACATCAGATTGGGAGGGACGTCACGACGGGGAAAATCCCGGGACAAAAACAACAAAGTTTAGGTGTAGGGAACGCCAAAACAAGATTTGGGTAGGGGGTCACATCAAAGGTAGGTTCCGGGGACCACTCAATTTTGTGTGGGGGATCACATCAAGGTTTTAGGTGTGGGGGACGAAATCAAGATTAAAGGTGTAGGGGGTACATAAAGGAAAGGTGCAGGGGACGTCACATATGATTGGGTGCAGGGGCCGCCATCAAGAAAGGTTTTGGGGGGACGTCACTCTGAGTTAGGTAAGGGAAGGGACGTTTCATAAGTTGAAAATGCGGGACAAACAGGAAAGGGTAGGAAAGATGTTTTTGTAAGGGCCCCCTTCAAACAATCTTTCCACTTTCCCTGTGATGCCCCGACCTTTCAACTCTTAGTGAAAAGCCCTTTCCCTTACCTAACTCATGGGGAATAATGCCCGGCAGAAACCCTGGTGTGTGAGGGTTTTTAGAGTGAGAGAAAGCAGGTGGCTGTTGCAAACAACGAGCTTCGGATGAGGCAAAAGAACATTACGGGGAAAGGGCAAAAAAAAACCCGGGGTTTAAGACTGGACATGCTGAAGACCTAGGGGATTTTGTTTACACATGAGTAGGTGGTGGATTTTTACCCTTTATGTAGGTGGGAGATGCTTTTAAAATGTTTTTGGGGTGAGATTTTACTAGTAGTACTTTTGGTGAGATGCTTAAACGTATGGGGGTGAGATTTTTACATATGTATGAGGTGATGAGATGTTTTACCCAGTTTTAGGTGGGAGATTTTTACAAGATTAGGTGGGGGATGTTTACCAGTAGAAAAGGTGGTGAGAAACGTAGTAGGCGGATGTTTTCCAAGAGTGTGAGAAGGGGGACAGTTTGCGAAAACCAGTATGTCCCCCCCCTTTCCTGGCCGCCCCCGCGGGGGCGGTTCCCCGGCCCCGGGCCCCCGGTTGCGGTTAACGATCAACCTGTTTGTACCCCGCCCCTGCCCAACCATGCACTTCAGCTGGCCATTTGGAAAGTTTTTAAGAATTTTTCCAAATTCACTCTTAAAAAAAAGTCAGGGGGTTTTTGGGAATCTCCGTAATGCTTTTGGGGTTTAAGAGGAGTGGTCCCTTTTCATTATGAGAAACCGTTGATTTTTTGGGGAAAATAATTAAAGTGAAAATTTAAATAAAAAAGGGAAATTAATTTAAAAAGTAATTCAGTTTTAATAAAAAATTAATATAAAAAATACAAAAATAATTATATATATTAATTTATTGTTATTGCTATTATTACATTAATTTTACCACTGCTATAATTACTGTTACTAATTATATTCTTACTACTACTCTATTGCTTCAACAACTAATACTTAACTACTACTAATACTACTGTTTCTTCTTCTATATCGAGCGTGGTAGGCTTCCCTGACTCGCTAGCTGCCTGTTGCTTGTAATTCCTTCTCTGACTCGTGATCTCCAGCCATCAGTACAACATTCACCATGCTAGTGCATGGCGCTACATTATTCATGCATAACATAAGTAAATTGGTCCTCATATGAAGGTTACTCCACGATAAGAATTTCAATACAGGCATTCTTCCATTCACCTAAAGTAGACACCTGTCCCATCGTGTGTGCCAGGTCAGTCAAACAAGCCGAGTGGCAGCTGAGCAGGGTAACAATCCAGACAAGTGGATACATAGAAGGATGGCTGTGTGTGTGTGTGTGTGTGTGTGTGCGTGTGTGTGTGTGTGTTTGTTTGTTTGTTTGTGTGTGTGTGTTTGTTTGTGTGTGTGTGTGTGTGTGTTGTTTTTGTGTGTGTGTGTATGTGTGTGTTTGTTTGTGTGGGGGTGTGTGTGTGTGTGTGTGTGTTTGTGTGTGGGTGTGTGTGTGTGGTGTGTGTGTG
Organism: Cherax quadricarinatus; assembly: GCF_026875155.1. Lineage (NCBI taxonomy): Eukaryota > Metazoa > Arthropoda > Malacostraca > Decapoda > Parastacidae > Cherax > Cherax quadricarinatus. Next base: position 78,332,285 of record NC_069401.1, on the reverse strand, counting down.
TGGTTTGTGTGTGTGGTGTGTGTTGTGTTTGTGTGTGTGTGTGTTTGGGGTGTGGTGGATGTGTTTGGTGTTTTTTTGTTTGTGTGTGTGTGGTGTGTGTGTGTGTGTGTGTGTTTTGCTGTTGTGTTGTGTGTGTGTGTGTGTGTGTTGTGTGTGTGTGGTGTGTTGTGTGTGTTGTGTGTGTGTGTTGTGTTGTGGGGGTGTGTGTGGTGTGTGCTGTTGGTGTGTGTGTGTGTGTGTGTGGTGTATATGTGTGTGTGTGTTGTGTGTGTGTGTGCGTGAGTGTGTGTTTGTGTGTGTGGTGGTTGGTGTGTGTGTGTGTGTGTGCTGGTGTGTGTGGTGTGTGTGTGTGTGTGTGTAGTGTGTGTGTGGTGTGTGTGTGTGGTGTGTACGTTTTTTGTGTGTGTGTGTGTGTGTGGTGGTGTGTGGTGTGTGGTGTACGTGTGTGTGTGTGTGTGTGTGTGTGTGTGTTGTGTGTGTGGTGTGTGTGTGTGTGTGTGTGTGTGGGGTGTGTACGGTGTGTGTGTGTGTGTGTTTGTGGTGTACGGTGTGTGTGTGTGTGTGCTGTGTGTGGGTTGTGTGTGTGTGTGTGTGTGTGTGTGTGTGTACGTGTGTGTGTGTGTGTGCGCTGTGTGGTGTGTGGTGTGCTGTGTGTGTGTGTGTGTGTGTGTGTGTGTGTGTGTGTGTGTGTGGTGTTGTGTGTGTGCGTTTTTGGTGTGTGTGTGTTGTGTGTTGTAGCAGATAACTGTTTTCATTTAAGAAAAATTGAATAAAAGGGTTGATAATGTCAGTTTTTGTAAGGGGGTTGGAAAATCTAACTTTCACACCCCAGCCACACACACACACACCACCACCACCACACATACACACATACACACCCCAACACACCACACCACAACACCCCCCCCCCCCCCCCCCCACACCCACACACACCACACACCACACCCCACACACAAACCACACACAAAAATCATAACAGTTCCACCACCACCAACACCCACAACACCACCCACACCCACCACACCCCCAACACACACCCCACACAACCCCACATAACATTTCACAACCACCACCACACACCCACACACCAACACCACACAAACCACACACAAAACTCATAACATTTCCCCACACCCCCCACACACACACAACACAACACACACACACACACACACACACACACACAAAGTGAGTCTCGCCCCTGAAAACCACAATTGGTGAGTACACAACACAAAACCACACACACACACAACACGCACACCACACAACACATCTTTAACAGTATCACACCCATTTTTTTGGGTGTGGGGTGGTTGTGACTTTTGGGGGTTTTTTTTGGGGGGGTTTTGGTGTTTTTTTTTTTTGTTTGTTGGTTGTGGGGGTGTTTGTTTGTTTGTTTTGTTTCGGGGGGAAAAAAAAAAAATTTTTTGGTTGAAATTTTTTCCCCCCCCGGGGGCCCCCCCCCCCCCCCCCCCCCCCCCCCCCCCCCCCCCCCCCCCCCCCCCCCCCCCCCCCCCCCCCCTTTTTTTAAAAAAAAAAAAAAAAAAAAAAAAAAAAAAATTTAAAGTGGGGGGGGCCCCCCCCCCCCCCCCCCCTTTTTTTTTGTTGAAACCCCAAAAAACCCCCCCCCCCCTTCCCCCCCAAATTTAAAAAAAAAAAAACCCCCCAAAAAAAAAAACCCCAAAAAAAATTAAAAAAAACCCCCCAAAAAAAAAAAAAAAAAAAAAAAAAAAAAAGGGTAAAGAAAAAAAAAAAAAAAAAAAAAAAAAAAACCCCCCAAACCCAAAAAAAAAAAAAAAAAAAAAAAAAAAAAAAACCCCCCCCCCCCCCCCCACACACCAAAACCCCACACACACACCCCAAAACACCCCACACACAAAAAACAAAAAATACCAGCCCCAAAAACAAAAACACACACCCCCCACCCCCCCCACACAAACACACAAACAAACACACCCAAAAACACACACACCAAACACCCCAAAACCCCAACACACACACAACACACCCACACCCCACAACCCCACAAAAAACACACCCCACACACACCACACACACCCACCCCCCCCCCAACCACCCACACACAAACCCCCCACACCCCACCCCCACACCCCACCCACACCCCCACCCCCCCAAAAACCCCCCCCCCCCCCCCCCCCCCCCCACACACACACCACACACACAACCCCACCCCCCAAACCCATAAGTATACACACCACACACACACACACAACACACACCACACACAAAACAAACACAAAAACAAAACCCCAACCACACACCAAAAAACACACACACACACACCACACACCACACACACACCCACACCACCCACCCACCACAAAAAACACACCACACCACACAACCCACACACACACACACCTACAACCACACACACACACACACACACACACACAAACCCAACAACACAAAAACCCAACCACACAACCACCCAAACACACACACAACACAAAAACCAACCACCAACACACACACACCACCCCAACCACCACCCACCCACACAACCCACACCCCACCCCCACCCACACACAACACAACAACACACCCCGCCCCCCCCACACACAACAACCCACCCCCACACAAAAAAACACACCCCCCACCCCACCACCCCCCCCCCCCCCCCCCCCCCCCCCAAAAACCAAAAACCCACACCCAAAAACCACACCCCACACACAACACCCCACAAAACCCCACCCAACACACACCACACACCCCCCACAACACACACACACAACCCAAAACCACACCCACACCACACCACACCACCACCACACACCACCACAACACCCACACCACCACACACCCACCCCACCCCCACACACACAACCACCACCAAAAACCCCCACCCCCCCCCACACCCCCCCCCCCCCCCCCCCCCCCCCACACCCCCCCCACCCCCACCACACACACAAACCCCACAAAACCACAAAAAACCACCCCAACCACCAACACCCAAACACACCACCACACAACACCCCCCCAAACCCCACAAAAAACACACCAACCCCAACACACACAAAACACCACAACACCACACCCAAACACACACACCACCACACCACACCACCACACACAACACACACACCACACACACACACACACACAACACACCACACACACAACACAAACAACACACACCCCCCAAAACAACACACCCCAACCAAAAATCACACACCACCCCCCAACACACACCCCAAACACAACCACAACAAAAACACCCCACACAAACACTAAACAATCAAACACCACCACAACACACACCACATCCTAACAGTACACACACCAGCCAAAACACACACCCACCCCCCCCCCCCACACAACACAACACACCCACACACACACAAACCACCCCACAAAAACACACCACACCCACACACACACACACACCAACCACACACAACAATTCATACAGTTCACACACCAGCCACACACACACACAACCACCACCACACACACACACACACACACACACACACACACACCACCCCCCCCAAACACAACACACACACCCCACAAACAACACACACCGCCACACACACACACCACACACAACACCACACACACACACAAAACCACACACCCAACCCCAACACAACAAACCGCCCCAAACCCACAAAAACACACACACACACACACACAACACACACCACACAACCACAAAACATACACCACCCACCACACACACACACAAAACACACCACCACACACACCCACACACACACACACACCCCAAACACAACAACACACACCAAAAACACAAACAAACACCCCACACACCACACCACATCATAACAGTATCACACACCAGCCACACCACACACACACCCCCAACACAAAACCACACACCCAACCAAAAATTACACACACCACACACACCCCCACCACACACACACACACCACACCCCAAAACACACACAACACACACACACAACCCCACACAACACACACCACCACAAAACACACACCCCCACAAAAACCACACACCCACACACACACACACACACACCAACACAACACCACACACAACACACACACACACACACACACCACACACACAAACACAACAAACACACACACACACACACAAACACCCCCACCAACCACAACACACACACAACACAAACCAAAACCACACACCACCACACACACCACACCCCAAAAACACACACACACACACACACACACACACACACAAAACACACACAACAAAACCATAACAGATCACCCCCAGACCACACAAAACCCCCACACACCACACACACAACACACACACACCACAACAACACCAACACACAAAAAAAATCATAACAGTATCACACCCCCACCCAAAAACCCACACACACACCACACACACCACACACCACCACACACACAACACACCACAACAAAACACACAAAACAAAATACACACACCAAAAAACAAAAACCACCAACACACACAACCACAAACACAAACACACACACACACACACACACACACCACACACACAAAAACAAACAAAACCACACACCCCCCACCCACACCCCACACACCCCACCACAACACACAACACACATAACAGTATACACCCAGCCCACAACACACCACCACACACAAAAAACACACACCACCCCCACACCCACACACAACCCACCCACACCACACAACACAACACCCCAAACAACACACACACCACCAAACACATCAAAACAACACCCCACAACACACACACACACAAACAACACACACCCACACACACCACACACACACACAAAAACAAACAACACACACACAACACACACACACACAACACACAAACAATCAAACCCATTTCACACACCCCAACACCCCAACAAACACCCCACACCACACCACACACACCACACACACAACACACACACACACACAAACACACAAAACCAACACCCCCCCCCCCCCCCCACACCACACCACCCCCCCCCCCCCCCCCCCCAAAACCCCCCCCCCCAACCCCCCCCCCCCCCCCCCCCCCCCCCCCCACCCCCCACACAAACCATCATACATACAACCCCAGCCACACACACACACACAAACCACACACAACCACACACACACCACACCACACCACACACCACCCCCCCCCCAACACACACACACCAAACACACACACACACACCAACACAAAACACACACACAAAAACACACACCACCAAAAACAACACACAACACCCCCCCCCCCCAAAACCCACCACACACACCCCCCCCCCCCAAAACATCAAACAGTATCACCACCGCCCACACACACACAAAAACCAAAACCCACACACCACACCCCACACACAAACACACCCCAACACACACACACAACACACACCCACACACCCCCACACACACACCACACACCCACACACAAAAACCCAACAACACACAACACACACACCAAAAACACAACCCAAAACCCCACCCCACCACCCCACACAAACACACACAAACACATCATAACAGTACACACCCCAGCCCAACCACAAAAACACAACAACAACACACACACCACCACACACCACACACCACACACACACACCAACACAAACAACACACACACACAAAAAAACACACAAAAACACAAAACACAACACACACACACACACACACACACACACAACAACACCACACACAAAAAACACACAACACAAAACAACACACACCAACCACACACACACACAACACACCCACAAAAAACCACAACACACACACACACACACACACACACACACACACACCCCACCCCAAAACACACACACACACAACACACACACCCCCACACACCCACAACACACACAACACACACACACACACACACAACACACACAAAAACACACCACACACAACACAACAACCACCACACACACACAAAAACAACCACACACCACACACCACACAACACACACAAAACCACACCCCACAACCCCACACCAACACACACACACACAACACACACACACACACACACACACACACACAACACATCATAACAGTATCACACACCAGCCACACACACAATATTGAACATCTGAACCACCTGAACATACCCAGTTATTCTTTAGTTGCTTAATGAACGACATACAAATATTAACTTTACCATTTCATTACGTCAGTTTAAAGAAAACCTAAATTTACTCTCTTAAAATTAATCTGAATTTTCGGTTGTATCAGTTCAATTTAAAGTGAATTTAATATCCTAGTGACTTGATCTAGTAGGACTCTTCTAGCTTTCGTTAAGAACTATCTCTAAAATCTGTTTTTCAAGATAATGGTTTTCCTATGTAATTTTGACGACATTTATAGAAGTAAACACCTTAGTAAACTTTTAACACCTAAGCATGCTGATGGTATAGCATCGTCAGTAACAATTATGATGTAAGAAACAAGTTGTTTAGAGAATTTTATCCCCGGTGTCCTCTGTGAATTAAGTTAAACATATTTTTTAAGTTCCAAGATTCCATTTCTGACTGTCCGCTGTCATCTATAATGTATCAATGTACGTATATTCTTGACTGTCTACAGTCGTCTATAGCGTATCAATGTACGTGCAAACTTGACTGCTGACTGTTTACAGCTGTCTGTAGTGTATCAGTGTACGTGTACGCTTGACTGTTTACAGTCGTCTATAATATACCAGTGTACGTGTAGGAGATGCATGTTGTTTCAGTACCTTATGAGCCTAAGGCTGAAGATAATGAACATCTGGACAAATCTGCGTCAATATATAATCACCAATGATCAAAGAATCAAGCTGATCGTCGGAGTGGTATATTTTGTCATTTGGATAACAAACAATTCAGCTAGTCCGTTAATTCTTATGGCTAACTTATCATTATTCTTATCATTTTTATCTGAGGAAGCGTAGAGAAGAGCAGATGCAGTTCAGACAGGAGACACATTTTTAGAACCACCAGTGCAAAGAAGTTACCATACGCTTCTGGGGAAAGAGGGCGTTAACACAAACTTGTCAAGGGACTGCAGAGTGCAGAACCCATGGAGAGATAATTGCTCTCGCTGTGTAGAGTGATATTTCTCGTGTAGGTTATGAAATTTAATAACACTGTATGCTTTTATTATCCATGTGTGACCTGTATTTAATACTTCTAGACAATGGCTCAGATTTTCGGTGGTGATACTTAGTGTTTTAACGCCAAGCGCAATCTTAACTTCAGTGATGCTATCAGTGATGCTGGTACTGAGAAACTCCTTCATCACAGTAAACAAACTGGCAACTCTTAGACATCCAAGAATAATTCTAAGAGCTTCATTCTGCATTAATTCCACGAATTGAAGAGTCGTGAAGTGCGGAATTATGGAGAATAAACGAGCGTAAAGCCAGCAAAGTTAACTGAAAAAAATATTATTATAACAGGCAGTGTTCACCCTTTATGATAACAAACTGACTGATGAACAACGTTGTCTACACTTGCAATAACATAGAATACGCTCGTGAACAAGCCTAAGGTTGTGTTCACCCACTAAATGGGAAAGGCAAGTTTGTTGAGTTTCCTGGTGAGTTGCAACCTTGCAAAAGCTGTGATCAGCAGCCTGACTCCTGCTGCCTCAGCTGCTAGGTGACGCGTCTTCCGTAGCTCAGGAAGCCCACAAGGATATTACTACGTTTATCTTCACATTACCTTAGTTACCCCTGTACATTAGTTATCCATGTACTCTAGTTACCCCTGTACATTGGTTATCCTTGTACGCTAGTCACCCCTGTACATTGGTTATCCTTGTACGCTAATTTCCCCTGTACACTGGTTATCCTTGAAAGCTAGTTACCCCTGTATAATGGTTATCCCTGTACACTAGTTACCCCTATACATTGGTTATTCCTGCACACTGATCACCCCTACACACTATTACCCCTGTACACTAGTTTTCTCTGTACTCTAGTTACCCCTGTACACCAGTTACCCCTGTACACTAGCGACTCGTGTACACTAGTTATCCATGTACACTAGTATTCCCTATACACTAGTTACCCCTTGTACACTGATTATCTCGGTATGCTAGTTACTCCTGTATATTAGTTTCCCCTGTACACTAGGCACCCCTGCACACTAGTTATCCCTGTTCATTAGTTACCCCTGTTCATTAGTTATCCCTGTACACTAGTTATTCCTGTACATTAGTTATCCCTGTACATTAGTTACCCTTGTACATAAGTTATCCCTTTATATTAGTTACCCCTGTACACTAATTACTCCTGTACATTAATTATCGTTGTACGCTAGGTACCACTGTACACTAGGTACCCCTGAACTTACTTACCTATTTACCTTTCAAACTTAATGAGTTAAGAATGGTGAAAACTTAACTCGGAGAGAACACAGTGTCTCATGCGTAAGAGATAAGTGTGGAGAGAATTCCTCCAGAAAGGGGGTATCAGCCCCCTTCACCCCCTGAGGGACAACCCTCTCAAAAAGGGCAAACGGCGTCTTGCTTCCGATCAACAGTAATTGGATCATAATGGTCACATCTGGAAATTACTCCGCCATAAACACTCTTCTTCTTCTTATGACCAGAGCTTTGGTAAGATGGGTAAGGAAGAAGGATGGGTAAGGATAGAAATATTGGAAAAGGGTGGGAGGGGGGAGAGGTAGGATATAAAAGGTAAGTGGCCCAACCACTTTGGTGTAATTTAAAAAGTGTATGCGGAATAATAAAATATTCTTGAAGGGGTATAATACTAACCCATCAGAGTCACATAGATATAACAGATATATAAGTACATGACTCTGAATTGGTAGTAAATATACAAGTTGCAATTGCATTTTTTTTTTTTTTGCGATTGCACAACGAATATTTAAACGACAATGAAGACGATAATTCTCTGGACAATTCGTAAAGAATTACTTGACACGTTAGCTTCTTATAAGGTGGTGTCCCGCCATAGTAAATGTAGCATAATTTTAACAGTAGAATGTTATACAAGATGTCTCCCTAATTGGGGGCGATGATTTTCTTAGTAGACATAGAAGGGTTCTGTTGTTAGCCAATCATCTTCATCTGCAGGAAGGTTGCTCAAGATCATTGGTCGTTGGTAATTGTCTTTATGGATGAAGCGACGGACCCTCTGTGGGAGTCATTCTTTGGGTCCTGTGAGGAGGAGTGTTAATTAATGATATAGTCGGTAGTATTTTCAACTTGGAGAGGATGTTCTCTATCTGATATATAGAGTTCTTGCAATGCATAGAGTTGTTTCTTTTTCAGGGTATCAAGGCGTACATTTAATTTCATATCCCAAGATCTTGTTAGGGTTTCTAATGGCTACAGGTGAACCTCTGATGGAGATACCTCCTTTATCTTCGATGGTTGATGCAAAACATCCTATCGTGCTAACAAGGACCTTGTCAGAATTAGTCGTAATTCTCCATTTCTTTTCCCAATTAGATGTTCGACTAAGTTCAGCATTCATTTTTTTCTGACTCTCTCATACTTATATTTCCCTGTTACAGGGGTTAACGAGACGACATGGATAACATCAACTGCAAATTGCGTTATAATTGTATTATTGAACTCCGGTTGAGGAAGATCATTTACATAAATGTTGAATAGTATTGGGCTAAGACATGAGCCTTGCGGGACACCAGCGGTCGGTATAAAAGGCTCTGTCGACCTGCCGTGAGAGGTGGGAGTGATTTTTCTGTGAGATAAGAAGTTATATATTAATCTGAGAAAAGTCCAGTTATGGTCTGGTAGGTCAATAAGTTTGTATATAAGACCATCATGCCATAATATCAAAAGCTTTATGAACATCTCTGTGGTAATTAGACAAGATTGTCCTGATGTTTCAGGCTTGTTACAGCATCGAAAATAATATTTATTGCATGATTGGTACCTCATGTGTTCTAAAGCCTAAATTGTTTTTCAGTAAAAAGTGATTAACTCCTAGATAGTAGTTCAGTACTGTTGGAAAAGCTTGTCTCAAGATGATTTTCCGTGATCAAGTAAAGATATAGGTCTATAGTCCCAGTTGGTGGATGGTCTATTATTGGTTACCAAGAAAGATCACAGCAAAAACATTCTATAAAAAGGCACAGTTAGTCCTGGTCTCTCCCTCAGCCTGTATACACATGCATAACATTGCATAAATTGTATCATGTGTAATGCATGTTTTCTAAATTGCTGATTAATCCTCGAATTGTACACTGGCTGGGGAAATGGCTCTGCGTGTCAGGCTCTGAGGTCAAATATAGGGCTGAGACCCATGTGTTAGTCTCGTTGGGCATTACAAGAAATTATCCTACATAAAACTTTGTCATATTAACAGGGAGAGGGAAGTCGGATTGGGTACACAGAAGATACCTATGCATAACGTTATCATATAAACAGATTATCCCGATCTGTACCTGAGCATCACATCTGCAGTTGTCACATGGAACTTGTACTGCGTTGCAAGCATTAATCGACTCTGTACACAAGTTACGGGAGCGAGAAGTTGCAGGGGTCCTCCGGAGCTGTATGCTTTGCGACTTGTATCTTGCAGGCCTCCACTTCATATGTTCACCTAGACTTGTGACCTCAATGTTCTCTACCACAACGATGCGGCGACACTCTTGTTCTCTCCCGTCTATCTCATGTTCTCTCCATCCCCCACCTCTATGCTCTCTCACCACTCCACCCTATGTTCTCTCCACCCCTCCACCTCTATGTTCTCTCCACCCTCCACCTCCATGTTCTCTCCATCCCTCCACCCTATGTCTCTCCACCCCTCCACCTCTAGTTCTCTCCACTCCCTCCACCTCAATGTTCTCTCCACCCCTCCACCTCTATGTTCTCTCCACCCCTCCACCTCTATGTTCTCTCCACCCTCCACCTCTATGTTCTCTCCATCTCCTCCACCTCATGTTCTCTCCACCCTCTCCACCTCTATGTTCTCTCCACCTCTCCACCTCTATGTTCTCTCCATCTCTCCACCTCTATGTTCTCTCCATCTTCTCCACCTCTATGTTCTCTCCATCTTCTCCACCTCTATGTTCTCTCCATCTTCTCCACCTCTATGTTCTCTTCATCTACTCCACCTCTATGTTCTCTCCATCTTCTCCACCTCTATGTTCTCTTCATCTTCTCCACCTCTATGTTCTCTCCATCTCTCCACCTCTATGTTCTCTCCATCTTCTCCACCTCTATGTTCTCTCCATCTCTCCACCTCTATGTTCTCTCTCATCCTCTCCACCTCTATGTTCTCTTCATCTCTCCACCTCTATGTTCTCTCATCCTCTCCACCTCTATGTTCTCTTCCATCTTCTCCACCTCTATGTTCTCTCTATCCTCTCCACCTCTATGTTCTCTTCATCTTCTCCACCTCTATGTTCTCTCATCTTCTCCACCTCTATGTTCTCTCTCATCTCTCCACCTCTATGTCTCTCTCCATCTCCACCTCTATGTTCTCTTCATCTTCTCCACCTCTATGTTCTCTCCATCTTCTCCACCTCTATGTTCTCTTCATCTTCTCCACCTCTATGTTCTCTCCATCTCTCCACCTCTATGTTCTCTCCATCTTCTCCACCTCTATGTTCTCTCTATCCTCTCCACCTCTATGTTCTTTCATCTTCCACTCATTTTCCACTCCACCTCTATGTTCTCTTCACCATCCTCCTCTCCACCTCTATGTTCTCTCATCTTCTCCACCTCTATGTTCTCTCCATCTTCTCCACCTCTATGTTCTCTCATCTTCTCCACCTCTATGTTCTCTCCATCTCTCCACCTCTATGTCTCTCCATCTTCTCCACCTCTATGTTCTCTCTATCCTCTCCACCTCTATGCTCTCTCCATCTCCACCTCTATGTTCTCTCTATCCTCTCCACCTCTATGTTCTCTCCATCTCTCCACCTCTATGTTCTCTCCATCCTCTCCACCTCTATGTTCTCTCCATCTTCTCCACCTCTATGTTCTCTCCATCTTCTCCACCTCTATGTTCTCTTCATCTTCTCCACCTCTATGTTCTCTCTATCCTCTCCACCTCTATGTTCTCTCATCTTCTCCACCTCTATGTTCTCTCATCCTCTCCACTCTATGTCTCTCATCTTCTCCTCTATGTTCTCTCCATCTTCTCCACCTCTATGTTCTCTCTCCATCTTCTCCACCTCTATGTTCTCTCCTCCTCACCTCAGTTCTCTCATTCTCCACCTCTATGTTCTCTCCATCTTCTCCACCTCTATGTTCTCTTCATCTTCTCCACCTCTATGTTCTCTCCATCTTCTCCACCTCTATGTTCTCTTCATCTTCTCCACCTCTATGTTCTCTCCATCTTCTCCACCTCTATGTTCTCTTCATCTTCTCCACCTCTATATTCTCTTCATCTTCTCCACCTCTATGTTCTCTTCATCTTCTCCACCTCTATGTTCTCTTCCATCTTCTCCACCTCTATGTTCTCTTCATCTTCTCCACCTCTATGTTTCTTCATCTTCTCCACCTCTATGTTCTCTCCATCTTCTCCACCTCTATGTTCTCTTCATCTTCTCCACCTCTATGTTTTCTTCATCTTCTCCACCTCTATGTTCTCTCCATCTTCTCCACCTCTATGTTCTCTTCATCTTCTCCACCTCTATGTTCTCTCATCTTCTCCAACTCTATGTTCTCTCCATCTTCTCCACCTCTATGTTCTCTTCATCTTCTCCACCTCTATGTTCTCTTCCATCTTCTCCACCTCTATGTTCTCTTCATCTTCTCCACCTCTATGTTCTCTCCATCTTCTCCAACTCTATGTTCTCTCCATCTTCTCCACCTCTATGTTCTCTCCATCTCTCCACTCTATGTTCTCTTCATCTTCTCCAACTCTATGTTCTCTTCATCTTCTCCACCTCTATGTTCTCTCCATCTTCTCCACCTCTATGTTCTCTCCATCTTCTCCACCTCTATGTTCTCTCCATCTTCTCCACCTCTATGTTCTCTCCATCTTCTCCAACTCTATGTTCTCTTCATCTTCTCCACCTCTATGTTCTCTTCATCTTCTCCACCTCTATGTTCTCTCCATGTTCTCCACGTCTATGTTCTCTCCATCTCCTCTAAATACATAATGACTATCAAATATGTGTCATAACTTGGTAAAAGGACGGGAAGGGAGCCCCAACTCGCGTAGTGTTGCCGCAGTCAACTAGCGATGTTGTCTCTGTTATGTTCCATCACGCATGATCGTGTTCATGCACAGTCTAGGAATCTGTCAGACTTAGCTTTAAGCCTTAGCTGGAAAACTTCAGCAGTGTCAATCTGAGCTGGTAGACTTCAGTAGTGTCAGCCTGATCTGAGAGACTTCAGTAGGGGGATAATATGAAGGGAGAGAACGTAGGTCTCAGGCAATATAGGGAAACGTGAGATGGGAGTGTCAGCAAAGATGGTAGGGGGGGGGCAGTAATAATCATTTGGGCAACGTTTTGCTGTGTGCAGATCTTTACTAAGTCACCAAGACAAAGTGAAACTTCGTACTAATGAAAGACAAAGTGAAACTTCGTACTAATGAAAGACAAAGTGAAACTTCGTACTTATGAAAGACAAAGTGAAACTTCGTACTAATGAAAGACAAAGTGAAACTTCGTACTAATGAAAGACAAAGTGAAACTTCGTACTAATGAAAGACAAAGTGAAACTTCGTACTAATGAAAGACAAGTGAAACTTCGTACTAATGAAAGACAAAGTGAAACTTCGTACTAATGAAAGACAAAGTGAAACTTCGTACTAATGAAAGACAAAGTGAAACTTCGTACTAATGAAAGACAAAGTGAAACTTCGTACTTTATGAAAGACAAAGTGAAACTTCGTACTAATGAAAGACAAAGTGAAACTTCGTACTAATGAAAGACAAAGTGAAACTTCGTACTAATGAAAGACAAAGTGAAACTTCGTACTAATGAAAGACAAAGTGAAACTTCGTACTAATGAAAGACAAAGTGAAACTTCGTACTAATGAAAGACAAAGTGAAACTTCGTACTTATGAAAGACAAAGTGAAACTTCGTACTAATGAAAGACAAAGTGAAACTTCGTACTAATGAAAAGGACCTAAAGTGAAACTTCGTACTAATGAAAGACAAAGTGAAACTTCGTACTAATGAAAGACAAAGTGAAACTTCGTACTATGAAAGACAAAGTGAAACTTCGTACTTATGAAAGACAAAGTGAAACTTCGTACTAATGAAAGACAAAGTGAAACTTCGTACTAATGAAAGACAAAGTGAAACTTCGTACTTATGAAAGACAAAGTGAAACTTCGTACTAATGAAAGACAAAGTGAAACTTCGTACTTATGAAAGACAAAGTGAAACTTCGTACTTATGAAAGACAAAGTGAAACTTCGTACTTATGAAAGCTTGTTTTACGAAGTGAGTTTTTTCTTCCCTGTTGTTGGTAATACGTTATTTTAATCTAACAGTTTTTTTTTTTTTTAGTTTGTTAGGTTGAATACTAGTTTTTGGTCCCGACTTTACCGACCAACTGACAGGCACTAGCGCTGTCATGTTGTTTCTAAACTTCTGCATAAATACCGCTTTTTATTGTGACTATACAATTCATTCCTGTATCTCTCCAATGTTGTAGACACGTTACGTCTTTTTGTCGAATTCAGAAATACTTTGCATGTTGGGATTATATCCCTTCTTATTTTCTTTTTCTTTCTCTCCTATAATAAAACCTAGTTCTCGTATTTTCTTCTCAGTTCATTCCCCTCAACTCGGGCACAAGGCCTTCGTACTTTCTCAAGTTTCACTTACTTTGTTTCATTATGTAAGGGTTCCTTCCACACCGGAAGATACATTCTCTGGAGTGGATCCCACACATGAGATTAGGTGATGTTTTCAAGGAGTTTTTGTCTGGGGTCGTGAATGCCACTGTTGTATGTGCTAGCTTACCCCGCTGCACCTGATGTTATTCTGTTTATGTGAGCTTCAAGGGACGTGTTTGGAATAAAGTTTATGCCAAGATTTTTTACTTTTTAACCGTTTCTGTGAGATATTTTCTTCCTGGATGGTATATTTCGTCTTCAGTCTTCTTGCCTCATCTCTCATATTTGTAACTTTATCTTCAATTTAAGCGTCAATAACAATTTATCTGATTAATTCTAGATTTGAATATTAATTTCTTGCAAATTTAAATCCGTGTGGGTCATTCAGGGCTGGGAATGGTGGACGCTTCTTCCTTCATGCAACAGATGTCTCTGGAATTATCTGCAAACGAGGATATACAAGATCTAATTACCATAAACAGTTACATCAGGAACAACACGAGTCTACTAGATGAGCTTTACCCGCCTCTCTAATATTCTATCTTTTTGTCATACCTTCATCTCTCTCTCTCTCTCTTTCTCTCTTTGCTTTACCAGAGGGAGGTAAAGAAAGTTGGGGCCGCAGTAATGAACCATTTCAGGAGGTTGAGGGTTTCGTCAGGGAAGAGATTAATGAGCCTGCATACCTCTCTATTTTTGAGATAGTAAGAGACACATAATACTTGTGAGAAGGTGTCGCCTTCATATGTACACACACACACACACACACACACACACACACACACACACACACCACACACACCACACACTGACAAACCTCAGAACAGCATTCCGACATCTTAATAAGGAATCGTTCAGGACCCTGTACACCGTGTACGTTAGACCCATATTGGAGTATGCGGCACCAGTTTGGAGCCCACAGCTAGCCAAGCAGGTAAAGAAACTAGAGAAAGTGCAAAGGTTTGCAGCAAGACTAGTCCCAGAGCTAAGAGGTACGTCCTACGAGGAGAGGTTAAGGGAAATCAACCTGACGACACTGGAGGACAGGAGAGATAGGGGGACATGATAACGACTTACAAAATACTGAGAGGAATTGACAAGGTGGACAAAGACAGGATGTTCCAGAGATGGGACACAGCAACACGGGGACACAGTTGGAAGCTGAAGACACAGATGAATCACAAGGATGTTAGGAAGTATTTCTTCAGTCACAGAGTAGTCAGGAAGTGGAATAGTTTGGGAAGCGATGTAGTGGAGGCAGGATCCATACATAGCTTCAAGCAGAGGTACGATAAAGCTCATGGTTCAGGGAGAGTGACCTAGTGGCGACCAGTGAAGAGGCGGGGCCAGGAGCTTGGACTCGACCCCTGCAACCTCAACTAGGTGAGAACTAGGTGAGTACACACGCACACACATACAGAGGAACTAAGTCTTGACCCCTGCAACCACAGTTAGGTGAGTACACACACGCACAAGAGCTAACATGGGGGGAGCAAAGTTACTAGTTATGGGTGATTTCAATCACCCATAACAAGATTTCAATGGGTGACTTGGAAAACCTGGAGCCGCATGTGGGTCCCGAAACGTGGAGAGCCAGGATGATGGATGTGGTACTGGAAAACCTCATGCATCAACATGTTAGAGACACAGAGAGAGAGAGAGGAGGACGATCCAGAAAGGCTTTACCTAGTATTTACCTTGAGTAGTTCGGACATCGAGGATATCATATACGAGAGGCCCCTTGGAGCTAGTGATCATGTGGTTTTGCGCTTTGATTACATAGTTGAGCTACAAGTGGAGAGGGTAGCAGAAATAGGACGGGAAAACCAAACTACAAAAGGGAGGACTACACAGGCATGAGGAACTTCCTGAAAGGCGTTCAGTGGGAGAGAGAATTGGCCGACAAACCAATAACAGAAATGATGGACTATGTGACAACAAAATTCAAGGAAGCAGAAGAGAAGTTTTTCCCAAAGAAAACAGAAATAATGGGAAAACCAGAAAGATTCCTTGGTTCACCCAAAGGTGTAGGGAGGCAAAAACTAGGTGTGCTAGAGAATGGAAAAGGTACAGAAGACAGAGGACCCAGGAAAATAAAGAGATCAGCCGAAGAGTCAGAAACGAAAATGCACAGATAAGAAGGGAGGCCCAGCGACAATTCGAAAATGACATAGCATCGAAAGTCAAGTCTGACCTGAAGCTGTTGTATAGCCACATCAGGAGGAAAACAACAGTCAAGAACCAGGTAATCAGGGTGAAGAAGGAAGGTGGGAAGTTCGCAAGAAACGACCAAGAGGTATGTGAGTAGCTGAACATGAGATTTAAAGAAGTATTTACAGCGGAGAACATAAGAAAAAAGGAACACTGCAACAGGCCTACTGACCCATGCAGAGCAGGTCCATGTCCCCCCCCCCGGATTAGACCAATGACCCACCCCTCCCGGATTAGCCCAATGACCCACCCAGTCTGGTCACCTCCACTCAAGGATGGAGCTCTGCACCAGACCCAGCAGCACAAGCTAGTCAGGTCCTACTCACACCCACCCACACCGACTCATGTATTTATCTAACCTATTTTTAAAACTACACAACGTTTTAGCCTGAATAACTGTGCTCGGGAGTTTGCTCCACTCATCCACAACTCTATTACCAAACCAGTGCTTTCCTATATCCTTCCTGAATCTGAATTTTTCCAACTTGAAACCATTGCTGCGAGTCCTGTCTTGGCTGGAAATTTTCAGGACGCTATTTACATCCTCTTTATTTATTCCTGTTTTCCATTTATACACCTCGATCATATCCCCCCTAATTCTATGCCTTTCTAGAGAGTGAAGATTCAGGGACCTCAGTCTATCCTCATAGGGAAGATTTCTTATACATGGGATCATCTTTGTCATCCTCCTCTGTACGTTTTCCAGAGCATTTATATCCATTCTGTAATACGGTGACCAGAACTGAGCAGCATAGTCTAAATGAGGCCTAACCAAGGATATATAGAGTTGAAGAACAACCTGAGGACTTCTATTATTTATACTTCTAGATATGAAGCCAAGAATTCTGTTAGCTTTATTGCGAACAATAATGCACTGTTATCTTTGTTTTAGATTACTGCTAACCAGAACTCCTAAATCCTTTTCGCTATCAGTAGTATTAAGATCTACATTATTTAGTTTATATGTGGCATGGTTATTTAACTGTCCAACATTTAGAACTTTGCATTTGTCAATATTAAACTGCATCTGCCACTTCTCCGACCATTGCATCAGTCAATTCAAATCATCCTGGAGTGCTCTAGTGTCCTCATTAGAATGAATTGGACGGCCTATTTTGGTGTCATCAGCAAATTTGCTTATGTTGCTATTTATTCCCTCATCTATGTCTTTTATGTAAATTGTGAACAACAACGGGCCCAACACTGACCCCTGAGGAACACCGCTTGTGACGTGCCCTCATTCTGATTTCTCCCCATTTACGCAAACTCTCTGCTGTCTATTTGTCAGCCATGCCGCTACCCAGGAAAAAAATTCTCCTCCTATTCCGTGTGCCTTAAGTTTCCTCAATAGCCTCTGGTGTGGAACTCTATCGAAAGCCTTACTGAAGTCCATATACACAATATAATATTCATTACCATGATCTACCTCCTCAAACACCTTAATGAAAAAAGTTAGTAAATTCGTAAGACAGGAACGCCCCTTTGTAAAACCGTGTTGAGATTCATTAATCAATCTGTGCCTGTCAAGATGGCTACGAATTGCTTTGGCAATTATTGATTCCATAAATTTTCCCACTATGGAGGTAAGGCTTATTGGTCTATAGTTCGAAGCCAAAGACCTGTCACCTGCCTTGTAAACAGGTATTACAGATGAATGGTTCAAAGAACCGACACGTTGTTAAATTAGACACATGTGCAACTCTTGGGTATGTTAGGTAAGACACATATGCAACAGTTAGGTATCTTTATTATGAAACGTTTCGCCTACACAGTAGGCTTCTTCAGTCAAGTACAGAAAAGTTGATAGAAGCAGAAGATACTTGAAGACGATGTAATCAGTCCATCACCCTTAAAGTTTTGAGGTGGTCAGTCCCTCAGTCTGGAGAAGAGCATTGTTCCATAGTATGAAACAATATGGAGAAGAAGTGACAGGATGGAGCTTTTATAGCGCCAGGAGGTGAGACGTAGGCCACTAGGAGAGGTAAGAACTCAGATGTTGAAAGGTTAGGTCCCTCTCAAACCCAGCCCCTCTCACTAGTGGAAGTTGTCGAAGTTGATTGCAGGTCTGTACCAAGATACCCTTGTGTTGCAGTGTCTGACAGATTGAACATTAAAATGGTATAAAATACCGACAGGTTGTTAGGTAAGACACATATGCAACAGTTAGGTATCTTTATTATGAAACGTTTCGCCTACACAGTAGGCTTCTTCAGTCAAGTACAGAAAAGTTGATAGAAGCAGAAGATACTTGAAGACGATGTAATCAGTCCATCACCCTTAGGGTGATGGACTGATTACATCGTCTTCAAGTATCTTCTGCTTCTATCAACTTTTCTGTACTTGACTGAAGAAGCCTACTGTGTAGGCGAAACGTTTCATAATAAAGATACCTAACTGTTGCATATGTGTCTTACCTAACAACCTGTCGGTATTTTATACCATTTTAATGTTCAATCTGTCAGACACTGCAACACAAGGGTATCTTGGTACAGACCTGCAATCAACTTCGACAACTTCCACTAGTGAGAGGGGCTGGGTTTGAGAGGGACCTAACCTTTCAACATCTGAGTTCTTACCTCTCCTAGTGGCCTACGTCTCACCTCCTGGCGCTATAAAAGCTCCATCCTGTCACTTCTTCTCCATATTGTTTCATACTATGGAACAATGCTCTTCTCCAGACTGAGGGACTGACCACCTCAAAACTTTAAGGGTGATGGACTGATTACATCGTCTTCAAGTATCTTCTGCTTCTATCAACTTTTCTGTACTTGACTGAAGAAGCCTACTGTGTAGGCGAAACGTTTCATAATAAAGATACCTAACTGTTGCATATGTGTCTTACCTAACAACCTGTCGGTATTTTATACCATTTTAATGTTCAATGTTCAACTCTTGGGTATCTTTATTGAGGAAACGTTTCGCCACACAGTGGCTTCATCAGTCCATACAAATGATAAACTTGAAGAACAGGAGGAGAATGAGGTAATCAGTCCCTCAACCTTGAGTCGATGTGGTCAGTCCATCAATCTTGAATAGAATACGGCATATGAGCGGAGAAGCAGCTTATAAACCGTATGGCAGGAGAGGTGCAGCAGTCGTAGGTGGTGTCACATTTGTCCAATGTGGAAGTAGGTCGTGCCCAAGGATTAGGCAAGCGAAGAATTCCCAAGTATTAAGATCCCAAGAAGTTGCAGTGTCTGACAGGATTGTAGATGAATGGTTCAAAGAACCGACGCGTTGTTAAATTAGACACATGTGCAAGAGTTGCACATGTGTCTAATTTAACATTTTCATATCTAGATGCCTTATGAATTTCGTCCCATAACAGCTTACTGCACTCCCTATCAAGGTTTGGGGGCCTATAAATCACACCCAAAATTAATTTGTCACGTCCCTCGAGAAACTGTAGCCAAACAGATTCTGTGTTCGATGTTTCTAATCTTACATCATGTCTAAGACAACAATTTAAATTTTCTCTGACATTCATCGCCACTCCACCACCCTTCCTGTTGATCCTATCAGTGTTGAATAGTTTATAACCCTGTATGTTGCATTTAGAAGGCAGTTCTCTATCTTTCAGGTTGAACCAGGTCTCTGTTATACCAATAATATCTATATTACCTACACTTGCAAGTAATCTTAGCTCATCTATCTTATATCTTAGACTCCTACTATTTGTATAGTAACCCTTAAGGGAGCTAGTCACTCGTTGCCCTCTACTATCTCTCTTTGTTTGTGATCAATTGATTTGCCATTACTAGCAACTTTATTTTGAATATTGTCTTTTGAACATATCCCTGAGGTATCCCGGTAATAACTGCTGTTTTTAACCCTAATGCTGCAGCCTGATTGTTTCCCACAAACACCCATACCTCTATAATCTATCAGTTTAAATTCCTAGACAAGTCATCAATTACCCTCTCAAATGAATTGGCTAATGCAACCACTCCATCCCCAGAGAGATGAACCCCATCAATTACATACATATCATGTTTGTCAAAGAATAGGTCCCAGTTATCAATGAATGGGATTGCAAGTTCCTTGCAGTACCTGTCTAGCCAGCAATTTATACCAATTGCCCTATACATCCATTCATTGCTCACTCCCTTTCTAAGCAAGATGCTACATATGACTGACATCCCTCCCTTAGACCTAACTACTTCTATGGCTAACCTGTACTTATCGAGCAGCTCCTCTCTCCTGCCCTTCCCAATGTCATTACCCCCAGCACTAAGACAGATAATGGGCTTGTTCCCATTACCTGCCATAATATTATCCAACCTGCTGACTATGTCACCAACACCAGTTCCAGGAAGGCACACTCTGTCTGACCTTTTTGTCTCTGTTACAAAATGCACGGTCCATATATCTTACCTGAGAATCGCCTACTATAAAATATTTTTACCTTGATTAGCAGGGGAATCAGTGGTACCTTCAACCCCACTAACCACTGGAGTACACTCGTCTTGGGGAACAGAGAATCGATTTCCTACCTTCGCATCTTCTCTATTAACTCTCCTCATCTTCCTTCTTCCTGAACTGTGAACCACTTGCCACTTGCAGCGGCTGCCACTATCACTGCTGGTGACCATTCCTTCCTTACCAGCTAAATCCTTCTCACACTCGCTCCCAAACTCATCTATGCGAAGCTTCAGCTTCCTATTTTCCTTCTGAAGAAGTAGAATCTCCTTCAACACCTGAACCTGAGATTCTAAAGCACTACAACAAGTCATGGTGCTTGGTAACAGCCCACGCTAACTCCCAAGAGCTTAGGCAGGTATGACCGCATGTGACCACTGACCTTAGCGTACTGACCACTGACCTCAGCGTACTGAAGAGGGAGGTACACCAAAAAGTGCTGGATGAAATACACACAACCGAGGAGGAGGTGAAGAAGCTGCTATGTGAACTTGATACCTCAAAGGCGGTGGGACCAGACAACATCTCTTTGTGGGTCCTTAGAGAGGGAGCAGATATGTTGTGTGTGCCACTAACAAAAATCTTCAACACATCCATTGAAACTGAACATCTACCTGAGGTATGGAAGATGGGAAATGTATTCCCAATATTTAAGGAAGGAGACATAAGAACATAAGAGAGGAGAAACACTGCAGCAGCCCTGTTGGCCCATACTAGGCAGGTCCTTCACAGATCCATCCCACTAATAGAATATTTGCCCTCATAAGAACATAAGATCATAAGAAATAAGGAACACTGCAACAGGTCTACTGGTCTTTGTGAGGCAGCTCTAATACTCCCCACCGGCTGAAGCCAATGCCTTGACCTAGTGAGGTCAGGCACAAGGCACAAGGCATTAAGCTACAGGAGGAGAATGGTAGAGTACCTAGAAAGACGCAAGCTTATAAACGTCAACCAGCACTCTTTCAGGGAAGGAAAATCCTTTGTCACAAACCTACTGGAGTTTTATGATAAGGTAACAGAAGTAAGACATGAGAGAGAGGGGTGGATAGACTGCATTTTCTTGGACTGCAAGAAGGCCTTCGACACAGTTCCTCACAAGTGGTTAATGCAAAAGCTAGAGGATCAGGCATGCATAACATGAAAGGCACTGCAATGGATCAGAGGACAGGTGCCAGAGTATGCACCTATGACAAGCAGAGTTCTACAGTGGTCAGTCCTATGAACTGTGCTGTTTTAGGTGTATAAAAATGACGTAACAGAAGGGAAAGACTCAGAAGTGTCCCTGTTTGCATACCATGTGAAGTTAATGAGGAGAATTAAATCGTTCGAGGATCAGGCAGGACTACAAAGAGACCTGGACAGGATACAAACCTGGTCCAGCAGCTGTCTCCTTGAATTTAACCCTGCCAAATGCAAAGTCATGAAGATCGGGGAAGGGGAAAGAAGATCGCAGACAGAGTGTAGTCTAGGTGGCCAAAGACTGCAAACCTCACTATAGGAAAAAGATCTTGGAGTGAGTATAATACCCAGCACATCTCCTGAGGCGCACATCAATCAGATAACTGCTGCAGCGTACGGGCGTCTGGCAAACCTAAGATTAGCATTCCGATACCTCAGTAAGGAATCGTTCAAGACTCGGTACGCCTTATACGTCAGGTCCATATTGGACCTGACGTATAAGGTGTACAGTTTGGAACCCACACCTGGTCAAGCTTTACGTATTTGTAGTCCAGAGTTCATAGACGAAGAAATATCCAAAATTTATGAAATAGCTAATGATCTAAAATACCCAAGAAACGTAATTGTAAAATCTTTTAAAATTGCTAGAAATACTTTTTATAATCCAAAAAGGGACAACCAACCTTATTTAACTAAAAATTTGTTGGTTCTCCCTTACCATGAAAACTTGGTTGATATGTCTTCTCTTCTTAAGACTTTTAATATCAAAGTTGTATTTAAAAATCTTGATACTGTAAAAAAAACTTTTGATAAAGAATTCCCCCCAAAATTCTGATGGATGTGTCTATAAGATTCTTTGTAAAATTTGTGATAAAGTTTATTACGGTCAAACTGGTAAAAGTCTCGAACTAAGATTAAAACAACATAAATATAGCATTAGAACTGGACAAGATTCTAATGCTCTATTTATTCATGTGAGAGATTTTAACCATCCAATTGATTTTCAAAAAGTTGAGAAAGACTCACGAAACCGTACTGACACGATTACAAACAAAGCATACCACGGGAGGGGTTTGAACCCGTGGTATGGTTTAGTTGCGAAAGTCTTATCAAGTAAGTCCATGGTCGACAGGAATATAATTGAATCTTGTTTCATAAAAAGCAGTTTTGAAAATAATATGAATATTTCCTTTGGTTTATATAAATTAGATCCATTTATAATTAATAAAATTTGGGAAGAATTTAATAATAAACTAAACAAATAATAAATCTTAATTCTTGGGTAGAGTACTAGAGTTGGGCAAATATTTTGTTAGTGGGCTGTCGTGAAGGACCTGCCTAGTTAGGTCAACAGGCCTGTTGCAGTGTTCCTCCTTTCTTATAAGTCGGTTGTCGTCTCGCGTCAGGTGTTGCTTTGTTGTGGGATGTGATAGTGAGGTGTGGTCTCGACCCTTAATATGCCTCCTATTGATGTATTTTTTATAGTTTCTTGATAATGTGAGAAGTCACGAAAGCGCTTGGAAATTCTTTATTCTTTCACAGTGGTTGTTTTGCATATTCTGAAATCACCTGTTTACTGTGATCTTATTACATATATATATATATATATATATATATATATATATATATATATATATATTATATATATATATATATTATATATATATATATATATATATATATATATATATATATATATATCTTTAATGTAAATACTTTTCGTAAATGTAAAACACCTCGAATATATTTGCATCACAGAAATCTGTGCGCCTTGATATATATATATATATTTCTCATACGTATTTGGAGAGAATTTGAAAAATCCACATTAGACTACGTGAGGTTATTTGATTCTTGGCAGCATACCACTGTTGAAGATGTAACACTGCTGACCTGCCTGGGACGCATCACGCATGCTGCTTACCTGCGACGCATTACGCACGCTGCTTACCTGCGACGCATCACGCACGCTGCTTACCTGCGACGCATTACGCACGCTGCTTACCTGCGACGCATCACGCATGCTGCTTGCCTGCGACGCATCACGCATGCTGCTTACCTGCGACGCATTACGCACGCTGCTTACCTGCGACGCATTACGCACGCTGCTTACCTGCGACGCATCACGCATGCTGCTTGCCTGCGACGCATCACTCACGCTGCTTACCTGCGACGCATCACGCACGCTGCTTACCTGCGACGCATCACGCACGCTGCTTACCTGCGACGCATCACGCATGCTGCTTACCTGCGACGCATCACGCACGCTGCTTACCTGCGACGCATCACGCATGCTGCTTACCTGTGACGCATCACGCGCACTGCTCACCAGTAACTCATTAAACCCAATGCAACAGACTGCGTCGCAGCCAGCAGGAGGCCTAGTCTGGGACAGGGCCACTGGGACGATGACCTCCGGAAGCTACTGCAGGTAAACTACAGAGACTGGGCTCGGTACTATGGAGGAAGACTTCCTGTCTGCGTTAACCCAGAAATTAAAGCCATTCAACCAAACTAAGAATTTATCTTAATGTAGGTTAAATTGGATTACTTTCTCCTTGCTTCCTTGGTTAGAGCAATCTACCAGAAACTAGAACTCGTGAAATCAACCTGATCATGCCGTTGCGGTACCTCCTGAACCATTCTCAAATCGCACAACTTCAGTCCCGAGTCAGTAGAAATAAATACATATATATTCTTAAACAACTTCAGGGAGAACCTTGAGTTTTCCCTGAAGCAAGTTTATTCTTTTCTCTGAGGATGAGGGTTCCCAGGACAGTTCCACCATTACCACAACCACCACTACTACCACCATCATTACTATCACCGCCAGCACTACCACCATCACCATTACTACCACCATCACCACTACCACCACTACCACTACCACCACCCACCACTACCACCATCACCACTACCACCACCACCACTACCACCACCACCACTACCACCATCACCACTACCACCACCACCACTACCACCACCACCATTACCACAACCACCACTACTACCACCATCATTACTATCACCGCCAGCACTACCACCACCACCATCACCATTACTACCACCATCACCACTACCACCACCACCACCACTACCACCATCACCACTACCACCACCACCACTACCACCACACCATTACCACAATCACCACTACTACCACCATCATTACTATCACCACCAGCACTACCACCACAACCATCACCATTACTACCAGCATCACCACTACCACCACCACCACCAGCACCACCACCACCACCACCACCACCACCACCACCACTATCACCACTAATACCACCACCGCCACTACTACTACCACCACCACCACCACCACTACCACCACCACCATCATCACCACTACTACCACCACCACCATCACTACTGCCACAACCACTACCACCGCCACTATTACCACCACTATCACCATTACTACCACCACCACCACCACCGCCACCAGCGCCTCCACTGCTTCTGCCACCATCACCACTACTACCACCACCACCCCAACTATTACTACCACCACCACCATCACCATCCACACTACTCCCACCACCACCACTTCTACCACCACCACTACTACCTCCACCAACACTACTACCACACACCATCACCACTACCACTACTACCACCACCATCACCACTACCACTACTACCACCACCAGCACCACCACCACCACTACTACCACCACCACCACTACTACTACCACCACCACCACCACTACTACCACCACCACCACCAATACTATTACCACCACTACTACCATCACCACTAGTACCACCACCACCACCAACAGTACTACCACCACCACTACCAACACTACTATCACCACCACCACCACCACCACCACTACTACCACCACCACCACTACTACCACCACCACCATCACCACTACTACCACCACTACTACCACAACCACTACCACCACCACCACCACCACCACCACCAGTACTACCACAACCATCACCATTACTACCATCACCACCTTCACTACTACCACCACCATCAACACAACTACCACCACCACTACCACCATTACTACCACCACCACCCCAACACTACTACCACCCCCATCCCCACTACCATCACCACCACCACCACCATTACTACTATGATTACCACCACCACCACCACCACCACAACTACTACCACCACCACCATCACCACTACCACCACCACCACCACCACCACCACCACACCACCACCACCACCACTACTACTACCATTACCACCCCCACCACCTCTAACACCACCACCACTGTTACTACCATTACCATCAGCACCATCACCACTACCACAACCGCCAACAACAAACTTAACAACTAACTTCAGTACTACTTGTAGTAAAGCTTGGGGTCCTCACAGGGCTGATGGAAGGAACGCCATAATTCCATTACTATTTTCCTTGTCGGCGCGACACTCACACTACGACACTCACACTACGACACTCACACTACGACACTCACACTACGACACTCACACTACGACACTCACACTACGACACTCACTACGACACTCACACTACGAACTCACACTACGACACTCACACTACGACACTCAACTACGACACTCACACTACGACACTCACACTACGACACTCACACTACGACACTCACATACACACTCACATACGACACTCACACTACGACACTCACACTACGACACTCACACTACGACACTCACACTACGACACTCACACTACGACACTCACACTACGACACTCACACTACGACACTCACACTACGACACTCACACTACGACACTCAACTACGACACTCACACTACGACACTCACACTACGACACTCACACTACGACACTCACACTACGACACTCACACTACGACACTCACACTACGACACTCACACTACGACACTCACACTACGACACTCACACTGCGACACTCACACTACGGAGCTATACACAAAATCTTTTCTTTCTACATTGTGGCTTGAGTGTTTCCCCTGGAGCCTTACTGAGGGTAGTTCCTGTAATTGTTGGGAGGATAATGATGAGACACCAGAAGCAATGTGTGATGACACCATAATGATGAGACACCAGAAGCAATGTGTGATGACACCATAATGATGAGACACCAGAAACAATGTGTGATGACACCATAATGATGAGACACCAGAAGCAATGTGGGATGACACCATAATGATGAGACACCAGAAGCAATGAGTGATGACACCATAATGATGAGACACCAGAAGCAATGTGTGATGACACCATAATGATGAGACACCAGAAGCAATGTGGGATGACACCATAATGATGACACCAGAAGCAATGTTTGATGACACCATAATGATGAGACACCAGAAGCAATGTGTGATGACACCAGCTCATGCAGGATTTCTCCGATACGGTACGCCTACACAACAGGCTTTTTCAGACTAAATACTGAAGACAATAGAAGTAGCGAAGAGGTGTAGACGATGTGATACCTCCATCATTCTAGCAGGAGTTACTACATTATCAATACCAGGTACACAAACGCCATCTTTTAGATCCATGAAAGAGAGAATAAAGCTAAAACAAAGGATATTGTCAAATTTACAAAGAAGACGAAATGAAATTCTTGTAAGACAAGTGTTTATAATGAAGTGTGGCGGTGCTTGATCAGGGTTTAATGTTATTATATAAATCGCAACACAGGTGTTCGTTTTTTCAGCACAGGTGACGGGGACTCGACCCTCGTTCATTTCTATACCAGAGTTTATAGTATAAAAAATATTAAATATGGCGAATTTAAATATAGATAAGTGGGCTCCCACTCAAGTGAATGTTAAATTGGGAACATTGACAGAAATATATACCAGGAATGTTTCTTACACTCAGGTGTTGGGAAAAACTCTCCGGGCTTAGCAGGAAAATAAAATGCAGAGTAATGAAGGAACTACCAGGAAGTACTAGGTGAGAATTGTATGAAAACTGATGAGGAAGGAGGGAGCCATATTGCCTGTGTGTGCGGGAGTGTGTTCACTCAGCGAGTGCACCTGACTTCACTCTCACCATAATATGTACCACTGTTCCTGATCTGACTGTGTTGACCTGACTGTGGCGACCCGACTGTGTTGATCTGAATGTGTTGACGTGACTGTCTTCACCGGACTGTGTTGACCTGACTGTCTTCACCGGACTGTGTTGACCTGACTCTGTTGACCTGACCGTGTTGACCTGACTGTCTTCACCGGACTGTGTTGACCTGACTGTCTTCACCGGACTGTGTTGACCTGACTGTGCTGACCTGTCTTCACCGGACTGTGTTGACCTGACTGTCTTCACCGGACTGTGTTGATCTGACTGCCTTCACCGGACTGTGTTGACCTGACTGCTTTGACGTGACTGTGTTCGCCGGACTGTGTTGATCTGGCTGTCTTCACCGGACTGTCTTCACCGGACTGTGTTGACCTGACTGAGTTGACCTGACTGTGCTGACCTGACTGTGTTGACGTGACTGTCTTCACCGGACTGTGTTGACGTGACTGTCTTCATCGGACTGTGTTGACGTGACTGTCTTCACCGGACTGTGTTGACCTGACTGTGTTGACCCGACTGTCTCCAACGGCCTGTGTTGACGTGACTGTCTTCACCGGACTGTGTTGACGTGACTGTCTTCACCGGACTGTGTTGACGTGACTGTCTTCACCGGACTGTGTTGATCTGACTGTCTTCACCGGACTGTGTTGACCTGACTGTCTTCAACGGCCTGTGTTGACGTGACTGTCTTCACCGGACTGTGTTGACGTGACTGTCTTCACCGAACTGTGTTGACGTGACTGTCTTCACCGGACTGTGTTGACCTGACTGTCTTCACCGGACTGTGTTGACCTGACTGTCTTCACCGGACTGTGTTGACCTGACTGTGTTGACCTGACTGTGTTGACCTGACTGTCTTCAACGGCCTGTGTTGACGTGACTGTCTTCACCGGACTGTGTTGACGTGACTGTCTTCACCGGACTGTGTTGACCTGACTGTCTTCACCGGACTGTGTTGACCTGACTGTGTTGACCTGACTGTCTTCAACGGCCTGTGTTGACGTGACTGTCTTCACCGGACTGTGTTGACGTGACTGTCTTCACCGGACTGTGTTGACGTGACTGTCTTCACCGGACTGTGTTGACCTGACTGTCTTCACCGGACTGTGTTGACCTGACTGTGTTGACCTGACTGTCTTCAACGGCCTGTGTTGACGTGACTGTCTTCACCGGATTGTGTTGACGTGACTGTCTTCACCGGACTGTGTTGACGTGACTGTCTTCACAGGACTGTGTTGACCTGACTGACTTCACCGGACTGTGTTGACCTGACTGTGTTGACCTGACTGTCTTCAACGGCCTGTGTTGACGTGACTGTCTTCAACGGCCTGTGTTGACGTGACTGTCTTCACCGGACTGTGTTGACGTGACTGTCTTCACCGGACTGTGTTGACCTGACTGTCTTCACCGGACTGTGTTGACCTGACTGTCTTCACCGGACTGTGTTGACCTGACTGTGTTGACCTGACTGTCTTCAACGGCCTGTGTTGACGTGACTGTCTTCACCGGACTGTGTTGACGTGACTGTCTTCACCGGACTGTGTTGACGTGACTGTCTTCACCGGACTGTGTTGACCTGACTGTCTTCACCGGACTGTGTTGACCTGACTGTCTTCACCGGACTGTGTTGACCTGACTGTGTTGACTGACTGTCTTCAACGGCTGTGTTGACGTGACTGTCTTCACCGGACTGTGTTGACGTGACTGTCTTCACCGGACTGTGTTGACGTGACTGTCTTCACCGGACTGTGTTGACCTGACTGTCTTCACCGGACTGTGTTGACCTGACTGTGTTGACCTGCCTGTCTTCAACGGCCTGTGTTGACGTGACTGTCTTCACCGGACTGTGTTGACGTGACTGTCTTCACCGGACTGTGTTGACGTGACTGTCTTCACCGGACTGTGTTGACCTGACTGTCTTCACCGGACTGTGTTGACCTGACTGTGTTGACCTGACTGTCTTCAACGGCCTGTGTTGACGTGACTGTCTTCACCGGACTGTGTTGACGTGACTGTCTTCACCGGACTGTGTTGACCTGACTGTGTTGACCTGACTGTCTTCAACGGCCTGTGTTGACGTGACTGTCTTCACCGGATTGTGTTGACGTGACTGTCTTCACCGGACTGTGTTGACGTGACTGTCTTCACCGGACTGTGTTGACCTGACTGTCTTCACCGGACTGTGATGACCTGACTGTCTTCAACGGCCTGTGTTGACGTGACTGTCTTCACCGGACTGTGTTGACGTGACTGTCTTCACCGGACTGTGTTGACGTGACTGTCTTCACCGGACTGTGTTGACGTGACTGTCTTCACCGGACTGTGTTGATGTGACTGTCTTCACCGGACTGTGTTGACCTGACTGTCTTCACCGGACTGTGTTGACGTGACTGTCTTCACCGGACTGTGTTGACCTGACTGTCTTCACCGGACTGTGATGACCTGACTGTCTTCAACGGCCTGTGTTGACGTGACTGTCTTCACCGGACTGTGTTGACGTGACTGTCTTCACCGGACTGTGTTGACGTGACTGTCTTCACCGGACTGTGTTGACGTGACTGTCTTCACCGGACTGTGTTGACGTGACTGTCTTCACCGGACTGTGTTGACCTGACTGTCTTCACCGGACTGTGATGACCTGACTGTCTTCAACGGCCTGTGTTGACGTGACTGTCTTCACCGGACTGTGTTGACGTGACTGTCTTCACCGGACTGTGTTGACGTGACTGTCTTCACCGGACTGTGTTGACGTGACTGTCTTCACCGGACTGTGTTGATGTGACTGTCTTCACCGGACTGTGTTGACCTGACTGTCTTCACCGGACTGTGTTGACGTGACTGTCTTCACCGGACTGTGTTGACCTGACTGTCTTCACCGGACTGTGATGACCTGACTGTCTTCAACGGCCTGTGTTGACGTGACTGTCTTCACCGATTGTTCGGATGTCTCAGGACTGTGTTGACGTGACTGTCTTCACCGGACTGTGTTGACGTGACTGTCTTCACCGGACTGTGTTGACGTGACTGTCTTCACCGGACTGTGTTGACGTGACTGTCTTCAACGGCCTGTGTTGACGTGACTGTCTTCACCGGACTGTGTTGATGTGACTGTCTTCACCGGACTGTGTTCACGTGACTGTGTAAAATAATATATATGTAGTGCCGAATAGGCAAAACTTGCGATTTTGGTTTCAATAGCAACGCTCTTCTTGCCGAATAAGGCAAGAGAAAATTTATGTATGTACTAATTTCACAAAAATCATTAGAACCTAACGATAAAAAATACATTTCATTGTGTTGTTTATTATTAAATTATTGTAAACTTATCTAAAATATATTTAGTTGGTTTAAGCTAATTTTAACTGAGTTCGTTATAACAAGGTTAGGTAAGTTTTCTACGGTTCTTATCTACAAAATTATTAATTTTTGCATTAACATAAATGCAAATTATATATTTCTAAATGTATAAAAGAAAAATTTAGACAGAGTTTAATTTTAAATGAGTTCTTGCTAATTAACCAATTTTACGTATACGGTTGTGCAGCCTTTCTCTCTCTCTCTCTCTCTCTCTCTCTCTCTCTCTCTCTCTCTCTCTCTCTCTCTCTCTGCTCTCTTTCTCTGTCTCTCTTCTCTCTCTCTCTCTCTCTCTCTCTCTCCTCTCTATCTCTCTCTCTCTCTCTCTCTCTCTCTCTCTCTCTCTCTCTCTCTCTATCTCTCTCTCTCTCTCTGTCTCTCTCTCTCTCTTTCTCTATATCTATCTCACTCTAGAGAGAGAGACAGCACAGCCGCAACAAACAAAATAACATCAGTTTAGAGCCAACAGCTAAAAAGTTTATGATTCTCGTTTCCTCAGTAATAAAAGTCACGTGTAGATTTTGAGCTTCAGGAACTGAAGTGGTGTGTGTGTGTGTGTGTTATTATCTATATATTACTACTACACAGGGGTTATACTCCACATATCCCTGCCATCAGTGTTTAATCGATCATTTAATTTCCAGCAGAAAACAATGTTCGTATCCTATCCTAATTTCCTTTCTCTACTTTTCCCCCCAAACTTATAACTATGTCCTCTTGTTCTCTCTGTTGATGTTACCAAGACAACTTTGTACTAGACTCGTGTATATCACTTAATGAACTTGTATACGATTATTCTGTCTTATATTTTCCTCCTATCAACCAGTGAATGCATTTTTAAAGTTATCGTTTTTATCGATTCTTAGATATTTTAGGTTTAAGAGCCATTATGGTCCTTACTGGACCATTTTCTCTAGCTTTTTCCAAAGATTAGTTTTAAAGTCTGACCTAACATACACTGAGAACTGCTTTTTTTAAATATTTATTCGTCCATGCTGCTCTCTCTCTCTCTCTCTCTCTCTCTCTCTTTTTTTTTTTTTTTTTTTTTTTTTTTTTTTTACACAGGGTTTGGCAAGGTCCTTAGCTTTATTGACAAACTATTTACAGGTTAAGGATTCAGCTCATTTGAAAGCGTTGTTATTGTCATGAGACATACAAGTAGGGAGCACGATGAAGTTGGAGCCATCTGTGGGCCAGCATTTTCATTTGATCAACTGACTTTATCTCGTTGACATCATAATGCTGTAAGAATGTGTTCCATACTCGAGTCATCCTGGATATAAATGATCTCAGATGGAGTGAAGTTCTGGAGAAGGGTACAGCCAGAGTGAAGTTGCTGCTTTCTGCCCTTCTTGTGGTACAGAAACTTGCTTCACGGTGTCCTCGAAGTGGATCCAAGTGTGGTACTTTAACAATATTGGCCTTGTACATAACAGTAACTCCACCCACATCCCTCCTGTGTTGAAGACTGCCGAATTGACAGATCTATCCAAGATTGGTCCAGGCGAGAGATGAGACGTCTTGCTCTGTTCTCTACTCTGTCAAGCAGTCTCTCTCTCTCTCTCTCTCTCTCTCTCTTCTCTTTCTCTTAAGCATCAATTCTTCACGTGTGTTATCACTCTCCTTCATTTCCAACACACTACACACATCTACAATTAACTCGATCGACCATCTTTTACTTCAGTTACTCCATTTATCCAAATCTTCCCGTAGGAATTTTGTTGCTTCTGTTATGACGTGTTTTGCCGAGGACCTTGAGAACATTCTCCAACATGTTCATTTAATTTTTAATTCCTTCTGGAAAGTCGTTTATGTAAATTAGAAACATCTGGGCAAGTAATGATCCTCTTCAGCACTCTGACAGTGACACTTCCCCAGGGCAAGTAACCATCCCTGTATCACTCAACTTGTGACACTTCCCCAGGGTAAGTAACCATCCCTGTGTTACTTTACTAGTGACACTTCCTCAGGGCAAGTAACCATCCCTGTGTCACTTTGCTAATGACACTTCCCCAGGGTAAGTAACCATCTCTGTGTCACTGCTAGTGACACTTTCCCAGGGAAAGTAACCATCCCTGTGTCACTATACTAGTGACACTTTCCCAGGGCAAGCAACGATCCTTGTGGCACTCTACTGGTGACACTTACCCTCGAGAATTCTTCATAAGATTCCTGTTCGTACTAATCTTAATAACCAATTTTCACCAGAAGTTTGCGATGTATTTCTAGTTCAGCAAAGCTTCATGTGTCTCCCTTATCTCTGGTCCCCATAATTTGAAATGTCTCTCTTACATCATGTACTTATTATTATCATTACCATTATTATTATTATTATTATTATTATTATTATTATTATTATTATTATTATTATTATTATTATTATTATTATTATAATTATTATTAAAAATTTGCTAAGTGTTAATCATGTCTTTTATCATCCTTCTCACCACTAAAGGTCGTTACCTCTTTTCAATTCTAAATTTAGTCTGGTTACAGAATCTTCGACCTTTTTCCAGCAACTGCTGATGACCTAACATGTGCAGGCTCCGTGCTGAGGACATGTACTCCATAACTGACCTAACATGTGCAGGCTCCGTGCTGAGGACATGTACTCCATAACTGACCTAACATGTGTTGTGTATGACGTTCCCAAAGCCAGTGATCCTAAGATCCCTGTCTTCCACAGACGTCTGCAGCGTCTCATCGCCCTCTAGGTTGTACTGTCTCCGGTTTTCTCCTTTTCTTATCAGCATTATTTTGCATTTGTTTACTTTGAACTTCAACTGCCACTTACTGACCACATCTGTAGCCTGAACGTTGTATGTTACCTGTATCTATCATTGTCTGTTCTTACTTACATCCTTGAACAATCCAGATGTGGAACAGTTAAGCTGGTGACTCGTTCACACGCTGTACCAACAAAGGACGTTTTAATTAATCCCTTAACCTGGCCATCCTGTTACGGTGCTAAGCTGCGTATCTGGACGTGGGACCGTGCGTGTATTCACCTAGTTGTGGTTGTTTTTGTGATTCACAGCTCCTGGTCCCGGCACTTCCTTATTATTGGTCGTTTTTACAGATTCTTAGCCTCTTTAACCATATCACGACAGTCTTAGAAATTACTTAGTCAGGTTTCACTGCTGTGTTACTGTAGGTGGGGAGCTGATGCTAGTCTTGCTCCATAACTAAGAACGACAATGTAAATAAGTCACTCCAGCTGACTTTTTTGGGTTATCCTAGATAATTTACACTACGTATGGCAATTGTTCTTATATGTTCCTGTACCTAAATAAACTTACTTAGACTGACGATCCTGGTGCACAATATTCTTCAAGATTATTATCGTAAGTACGATTTTTCTCTCAGTAACTTTCAATAATCTGCAGTGAGAGACACGTACTTCTCATTATACTCTGGCGTTACATTTATGAGGATTAGAAACAGTAGTGGCCCTATTGCTCCTCCTTAGGGCATCACACTCGTCACCCTCGCCCTACTTAGGGCATCACACTCGTCACCCTCGCCCAACTTAGGGCATCACACTCGTCACCCTCGCCATACTTAGGGCATCACACTCGTCACCCTCGCCCTACTTAGGGCATCACACTCGTCACCCTCGCCCTACTTAGGGCATCACACTAGTAACCCTCGCCCTACTTAGGGCATCACACTCGTCACCCTCGCCCTATTTTAGGCATCACACTCGTCACCCTCGCCCTACTTAAAGGCATCACACTCGTCACCCCCGCCCTACTTAGGGCATCACACTCGTCACCCTCGCCCTACTTAGGGCATCACACTCGTCACCCTCGCCCTACTAGGGCATCACACTCGTACCACTCCCCGCCCCCCCCCTACTTAGGGCATCACACTCGTCACCACCTCGCCCTACTAGGGCATCACACTCGTTACCCTCGCCCTACTTAGGGCATCACACTCGTTACCCTCGCCCTACTTAGGCATCACACTCGTCACCCCTCGCCCTACTTAGGGCATACACACTCGTCACCCTCGCCCTACTTAGGCATCACACTCGTCACCCTCGCCCTACTTAGGGCATCACACTCGTCACCCCGCCCTACTTAGGCATCACACTCGTCACCCTCGCCCTACTTAGGGCATCACAACTCGTACCCACCGCCCTACTTGGGGCATCACACTCGTTACCCTCGCCCTACTTAGGGCATCACACTACCGTCACCCTCGCCCTACTTAGGGCATCACACTCGTCACCCTCGCCCTACTTAGGGCATCACACTCGTCACCCTCGCCCTACTTAGGCATCACACTCGTCACCCTCGCCATACTTAGGGCATCACACTCGTCACCCTCGCCCCTACTTAGGGCATCACACTCGTCACCCTCGCCCTACTTAGGGCATCACACTCGTCACCCTCGCCCTACTTAGGGCATCACACTAGTAACCCTCGCCCTACTTAGGGCATCACACTCGTCACCCTCGCCCTACTTAGGGCATCACACTCGTCACCCTCGCCCTCCCTTAGGCATCACACTCGTCACCCCCGCCCTACTTAGGGCATCACACTCGTCACCCTCGCCCTACTTAGGGCATCACACTCGTCACCCTCGCCCTACTTAGGGCATCACACTCGTCACCCCCGCCCTACTTAGGGCATCACACTCGTCACCCTCGCCCTACCTAGGGCATCACACTCGTTACCCTCGCCCTACTTAGGGCATCACACTCGTTACCCTCGCCCTACTTAGGGCATCACACTCGTCACCCTCGCCCTACTTAGGGCATCACACTCGTCACCCTCGCCCTACTTAGGGCATCACACTCGTCACCCTCGCCCTACTTAGGGCATCACACTCGTCACCCTCGCCCTACTTAGGGCATCACACCCGTCCACCCTCGCCCTACTTAGGGCATCAACACTCGTCACCCTCGCCCTACTTAGGGCATCACACTCGTCACCCTCGCCCTACTTAGGGCATCACACTCGTCACCCTCGCCCTACTTAGGGCATCACACTCGTCACCCCCGCCCTACTTAGGGCATCACACTCGTCACCCTCGCCCTACTTAGGGCAATCACACTCGTCACCCCTCGCCCTACTTAGGGCATCACACTCGTCACCCCCGCCCTACTTAGGGCATCACACTCGTCACCCTCGCCCTACTTGGGGCATCACACTCGTCAACCCTCGCCCTACAATAGGGCATCACACTCGTCACCCTCGCCCTACTTAGGGCATCACACTCGTCACCCTCGCCCTACATAGGGCATCACACTCGTCACCCTCGCCCTACTTAGGGCATCACACTCGTCACCCTCGCCCTACATAGGGCATCACACTCCGTCACCCTCGCCTACTTAGGGCACACACTCGTCACCCTCGCCTACATAGGCATCACACACTCGTCACCCTCGCCCTACATAGGCATCACACTCGTCACCCTCGCCCTACATAGGGCATCACACTCGTCACCCTCGCCCTACTTAGGGCATCACACTCGTCACCCTCGTCATACTTAGGGCATCACACTCGTCACCCTCGCCCTACTTAGGACATCACACTCGTCACCCTCGCCCTACTTAGGGCATCACACTCGTCACCCTCGCCCTACATAGGGCATCACACTCGTCACCTCGCCCTACTTAGGCTCACACTCGCACCCTCGCCCTACTTAGGGCATCACACTCGTCACCCTCGCCCTATTTAGAGCACACACTCGTCACCCTCGCCCTACTTAGGGCATCACACTCGTCACCCTCGCCCTACTTAGGGCATCACACTCGTCACCCTCGCCCTACTTAGGGCATCACACTCGTCACCCTCGCCCTACTAGAGCATCACAACTCGTCACCCTCGCCTACTTAGGCATCACACTCGTCACCCTCGCCCTACTTAGGGCATCACACTCGTCACCCTCGCCCTACTTAGGGTATCACACTCGTCACCCTCGCCCTACTTAGGGCATCACACTCGTCACCCTCGCCCTACTCAGGGCATCACACCCGTCACCCTCGCCCTACTCAGGGCATCACACTCGTCACCCTCGCCCTACTTAGGGCATCACACTCGTCACCCTCGCCCTACTTAGAGCATCACACTCGTCACCCTCGCCCTACTTAGGGCATCACACTCGTCACCCTCGCCCTACTTAGATCATCACACTCGTCACCCTCGCCCTACTTAGGGCATCACACTCGTCACCCTCGCCCTACTCAGGGCATCACACTCGTCACCCTCGCCCTACTTAGGGCATCACACTCGTACCCTCGCCCTACTTAGGCATCACACTCGTCACCCTCGCCCTACTTAGGGCATCACACTCGTCACCCTCGCCCTACTTAGGGCATCACACTCGTTACCCTCGCCCTACTTAGGGCATCACACTCGTCACCCTCGCCCTACTTAGGGCATCACACTCGTTACCCTCGCCCTACTTAGGGCATCACACTCGTCACCCTCGCCCTACTTAGGCATCACACTCGTCACCCTCGCCCTACTCAGGGCATCACACTCGTCACCCCTCGCCCTACTTAGGGCATCACACTCGTCACCTCGCCTACTCAGGGCATCACACTCGTCACCCTCGCCCTACTTAGGGCTCACACTCGTCACCCTCGCCCTACTTAGGGCATCACACTCGTCACCCTCGCCCTACTTAGGCATCACACTCGTCACACCCTCGCCCTACTTAGGGCATCACACTCGTCCACCCTCGCCCTACTTAGGGCATCACACTCGTCACCCTCGCCCTACTTAGGGCATCACACTCGTCACCCTCGCCCTACTTAGGGCATCACACTCGTCACCCTCGCCCTACTTAGGGCATCACACTCGTCACCCTCGCCCTACTTAGGGCATCACACTCGTCACCCTCGCCCTACTTAGGGCATCACACTCGTCACCCTCGCCCTACTTAGGGCATCACACTCGTTACCCTCGCCCTACTTAGGGCATCACACTCGT
Source organism: Cherax quadricarinatus (assembly GCF_026875155.1). Classification (NCBI taxonomy): domain Eukaryota; kingdom Metazoa; phylum Arthropoda; class Malacostraca; order Decapoda; family Parastacidae; genus Cherax; species Cherax quadricarinatus. Next base: position 78,293,390 of record NC_069401.1, on the reverse strand, counting down.
CACCCTCGCCCTACTTAGGACATCACACTCGTCACCCTCGCCCTACTTAGGGCATCACACTCGTCACCCTCGCCCTACTTAGGGCATCACACTCGTCACCCCGCCCTACTTAGGGCATCACCCCTCGTTACCCTCGCCCTACTTAGGCATCACACTCGTCACCCTCCGCCCTACTTGGGGCATCACACTCGTTAACCCCCCGCCCTACTTAGGGCATCACACTCGTCACCCTCGCCCTACTTAGGGCATCACACTCGTCACCCTCGCCCTACTCAGGGCATCACACTCGTCACCTCTCGCCTACTTAGGGCATCCACACTCGTCACCCTCGCCTACTCAGGGCATCACACTCGTCACCCCTCGCCCTACTTAGGCATCACACTCGTCACACCCTCGCCCTACTTAGGCATCACACTCGTCACCCTCGCCCTACTTAGGCATCACACTCGTCACCCTCGCCCTACTTAGGGCATCACACTCGTCACCCTCGCCCTACTTAGGGCATCACACTCGTCACCCTCGCCCTACTTAGGGCATCACACTCGTCACCCTCGCCCTACTTAGGGCATCACACTCGTCACCCTCGCCCTACTTAGGGCATCACACTCGTCACCCTCGCCCCTACTTAGGGCATCACACTCGTCACCCTCGCCCTACTTAGGGCATCACACTCGTCACCCTCGCCCTACTTAGGGCATCACACTCGTTACCCTCGCCCTACTTAGGGCATCACACTCGTACCCCTCGCCCTACTTAGGGCATCACACTCGTCACCCTCGCCCTACTTAGGGCATCACACTCGTCACCCTCGCCCTACTTAGGGCATCACACTCGTCACCCTCGCCCTACTTAGGGCATCACACTCGTCACCCTCGCCCTACTTAGGGCATCAAACATCGTCACCCTCGCCCTACTTAGGGCATCACACTCGTTACCCTCGCCCTACTTAGGGCATCACACTCGTCACCCTCGCCCTACTTAGGGCATCACACCCGTCACCCTCGCCCTACTTAGGGCATCACACTCGTCACCCTCGCCCTACTTAGGGCATCACACTCGTCACCCTCGCCCTACTTAGGGCATCACACTCGTCACCCCCGCCCTACTTAGGGCATCACACTCGTCACCCTCGTCATACTTTTCTCCTTCAGGTTATCTTTATTATACTGTAACACTTTTCCTGTTACTGCCGCCTTATGTACCGACCCTGTTGTATATACCTAGCAGGTTGTATATACCTAGCAGGTTGTATATACCTAGCAGGTTGTATATACCTAGCAGGTTGTATATACCTAGCAGGTTGTATATACCTAGCAGGTTGTATATACCTATCAGGTTGTATATACCTAGCAGGTTGTATATACCTAGCAGGTTGTATATACTAGCAGTGTATATACCTAGCAGGTTGTATATACCTAGCAGGTTGAAATATACCTAGCAGGTTGTATATACCTAGCAGGTTGTATATACCTACAGGTTGTATATACCTAGCAGGTTGTATATACCAGCAGGTTGTATATACCTATCAGGTTGTATATACCTATCAGGTTGTATATACCTAGCAGGTTGTATATACCTAGCAGGTTGTATATACCTAGCAGGTTGTATATACCTAGCAGGTTGTATATACCTAGCAGGTTGTATATACCTATCAGGTTGTATATACCTAGCAGGTTGTATATACCTAGCAGGTTGTATATACCTAGCAGTTTGATAACCTACAGGTTGTATATACCAGCAGGTTTATATACCTAGCAGGTTGTATATACCTAGCAGGTTGTATATACCTATCAGGTTGTATATACCTAGCAGGTTGTATATACCTAGCAGGTTGTATATACCTAGCAGGTTGTATATACCTAGCAGGTTGTATATACCTAGCAGGTTGTATATACCTATCAGGTTGTATATACCTAGCAGGTTGTATATACCTAGCAGGTTGTATATACCTAGCAGGTTGAAATATACCTAGCAGGTTGTATATACCTAGCAGGTTGCATATACCTAGCAGGTTGTATATACCTAGCAGGTTGCATATACGTAGCAGGTTGTATAAACCTAGCAGGTTGTATATACCTAGCAGGTTGTATATACCTAGCAGGTTGTATATACCTAGCAGGTTGTATATACCTAGCAGGTTGCATATACCTAGCAGGTTGTATAAACCTAGCAGGTTGTATAAACCTAGCAGGTTGTATATATCTACCAGGTTGTATAAACCTAGCAGGTTGTATATACCTACCAGATTCTATAAACCTAGCAGGTTGTATATCTCCAGCAGGTTGTATATAGCTAGCAGGTTGTATATACCTAGCAGGTTGTATATACCTAGCAGGTTATATATACCTAGTAGGTTGTATATACCTAGTAGGTTGTACATACCTAGTAGGTTGTATATACCTAGCAGGTTGTATAAACCTAGCAGGTTGTATATACTTAGCAGGTTGTATATACCTAGCAGGTTGTATATACCTAGCAGGTTGTATATACCTAGCAGGTTGTAAATACCTAGCAGACTGTATATACCTAGCAGGTTGTATATACCTAGCAGGTTGTATAAACCTAGCAGGTTGTATATACCTAGCAGGTTGTATATACCTAGCAGGTTGTATAAACATAGCAGGTTGTATAAACCTAGCAGGTTGTATATACCTAGCAGATTGCATATACCTAGGAGGTTGTATATACTTATCAGGTTGTATATACCTAGCAGGTTGTATATACCTATCAGGTTGTATATACCTATCAGGTTGTATATACCTAGCATGTTGTATAAAATTAGCAGGTAGTATATACCTAGCAGGTTGTATATACCAAGCAGGTTGTATATACCTAGCAGGTTGTATAAACCTAGCAGGTTGTATAAACCTAGCAGGTTGTATAAACCTAGCAGGTTGTATAAACCTAGCAGGTTGTATAAACCTAGCAGGTTGTATAAACCTAGCAGGTTGTATATACCTAGCAGATTGTATAAACCTAGCAGGTTGTATAAACCTAGCAGGTTGTATAAACCTAGCAGGTTGTATAAACCTAGCAGGTTGTATATACCTAGCAGGTTGTATAAACCTAGCAGGTTGTATAAACTTAGCAGGTTGTATAAACCTAGCAGGTTGTATAAACCTAGCAGGTTGTATAAACCTAGCAGGGTGTATAAACCTGGCAGGTTGTATAAACCTAGCAGGTTGTATAAACCTAGCAGGTTGCATAAACCTAGCAGGTTGTATAAACCTAGCAGGTTGTATAAACCTAGCAGGTTGTATAAACCTAGCAGGTTGTATAAACCTAGCAGGTTGTATATACCTAGCAGGTTGTATAAACCTAGCAGGTTGTATAAACCTAGCAGGTTGTATAAACCTAGCAGGTTGTATAAACCTAGCAGGTTGTATAAACCTAGCAGGTTGTATAAACCTAGCAGGTTGTGTAAACCTAGCAGGTTGTATAAACCTAGCAGGTTGTATAAACCTAGCAGGGTGTATAAACCTAGCAGGTTGTATAAACCTAGCAGGTTGTATAAACCTAGCAGGTTGTGTAAACCTAGCAGGTTGTATAAACCTAGCAGGTTGTATAAACCTAGCAGGTTGTATAAACCTAGCAGGTTGTATAAACCTAGCAGGGTGTATAAACCTAGCAGGTTGTATAAACCTAGCAATTTGTATAAACCTAGCAGGGTGTATAAACCTAGCAGGTTGTATAAACCTAGCAGGTTGTATAAACCTAGCAGGGTGTATAAACCTAGCAGGTTGTATAAACCTAGCAGGTTGTATAAACCTAGCAGGTTGTATAAACCTAGCAGGTTGTATAAACCTAGCAGGTTGTATAAACCTAGCAGGTTTATATGACATAACTTCCTATGCTGGTGTTCTGTGCTCCAAAACTCTCTTCTCTTCAACATTTAACATTATTTTCGCCAGAGATGCTGGAGGGTAGTATAGTATACTTGTATATGTTTTTTTTTATAATATAGCATACTTGTATATGTATATGTATACTCGTGTATATGTAGTATGTGTAGTATACTCGTATATATATATATGTGTGTGTGTGTGTGTGTGTGTGTGTACTCACCTAATTTTAGTTGCAGGGGTCGAGACTCAGCTCCTGGCCCCGCCTCTTCATTGAACGCTACTAGGTCCTCTCTCTCCCTGCTCCATGAGCTTTATCATACCTCGTACCTTCGGTGTTGGCTGTACAGAAATTTGAAGTTTATATCAGTGCTTCCCCACATCCTATAATAGTGACCATAACCCTCTGAGATTTTCGCAAAGAATGAGAAACCACAATCAAAGACTCTTAAGATGGGCTTTGTTCCTACAACCTTTTAATTTGGAAGTTAAATATATAAAAGGCTCAGAGAATGTGGTTGCTGATGCTCTCTCTAGATGTTTCATGTAGATGCATGGTGCGTACCTTGTACATAGTGTTTGTCATGTGCTGACCTTGTTGTTTTTGCAGTGGTGAACTCTCAGCTATGTTTGGTTCCTGCCTCCACTACATCGCTCGCTAGACTGTTCCACTTCCTGACCACTCTGTGACTGAAGAACTGCTTCCTAACATCCCTGTGGCTCATCTGAGTCTTTAACTTCCAAAAGTGACCCCTTGTTTCTGTGTCCCCTCTCTGGAACATCTTGTCTCTGTCCACCTTGTCAATTCCACGCAGTATTTTGTATGTCGTTATCATGTCTCTCCTATCCCTCCTGTCCTCCAGTGTCGTTAGGCCGATTTCCCTCAACCTTTCTTCATAGGATATTCCCCTTAGCTCTGGAACTAACCTTGTCGCAAACCTTTGCACTTTCTCCAATTTCTTAACTTGCTTGACCCGGTGCGGGTTCCAAACTGGTGCTGCATACTCCAGTATGGGCCTGACGTACACGGTGTACAATGTCTTGAAAGTTTTCTTACTTAGGTATCGGAATGCTAATCTCAGATTTGTCAGGCGCCCACATGCTGCAGCAGTTATCTGGTTGATGTGTGCTTCCGGAGACGTGTTCGGTGTTACACTCACGCCACCTAGCCTATACTCTGTTTGCGGCTTTCTTTGCCCTTCTCCGATCTTCATGACTTTGCATTTGGCAGGGTTAAATTCGAGAAGCCAGTTGCTGGACCAGGTGTCCAGCCTGTCCAAGTCTCTTTGAAGTCCTGCCTGATCCTCATCTGATTTAATTCTCCTCATTAACTTCACATCATCTGCGAACAGGGACACTTCAGAGTCTATCCCTTCCATCATGTCATTCACATATATCAAAAATAGCACTGGTCCTAGGACCGACCCCTGTGGGACCCCGCTCGTCAAAGGTGCCCACTGTGATACCTCTTCACGTACCATGACTCGTTGTTGCCTCCCTGTCAGGTATTCTCTGATCCATTGCAGTGCCCTTACCGTTATACGCGCCTGATCCTCAAGCTTCTGCACTAATCACTTGTGAGGAACTGTGTTGAAGGCCTTCTTGCAGTCCAGGAATATGCAATCAACCCACCCCACTCTCTCGTGTCTTCTGTTACTTTATCATAAAACTCCAGAAGGTCTGACACAGGATTTGCCTTCCATGAAACCGTGCTGGTTGTCATTTATACTTTTGTTCCGTTCCAGGTACTCCACCACTCTCCTCCAGATAATCTTCTCCATGACTTTGCATACTGTACACGTCAGTGTCACTGGTCTGTAGTTTAGCGCCTCTTTTCTGTCTCCTTTTATGAAAATGTGTGTGTGTGTGTGTGTGTGTGTGTGTGTGTGGTGTGTGTGTGTGTGTGTGTGTGTGTGTGTGTGTGTGTGTGTGTGTGTGTGTGTGTGTGTGTGTGTGTGTGTGTGTGTGTGTGTGTGTGTGTCCGTGTCTCCCTGTATATTAGTGTTTAATTTTGTATCTATGTGTTTGTGTGTATCTGTGTTTATTTCCATCGTTTCAATACTCGGGTCATTTAGGTCTTAAGTTGAAGAAATACTTTCTGATGCTACACTGGTTCATGTGTCTGCACATTCTGGCTCAGCTGTCATGTTGTTGACTCAACACTGGTCCTTATCTACCTTGTATATGTCCAGGAGTATTTGTTGTCATAATCACATTCTGTCTGTTTCTTCCTTCATCGCTGACAAAAGCAGTAGTTTTAGTCTCTATAGTTCTTTCCCTCTAATTCTGGGTCTATCCTCGGCGCATTCCTCTGGACTTCCCGGAGCTTCACTCAGTGGCTCATGTCGAGAGGTGAAGTGTCTTTGTCTTCCCTTTTCCATTCTTATTTTTGCAAACTTGACCTGTACTGTGGATGTTATGGTGTTTATTCTTGGTTCTGTACTCAGCGAGAAGTGTTTGCAAGGGTTGAATGATAGTTCCTTGCCCCCACCTTTTAGTTCTTGTATTTTAACCAGCTTTAGTTAATCCAGGCGTCCGAGGCCTGATCATACCTATGTTTGAAACTGTGTATGGTGTATGCTTACACCTATTGTTCTAGTTAATTACAAGTACCTCCTTGAAATAGTGTTACAAGAATGGAATAGCAGACGAGCTGGGTACTGGGAGGGAGAGCCCATGGTGTTAAATTAATTAACGAGAAAAGAAGGAGGATATTTAAGAGTTAGTGGGAGAGACAACCTGGGAGAGACAACCTGGGAGAGACAACCTCGGAGAGACAACCTCGGAGAGACAACCTGGGAGAGACAAACTGGGAGAGACAACCTGGGAGAGACAACCTGGGAGAGACAACCTCGGAGAGACAACCTGGGAGAGACAACCTGGGAGAGACAAACTGGGAGAGACAACCTGGGAGAGACAACCTGGGAGAGACAACCTGGGAAAGACAACCTGGAAGAGACAACCTGGGAGAGATAACCTGGGAGACAACCAGGGAGAGACAAACTGGGAGAGACAACCTGGGAGAGACAACCTGGAAGAGACAACCTGGGAGAGATAACCTGGGAGAGACAACCTGGGAGAGACAACCTGGGAGAGACAACCAGAGAGAGACAACCTGGGAGAGACAAACTGGGAGAGACAACCTGGGAGAGACAACCTGGGAGAGACAACCTGGGAAAGACAACCTGGAAGAGACAACCTGGGAGAGATAACCTGGGAGACAACCTGGGAGAGACAACCTGGGAGAGACAACCTGGGAGAGACAACCTGGGAGAGACAACCTGGGAAAGACAACCTGGGAGAGATAACCTGGGAGAGACAACCTGGGAGAGACAACCTGGGAGAGACAACCTGGGAGAGACAACCTGGGAGAGACAACCTGGTAGAGACAACCTGGGAGAGACAACCTGGAGAGACAACTTGGGAAAGACAACCTGGGAGAGACAACCTGGGAGAGACAACCAGGGAGAGACAACCTGGGAGAGACAACCAGGGAGAGACAACCTGGGAGAGACAACCAGGGAGAGACAACCTGGGAAAGACAACCAGGGAGAGACAACCTGGGAGAGACAACCTGGGAGAGACAACCTGGGAGAGACAACCTGGGAGAGACAACCTGGGAGAGACAACATGGAAGAGACAACCTGGGAGAGACAACCTGGGAGAGACAACCTGGGAGAGACAACCTGGGAGAGCGACAGTGGGATTTTAGAGAAAGGAAGAACATCAAAGACAGGAAAGAATAATATACATACCGGTGGGAACTATGAAGAAAAAAAAATCTCAGTATTGTGGTTGGAATAATATGTAACTAACCCACGAACAGGAAATGAAAAAAAAAAGTACAGTATTTCGGTCCCCTGTGGACCATTATCAAGTCGCGTGCAAAAAAAAAATAGCGTAGATAGCTAAAAATCAGGCTATGTGAGGAGAAGTTAGAAGACAGCCAGGATCAGTTGAAGACTGTGCAGTGACTAGTGTACCGGGAGTCACGTATTTACAACAACAAAAACTCGGACGAACATTCATGTTACCAGTGTTGTGTATAACTAACATTCATGTTACCAGTGTTGTGTATTAATAACTAACATTCATGTTACCAGTGTTGTGTATAACTAACATTCATGTTACCAGTGTTGTGTATAAGTAACTAACATTCATGTTACCAGTGTTGTGTATTAGTAACTAACATTCATGTTACCAGTGTTGTGTATAAGTAACTAACATTCATCTTACCAGTGTTGTGTATTAGTAACTAACATTCATGTTACCAGTGTTGTGTATAGTAACTAACATTCATGTTACCAGTGTTGTGTATAAGTACTAACATTCATTTACCAGTGTTGTGTATAGTAAACAACATCATGTTACCAGTGTTGTGTATAAGTAACTAACATTCATGTTACCAGTGTTTGTATAAGTAACTAACATTCATCTGCCACCAGTGTTGTGTATTAGTAACTAACATTCATGTTACCAGTGTTGTGTATAAGTAACTAACATTCATCTTACCAGTGTTGTGTATAAGTAACTAAACATTCATGTTACCAGTGTTGTGTATAAGTAACTAACATTCATGTTACCAGTGTTGTGTATAAGTAACTAACATTCATGTTACCAGTGTTGTGTATAAGTACCAAACATTCATATTACCAGTGTTGTGTATAAGTAACTAACATTCATGTTACCAGTGTAGTGTATAAGTAACTAACATTCATGCCACCAGTGTTGTGTATAAGTAACTAACATTATTATTACCAGTGTTGTGTATAAGTAACCAACATTCATATTACCAGTGTTGTGTATAAGTAACTAACATTCATGTTACCAGTGTTGTGTATAAGTAACCAACATTCATATTACCAGTGTTGTGTATAAGTAACTAACATTCATGTTACCAGTGTTGTGTATAAGTAACAAACATTCCAGTGTTATACCCAGTGTAGTGTATAAGTAACTAACATTCATGTTACCAGTGTTTTGTGTATAAGTAACCAACATCATATTACCAGTGTTGTGTATAAGTAACTAACATTCATGTTACCAGTGTTGTGTATAAGTAACTAACATTCATGCTACCAGTGTTGTGTATAAGTTACTAACATTATTATTACCAGTGTTGTGTATAAGTAACCAACATTCATATTACCAGTGTTGTGTATAAGTAACTAACATTCATGTTACCAGTGTTGTGTATAAGTAACCAACATTCATATTACCAGTGTTGTGTATAAGTAACTAACATTCATGTTACCAGTGTAGTGTATAAGTAACTAACATTAATATTACCAGTGTTGTGTATAAGTAACCAACACTCATATTACCAGTGTTGTGTATAAGTAACTAACATTCATGTTACCAGTGTTGTGTATAAGTAACAAACATTCATATTACCAGTGTTGTGTATAAGTAACTAACATTCATGTTACCAGTGTTGTGTATAAGTAACTAACATTAATATTACCAGTGTTGTGTATAAGTAACTAACATTAATATTACCAGTGTTGTGTATAAGTAACCAACATTCATATTACCAGTGCTGTGTATAAGTAACTAACATTAATATTACCAGTGTTGTCTATAAGTAACCAACATTCATATTACCAGTGTTGTGTATAAGTAACTAACATTCATATTACCAGTGTTGTGTATAAGTAACTAACATTCATGTTACCAGTGTTGTGTACAAGTAACTAACATACATGTTACCAGTGTTGTGTATAAGTAACTAACATACATGTTACCAGTGTTGTGTATAAGTAACAAACATTCATGTTACCAGTGTTGTGTATAAGAAACTAACATTCATGTTACCAGTGTTGTGTATAAGTAACTAACATTCATGTTACCAGTGTTGTGTATAAGTAACTAACATACATGTTACCAGTGTTGTGTATTAGTAACTAACATTCATGTTACCAGTGTTTGTGTATAAGTAACTAACATACATGTTACCAGTGTTGTGTATAAGTAACTAACATACATGTTACCAGTGTTGTGTATTAGTAACTAACATTCATGTTACCAGTGTTGTGTATAAGTAACTAACATTCATATTACCAGTGTTGTGTATAAGTAACAAACATTCATATTACCAGTGTTGTGTATAAGAAACAAACATTCATGTTACCAGGTGTGTATAAGTAACTAACATTCATGTTACCAGTGTGTTATAAGTAACTAACATTCATGTTACCAGTGTTGTGTAAAGTAACTAACTTCATGTTACCAGTGTTGTGTATAAGTAACTACATACATGTTACCAGTGTTGTGTATAAGTAACTAACATCATGTTACCAGTGTTGTGTATAAGTAACTAACATACATGTTACCAGTGTTGTGTATAAGTAACTAACATACATGTTACCAGTGTTGTGTATAAGTAACTAACATTCATGTTACCAGTGTTGTGTATAAGTAACTAACATACATGTTACCAGAGATGTGTATAAGTAACAAACATTCATGTTACCAGTGTTGTTTATAAGTAACTAACATTCATGTTACCAGTGTTGTGTATAACTAACACTCATGTTACCAGTGTTGTTTATATAAGTAACTAACATACATGTACCAGTGTTGTGTATAAGTAACTAACATCATGTTACCAGTGTTGTGTATAAGTAACTAACATTCATGTTACCAGTGTTGTGTATAAGTAACTAACATACATGTTACCAGTGTTGTGTATAAGTAACTAACATTCATGTTACCAGTGTTGTGTATAAGTAACTAACATACATGTTACCAGTGTTGTGTATAAGTAACTAAATCATTCATGTTTACCAATAAGTTAGTGTTGTGTATAAGTAACTAAACATTCATGTTACCAGTGTTGTGTATAAGTAACTAACATCATGTTACCAGTGTTGTGTATTAAGTAACTAACATACATGTTACCAGTGTTGTGTATAAGTAACTAACATTCATATTACCAGTGTTGTGTATAAGTAACAAACATTCATGTTACCAGTGTTGTGTATAAGTAACTAAACATACATGTACCAGTGTTGTGTATAAGTAACTAACATTCATGTTACCAGTGTTTGTGTATAAGTAACTAACATACATGTTACCAGTGTTGTGTATAAGTAACTAACATTCATGTTACCAGTGTTGTGTATAAGGTCACTAACATACATGTTACCAGTGTTTGTGTATAAGTAACTAACATTCATGTTACCATGTTGTGTATAAGTAACTAACATTCATGTTACCAGTGTTGTGTATTAAGTAACTAACATTCATGTTACCAGTGTTGTGCATAAGTAACTAACATTCATTTACCAGTGTTGTGTATAAGTAACAACATTTCATGTTACCAGTGATTGTGTATAAGAACAAACATTCATGTTACCAGTGTTGTGTATAAGTAACTAACATTCATGTTACCAGTGTGTGTATAATAACTAACACTACATGTTACCAGTGTTGTTTATAAGTAACTAACATTCATGTTACCAGTGTTGTGTATAAGTAACTAACATACATGTTACCAGTGTTGTGTATAAGTAACTAACATTCATGTTACCAGTGTTGTGTATAAGTAACTAACATACATGTTACCAGAGTTGTGTATAAGTAACTAACATTCATGTTACCAGTGTTGTGTATAAGTAACTAACATTCATGTTACCAGTGTTGTGTATAAGTAACTAACATTCATGTTACCAGTGCTGTGTATAAGTAACTAACATTCATGTTACCAGTGTTGTTTATAAGTAACTAACATTCATGTTACCAGTGTTGTGTATAACTAACACTCATGTTACCAGTGTTGTTTATAAGTAACTAACATACATGTTACCAGTGTTGTGTATAAGTAACTAACATTCATGTTACCAGTGTTGTGTATAAGTAACTAACATTCATGTTACCAGTGTTGTGTATAAGTAACTAACATACATGTTACCAGTGTTGTGTATAAGTAACTAACATTCATGTTACCAGTGTTGTGTATAAGTAACTAACATACATGTTACCAGTGTTGTGTATAAGTAACTAACATTCATGTTACCAGTGTTGTGTATAAGTAACTAACATTCATGTTACCAGTGTTGTGTATAAGTAACTAACATACATGTTACCAGTGTTTGTGTATAAGTAAACTAACATACATGTTACCAGTGTTGTGTATAAGTAAACTAAACATTCATGTTACCAGTGTTGTGTATAAGTAACTAACATTCATGTTACCAGTGTTGTTTATAAGTAACTAACATACATGTTACCAGTGTTGTGTATAAGTAACTAACATTCATGTTACCAGTGTTGTGTATATAAGTAACTAACATACATGCTTACCAGTGTTGTGTATAAGTAACTAACATTCATGTTATCAGTGTTGTGTATAAGTAACTAACATTCATGCTACCAGTGTTGTGTATAAGTAACTAACATTCATGTTACCAGTGTTGTTTATAAGTAACTAACATACATGTTACCAGTGTTGTGTATAAGTAACTAACATATCATGTTACCAGTGTTGTGTATAAGTAACTAACATTCATGTTACCAGTGTTGTGTATAAGTAACTAACATTCATGTTACTAGTGTTGTTTATAAGTAACTAACATTCATGTTACCAGTGTTGTGTATAACTAACACTCATGTTACCAGTGTTGTTTATAAGTAACTAACATACATGTTACCAGTGTTGTGTATAAGTAACTAACATTCATGTTACCAGTGTTGTGTATAAGTAACTAACATACATGTTACCAGTGTTGTGTATAAGTAACTACATACATGTTACCAGTGTTGTGTATAAGGGACTAACATTCATAGTACAGTGTTTGTTAAGTAACAACATACATGTTTACCATTGTGTTGTGTATAAGTAACTAATATTCATGTTACCAGTGTTGTGTATAATGGGCGACTCCACAAGACGGAGTCTTTGAAGACGACTAGATATTCCTGTGATATACTTTTGATGTAGCTGTGATATACCTGTGATGTAGCTGTGATATACCTGTGATGTAGCTGTGATATACCTGTGATGTAGCTGTGATATACCTGTGATGTAGCTGTGATATACCTGTGATGTAGCTGTGATATACCTGTGAGTGTGTCTGGTGTATATACCTGTGATGTAGCTGTGATATACCTGTGATGTAGCTGTGATATACCTGTGATGTAGCTGTGATATACCTGTGATGTAGCTGTGATATACCTGTGATGTAGCTGTGATATACCTGTGATGTAGCTGTGATATACCTGTGATGTAGCTGTGATATACCTGTGATGTAACTGTGATGTACCTGAGATGTAGCTGTGATATACCTGTGATGTAGCTGTGATATACCTGTGATGTAGCTGTGATATACCTGTGATGTAGCTGTGACATACCTGTGATGTAGCTGTGATATACCTGTGATGTAGCGGTGATATACCTGTGATGTAGCTGTGATGTACCTGAGATGTAGCTGTGATATACCTGTGATGTAGCTGTGATATACCTGTGATGTAGCTGTGATATACCTGTGATGTAGCTGTGATATACCTGTGATGTAGCTGTGATATACCTGTGATGTAGCTGTGATATACCTGTGATGTAGCTGTGATGTACCTGAGATGTAGCTGTGATATACCTGTGATGTAGCTGTGATATACCTGTGATGTAGCTGTGATATACCTGTGATGTAGCTGTGATATACCTGTGATGTAGCTGTTATACACCTGTGATGTAGCTGTGATATACCTGTGATGTAGCTGTGATATACCTGTGATGTAGCTGTGATATACCTGTGATGTAGCTGTGATGTACCTGAGATGTACCTGTGATATACCTGTGATGTAGCTGTGATATACCTGTGATGTAGCGTGATATACCTGTGATGTAGCTGTGATATACCGTGTGATGTAGCTGTGATGTACCTGAGATGTAGCTGTGATATACCTGTGATGTAGCTGTGATATACCTGTGATGTAGCTGTGATATACCTGTGATGTAGCTGTTATATACCTGTGATGTAGCTGTGATACCCCTGTGATGTAGCTGTGATATACCTGTGATGTAGCTGTGATATACCTGTGATGTAGCTGTGATGTACCTGTGATGTAGCTGTGATATACCTGTGATGTAGCTGTGATATACCTGTGATGTAGCTGTGATATACCTGTGATGTAGCTGTGATATACCTGTGATGTAGCTGTGATATACCTGTGATGTAGCTGTGATATACCTGTGATGTAGCTGTGATGTACCTGAGATGTAGCTGTGATATACCTGTGATGTAGCTGTGATATACCTGTGATGTAGCTGTGATATATCTGTGATGTAGCTGTGATAATACCTGTGATGTGTGGTTGGAGTAGCTGTGATATACCTGTGATGTAGCTGTGATATATCTGTGATGTAGCTGTGATATATCTGTGATGTAGCTGTGATATACCTGTAGTATGCCTTTGATATACCTGTGACATTTTTGTGATATTCCTGTGACCTGTTACAACTGATAATTTTCCATGAAGAACCAAAATGTTTTCAAGTTCTCAGTTGCAACCGAATATTGCAAACACCTGCATAGCTGCATCCAACAAGTAACTATAAACACCTGCATAGCTGCATCCAACAAGTAACTATAAACACCTGCATAGCTGCATCCAACAAGTAACTATAAACACCAGCATAGCTGCATCCAACAAGTAACTATAAACACCTGCATAGCTGTATCCAACAAGTAACTGTAAACACCTGCATAGCTGTATCCAACAAGTAACTATAAACACCTGCATAGCTGTATCCAACAAGTAACTATAAACACCTGCATAGCTGTATCCAACAAGTAACTATAAACACCTGCATAGCTGTATCCAACAAGTAACTATAAACACCTGCATAGCTGTATCCAACAAGTAACTATAAACACCTGCATAGCTGTATCCAACAAGTAACTATAAACACCTGCATAGCTATATCCAACAAATAACTATAAACACCTGCATAGCTGTATCTAACAAGTAACTATAAACACCTGTATAGCTGTACCCAACAAGTAACTATAAACACCTGCATAGCTGTATCCAACAAGTAACTATAAACACCTGCATAGCTGTATCCAACAAGTAACTATAAACACCTGCATAGCTGCATCCAACAAGTAACTATAAACACCTGCATAACTGTATCTAACAAGTAACTATAGACACCTGCATAGCTGTATCCAACAAGTAACTATAGACACCTGCATAGTTGTATCCAACAAGTAACTATAAACAAAAGCATAAACACAAGCATGTACACCTGCATGTATACAGAAATATAGACTTTAATGCAGGTGCCCATTTTATTGGTATAGCAAAACGCCTCATCAAGTGTATAACTATATATGGCGGCCAGTGTTTATGTACCCGAAGCTCTCTTCTGACTCCTCTCTGACTGGATGTCTTTCTTCTCACTTCAAGATGAGGGGCAAGACTATCCTCACTTTCCTTGGATCAAACCTGATTACCTATAAATAGCTCAGGCTCTGCACAATCTTTCATTTAGCGTTCAGGATTCGCCAAAATCGACATCATATCATCTGAATCGCATCATCATTATATCATCTCATCATCATCATATAATATATTAATACTAATAATAATGATAATAATAGTAACTATAATATAATAATTAATATTTATTATTTTACTTATTATATTTATAGTTTCTATAGTTTAATGTTAAAATAAAAATAATAATAATAATAATAAATAAAAAATAAATAAATAAACAACTGTCCATCTATTGTCTCCTTCCATCTCTAATGTTCTTATCTATGCACGTCATTCGTCCATTTCTTTACACTTCTATTTATCATTGCAGCGTTCACTGACTGTTTTTCCAGTGTTGCTGAGTCGCTCCTCTGGCTGTCTTCCAGTGTCCCTGAGGGAGTCGCTTCTCTGACTGTCTTCCAGTGTCGCTCAGTGAGTCGCTTCTCTAACTGTCTTCCAGTGTGTTTTTGCTGAGTGAAGTCCGCTCCTATGACTGTCTTCCAGTGTTGCTGAGTGAGTCGCTCCTCTTACTGTCTTCCAGTGTTGTTGAGTGAGCCGCTTCTCTGACTGTCTTCCAGTGTCCCTGAGGGAGTCGCTTCTCTGACTGTCTTCCAGTGTCCCTGAGGGAGTCGCTTCTCTGACTGTCTTCCAGTGTCGCTCAGTGAGTCGCTCCTCTGACTGTCTTCCAGTGTCGCTGAGTGAGTCGCTCCTCTGACTGTCTTCCAGTGTCGCTGAGTGAGTCGCTCCTCTGACTGTCTTCCAGTGTCTCTGAGTGAGTCCCTCCTCTGATTGTCTTTCAGTATCGCTGAGTGAGTGGCTCCTCTGACTGTCTTCCAGTGTTGCTTTTTTTTTTAACTTCACGTTAAACGCTAAACCCATGAAGGTCATTCAGCGTAAGACGTGGTGAAGGCTCGAACCTTCGTCTGCTGAGCACCAGAATGGCGCCGTTCCTATTTGTACTCACCTTTCCAGTGTCGCTGAGTGAGTCGCTACTCTGACTGTCTTCCTGTGTAACTGAGTGAGTCGCTCCTCTGACTGTCTTCCAGTGTTGCTGAGTGAGTCGCTCTTCAGTCTTCCAGTGTTGCTGAGTCGCTCCTCTGACTGTCTTCCAGTGTCACTGAGTGAGCCGCTCCTCTGACTGTCTTCCAGTGTCGCTGAGTGAGTCGCTTCTCTGACTGTCTTCCAGTGTCACTGAGTGAGTCGCTTCTCTGACTGTCTTCCAGGGACGCTGAGAGAGTCGCTCCACTCACTGTCTTCCAGTGTCACTGAGTGAGCCGTTCCTCTGACTGTCTTCCAGTGTCGCTGAGTGACCCGCTCCTCTGACTGTCTTCCAGTGTCACTGAGTGAGCCGCTCCTCAGACTGTCTTCCAGTGTCGCTGAGTGAGTCGCTTCTCTGACTGTCTTCAGTCGCTGAGTGAGTCGCTCCTCTGACTGTCTTCTGGTGTCACTGAGTGAGTCGCTCCTCTGACTGTCTTCCAGTGTCGCTGAGTGAGTCGCTCCTCTGACTGTCTTCTGGTGTACTGAGTGATTGCTCCTCTGACTGTTCCAGTGTCACTGAGTGGACCGTCCTATGTACTACTTCCAGTGTCACTGAGTGACCCGCTCCTGCTGACTGTCTCCAAAGTGTCACTGAGTGAGCGCACCTCAGATGTCTTCCAGTGTCGCTGAGTGAGTCGCTTCTCTGACTGTCTTCAGTCGCTGAGTGAGTCGCTCCTCTGACTGTCTTCCAGTGTCACTGAGTGAGTCGCTCTCTAACTGTCTTCCCGTGTCATAGTGAGTCCTCCTCTGATTGCCCTTCCAGTGTGCTGAGTGAGTGCGCCTCTGACTGCTTCCAGTTTATGAGCCTTTTTTTTCAATTCACAGTTAAGCGCTAACCCATGAAGCTGTCATCCCAACGTAACGTGAGTAAGGCTCGACCTTCGTCTGCTGACGCACCAGACTGAGTCGCCGTTCTTATGTGTTCTCACTTTTCCAGTGTCGCTAAGCGAGTCGCTTCTCTAACTGTCTTCCATTGTCGTTGATGAGTCGCTCCTCTGAATGTCTTCCAGTGTCACTGAGTGAGTCGCTCCTCTGAATGTCTTCCAGTGTCACTGAGTGAGTCGCTCCTCTGACTGTCTTCCAGTGTCACTCATTGAGTCGCTCCTATGAACTGTCTTCCAGTGCACTGAGTGAGTCGCCCTCTGACTGTCTTCCAGTGCACTGAGTGATTTCGCTCCTCTGAATGTCTTACCATGTCACTGAGTGAGTCGCTCCTCTGAATGTCTTCCAGTGTCACTGAGTGAGTCGCTCCTCTGACTGTCTTCCAGTGTCACTAACTGAGTCGCTCCTCTGACTGTCTTCCAGTGCCGCTGAGTGAGCCGCTCCTCTGACTGTCTTCCAGTGTCACTGAGTCGCTCCTCTGACTGTCTTCCAGTGTCGCTGAGTGAGTCGCTCCTCTGACTGTCTTCCAGTGTCGCTGAGTGAGTCGCTCCTCTGACTGTCTTCCAGTGTAGCTGAGTGAGTCGCACCCCTGCCTGTGTTCCAGTGTCACTGAGTGAGTCGCTTGTCTGACTGTCTTCCAGTGTCGCTGAGTGAGTCGCTCCTCTGACTGTCTTCCAGTGTTGCTGAGTGAGTCGCTCCTCTGACTGTCTTCCAGTGTCGCTGAGTGAGTTGCTCCTCTGACTGTCTTCCATTGTCGCTGAGGAGTCGCTCCTCTGACTGTCTTCCAGTTGCTGAGTGAGTCGCTCCTCCTGATCTGTCTTCCAGTGTCACTGAGTGAGTCGCTCCTCTGTCTTCCAGTGTTGCTGAGTGAGTCGCTCATCTGGCTGTCTTCCAGTGTCGCTGAGTGAGTCGCTCCTCTCACTGTCTGCCAGTGTCGATGAGTGAGTCGCTCCTCTGTCTTCCAGTGTTGCTGAGTGAGTCGCTACTCTGACTGTCTTCCAGTGTCACTGAGTGAGCCGCTCCTCTGTCTTCCAGTGTTGCTGAGTGAGTCGCTCCTCTGGCTGTCTTCCAGTGTCGCTGAGTGAGTCGCTCCTCTCACTGTCTGCCAGTGTCGCTGAGTGAGTTGCTCCTCTGACTGTCTTCCAGTGTCGCTGAGTGAGTCGCTCCTCTGACTGTCTTCCAGTGTCGCTGAGTGAGTCTCTTCTCTAACTGTCTTCCAGTGTCGCTTGAGTGTAGTAGTCGCCCCCTCTGTCTTCCAGTGTTGCTGAGTGAGTCGCTCCTCTGACTGTCTTCCAGTGTTGCTGAGTGAGTTGCTCCTCTGACTGTCTTCCAGTGTCACTGAGTCGCTACTCTGACTGTCTTCCAGTGTCACTGAGTGAGTCGCTACTCTGGCTGTCTTCCAGTGTCACTGAGTGAGTCGCTCCTCTGGCTGTCTTCCAGTGTCGCTGAGTGAGTCGCTCCTCTGGCTGTCTTCCAGTGTCGCTGAGTGAGTCGCTCCTCTGTCTTCCAGTGTCGCTGAGTGAGTCGCTCCCTGGCTGTCTTCCAGTGTCGCTGAGTGAGTCGCTCCTCTGACTTTCTTCCAGTGTCACTGAGTGAGTCGCTCCTCTGACTGTCTTCCAGTGTCACTGAGTGAGTCGCTCCTCTGGCTGTCTTCCAGTGTCACTGAGTGAGTCGCTCCTCTGGCTGTCTTCCAGTGTCACTGAGTGAGTCGCTCCTCTGACTGTCTTCCAGTGTCACTGAGTGAGTCGCTCCTCTGGCTGTCTTCCAGTGTCGCTGAGTGAGTCGCTCCTCTGTCTTCCAGTGTTGCTGAGTGAGTCGCTCCTCTGGCTGTCTTCCAGTGTCGCTGAGTGAGCCGCTCCTCTGACTGTCTTCCAGTGTCACTGAGTGAGTCGCTCCTCTGGCTGTCTTCCAGTGTCGCTGAGTGAGTCGCTCCTCTGTCTTCCAGTGTTGCTGAGTGAGTCGCTCCTCTGACTGTCTTCCAGTGTCACTGAGTGAGTCGCTACTCTGACTGTCTTCCAGTGTCACTGAGTGAGTCACTACTCTGACTGTCTTCCAGTGTCGCTGAGTGAGTCGCTCCTCTGTCTTCCAGTGTTGCTGAGTGAGTCGCTCCTCTGACTGTCTTCCAGTGTCACTGAGTGAGTCGCTACTCTGACTGTCTTCCAGTGTCACTGAGTGAGTCACTACTCTGACTGTCTTCCAGTGTCGCTGAGTGAGTCGCTCCTCTGACTGTCTTCCAGTGTCGCTGAGGGAGTCGCTACTCCGACTGTCTTCTAGTGTTGCTGAGTGAGTCGCTCCACTGACTGTCTTCCAGTGTCGCTGAGTGAGTCGCTCCTCTGACTGTCTTCCAGTGTCACTGAGTGAGTAGCTACTCTGACTGTCTTCCAGTGTCGCTGAGGGAGTCGCTACTCTGACTGTCTTCCAGTGTCACTGAGTGAGTCACTACTCTGACTGTCTTCCAGTGTCACTGAGTGAGTCGCTACTCTGACTGTCTTCCAGTGTCACTGAGTGAGTCACTACTCTGACTGTCTTCCAGTGTCGCTGAGTGAGTCGCTCCTTTGTCTTCCAGTGTTGCTGAGTGAGTCACTACTCTGACTGTCTTCCAGTGTCGCTGAGTGAGTCGCTCCTTTGTCTTCCAGTGTTGCTGAGTGAGTCGCTACTCTGACTGTCTTCCAGTGTCACTGAGTGAGTAGCTACTCTGACTGTCTTCCAGTGTCGCTGAGGGAGTCGCTACTCTGACTGTCTTCCAGTGTTGCTGAGTGAGTCGCTACTCTGACTGTCTTCCAGTGTCGCTGAGGGAGTCGCTCCTCTGACTGTCTTCCAGTGTCGCTGAGGGAGTCGCTACTCTGACTGTCTTCCAGTGTCACTGAGTGAGTAGCTACTCTGACTGTCTTCCAGTGTCGCTGAGGGAGTCGCTACTCTGACTGTCTTCCAGTGTCGCTGAGTGAGTCACTACTCTAACTGTCTTCCAGTGTTGCTGAGTGAGTCGCTCCTCTGACTGTCTTCCAGTGTCACTGAGTGAGTAGCTACTCTGACTGTCTTCCAGTGTCGCTGAGGGAGTCGCTACTCTGACTGTCTTCCAGTGTCACTGAGTGAGTAGCTACTCTGACTGTCTTCCAGTGTCGCTGAGGGAGTCGCTACTCTGACTGTCTTCCAGTGTCGCTGAGTGAATCACTACTCTAACTGTCTTCCAGTGTTGCTGAGTGAGTCGCTCCTCTCACTGTCTTCCAGTGTCGCTAAGTCGCTACTCTGACTGTCTTCCAGTGTCGCTGAGTGAGTCGCTACTCTGACTGTCTTCCAGTGTCCCTGAGTGAGTCGCTCCTCTGACTGTCTTCCAGTGTCCCTGAGTGAGTCGCTCCTCTGACTGTCTTCCAGTGTCCCTGAGTGAGTCGCTCCTCTGACTGTCTTCCAGTGTCGCTGAGTGAGTCGCTACTCTGACTGTCTTCCAGTGTCCCTGAGTGAGTCGCTCCTCTGACTGTCTTCCAGTGTCCCTGAGTGAGTCGCTCCTCTGACTGTCTTCCAGTGTCCCTGAGTGAGTCGCTCCTCTGACTGTCTTCCAGTGTCCCTGAGTGAGTCGCTTCTCTGACTGTCTTCCAGTGTCCTGAGTGAGTCGCTCCTCTGACTGTCTTCCAGTGTCGCTGAGTGAGTCGCTCCTCTGACTGTCTTCCAGTGTCGCTGAGTGAGTCGCTCCTCTGACTGTCTTCCAGTGTCGCTGAGTGAGTCGCTTCTGCTGACTGTTCTTCCAGTGTCCCTGAGTGAGTCGCTACTCTGACTGTCTTCCAGTGTCCCTGAGTGAGTCGCTACTCTGACTGTCTTCCACTGTCGCTGAGTGAGTCGCTACTCTGACTGTCTTCCAGTGTTGCTGAGTGAGTCGCTACTCTGACTGTCTTCCAGTGTTGCTGAGTGAGTCGCTTCTCTGACTGTCTTCCAGTGTTGCTGAGTGAGTCGCTCCTCTGGCTGTCTTCCAGTGTTGCTGAGTGATTCGCTACTCTGACGTACTTCCAGTTCCTGAGTGGTCGCTCCTCGATTCTTCCAGTGTCACTGAGTGAGTCGCTTCCTCTGACTGTCTTTCCAGTGTTGCTGAGTGAGTCGCTCTCTGACTGTCTTCCAGTGTTGCTGAGTGAGTCGCTTCTCTGACTGTCTTCCAGTGTTGCTGAGTGAGTCGCTCCTCTGACTGTCTTCCAGTGTCGCTGAGTGAGTCGCTCCTCTGACTGTCTTCCAGTTGTGTGAGTGGTCGCCCTGATGTCTTCCATGACTGAGTGTCGCTCCTCTGACTGTCTTCCAGTGTTGCTGAGTGAGTCGCTTCTCTGACTGTCTTCCAGTGTTGCTGAGTGAGTCGCTTCTCTGACTGTCTTCCAGTGTTGCTGAGTGAGTCGCTCCTCTGGCTGTCTTCCAGTGTTGCTGAGTGATTCGCTACTCTGACTGTCTTCCAGTGTCGCTGAGTGAGTCGCTCCTCTGACTGTCTTCCAGTGTCACTGAGTGAGTCGCTCCTCTGACTGTCTTCCAGTGTCACTGAGTGAGTCGCTACTCTGGCTGTCTTCCAGTGTTGCTGAGTGAGTCGCTCCTCTGACTGTCTTCCAGTGTCGCTAAGTCGCTACTCTGACTGTCTTCCAGTGTC
The DNA here is from genome assembly GCF_026875155.1 of Cherax quadricarinatus. Taxonomy (NCBI): domain Eukaryota; kingdom Metazoa; phylum Arthropoda; class Malacostraca; order Decapoda; family Parastacidae; genus Cherax; species Cherax quadricarinatus. The sequence continues at coordinate 78,271,532 of NC_069401.1, read as the reverse complement.
GCTGAGTGAGTCGCTCCTCTGACTGTCTTCCAGTGTCACTGAGTGAGTCCGTACTCTGTCTGTCTTCCAGTGTTGCTGAGTGAGTCGCTCCTCTGACTGTCTTCCAGTGTCGCTAAGTCGCTACTCTGACTGTCTTCCAGTGTCGCTGAGTGAGTCGCTCCTCAGACTGGAGACTGGTGACCCACTTCGGGGAGTTCATAACTGTGATACAAAACTTTGTCAACATTGGCATAAGCCTCACTCCACTTGACGATGAAGACGCTATTGAGAGCATGCCCATGCATGCACTATACCCCCTTGGACAGCATACCCATTCATCCTAACTCCTTTAAGAGCAAGTCCACGCACCCGCTATAACCAGTTTGGCAGCATGCCCATGCATTCTGCCCCATCCCCCCCCCCACCCCACCAGTGAGAGATCACTGCCACTTGGTTTTGGTCTCAGTAAGATTAGCGAAATCCATAATTCGTATAAACAGATGTTGCTAAAGGTTTTATTATTGGTGTTGTTATTATTGTTTTTATTATTATTATTATTATTATTATTATTATTATTATTATTATTATTATTATTATTATTGTTATTATCATTACTGCTACTTCAATTATTATTATTATTACTGCTACTACTACTACTACGTGAGTAAGACATCCCTAGAAACCCCAACGAAGACCATCGAGAACGTCTTGACGAATTCTACAAGTGGTGTAATGCTACCTGGCGAATGTGAGTCGACTACTCGGAGCATCACGACGGATGACGCCAAGGAAGGTAAAAACATTGTTGTTGTTGGGGATAGCCAGATTAGGTACATGGATAGGGCATTCTGCTTGAAGGATAGGAGTAGGAGGCAGAGGGTGTGTTTTCCTGGGGCTGGGATGAAGGATATTGTTAGCCGTCTGTATGACATCATGAGAGGTAATGGGAGCAATCCTATTATCTGTCTCAGTGCTGGAGGCAACGATGTTGGCAGACGTAGGAGTGAAGACCTGATTAGCAGGTATAGGTCAGCAATAGAAATAATTAGGAGGAAGGGTGGGAACCCTGTCATATGTGGTATTTTGCCAAGGAGAGGAGTTGGAAATGAATGGTTGTCCAGGGCAATTGGTGTCAATTGCTGGCTGGACAAATACTGTAAGGAAAATGCGGTAACATTCATTGACAACTGGGACCTCTTCTATGGCAGAAATGACATGTTTGCCAGGGATGGGGTTCACTTATCTAGGTGTGAGGTGGGAGCACTGGCTAACGCAGTGGAGGGAGCTGTTAGGTCTATAAACTAGGAATAGTTAGTGGTATGGGTTTTTGCGGGAAAACTGTGAAGTCGCAGGATAGTAATATGAGTACTAGGAGAACTAGTAATAGGCAAAATGAGGTGGACATTGGAAAGCCAGTGGCACTAATTGACAAGGACAGTAATAGGTTTAGTGGAATAACAGAAAGGAGCAGGAAGGGTAAAGAGAGAGGAGGGTCTTTAAATATTTATTACACAAATAGTCGCAGTGCTAGGAATAAGATGGACGAGTTGAGACTAGTTGCTAGTGCAGGTAACATAGATGTATTTGCCATTACTGAGACGTGGTTTAATTCAAAAAGTCGGGACATGCCTGCAGAATGTCACATTCAGGGTTTTAAATTGTTCCAAGTAGATAGAAGTATCGGGAAGGGGGGTGGGGTGGCATTGTATGTCCGAGATCGCTTGAACTGTTGCATAAAAACGGGTATTAAGTCTGAAGTAACACATACAGAGTCTGTTTGGATAGAATTTTCAGAGGGGCATGAAAAATTAATTTTAGGTGTGATATACCGTCCCCCAAATTTAGATAGGGACCAGGGGAGACTACTATGGGAGGAAATTGTTAGGGCCACAAGGCACGATAATGTAGTAATTCTAGGAGACTAACTTTAGTCATATTGATTGTAGGTTCTTGACAGAACCTACAAGGGGAAATAACCTGCTTGACTTAGTTCTGGCAAACAATGAATCCCTTGTTAATAATTTAAAAGTTTCACAGGAACTGGGTGCTAGCGACCACAAATCAATGACATTTAGAATTGAATGGAAGTATGATAGTAGGGATAACTCAGTAACAGTCCCAGATTCTCGCTTAGCAGATTACGATGGGCTTAGAGAACACTTATCATCTGTTGACTGGGGTAACGAAGAGAGCTATCAATATGACAGTTTTCTGAACACAATACATGCTGCTCAAAGAACATTTATCCCTTATAAAGAAATTAGATCAAATCGAAATGACGCAAAATGGATGAATAATAGGCTGAAATATGTACTAGGGCATAAGAAAGGAATTTATAGGCGTATCAAAAGAGGCGAGGGTCATCTTATGAATCAGTATATTGACATTAAGAGGGACATTAAAAAGGGGATAAGAAAAGCTAAAAGGGACTATGAAATTAAAGTTGCTAGGAATTCTAAAACTAACCTAAAAAGTTTTTTCCAGGTATATAGAACAAAAGTTAGAGATAAGATAGGTCCCCTTAAAAATAACTATGGGCATCGTACTGACAAAGAGAATGAAATGTGCTCGATTTTAAATAATTATTTTCTCTCGGTTTTTACACAGGAAGACACTAATAATATTCCGGTAATTAATTTTTATAGTGGGCCAGAAGAAGATAAATTATGTAACATCACAGTCACTAGTAAAATGGTTGTGAAGCAGATAGACCGACTGAAGCAAAATAAGTCACCGGGTCCTGATGAGGTTTTTTCAAGGGTCCTAAAGGAATGCAAAATGGAAGTCTGTGAAATATTAACTAATATTTTTTAATTTATCTCTTCAAACAGGTGTAGTGTCTGATATGTGGAAGATGGCTAATGTAATTCCTATTTTTAAAACAGGGGACAAGTCGTTACCGTCAAATTACCGCCCAATAAGCATGACCTCAATTGTAGGCAAATTACTAGAGTCATTTATAGCTGAGATTATAAGAAGCCATCTCGATAAGCATAGCTTGATTAATGATACTCAGCATGGATTCACAAGAGGCCGGTCTTGTCTAACTAATTTATTAACTTTCTTCAGTAAAGCTTTTGAGGCTGTTGACCACGATAAAGAATTTTATATTATTTACTTAGATTTTAGTAAGGCATTTGATAGAGTTCCGCACCAAAGACTGTTGAAGAAAGTAGCAGCTCATGGCATTGGGGGAAGGGTGCTCTCGTGGATCGAATCATGGCTCACAGACAGGAAGCAGAGAGTGTCCATAAATGGGGTTAAATCCGAGTGGGGATCAGTAACAAGTGGCGTTCCACAGGGATCAGTCTTGGGCCCGTTGTTGTTTATAATATATATCAATGATCTTGATGAAAGAATTACTAGTGATATGAGCAAATTCGCCGATGACACGAAGATAGGTAGGATAATTGATTCAAACGTAGATGTTGGGGAACTTCAGGAGGATTTAGACAAGTTGTGTACGAATGGTATATAATACCGACAAGATGAGAGTAAGACACAAGTGCAACATCTGGGTATCTTTATTGTAGACGTTTCGCCATCCAGTGGCTTTATCAATACAAATTCCAGGATATAAGATACCCAGATGTTGCACTTGTGTCTTACTCTCATCAGGATTTAGACAAACTCTACTCTTGGTCAGAAAAGTGGCAGATGCAGTTCAATGTAGATAAATGCAAGGTTCTGAAGCTCGGGAGTGTCCATAACCCTGGCACTTATAAGTTAAATAATGTAGAACTTAGCCATACAGATTGCGAAAAGGACTTGGGGGTTATGGTAAGCAGCAACCTTAAACCAAGACAGCAATGCCTAATCGTACGTACTAAGGCAAATAGATTACTGGGATTTATATCAAGAAGTGTAAGCAACAGAAGTGCAGAGGTCATACTGCAGCTTTATACATCATTAGTAAGGCCTCACCTAGATTATGCAGCTCAATTCTGGTCTCCATATTACAGAATGGACATAAATTCGTTAGAAAACATTCAGCGTAGGATGACTAAATTAATACATAGCATTAGAAATCTTCCTTATGAAGAAAGATTGAAGACTCTTAAGTTACATTCACTTGTTAGACGAAGAATGAGGGGAGACCTGATCGAAGTGTGCAAGTGGAAGATAGGTATTAATAAAGGTATTAATAAAGGTCTTGAGGATATCTCTCCAAGAGAGAACCCGCAGTAATGGATTTAAATTAGATAAGTTTAGATTTAGAAAGGACATAGGAAAGTATTGGTTTGGAAATAGGGTAGTTGATGAGTGGAACAGTCTACCTAGTTGGGTTATTGAGGCTAGGACTTTGGGTAGTTTCAAATTTAAGTTGGATAAGTACATGAGTGGGAGGGGTTGGATTTGAGTGGGACTTGCACATCAGAGCTTATTTCTTGGGTAGCATTGAAAATTGGGTTGGTCAAATGTTTGTTAGTGGGATGAATTGCAAAGGACCTGCCTAGTATGGGCCAACAGGCCTGCTGCAGTGTTCCTCCTTTCTGTTCTTATGTTCACTGTGAAAAAGAGTATCCGCTTAGATACACTTTATTAGTCTCATTCACTTCCCATAGTTATCAAAATATGTGTTTAATACACTTACATAAATCATCAGATGATCACTTTAGGTAATGTTTACAAGTCAAGATCATCAGCCGCTCCACACAATATATAGCTTGTATATATTGTTACACTGGCTAGTTCGGAGCTTCTCTCAAAACTAATCTAAATAGCCGTAGTGTATACGGCTATTTGGATTAGCTTTGAGAGGCACCTATTTGCCACTCACAGGCGTTACTTTCAAAATATATATTACCACAGTGACGCATTAGGAGCAGGTAACGAGGGACTAAATCTAGGGGAAGTTAGTCGATTATCTCTACTATAATAAAGTGGGAGAATACAGTGGCTAAATACATTAATTTTATGAACTCATTATACAAACGGGGTAGTGTCCAAACTATACTCACACCACATATATACACCGAGAAGTGTATTACTCTCAGTGTACTTATTATAATCCTTATTTTCGGAAATACACTTGTCTGGTGATAAGGTTACGTGCAGCCTTAATAAACTTATTGTAGTCGACAGGCTTTAAATTTCATTAACGGACCAAGGAGCTACGATATTTCTGATCATCATCAGGGGAGCTAGTGTAGTTCACACCCCGTTAACACCCATACCCGCCAATGCCAGCCTTCAAATTCCTTCGGCGTATAGTACTCCCATACAGGCATATATCCCAGACCAGCTAACTAGGTGTTAAGGGTGGGGCCCCCTCGTTATGCTAGCACCTTGGTTCAACTAGCCACTGACAAGGTAGCCCGTCAAACTTGTGAAGCGATGAGGAACACTCATGAATCAATTTTGGCAGACTTTACTTCGAGTCTGGTCACAAAGGTTCTCACCGTGTTTCCTGCCTTCAAATTGCCATTCTGCACATATAATTGCTTGATGTTTATTGAAGGAAATATATAAGTATTTACTTTCTGCTGTCTTTTGCTTGTTCCTCGTTTCTACCTTGGTTATCATGCTACAACCAGGTGTGCAGGCCACTAGACTACACCTATGTTCGTAATATCCTTTCTGTTGACTATATATGAAGTCCTACACCTCTTGTTCTCCACCACTAGTTGTTGCTCGTATGAAAATGTCCTACCCTCCCACGTGAAGCTGTAAGGGTGAGGGCTACATACAAATGCCAGGATGACAGGGATTAACACTTTGCACGCTACACAGGTTGCCACAGCAATCATAATGCATCATATTACTACTACTTCTACTACTACTACTACTACTACTACTGCTACTACTACTGCTACTACTACTACTACTACTACTACTACTACTACTACTACTACTACTACTACTACTACTACTACTATATGCGAAGAGAAAAGGAGCGTCTGTGTGGGCCAATCAGAGCAAGGTGTGGAGGTTCAGTCATCCATTCACGACTAAGCAAATGGATATTCAGTTATCTAACATTTCCCACCTATTGATTAAATGACATAGTTGTAATACCAGATGTTATTACAGAGCTGACTAGGGTTCCTCAGGGCTTAGTACCTGGCCCATTTTTCTTTCTCATACTCATGGCAGAAGTAAACCAAGTTATTACGGAAAATAATGTAACATCTCTCTCAGACGATACTAGAGTGTTAAAGAGAGTGACATCTATGGAGGTCACAGTAAGACTACAGTACAAACCTATGTCAACACTGTTTATAAATGGGTTACAGACAACAGTGGTATGTTTAACGTAAATTTCACTATCTTTACCAGCTCGTTTAAGCACCTGGTTCACTGCTAAGGCCTAAAAACATACGAGAGAAAGCACTACCTAGTACAGTGTAAATGGTTTTCTCTGTGGAAAGAGGTAAATGTAGTCTCTGTTCACAAAAAGATGAGTAAAGCAGAAATCAGCAACTACAGACCAGTGTAAGGTTAGGTAAGGTTCGTCAGGAAACAGGACAACTGTTTCCTGACGCGGGTCTTAGTCAGATGATGACCCGCAGTTGGAGGTTCTGGTCATGTGACCGAGGCCTTCAGCTGGTTTACTGGTTTATCCCTTCAAAAATTATGATCGGTTATAGCCATTTAATTATTAAACAGTGTCACTCCTGTCAGTCACTGGCAAGATCCTTCAGACAATAATCTCACTACAAATAATAGTTTTTTGACTACCACTCACTACTTTGTGATCGTCAATATGGCTTCAGGAAAAGTTATTCTCCTGCTGATTTGTTGTTAAACCTCTCCACTTAGTGGCACCAGTCACCGGATGAATCCAAAGTCAGCTGTATAGCAGCACTGGACACTGCTGGTGTTTTCGACCGAGCATGGCTCCAGGGCCTCTTTGCAAAATTGCAAGCTCTCAGAGCTGTAAGCTCTAGTTCTCAATGGGACAGAATCAGCAAGACATATTATTGGGGCAAGTGTTCCACAGGGAAGCGTGCTGGGGCCATTGTTATGCAATGTCTACTTCAATGACCTTCATCTCATCCCAAAATCCCATGCATATGCAGACGACTGTGCACTGACATTTACTTATCTAAGAAAGGAAATGCCAGCTGCTCTAAGCTGCATCAGTCACCAGCTAAGAACTATATCAGCCTGGGGAAACCGATGGTAGATAACATTTACTCCTGAAAAAACACAAATGATGATTGGCTTTAGGCATCACGATGGTAATGCCAGAGCAGTAGTAAGTATGAATGGGAGAGAGTGTTGGTACCCAGGGACGAAGTTGATGTCCTTGGGGCGAAATTTCACTCCAACCTGACCATGAAGAACCATGTAGTAAACCTGGCAAACAAAGTGGCCAAAAAGCTTACAACACTTCTACGTATCTCGTATCTGCTCGACAGTAGGGGTTGCAAAATTCTATACAAGGCACAAGTACGCTCACACCTTGAGTATGCTACATTTTCTTTTAACTGCTTGACCCCCATTTCATCTGCGACTGCTTGACAGAGAAGAGAACAGAGCAAGGCGCCTCATCTCTCGCCTGGACCCATCCTGGATAGATCTGTCATTTCAGCAGAGCCTTCAACACCGGAGGAATTTGGGTGGCCAATATCATCAAAATACAACACTTGACTACACTCCAAGGACAGCAAGAAGTGAGCTTATACAGAACAAGACGGGCAGCAAACAGCAACTTCACTCTGGCTGTACTCATCTCCAGACCATCACTTCATCTGAGATCATTTATTCCTAGGATGAGTCTAGTCTGGAACATATTCGTACAACACTATGATATCCACGAAATGAAGTCAGTTGATCAAATGAAAATGCTGGCCCACAGAGAGCTCCAACTTTATCCTGAACAATACTTGTATGCCCCATAACAAAAAAAAAATGCTTTCAAATGAGCTGATGTAGGTAACAGCTCTTAGCTTGTCAATAAAGATAGGGATCCTTAACCTAACCTTCACAAACCCTGTGTAAAGAAAGAGAGAGAGAGAGAGAGAGGGGAGAGAGAGAGAGAGAGAGAGAGAGAGAGAGAGAGAGAGGAGAGAGAGAGAGAGAGAGAGGAGAGAGAGAGAGAGAGAGAGGAGAGAGAGAGAGAGAGAGAGAGAGAGAGATATTTTAAAATTTACATCTTGAAAGTTCAAGAGGGAGGAGTTGTTAATCTGTGCACCAAAACAATTCCTTTCTGAGAGCTGGAGGCGCAACACTTGCCGGACAATACTCAAAATGAATGTCAGTGTGAAATAAGAACGTTATGTCATGTGTGATATAAGAACGTTATATATGTCAGGTGTGATATAAGAACGTTATATATGTCAGGTGTGAAACAAAAACGTTATAGACGTTCTCTCTCCCTGACCCTCTCATAACCTCCACGTTCTCTCTCCCTGACCCTCTCATAACCTCCACGTTCTCTCTCCCTGACCCTCTCATAACCTCCACGTTCTCTCTCCCTGACCCTCTCATAACCTCTCCCTGACCCTCTCATAACCTCCACGTTCTCTCTCCCTGACCCTCTCATAACCTCCACGTTCTCTCTCCCTGACCCTCTCATAACCTCCACGTTCTCTCTCCCTGACCCTCTCATAACCTCCACGTTCTCTCTCCCTGACCCTCTCATAACCTCCACGTTCTCTCTCCCTGACCCTCTCATAACCTCTCCCTGACCCTCTCATAACCTCCACGTTCTCTCTCCCTGACCCTCTCATAACCTCCACGTTCTCTCTCCCTGACCCTCTCATAACCTCCACGTTCTCTCTCCCTGACCCTCTCATAACCTCCACGTTCTCTCTCCCTGACCCTCTCATAACCTATACGTTCCCTCTCCCTGACCCTCTCATAACCTCCACGTTCTTTCATCCTGACCCTCTCATAACCTATACGTTCCCTCTCCCTGACCCTCTCATAACATCCACGTTCCCTCTCCCTACCCTCTCATAACCTCCACGTTCCCTCTACCTACCCTCTCAAAACCTCCACGTTCCCTCTCCCTACCCTCTCATAACCCCCACGTTCCCTCCACCTACCCTTTCATAACCTCCACGTTCCCTCTCCCTACGCTCTCATAACCTTCACGTTCCCTCTCCCTACCCTCTCATAACCTCCACGTTCCTTCTCGCTACCCTCTTATAACCTCCTCGTTCCGTCTCCCCACCTTCTCTAAACCTCCACGTTCCCTCTCCTTTCCCTCTCATCACCTTCACGTTCCTTCTCTCTATCCTCTTATAACCTCATCGTTCCCTCTCCCCACCCTCTGAAAACCTGCATGTTCCTCTCCCTGACCCTCTCATAACCTTCACGTTCCCTCACCCTGACCCTCTCATAACCTCCACGTTCCCTCTCTCTATCCTCTCATAACTCCCTCGTTCCCTCTCCCGACCCTCTCTTAACCTCTTCATTCCCTCTCCCTACCCTCTCATAACCTCCTAGTGGTGATGAGAGGTACAGCAGTAACCTCGTGGACGCTGCTGGACCAGTTCACCTACACATACAGCAACCTAGTGGATACTGCTGGACCAGTTCACCTCCACAATCCGCAACCTAGTGGATGCTACTGGACCAGTTCATCTACACACTCAGTAAGCTAGTGGATGCTACTGGACCAGTTCACCTACACACTCAGTAACCTAGTGGATGCTACTGGACCAGTTCACCTACACACTCAGTAACCTAGTGGATGCTACTGGACCAGTTCACCTACACACTCAGTAACCTAGTGGATGCTACTGGACCAGTTCACCTACACACTCAGTAACCTAGTGGATGCTACTGGACCAGTTCACCTACACACTCAGTAACCTAGTGGATACTACTGGACCAGTTCACCTACACACTCAGTAATCTAGTGGATACTACTGGGCCAGTTCACCTACACACTCAGTAACCTAGTGGATGCTACTGGACCAGTTCATCTACACACTCAGTAACCTAGTGGATGCTACTGGACCAGTTCACCTACACACTCAGTAACCTAGTGGATGCTACTGGACCAGTTCATCTACACACTCAGCAACCTAGTGGATGCTACTGGACCAGTTCACCTACACACTCAGCAACCTATTGGATGCTACTGGACCAGTTCACCTACACACTCAGCAACCTAGTGGGTGCTACTGGACCAGTTCACCTACACAGCAACCTAGTGGATGCTGCTGGACCAGTTCACCTACGCACTCAGCAACCTAGTGGATGCTACTTGACCAGTTCACCTACACACTCAGCGACCTAGTGGATGCTACTGGACCAGTTCACCTACACTCAGCAACCTAATGGATGCTACTGGACCAGTTCACCTACACACTCAGCAACTTAGTGGATGCTACTGAACCAGTTCACCTACACACTCAGCAACCTAGTGGATGCTACTGGACCAGTTCACCTACACACTCAGCAACCTAGTGGGTGCTACTGGACCAGTTCACCTACACACTCAGTAACCTAGTGGATGCTACTGAACCAGTTCACCTACACACTCAGTAACCTAGTGGGTGCTACTGGACCAGTTCACCTACACACTCAGCAACCTAGTGGGTGCTACTGGACCAGTTGACCTACACACACGTACGCACATATCCAACCTTGTTTACACACACACAACCACATATTCACACTCAGTTACAGTCGTGTTCACAGCCACATGCCCACACACACACACTCAAGTACGCACACAGGCGTGTGTATACCCGGACAATAGTGCATTCACACACGCACACTTGGAGTAAAATGGTTCTATGACAACGAAACAAGTTAGAGAGAAGGTAAGATAGATAGATAGATAGATGGATAGTTAAAGAGAGAGAGAGAGAGAAAGAGGAGAAAAGAGAGAGAGAGAGAGAGAGAGAGAGAGAGAGAGAGAGAGAGAGAGAGAGGAGAGAGAGAGAGAGGGGAGAGAGAGAGAGAGAGAGAGAGAGATAGAGAGGAGAGAGAGAGAGAGAGAGAGAGGGGAGAGAGAGAGAGAGACAGAGAGAGAGAGAGAGAGAGAGAGAGACAGAGAGAGACAGAGACAGAGACAGAGACAGAGAGAGACAGAGAGAGAAAGAGAGAGGCACCATGATGATGATGGTAATGCCGGTGTAGTAGTAAGGATGAATGGAAGAGTGTTGGCATCTGGGGAAGAAGTTAATATCCTTGGGTGAAATTTGACTCCAAATTGACCACGAAGAATCACGTTGTAAATCTTGCAAACAATGTAGCCTGGAAGTTTACAGTACTTCGTCGTATCTCGCATCTGCTTGACAGCAGGGGTTGCAAGATTTTGTACGAGGCACAAGTACGCTCACACCCTGAGTATGCTCCACATTCTTGGTTTGCCTGCCCCCCTTCTCATCTTATACTGCTTGACAGAGTAGAGAACAGAGCAAGACGTCTTATCGCTCGCCTAGACAAAACCTGGTTAGGTTTGTCATTTCAGCAGAGTCTTCAACACAGGAAGGATGTGGGTGGAGTTACTGTTATGTACAAGGCCAATATTGTTAAAGTACCACACTTGGATCCACTTCAAGGACAGCGTGAAGCAAGTATCTATACTACAAGACGGGCAGAAAGCAGGAACTTCACACTGGCTGTACCCTTCTCCAGAACATCACTTCATCTGAGATCATTTATCCCCAGGATGACTCGAGTATAGAACACATTCAAACAGCATTATGATGTTAACGAGATAAAGTCAGTTGATCAAATGCTGGCCCACAGATGGCTCCAACTTCATCCTGTTCCCTACTTGTATGTTTCATGACAATAAAAATGCTTTCAAATGAGCTGATGTAGGTAAAAGCTCTTAGTTGTCAAAAAAGCTGGGGCCCTTAACCCAAAAACTTTTTCAAACCCTGTATAAAAGGAGAGAGAGAGAGAGAGGGGAGGAGAGGAGAAGAAAAAGAGAGAGAATAGGGGAGAGGGGAGAGAGAGAGAGGAAAAAAATAGAGAGAGAGAAAAGAGAGAAAAGGGGGGGGGGAAGGGGGTGGTTTTCATTTTCTTAGACGTAATAAGGTTTCTATATTACGTTAAGGGAAGTACTCCGGGGGTTTAGGAGTCCCTGGGGGGAAAGGGAAAAACAAAGATTTGACTGTCTGAAAAGGAATATCAAGGGGGATAGAGTAAGAAGCGAGGCAAAGGTGAAAATAGCCCAAAACCTTGAAAGGTGAAGGCATGCCAGATAGGATTGACTTAGAGATGTCGTTTTTTTGCTAATTATGGGGAGAATAAAAAACAGATGGGCGGGAAAAATTTAGCTACAAATTTTTGTATCGGGGACAAATGCAAGATTAGTTTGATAAGGGGTTGCTTAACTTACCCCATAAAATTTAAAGGTCATGAAAAGTAGAGAAAGTGCAAAAAAAACTGAACAGATTACAGACACAGGGGACAGAGCTTTACAGACCTCCCCTCAAATTTAAAAGGCCCTAGGAGCGAGATAGGGGGACTGGTGTAATTCCTGAGGCTCACGATCTGAATAGCGTTTGTCCCCAATTTTTCGTCTAGAAAAACTGAAAGTGGCCTTCTTCAGGTTTTTATTCGATCAATATCGGGGACCCATCATGAAGAGGAAACACCAACGTGGAACTCATCCCTGAAAAAGGGATGTAAAAAAAACTGGAGAAAATTCCGAGGTTTGCCCAAAAAGGCTTTTTGTTACAAAAGGCTGACAGAATTGGACCCCCAACAAAAAATGAAGGGCAAAAAAAACCAGCAGAGACAAATAAAAAAACAGAAAATACCAAGCAAATTTTTGGGGGAAATAAAAACAAACACTGTTTAGATTCCCGGAAAAAGGGACCCTTTTGGCCCCAGGATGTTGGGAAAAGTGGATGGTGGGGGAAATGGAAAAATGGGGAAATGGTTGGTGGGGGGGAAACGGTTTTTTTAAAATCCTGAAGAAATTTGGGGGAGACAGGTTTTAAGGAAAAGGGAGACAGAGTCCATGAAACTAGGGCTGAGAGAATAAATAAAAGGGAAAATTTTTAGAAAAATTTAAGACGGGGCCAGGAGCTAAATTTTTGACCCCCCGAAGGTATGTACAAAATAGGGCGAAAAAAAACCACACACACACACACAACACACACCCCACACCCACACAACACACCACACACAACCCACACACACACACACACACCACCAATAACAGATGCAAAACTTCCCCCCGGGATAAACAATCCTGAGGAAAAAATAGAAGGACAGAGAGGAAGGGGGGGGTTGCACCCCTCAAAAAAAAACCGATGGGGATTTGAGGAAAAAGGAAGGCAGGACTGATTGGAGAAAGGGATACATAGTAGGGACAATTTAGTCTGGAAACATAAAGTATCCCCTTGGAGTGATGTATAAAACCCCATTTCCTTAGGGACAGAATCGTTCAAGACACTGTACACCGTGTACGTCAGGCCCATACTGGAGTATGCAGCACCTGTTTGGAACCCGCACTTGATTAAGCACGTCAAGAAAGTGCAAAGGTTTGCGACAAGGTTAGTTCCAGAGCTAAGGGAATTGTCCTATGAAGAAAGGATAAGGGAAATCGGCCTGACGACACTGGAGGAGAGGAGGGTCAGGGGAGACATGATAACGACATATAAATACTGCGCGGAATAGACAAGGTGGACAAAGACAGGATATTCCAGGGAAGGGACACAGAAAGAAGAGGTCACACTTGGAAGTTGAAGACTCAGATGAGTCAATTGGATGTTACGTGGAGGTTACCTGGAGGTTATTCCGGGGATCAGCGCCCCCGCGGCCCGGTCCATGACCAGGCCTCCCGATGGATCAGGGCCTGATCAACTAGGCTGTCACTGCTGGCCGCACGCAGTCCAACGTACGAGCCACAGCCCGGCTGATCCGGCACTGACTTTAGGTATCTGTCCAGCTCTCTCTTGAAGGCAGCCAGGGGTTTATTGGCAATTCCCCTAATGCTTGATGGGAGGCTGTTGAACAGTTTTGGGCCCCGGACACTTATGGTGTTTTCCCTTAGTGTACCAATGGCGCCCTACCTTTTTATTGGGGGCATTTTGCATCCCCTTTGCCCAGTCTTTTACTTTCATAGGCAGTGATTTCTGTGTGCAGATTTGGGCAATTCCTTCCAAGATTTTCCAAGTGTAGATTTGATATATCTCTCCCTCCTGCTTTCCAACGAGTACAAGTCAAGTGCTTCCAAGCTTTTCCCAGTAGTTAAGGTGCTTGACAGAACTTATACGTGCAGTAAAGATCTCTGTACACTCTCTAGATCTGCGATTTCACCTGCTTGAATGGAGATGTTAATGTACAGCAGTATCCAGCCAAAAAAACAAGTGATTTGAAAAGGATCATCATGGGCTTGGCATCTCCCCGTTTTGAAAGTTCTCATTATCCATCCTATCATTTTCTTGCACGTGCGATCGTGGCACTGTTGTGATCCTTAAAAGTGAGATCCTCAACATTACTACTCCCAGGTCCCTTACATTAGTTTTCCGCTCTATTGTATGGCCGGAGTCAGTAGTATACTCTGTTCTAGTTATTATCTCCTCCATTTTCCATAACGGAGTAGTTGGAATTTGTCCTCATTGAACATCATATTGTTTACCGTTGCCCATTGGAAAACTTTGTTTATATCTTCTTGGAGATTAACCGCGTCCTCAGCAGATGACAGCCTCATGCAGATCTTAGTATCATCCGCAAAGGATGATACGGTGCTGTGGCGTATATCTCTGTTTATGTCTGATATGAGGATAAGGAATAAGATGGGGGCGAGTACTGTGCCTTGTGGAACAGAGCTCTTCACTATGGTAGCCTCCGATTTAACTCTGTTGACCACTACTCTTTGTGTTCGATTTGTTAGGAAGTTGAAGATCCATCTCCCCACTTTCCCAATTATTCCTTTAGGGCTATTACGCCATGATCGCATTTGTCAAACGCTTTTGCAAAGTCTGTGTATATTACATCTGCATTCTGATTTTCTTCCAGTGCATCCAAGGCCATGTCATAGTGATCCAGTAGTTGTGAGAGGCAGGAGCGACCTGCCCTGAACCCATGTTGCCCTGGATTGTGCAGATTTTGGGAATCCAGGTGATTTGCAATCCTGCTTCTTAGCACTCTTTCAAAGATTTTTATGATGTGGGACGTCAGAGCTATTGGTCTATAGTTCTTAGCTAATGCTTTGCTGCCACCTTTATGGAGTGGGGTTATATCCGTTGTTTTAAGTGACTGTGGAATTTCACCCATGTCCAAGCTCCTCTTCCATAGTGTACTTAGGGCACGCAAGAGGGGTTTCTTGCAGTTCTTAATGAAAACAGAGTTCCACGAGTCTGGGCCCGGGGCTGAGTGCATAGGAAATTTGTCAATGGTTTTTCGAAATCTATCGGAGTTAGGGTAATGTCCGGAAATCTGGCATACATTTAGGGAGTTTTGAGGCTCATTCCCATGAAGAAATCATTTGGGTCGTCGATCCTCAGCCGATTAGGGGTTCACTAAACACAGAGTAGTACTGGGATTTTTCAATATTTCACTCATTTCCTTGTTGTCATCTGTGTAAGTCCCATCCTGTCTGAGTAAGAGCCCGATACTAGATGTGGTATTTGCCTTGTTTTTGGCATATGAAAAGAAATATTTTGAATTTCTTTAAATTTCACTAATACTTTAACCCCTCCTGCCTCTCCTGGTTCCTGTAAGAGTCATTTAGTTTAATTTCGATAGTTTCCATTTCCCCTGGTCAGCACCTCCTTTCGTGTATCAGATATTCTAAGCACTCCTGAGGAGCTCAGTGACTCTTCGTCTCTTTTGTAGAGGGAGCATCTTTTTCTCTCCAGTTTACTCCTGCTCTTCTTCTTCTTAGGGGAATATTTCCTAGAACATGCTTCGGCTACCAGGAAGTTGATCCTTTCAAGGCACTGGTTTGGATCCATGTCATTTAAGACATCTTCCCAACATGTTTCGTTTAGGACATGGTTTACCTGGTCCCAGTTGATGTTCTTGTTGTTGAAGTTGTATTTTGTGAAGACACCTTCACAGGTTACATGCATTCTGCTGATCAGGACCCCTATGCATGTACGTCTGGACTTCGATTAGGTTGTGATCGGAATTAGTTGTTTTTGATATTCTTATGTCTCTTATCAGGTCCTCATTATTTGTGAAGATAAGGTCAAGTGTGTTTTCTAGTCTTGTTGGCTCCACTATCTGCTGGCTTAAGGTGTGTTTTTTGCAGAGACTTAGTAGCTAATGTGTGTGTGACCTTTCATCTGCGCTACCTCCGGGGATTGTTTCAGCTATAACATTATTTGCTACATTCTTCCATTTTGTATGCCTTAGGTTGAAATCACCAAGCAGTAAGATGTTTGGGGATGGAAGTATTTCTTCAGTCATAGAGTAGTCAGACCGTGGAATAGCCTGGAAAGCGATGTAGTGAAGGCAGGAACCATACACAGTTTTAAGACGAGGTTTGATAAAGCTCATGGAGCAGGGAGAGACAGGACCCAGTAGCACCCAGTGAAGAGGCGGGGCCAGGAGCTAGGACTCGATTCCTGCAACCACAAATAGGTGAGTGCAAATAGGTGAGTACACACACACACACACACACACACAGAGATTCAAAGAAGTGTTCACAGAGGAGACAGAAGGGACTCCAGAAAGACGGAGAGGTGGGGCACACCACCAAGTGCTGGACACAGTGCACACAACCGAGGAAGAAGTGAAGAGGCTTCTGAGTGAGCTAGATACCTCAAAGGCAATGGGGCCAGATAACATCTCCCCATGGGTATTGAGAGAGGGAGCAGAGGCGCTATGTGTACCCCTAACAACAATATTCAATACATCTATCGAAACAGGGAGATTGCCTGAGGCATGGAAGACAGCAAATGTAGTCCCAATCTTTAAAAAAGGAGACAGACATGAAGCATTTAAACTACAGACCAGTGTCACTGACATGTATAGTATGCAAAATCATGGAGAAGATTATCAGGAGAAGAGTGGTGGAACACCTAGAAAGGAATGGGTCTCATCAACAGCAGCCAGCATGGTTTCAGGGACGGGAAATCCTGTGTCACAAACCTACTGGAGTTCTATGACATGGGGACAGCAGTAAAGACAAGAGAGAGAGGGGTGGGTGGATTGCATTTTCTTGGACTGCAAGAAGGCGTTTGACACAGTTCCACACAAGAGATTGGTGCAAAAACTGGAGGACCAAGCAGGGATAACAGGGAAGGCACAACAATGGATCAGGGAATACCCTTTTCAGGAAGACAGCAGCGAGTCATGGTACGGGCGAGGTGTCAGAGTGGGCACCTGTGACCAGCGGGGTCCCGCAGGGGTCAGTCCTAAGGACCAGTGCTGTTTCTGGTATTTGTGAACGACTGACGGAAGGGAAAAGACTCTGAGGTGTCCCTGTTGCAGATGACGTGAAGTTGATGAGAAGAATACACTCGATCGGGAAAACCAGGCAGAACTACAAAGGGATCTGGACAGGCTGCAGAACTGGGCCAGCAATTGGCTCCTGGAGTTCAATCCCACCAAGTGCAAAGTCATGAAGATTGGGGGAAAGGGCAAAGAAGGCCGCAAACGGAGTACAGTCTAGGGGGTCAGAGACTACAAACCTCACTCAAGGAAAAAGATCTTGGGGTGAGTATAACACCAGGCACATCTCCTGAAGCGCACATCAACCAAATAACTGCTGCAGCATATGGGCGCCTAGCAAACCTCAGAACAGCATTCCGACATCTTAATAAGGAATCGTTCAGGACCCTGTACACCGTATACGTTAGGCCCATATTGGAGTATGCGGCACCAGTTTGGAACCCACACCTAGCCAAGCACGTAAAGAAACTAGAGAAAGTGCAAAGGTTTGCAACAAGACTAGTCCCAGAGCTAAGAGGTATGTCCTACGAGGAGAGGTTAAGGGAAATCAACCTGACGACACTGGAGGACAGGAGAGATAGGGGGGACATGATAACGACATACAAAATACTGAGAGGAATTGACAAGGTGGACAAAAACAGGATGTTCCAGAGATTGGACACAGTAACAAGGGGACACAGTTGGAAGCTAAAGACACAGATGAATCACAGGGATGTTAGGAAGTATTTCTTCAGCCACAGAGTAGTCAGTAAGTGGAATAGTTTGGGAAGCGATGTAGTGGAGGCAGGATCCATACATAGCTTTAAGCAGAGGTACGATAAAGCTCACGGCTCAGGGAGAGTGACCTAGTAGCGATCAGTGAAGAGGCGGGGCCAGGAGCTCGGACTCGACCCCCGCAACCTCAACTAGGTGAGTACAACTAGGTGATACACACACACACACACACACACACACACACACACACACACACACACACGTCCGACCAGTGAGCAGAGAGCAATGATGTGGAATATCAATGTGAGCTTTAAAGTCCGCAAAATAATTACTGGGTGAGAAGATCATGAACAATAAAACCAACAGCAGATAAAGACTGAACGAGTGGATAAAATATACATATATATATATATATATATATGTGTGTGTGTGTGTGTGTGTGTGTGTGTGTGTTGTGTGGTGTGTGTGTGTTGTGTGTGTGTGTAGAAGGAAGCTGGCCAGGGAGCTGGAGAGAGAGAAGCAGCGGAGGGTCAACAACACTGGTCCAGAATGTAAACATTGGGGAAAAATGTGTTGAGTCGTAAAATATAAGACGAGCATCACATGGGAATCATCACATCTTAAAGTTCTTAAAGAACGTCTTGTGTGAAGAGAAATATCATTTGTGAGGTAAATGATTTAAAAAACCGATAAGCTGAAGAACAAGTCACTTGACCAACATTTGGAAATCTTTATTGTGGAGATGTTTCGCCAGCCAGTGCTTTCTTCAGTCGAATTTTGAGAACAGTGAAAGATGAGAAGGAGTTTGAGATGATCAGTCTCTCAGCCTCCAGTCGATGTGTTCACTCCATCACTCTTCAGAAATGCACTGATTACCTCAAACTTCTCATCATCCAGTGTTTTTCTCTGAAGTTGACCGAGGAAGTCACTGGCTGGCAAAACACTTCAACAATATAGATTCCCAAATATTGCACAAGTGTTTCAGAAACGTCATTTTTCACTCATATTATGGGATGTAAGGACTGTGTTGAGGTAATGTGACGACCAGGGACTGCCAGGCCACACACACCCTACTGTCAATATTATAGTATACAATACAGACAAGTTGATAAGTAAAACACAAGTGTAGGTGAAACGTGTCGGAAGAATGATGCCTAACTGTTGCACTTGTGTCTTACTTAACAAAGACTCTACTGACTCACTACAGTAACCTTGGAAAGGGAAAGCTTGTAGTCGGACACAGGGGAATTCACATGTATATGATACAAACATAAGCGGTAACAACAAAGCTACGACTACAACAGACGCAGGCAAGCATATGCAAGCCTTCACGTAGATAAATGATAGTCATATTACTCTCTCTCTCTCTCTCTCTCTCTCTCTCTCTTACACATACACCCCACACACACACACTCACACATACACACACACACACACACACACACACACACACACACACACACACACACACACAACACACACACACACACACTCACACATACACACACACACACATACACACACACACACACACACACACACACACACACACACACACACGCCAGGAGCTAGGACTCGACCCCTGCAACCACAAATAGGTGAGTACACACACACGGACAACATCTCCCCATGGGTCCTTAGAGAAGGAGCAGAGATGCTGTGCGTGCCTCTAACCACAATCTTCAACACATCCCTTGAAACTGGACAACTACCTGAGAAATGGAAGACAGCTAATGTAGTCCCCATATTTAAGAAAGGAAACAGAAACGAGGCGCTAAACTACAGACCTGTGTCTCTGACATGTATTGTGTGCAAAGTCATGGAGAAGATTATCAGGAGGAGAGTGGTCGAACACCTGGAAAGGAACAAGATCATAAATGAAAACCAGCATGGGTTCATGGAAGGCAAATCTTGTATCACAAACCTCCTGGAGTTTTATGACAAGGTAACAGAAGTAAGACACGAGAGAGAGGGGTGGGTAGATTGCGTTTTCCTAGACTGCAGGAAGGCCTTTGACACAGTTCCCCACAAGAGATTAGTGCAGAAGCTGGAAGATCAGGTGCATGTAACAGGGAGGGCACTGCAATGGATCAGGGAATACCTGACAGGGAGGCAGCAATGAGTCATGGTACGTGAAGAGGTATCACAGTGGGTGCCTGTTACGAGCGGGGTCCCACAGGGGTCAGTTCTAGGACCAGTGCTATTTTTGATATATGTGAACGACATGATGGAAGGAATAGACTCTGAAGTGTCCCTATTCGCAGATGATGTGAAGTTGATGAGAAGAATTAAATCGGATGAGGATGAGGCAGGACAGCAAAGAGACCTGGACAGGCTGGACATGTGGTCCAGTAATTGGCTTCTCGAATTCAATCCAGCCAAATGCAAAGTCATGAAGATTGGGGAGGGGCAAAGAAGACCGCAGACAGAGTATAGGCTAGGTGGACAAAGACTACAGAATTCACTCAGGGAGAAAGACCTTGGGATGACCATAACACCGAGCACATCACCGGAGGCACACATTAACCAAATAACTGCTGCAGCATAGGGGCGCCTGGCAAACCTGAGAATAGCGTTCCGATACCTTAATAAGGAATCGTTCAAGACACTGTACACTGTGTATATTAGGCCCATACTGGAGTATGCAGCACCAGTCTGGAACCCACACCTGGTCAAGCACGTCAAAAAGTTAGAGAAAGTACAAAGGTTTGCAACAAGGCTAGTCCCAGAGCTCAGGGGAATGTCGTACGAGGAAAGGTTGAGGGAGATCGGACTGACGACACTGGAGGACAGAAGGGTCAGGGGAGACTTGATAACGACATACAAGATACTGCAGGGAATAGACAAGGTGGACAGAGATAGGATGTTCCAGAGAGGGGACACAGGGACAAAGGGTCACAACTGGAAGCTGAAGACTCAGACGAGTCACAGGGACGTTAGGAAGTATTTCTTCAGTCATAGAGTTGTCAGGAAGTGGAATAGCCTAGCAAGTGAAGTAGTGGAGGCAGGAACCATACATAGTTTTAAGAAGAGGTATGATACAGCTCAGGAAAGCAGAGAGAGAGAGGACCTAGTAGCGATCAGTGAAGAGGCGGGCCAGGAGCTGAGTCTCGACCCCTGCAAACCACAATTGGGTGAGTACAATTAGGTGAGTACACACACACACACACATACACACACATACACACACACACATACACACACATACACACACACACACACATTCACACACAAACACATACACACACACACACACACACACACCACACACACACACACACACACACACACCACACACACACACACACACACACACATTCACACACACACACACACACACATGCACACACACACACACACACACACACACACACACACACACACACATACACACTCTCATACACACACACAAAGACAATATGAAAATGACATAGCAGCGAAAGCCAAATCTGACCCGAAACTGTTGTACAGCCACATCAGGAGGAAAACAACAGTCAAGGACCAGGTAATCAGGCTAAGGAAGGAAGGAGGAGAGACAACAAGAAATGACCGTGAAGTATGTGAAGAACTCAACAAGAGATTCAAAGAAGTATTCACAGAGGAGACAGAAGGGACTCCAGAAAGACGGAGAGGGGGCACACCACCAAGTGCTGGACACAGTGCACACAACCGAGGAAGAAGTGAAGAGGCTTCTGAGTGAGCTAGATACCCAAAGCAATGGGGCCAGATAACATCTCCCCATGGGTATTGAGAGAGGGAGCAGAGGCGCTATGTGTACCCCTAACAACAATATTCAATACATCTATCGAAACAGGGAGATTGCCTGAGGCATGGAAGACAGCAAATGTAGTCCCAGTCTTTAAAAAAGGAGACAGACATGAAACATTAAACTACAGACCAGTGTCACTGACATGTATAGTATGCAAAATCATGGAGAAGATTATCAGAAGAGTGGTGGAACACCTAGAAATGAACGATCTCATCAACAGCAGCCAACATGGTTTCAGGGACGGGAAATCCTGTGTCACAAACCTACTGGAGTTCTATGACATGGTGACAGCAGTAAGACAAGAGAGAGAGGGGTGGGTGGATTGCATTTTCTTGGACTGCAAGAAGGCGTTTGACACAGTTCCACACAAGAGATTGGTGCAAAAACTGGAGGACCAAGCAGGGATAACAGGGAAGGCACTACAATGGATCAGGGAATACTTGTCAGGAAAGACAGCAGCGAGTCATGGAAACGTGGCGAGGTGTCAGAGTGGGCACCGTGACTAGCGGGGTCCCGCAGGGGTCAGTCCTAGGACCAGTGCTGTTTCTGGTATTTGTGAACGACATGACGGAAGGAATAGACTCTGAGTGTCCCTGTTTGCAGATGACGTGAAGTTGATGAGAAGAATTCACTCGATCGAAAGACCAGGCAGAACTACAAAGGGATCTGGACAGGCTGCAGACCTGGTCCAGCAATTGGCTCCTGGAGTTCAATCCCACCAAGTGCAAAGTCATGAAGATTGGGAAGGGCAAAGAAGGCCGCAGACGGAGTACAGTCTAGGGGTCAGAGACTACAAACCTCACTCAAGGAAAAAGATCTTGGGGTGAGTATAACACCAGGCACATCTCCTGAAGCGCACATCAACCAATAACTGCTGCAGCATATGGGCGCCTAGCAAACCTCAGAACAGCATTCCGACATCTTAATAAGGAATCATTCAGGACCCTGTACACCGTGTACGTTAGGCCCATATTGGAGTATGCGGCACCAGTTTGGAACCCACACCTAGCCAAGCACGTGAAAAAACTAGAGAAAGTGCAAAGGTTTGCAACAAGACTAGTCCCAGAGCTAAGAGGTATGTCCTACGAGGAGAGGTTAAGGGAAATCAACCTGACGACACTGGAGGACAGGAGAGATAGGGGGGACATGATAACGACATACAAAATACTGAGAGGAATTGACAAGGTGGACAAAGACAGGATGTTCCAGAGATTGGACACAGTAACAAGGGGACACAGTTGGAAGCTGAAGACACAGATGAATCACAGGATGTTAGGAAGTATTTCTTCAGCCACAGAATAGTCAGTAAGTGGAATAGTTTGGGGAAGCGATGTAGTGGAGGCAGGATCCATATATAGCTTTAAGCAGAGGTATGATAAAGCTCACGGCTCAGGGAGAGTGACCTAGTAGCGATCAGTGAAGAGGCGGGGCCAGGAGCTCGGACTCGACCCCCGCAACCTCAACTAGGTGAGTACAACTAGGTGAGTACACACATACACACACACACACACACACACACACACACACA
>NC_069401.1:78235768-78243268 GCF_026875155.1 Cherax quadricarinatus | reverse complement strand
AGTCAAAGAGGCATCATCGGACATCATAGCTCTCACAGAAACCAAGCTTACAGGTATGATAACATATGTCATCTTTCCAACTGGATACCAGATCCTGAGGAAAGACAGAGGGAACAGGGGGGTAGAGGAGTGGCACTGCTGATCAAAAACCAATGCAATTTTGATGAGCTGGAGAGAGGAGACAGCGGAGAAGCAAGCAATTACATAGCAGGAACACTTCACTCTGGAGGTCCCAAAGTGGTAATTGCAGTGATGTATAACCCACCACAGAACAGCAGGAGGCCAAGGCAAGAGTATGACGAGAGCAATAGAGCGATGGTTGACACACTGGCTGCAGTGGCCAGAAAAGCTCATGCATGCAGGGCAAAGCTCCTGATAATGGGTGACTTTAACCACAAGGAAATCGATTGGGAGAACTTGGAGCCACATGGGGGCCAAGATACATGGAGGGCTAAGATGATGGAGGTGGTACTGGAAAACTTCATGTACCAACACGTAAGGGACACTACAAGAGAGAGAGGAGAGGATGAACCAGCAAGACTGGACCTAGTGTTCACCTTGAGTAGTGCAGATATTGAGGACATCACATATGAAAGACCCCTTGGGGCCAGCAATCATGTAGTTTTAAGCTTCGAATACACAGTAGAGCTACAAGTGGAGTGGGAAGCAGGAAGGCCAGGGTGAATGAAGCCAAACTACAAGAAAGGGGACTACACGGAAATGAGGAACTTCCTGAACGGGGTTCAGTGGGACAGAGAACGGGCAGGGAAGCCAGTTAATGAGATGATGGAATATGTAACAACCATGTGCAAGGAGGCTGAGGAGAGATTTGTACCCAAGGGTAACAGGAATAATGAAAAAGCCAGGATGAGCCATGGTTCACCCAAAGGTGCAGGGAGGCAAAAATCAAGTGTGCTAGGGAATGGAAGAAATACAGAAGGCAAAGGACCCAGGAGAATAAGGAGAGCAGTCGTAGAGCCAGAAATGAATATGCACAATAAGAAGGGAGGCCCAACGACAATATGAAAACGACATAGCAGCGAAAGCCAAATCTGACCCGAAACTGTTATACAGCCACATCAGGAGGAAAACAACAGTCAAGGACCAGGTAATCAGGTTAAGGAAGAAAGGAGGAGAAACAACAAGAAATGACCATGAAGTATGTGAGGAACTCAACAAGAGATTCAAAGAAGTGTTCACAGAGGAGACAGAAGGGACTCCAGAAAGACAGAGAGGTGGGGTACACCACCAAGTGCTGGACACAGTACACACAACCAAGGAAGAAGTGAAGAGGCTTCTGAGTGAGCTAGATACCTCAAAGGCAATGGGGCCGGATAACATCTCTCCATGGGTCCTGAGAGAGGGAGCAGAGGTGCTATGTGTACCCCTAACAACAATATTCAATACATCTATTGATACAGGGAGATTGCCTGAGGCATGGAAGACAGCAAATGTAGTCCTAATCTTTAAAAAAGGAGACAGACATGAAGCACTAAACTACAGACCAGTGTCACTGACATGTATAGTATGCAAAGTCATGGAGAAGATTTTTAGGAGAAGAGTGGTGGAATGCCTAGAAAGGAATGATCTCATCAACAGCAGCCAACATGGTTTCAGGGATGGGAAATCCTGTGTCACAAACCTACTGGATTTCTACGACATGGTGACAGCAGTAAGACAAGAGAGAGAGGAGTGGGTGGATTGCATTTTCTTGGACTGCAAGAAGGCGTTTGACACAGTTCCACACAAGAGATTAGTGCAAAAACTGGTGGACCAAACAGGGATGACAGGGAAGGCACTACAATGGATCAGGGAATACTTGTCAGGAAGACAGCAGCGAGTCATGGTACGTATTGAGGTGTCAGAGTGAGCACCTGTGACCAGTGGTTTCCCACAGGGGTCAGTCCTAGGACCAGTGCTGTTTCTGGTATTTGTGAACGACATGACGGAAGGAATAGACTCCGAAGTGTCCCTGTTTGCAGATGACATGAAGTTGATGAGAAGAATTCATTCGATCGAAGACCAGGCAGAACTACAAAGGGATCTGGACAGGCTGCAGACCTGGTCCAGCAATTGGCTCCTGGAGTTCAACCCCACCAAGTGCAAAGTCATGAAGACTGGGGAAGCGCAAAGAAGACCGCAGACGGAATACAGTCTAGGGGCCTAGAGACTACAAACCTCACTCAAGGAAAAAGATCTTGGGGTAAGTATAACACCAGGCACATCTCCTGAAGTGCACATCAACCAAATAACTGCTGCAGCAAATGGGCGCCTAGCAAACCTCAGAACAGCATTCCGACATCTTAATAAGGAATCGTTCAGGACCCTGTACACCGTGTACGTTAGGCCCATATTGGAGTATGCGGCACCAGTTTGGAACCCACACCTAGCCAAGCACGTAAAGAAACTAGAGAAAGTGCAAAGGTTTGCAACAAGACTAGTCCCAGAGCTAAGAGGTATGTCCTACGAGGAGAGGTTAAGTGAAATCAGCCTGACGACACTGGAGGACAGGAGAGATAGGGGGACATGATAACGACATACAAAATACTGAGAGGAATTGACAAGGTGGACAAAGACAGGATGTTTCAGAGATGGGACACAGCAACAAGGGGACACAGTTGGAAGTTGAAGACACAGATGAATCACAGGGATGTTAGGAAGTATTTCTTCAGCCACAGAGTAGTCAGAATAATGAATAATGGAATAGTTTGGGAAGCGATGTAGTGGAGGCAGGACCCATACATAGCTTTAAGCAGAGATATGATAAAGCTCAAGGTTCAGGGAGAGTGACCTAGTAGCGACCAGTGAAGAGGCGGGGCCAGGAGCTTGGACTCGACCCTTGCAACCTCAACTAGGTGAATACAACTAGGCGAGTACACACACACACACACACACACACACACACACACATAGACGGAGAATGGCAAAGAAGACCACAGACAGAGTATAGGCTAGGCGGTTAAAGAGTGTAAACCTCACTCAAGGAGAAAGATGTAGGAGTGAGTATAATACCGAGTACGTCGCCAGAAGCACACATTAACCAGATAACTGCTGCAGCATATGGGCGCCTGGCAAACCTGAGAATAGCGTTCCGGTACCTCAGTAAGGAATCGATCAAGACTTTATACACTTTGTACTTCAGGCCCATACTGGAGTACGCAGCACCGGTTTTGAACCCACACCTGGTCAAACACGTCAAGAAATTAGAGAAAGTGCAAAGGTTTTCAACAAGGCTAGTTCCAGATCTATGGTGAATGTCCTACGAAGAAAGGTTTAGGGGAAATCGGTCTGACGACACTGGAGGACAGGAGTGTCAGGGGAGACATGATAACGACATACAAAATACTGCATGGAATAGACAAGGTGGACAGAGACAAGATGTTCCAGAGAGGGGACACAGAAACAAGGGGTCACTCTTGGAAGTTGAAGACTCAGATGAGTCACAGGGATGTTAGGAAGCAGTTCTTCAGTCATAGAGTAGTCAGGAAGTGGAACAGTCTGGCGAGCGATGTAGTGGAGGCAGGAACCATACATAGCTTTAAGACGAGGTATGATAAAGCTCATGAAGCAGGGAGAGAGAGGACCTAGTAGCGTTCAGTGAAGAGGCGGGACAAGAAGCTGAGTCTCGACCCCTGCAACTACAATTAGGTGAGTACAATTAGGAGAGTACACACAAATAGTTGTGTGTAGGTGAGTACACACACATACTCAAGTACACGCACACAACCACTGTTACGCAGAAAGGTGGGACAGCTGGGGGGCTAGAGCCTTGTCTAAGGGCCAAGGTAAAAGTTACACACATCTTCAAGCATAAACAGGCCACCCAGGGCTATCCCAGTCAAAACAGAAAGCGCTAAACCAGTATGTGTTACTTCAATGTGTTGGTTAACAGAGGGTTAGGCAAAAATCCCAGTTAGGAAAATATATCTATTTATTCAACATAACACTATATACACACTCTAGAAACACCTTAATCCTAAACGCCCAAATGACGGTACACAAGAAACAGCTGGCTGGAGGTCCAGCCACCATAACCACTAGGCCTAGTCAGCGCCAGGCCGTCTCTACTTCACTACAAACCCCATTTCTTATTTCGTCACTCATTCCACAGCACCCTGACTATGTCAGAGCCTAGGTGGGCATACAGGTAAGCCATAGAAGAGCCTATGGCTTGAGTTAGCTAAACAATAGGAGTACACAACTACAAACTTAGCTTAAATACACAGCATCTCCGACGCCAGCCTCCACACCATGCTGACTCCACGTGACTCCTCCCAGCCACGCTTACCCCGCGTACCCAAACAGTTGAAAAATTCCTACCTAGCAGGATTTCTTTATAATTACAGTTAGAGTACTTTACAGTGCCCCCAAATGCACATTATGAATTATAAAATTATTCTTTACAATTATAACATTCATACTATTATAACACCCTTCTCTACTGTATATACATTACAATGTCATGCAGAACCCTGCATAACACCATTACAATGTTATGCAGAACCCTGCATAACACCATTACAATGTCATGCAGAACCCTGCATAACACCATTACAATGTCATGCAGAACCCTGCATAACAACCACCCCCCTAGACTCACAACCATACACACAGGAGCTGTGGATCGACCCCTGTAGCCACAATTAGGTATGGTGAGTGCAGTGATGTACAACCCGCCACTGAACAGCAGGAGACCCAGACAAGAGTACGATGACAACAACAAAGCAATGACTGCTACACTAGCTGACGTTTCCAGAAGGGTCTACGTGGGCACTGCAAAGTTACTAGTTGTGGGTGATTTCAATCACAAAGAGACTTACTGGGAAAAGCTGGAGCCACAGGGGGGACCATAAGCGTGGAGGGCCAAGATGATGGATGTGGTACTGGAAAAGCTCATGCATCAACATGTTAGGGACACTACCGGAGCTACGAGGAGAGGTTAAAGGAAATCGACCTGACGATATGGAAGGCAGGAGAAATAGGGAAAACATGATAATACATAAAATACTGAGAGGAATAGGGACATGATGTTTTAGAGATGGGACACAGCAACAAGAGGGATGTTTGGAAGTATTTCTTCAGCCATGGAGTTGTCAGGAAGTGGAACAATCTGGAGAATGATGTAATGGAGGCAGGATCCATACATAGATTTAAGTAGAGATAGGATAAAGCTCATGGAGCAGGAAGAGAGTGGACCTATTAGTGACCAGAGAAGACACGGGGCCAGGAGCTGTGATTCGACTCCTGCAATCACAAATAGAAAAGTATAAATAAGTACGTACACACACATACACACACCAGACAGAGGTCTGGAAAACATTGAATGTGGTACATGTCACTACCGACCAGTGGTAGTGGCAGAGTTTAGCGGTATGGATAGAGGCATGGTTGACAGATCGGCAGCAGAGAGTGCATAAATGGGGAGAAACCAGAGTGGGGAAGCGTTACGAGCGTTGTTCCATAGGGGTCAGTGTTGGGCCCCTTATTGTTCACATAGATGAGGGAATAAATAGTGATATAAGCAAATTTGCCGATGACAACCAAATAGGCCGACGAATTTATTCTGACGAGGACATTAGAGCACTCCAGGATGATTTAGACTGATGCAGTGGTCGGAGGAGTGGCAGATGCAGTTTAATACAAATACAAAGTTCTAAACATTGGACAGGAAAATAACCATGCCACTTATAAAATAAATAATGTAGATGTTAATATTACTGCTTGCGAAAAGGATTTGTGAGTTCTGGTTAGCAGTTATCTAAAACCAAGACAACAGTGCATAAGTGTTCGCAGTAAGGTGAACACTTATGCACTTGGCTTCATATCAAGAAGTATAAATAATAGAAGGCCTCAGGTTGTTCTTCAACTCTGTATATCCTTGGTTAGGCCTCATTTAGACTATGCTGCTCAGTTCTGGTCACAGTATTACAGAATGGATATAAATGCTCTGGAAAACGTACAGAGGAGGATGACAAAGATGATCCCATGTATCAGAAATCTTCCCTATGAGGACAGACTGAAGGCCCTGAATCTGCACTCTCTAGAAGGGCATAGAATTAGGGGGGATATGATCGAGGTGTATAAATGGAAAACAGGAATAAACAAATGGGATGTAAATAGTGTGCTGAAAATATCCAGCCAAGACAGGACTTGCAACAATGGCTTTAATTGGACAAATTCAGATTCAGGAAGGATATAGGAAAGCACTGGTTTGGTAATAGAGTTGTGGATGAGTGGAACAAACTCCCGAGTACCGCCATAGAAGCTAAACGTTTTGTAGTTTAAAAATTGGTTAGATAAATACATGAGTGGGTGTGGGTGGGTGTGAGTTGGACCTGACTAGCTTGTGCTACTAGTGGAAGATTGAGACACTAATGCAACATATGGGAATCTTTATTGAAGAAACGTTTAGCCACACAGTGGCTTCATCGGTCCAATACACATCAGAAAGGTGTAAGGAGAGGAAGAGTTTGAGGTAATCAGTTCCTCAGCCTGTTCTGTTCCAGTCACGGAGAAAGAGAGAGAGAGAGAGAGAGAGAGAGAGAGAGAGAGAGAGAGAGAGAGAGAGACGAGAGAGAGACAGAGAGAAGAAGACGAGACGAGAAGAGAGAGAGAGAGAGAGAGAGAGAGAGAGATAGACAGATAGATAGATAGATAGATAGATAGATAGATAGATAGATAGATAGATAGATAGATGGATTGATAGACAGAGAGAGAGTGAGAGAGAGAGAGAGGAGGGGTCATGATCAGCAGGATTCGAATCCACGTTTGGTAGGTGGCATAGTTCCCTACATGATGCTTGTGACCACTCAGCAACAGCTGTACAACCATACCTGACACCCACTAGTATGCCCAGCGCTAGCGAGAAATGTGGCTTATCAGGCTACATAACGTTTTGAGGCATCTGTAGCTGAGTGGTCTAAGGCGTCACATAGGGATCTATGCCACCTTCCAAAGGTGGGTTAGAATTCTGCTAACACCCAAGGAGGTTACAAAAGAATGATTTTATAACCAGCACCTCTGTGAAAAAAAAAATATCAGTCACCACCAACTGTGACACTATTACCTCAACCCACAGCCCTCGAGGCTTTCCTGACACATCTGTTCCATCGTGAAACCTTCTGGGGATGTGGGATGAGGCAGTAGAGTCAAATTAAAATAACCCCCTTTTTTTTCCCCGGGGTTTTTAAAAAAGGGGGGAAAAAAGGGGGGTTTAATTTTGGGGGTTTAAAAATTTGGGGGGTAAAAAAAAAATTTTTTTTTGGGTTTAAACCCCTTTTTTTTTTGGGGGGAAACCCCCTTTTTTTTAAAAAAAAAAAACCCCCCCGGGGGGGGTTTTTCCCCCCCCTTTTTTTTGGAAAAAAACCCCCCCAAAAAAGGGAAAAACCCCCCTTTTTAGGGGGGGCCCCCCCCCCCAAAGGGGGGGGAAAAAAATTTTTTTTTTTTTTTTTTCCCCAAAAAACCCCCGGGGGGCCCCCCGGGAAAAAATTTTTCCCCGGG
>NC_069401.1:78118268-78230768 GCF_026875155.1 Cherax quadricarinatus | reverse complement strand
CCCCCCCCCCCCCCCAAAACCCCCCCCCCCCAAAAAAACCCCCCCCCCCAAAAAAACCCCCCCTTTTTTTAAAAAAAAACCCCCCCCCCCCCAAAAAACCCCCCAAAAATTTTCCCCCCCCCCAAAAAAACCGGGCCCCCTAAAACCCCCCCCCCCCCAAAAAAAATTTTAAAAAACCCCCCCCCCAAAACCCCCCCCCAACCCCCCCCAAATTTTAAAAAATTTTCCCCCCCCCCCCCAAAACCCCCCCCCCCCCCAAATTTTTGGGGGAAAAAAACCCCCCCCAAATTATAAAACGTCCCGTGGGAGAAAACCTTTGAGTGTTTTAAACCCCAGGTGCGTGGGGAAAACCCCCTTGAGTGTTATACCCCAGGTACGTGGGAGTCCCACACCTCTAAAGTTTTTTTGCCCAAAGGTACGTGGGAGATACCTCGATTTGTATATATCCCAGGTACGTGGGGGGACACACCCCTCTGAGTGAAATATACCCAGGTACTTTGGGAGATACCTCTGAGGGTATATACCCAGGGTACGTGGGGATACAAAACCTCTGAGTGTATATACCCCAGGTACGGGGGGGGGAGTTTACCTCTAAGTAAAAATAAAATACCCCAGGTACGTGGGAGATACACACCTCTGAGGGGATATATCCCGGGAAAGGGGAGTTTCCCCCGAGTGTAAAATACCCCAGGTAGTGGGAGGCATACGCCTTGAGGGGTTAAAAACCCCAAAGGTACGTGAAAGATACCTTGAGTTAATATTCCCAGGTATGGGG
The DNA here is from genome assembly GCF_026875155.1 of Cherax quadricarinatus. Taxonomy (NCBI): domain Eukaryota; kingdom Metazoa; phylum Arthropoda; class Malacostraca; order Decapoda; family Parastacidae; genus Cherax; species Cherax quadricarinatus. The sequence continues at coordinate 78,229,993 of NC_069401.1, read as the reverse complement.
GGAGATACAACATCTATTTTTATATATCCCAGGTACGTGGGAGATACCCCCCTCTGATTTATAAAACCTGGAACGTAGGATACAAAATCTGAGTGAAATTATAACCCAGGTACGTGGGAGATGCCTTGAGTGTATATTTTCCCAGGTACGTGGGAGATCCCAAAACCTCTGGTGTATTATCCCGGGGTACGAGGGAGATACCTCAGGGGTGTAATATCCCAGGTACGGGGAAAGATACCTCTGAGTGTATATATCCCAGGTACGGGGGAGATCCCTCTGATTTTTTTAATATAACCATGAAAGGTGGAAGATCCTCTGGGTAAAAATTGGATAATCCTCCCAGGTTTTTCCCGGGGGAATACCTTGAGGGTAAAAATCCCAGGTACGTGGGGAAACCTCTGATGTATACATCCCAGGTACGTGGGAGATACCTCTGATGTATACACCCCAGGTACGGGGGGAAAATCCCTTGGGGTTTTAAATCCCGGGTACGGGGGAGATCCCTTGGGTATACCCCCAAAGGTACGGGGGAGATCCCTCTAAATTTTATTATACCCCAAGGAACGTGGAGTACCTCGGGATGTATTTTATCCCGGGTACGTGGGAGAAAACCTTTTGGATGATAAACCCCAGGTACGTGGGAGTTACCTCTGAGTGTTATATTCCCAGGTACTTGGGAGATACCTTGAGGGTAAATACCCCCAGTACTTGGGAGATACCTCTGGGGTATATACCCCGGGTACGTGGGGTTCCCTTGGGTGTATATACCCCCGGGGTTCTGGGAGATCCCTCGAGTGAATATACCCCAGGTCGTGGGAGATAACCTCTGAGTGTAATATACCCAAGGTACGGGGGAGATCCTCGGTGTATATACCCCGGGGTACGTGGGAGATACCCCCTTGAGTTTATATATCCCAGGTACGGGGATACCCCCTTGGGGTGAAATAAAACCCCAGGAAACGGGAGATCCCTTCTGGGATATTTTCCCAGGTACGGGGATAAAACCCGGGGGAGCATATATCCCGGTACGTGGGAGATACACCCCTCTGAGTTTATAATCCCGGGTACGTGGAGTTACACCCTTTGATTTTAAAATTTTCCCAGGTACGGGGGAGTTTACACTCCTCGAGTTTATATCCCCCGGGTACGTGGGAGATAAAACTCCTCTGAGGGGAAATATATCCCAGGTACGTGGGGTTTAACTTCTGAGGTATTTTACCCCAGGACGGGGAGATAACTCCTCTGAGTTTATTTTCCCCGGGTTTACTTTTGGGAGATAAACTCCTTAAATGTAAATATCCCAGGAAAGTGGGAGATACACTCCTCTGAGTGTATTTATCCCAGGTACGTGGGAGATCCACCCTCTGGTGAAATATATCCCAGGTACGTGGGGGATACCCTCCTTGAGTGTATTTTATCCCGGGAAACTTTGGGAGTTTACACTCCTCGGGAGTGTATATACCCCGGGAAATTTGGGAGATAACTCCTTGAGTGTAATTTTCCCAAAAAAGGGGGAGATTACTCCTCTGAGTGTATAATCCCGGGTACGGGGGAGATAACTCCTCTGGTTTAAATCCCGGGAAACGGGGGAAGATACACTCCTTGAGTTTAAAAAATTTTCCCGGGAAAGGGGGAAAAAATACACCCCTCTGAGTGTATATATCCCAAAAAATTTGGGAATCCCCTTGAGTTATATATCCCGGGAGGGGGATATACTCCTCTGAGTGTTATATCCCGGGTTTACGGGGGAATAAACCCCCTCTGAGTGTATAAACCCCAGGTACGTGGGAATACACTCCTCTGGGTGTTATACCCCAAAGGTACGTGGGAAAACACCTCTGGGTGATATATCCCGGGTTTCCCCCCCCCCCCCCCCCCCCCCCCCCCCCCCCCCCAACCCCCCCCCCCCCCCCCCCCCCCCCCCCCCCGGGGAGATACCTCTGAGTGTATATTTTCCCAGGTCTTGGGAAAAATTCCCTCTGGGGGTATATACCCCCGATACGTGGGAAATACCTCGGGGTGTTTATATCCCGGTACGTGGGAGATGCCTCTAAAGTGTATATATCCTAGGCCGTGGGAGATCCCTCTGAGTGAATATATCCCGGGTACGTGGGAGATACCTCCTCTGAGTGTATATATCCCAGGTCGTGGGAGATACCTCGGAGTGTATATATTCCCGGTACGCGGGAGAAAACCTTGGGAGCTTTATACCCCGGGTTTACTGGGAGTTTTTACACACCTCTGAGTGTATATTTCCCGGGTTTACGTGGGAGTTTACACACCTCTGGTGCAATATCCCGGGTTTCGGGGGAGTTTACATTCCCCCTCTGATTTATATATCCCAGGGACGGGGGAAATACACTCCTCTGAGTGATATATCCCAGGTACGTGGGAGAACACTCCTCTGAGTGTTTTAAAATCCAGGTACGTGGGAGATTTTACTCCTCTGGGGTGTATAATCCCAGGTACGTTGGAGTTACACTCCTCTTGGTGTATTTTTCCCGGGTACTTTGGGAGAACACTCCTCTGTGTGTATATATCCCGGGTTTCGTGGGGAGATACCCCGCCTTTTCCCTTGAGTGTAATACCCCGGTACGTGAGAGATCACTCCTCTGAGTGTATTTTTCCCGGGTACGTGGGAATACACCCCTTTTTAGGTATATACCCCAGGAAACGTGGGAGATCCCCACACCCCCTGAGTGTATTTTTCCCAGGTACTTGGGAGTTTTACACTCCTCTGAGGGGTATATATCCAGGTACGGGGAAATTTTACACTCCCTGAGTGTATAAATCCCAGGTACGTGGGGATACGTTTTTCTAAAGTGTATATACCCCGGTACGTGGGAAAAATGCCCCCTCTGGTGTATTTTTGCCCCAGGTACGGGGGAAAAATCCACTCTTCTGAGTGTATATACCCCAGGAAAGGGGGAGAAAACACTCCTTGAGTTTTATATCCCAGGTCCCTTTGGGAGTTTTACACCCCTCGAGTGTTTATATCCCCGGAAAGGGGGGAAATCCCCTCCTTAAAGTGTTTTTTTTCCCCCGGGGTACGTGGGGATACACCCTCTGAGTGTATAACCCCCAGGAAACGTGGGAGATAAAACTCCTCTGAGGGTATATATCCCAGGTACGTGGGAGATACACTCCTCTGAGTGTATATATCCCAGGTACGTGGGAGATACACTCCTCTGAGTGTATATATCCCAGGTACGTGGGAGATACACTCCTCTGAGTGTATATATCCCAGGTACGTGGGAGATACACTCCTCTGAGTGTATATATCCCAGGTACGTGGGAGATATACTCCTCTGAGTTTTATATACCCAGGTACGGGGGATATCCCAATCCTTTTGAGTGTATATACCCCAGGTAGTCGGAAAATACACTCCTCTAGTGTATATACCCCCAGGTAGGGTGGGAGATATACTCCTCTGGTGTATATATCCCAGGTAGTGGGAGTTTAACCCCCCTTTGTGTATTTATCCCAGGTACGTGGGGATACACTCCTCTGAGTGAATATATCCCAGGACGGGGAAAGATACTCTCCTTTTGAGTGTATATACCCCAGGAAACGTGGGAAATACACCTCTGAGTGTTTTATACCCCCAGGTACGTGGAGAAAACACTCCTCTGAGTTTATTTTCCCAGGTACGTGGGAGATCCCACCCTTGAGTTTTATATATCCCAGGTAGTGGGAGTCCCACTCCTCTGAGTGTTTTATCCCAGGTAGGGGGGAGATAAAACCCTCGGTGAAATTTTTCCCGGGTAGGGTGGGAGATACATCCTCTGATGTATATTTTCCCAGGTACGGGGGAGTACACTCCTCTGATGTATATACCCAGAACGTGGGAGTACACTCCTCTGAGTGTATATATCCCAGGAAACGGGGGGAGATACACTCCTCTGGGTGCTTTAAATCCCGGGTACGTGGGACATACACTCCCCCTGGGGTTTTATATACCCCAGGTACGTGGGAGTTTCACCCTCTGATTTCATAACCCCAGGTCCCGTGGGAGTACACTCCTCGGGAGGGGTATATATCCCAGGTACGGGGGAAGATACACTCCCTAAATTATATACCCCAGGTAACGGGGGAGATACATTCTCTGAGTGTATTTTACCCCAGGTACGTGGGAGTTACACCCCTTTGAGGGGATATATCCCCAGGTAGTGGGAGATACACTCCTCTGAGTGTATTATCCCTGGAAACGGGGGAAGAAAAACACCCCCTTAGGGTATTTTTGGGTTTACGGGGGGAGATAAAATCCTTGAGTGTAAAACCCCAGGAACGTGGGGAAAATTACACCCTCTGAGTGTATATATCCCGAACTGGGAGATACACCCCCTCTGAGTGAAATTAAAACCCGGTACGGGGGGAAAAATACACTCCTCGAGTGCGTAAAACCCAGGTCGGGGGCCCTTTAAAACCCCCTCTGAGGGTATATATCCCAGGTAAGGGGAGATACACCCCTTCTGAGTGCATATACCCCGGTTTCTTTGGGAGAACACTTCTCTAGTGTATATACCCCGGGTACGTGGGAGATACACCCCTGAGTGTATATACCCCAGGTACGTGGGAGATACACTCCTCTGAGTGTATATATCCCAGGTACGTGGGAGATACACTCCTCTGAGTGTATATATCCCAGGTACGTGGGAGATACACTCCTCTGAGTGTATATATCCCAGGTACGGGGGAAAGATTTTACTCCTCTAATGTATATTTTCCCGGGTACGGGGGATATACATCCTCTGAGTGTAATACCCCCAGGTTCGTGGGAGATACACTCCTCTGATGTATATATCCCGGGAAAGGGGAGTATACCCCCTCTGAGTGAAATATATCCCAGGTAGGGGAGATACATCCCCGGAGTGAAATATTTTCCCAGGAACGTGGGAGATACACTCCACTGGGTTTATTTTTCCCCAGGTACGGGGAGATATACTCCTTGAGTGTATATATCCCAGGAAATTTTGGGATTCCACTCCTCTGGGGTTATATACCCAGGGTACGGGGGAGTTTTACATTCATCGGGTGTATATACCCCAGGTACGGGGGGAGATACACTCCTCTGACTTTATATACCCACGAGGGGGAATACACTCCTCTGAGTGTATTACCCCGGGTTTACTTGGGGGGATCCCACTCCCTGAGTGTATATACCCCCGGGTAGGTGGGATACACTCCTCTGAGTGTATATATCCCGGGTTTCGTGGGAGTTTCCCACCCCTCTGGTGTATTTTCCCCGACGTGGGAATACACCCCTCTGAGTGTATATATCCCAGGTACGGGGGGAAAACATCCTTGAGGGGAATACCCCAGGTACGTGGGAAAATTACAGCCCTCTGAGTTTTATATATCCCTGGTACGTGGGGGGTTTTCACTCCTCTGAGTGCAATATCCCAGGTACGGGGGGAGATACACTCCTCTGAGGTATTATCCCTGGAAACGTGGGAGAACCTCCTCTGAGTGCATATATCCCAGGAAATTTGGGGAACATCCTCTGAGTGTATAATCCCAGGAAATTTGGGAGATACACCCTCTGAGTGAATATATCCGATGTACTTTGGGGTTACACTCCTCTAAAGGGGTATAAATCCCAGGTACGTGGGGTTTACACCCCTTTCTGAGTGTATATATCCAGGTACGTGGGAGATAAATTTCCTCTGAGTGTATTATCCCAGATACGTAAAAAATTTTTTTTCACTCCTCTGAGTGTATAAATCCCGGGTTTCGTGGGAAAATAAACTCCTCGGGTTGAAATATTTTCCCAGGTCCCTTGGGATTTTACACCCTCTTTGTATATACCCCCGGGGTTACGGGGGGAAGATACCTATCGAGTGTATAAAACCCAGGAAGTGGGAGATACATCCTCTGACTGTATATATCAAACGTACGTGGGAAAATTCCCACCCCCTCTGAGTTTTTAAATCCCGGGTTTCCGTGGGGATACACTCCTCTGATTTTAAAATACCCCAGGTACGTGGGAGATAAAACTCCTTTTAGTGTATATTTTCCCCAGGTAGGGGGGGAGATAAAACCTTGAGTGTTTTTAATCCCAGTTTCGTGGGGGGATACACTGCTTTGGGGTGTATTTTACCCGGGGGTTTAGTGGGAGATACACTCCTCTGATGTAAATACCCCCAGGTACGGGGAGATACGCCCTTAAATGTATTTTATCCCGGGGACGTGGGAGTACACTCCTTGATTGCAAAATACCCAGGTAGTGGGGATCCCCACTCCTCTAAAGTGTAATTACCCCCCGGGTACCGGGGAGATACACTCCTCTGAGTGTTATATCCCGGGTACGTGGGGGGATCCCACCCTCTGAGTTATATACCCCGGGAAACGTGGGAGATACACCCCTCTGAGTGTTTTAAACCCAGGTACGTGGGAGTTTACACCCCTCTGAGTGTATTTTACCCCCGATACGTGGGGGGAAACACTCCTTGAGTTATAAAATCCCGGGTACGGGGAGATGCACTCCTTGATGTATATATCCCGGTCTTGGGATATACACTCCTTGAGTGTATATACCCCGGGTTTACGGGGGAGTAACCATTTTTTTGTATTTACCCCAGGTACGGGGGGAATACACCCTTTCTGACTGTATATTCCCAGTACTTTGGGAGTTTCCTCCTCAAAGTGTATATACCCCAGGTACGGGGGAGATACACTCCCCCGAGTGTATTTTCCCCAAAGGTACGTGGGAGATACACCCCTTTGGGATTGTAATACCCCGGGTTTACGGGGGAGATACACCCCCTCTGAGTGTATTACCCCGGGGACGTGGGGATAAAACTCCTCTGAGTGTATAAAACCCTGGTACTTTGGGGGATACACTCCTCTGAGTGAAATATTCCCAGGAACGGGGGAAGATACACTCCCGAGTGTATATATCCCGGGTACTTTGGGAGTTACACTCCTCGATTTAAATTTTATCCCGGTACGGGGGAGAACATCCCTTCTGAGTTAAAATATCCCAGGTACGTGGGAGATACACTCCTCTGGTGTATTTACCCCAAAGGTACGTGGGGGGATACACCCCTCTGGTGTAATATCCCAGGTACGGGGGAGATACACTCCTCTGAGTGTATAAATCCCAGGTCGGGGGGAGATACACCCCTTGATTTGTAAAATACCCCGGGGTTCGGGGGGAATACACTCCTTGAGTTTATTTTTCCCCCAGATACGTGGGAAAAATACACTCCTCGGGTTGGGGGTTTATTTTCCCAGGTACGGGGGAGATACACTCCTCTGAGTTATATATCCCGGTACGGGGGAGATACACTCCTCTGAGTGTATAAAACCCAGGTACGGGGGAAAAGATACACCCTCTGAGTGTAATACCCCAGGAAACGTGGGAGATACACTCCCGGGTTTTAAAAATTATCCCGGGTACGGGGGAGATAAACCCCTCTGAGTTTTATATTTTCCCAGGTACGTGGGAGAGCACTAATTGAGTGATTTTATCCCAAGTACGGGGAGATACACTCCTCTAAAGTGTATAATCCCAGGTACGTGGGGAAAAGGAATACACTCCCTGATGAAATATATCCCAGGTACGGGGGAGATACACCCCTCTGAGTGTAATATCCGGGTTTACGGGGGGAAAATACACTCCCTTTGTGTAAAAATATCCCGGTTTTTACCTTGGGAGATCCCAACTCCCTTTTTAATTTTATAATTACCCCCCAAAGGGGTACGTGGGAGTTTAACACCCCTCTGGGGTGTATATACCCCCGGGGTTTACGTGGGGGGATACATTATCTGAGGGGTATATACCCAGGTCGGGGGAGATACACTCCTCTGAGTGTATATATCCCAGGAAACGGGGGAAGATATACCCCTTGAGTGTATATATCCCAGGTACGTGGGGATATTTTTCCTCTGAGTGTATATATCCCAGGTACGTGGGAGATACACTCCACTGAGTGTATATATTCCAAGTACGTGGGAGATACACTCCTCTGAGTGTATATATCCCAGGTACGTGGGAGATACACTCCTCTGAGTGTATATATCCCAGGTACGTGGGGGGATACACTCCACTGGGTGTAATTTCCCGGGTACGGGGAAAGATAAAACCCACTGTGTGTTTATACCCCCGGTAGTGGGAGAAAAACACCCACGAGTGTTATACCCCAGGTACTGGGGATACCCCTCCTCTGAGGGGGGTTTTTTTTAATTTCCCAAAGTACGGGGGGAGTTTCCCACCCCAGGGGAGTGTATATTTTCCCAGGTACAGGGGAGTTATACCCCCTTTCTGAGTGTTTATACCCCCGGGACGGGGAGTTAAAACTCCTCTGAGTGAAATATATCCCGGTTTATGGGAGATACACCCCCTCTGAGTGTATATACCCCGGGTACGGGGGAGTTTACATCCTCTGAGTGATATACCCCAAAGGTAGGGCGGGGGGGATACACTCCTCTGAGTGTATATATCCCGGGTACTGGGAGATCCCTTTTCCTTTTGAGTGTATATATCCCAGGTACGTGGGAGATACCTCCCTCTGAGTGTATATATCCCGGGTTTACGTGGGAGTACACTCCTCTGAGAGTATATATCCCCCAGGTACGGGGGGAGTTTTAAAACCCCTCTAGTAAAAATACCCCCAGGTCGTGGGGTTTACACCCCTCGGGGTTTTATATATCCCGGGTACGGGGGAAATTACCTCCTCTGAGTGAAAAATATCCCAGGAAACGTGGGGGGTAAAAACCCTCTGAGTGTATATATCCCGGGGAAACGTGGGAGTTTAAAACCCCTCTGAGTGTTTATACCCCATAGTGGGGATCCCACTCCACTGAGTGTATATATTCCAAGTACGGGGGGAAGATCACCCCTCTGAGTGATATACCCCGGGTTCGTGGGGGGATAAAACCCCTCTGGTGTTATACCCCGGGTTACGGGGGAAAATAAAATCCATGGATTTGTATATTTTCCGGGTACGTGGGAGATACACCCCACTGAGTGTATATATCCCGGGTTTTCCCGTGGGAGTTTACACTCCCACTGATGTTTATATCCCAGGTACGGGGGAGATCACTCCTTGAGGGGTATATACCCCAGGTACGGGGGAAAGATACACTCCTCTAGTGTTTTAATCCCAGGTACGTGGGAAAATATACTCCTTGAGTTTTTAAAAATCCCAGGTCGGGGGGAGATACACTCCTCTGATGTATATACCCCAGGTACGTGGGAGATACCTCCATTTTAGTGTATATTTTCCCAATTACGGGGGGAGATACCTCCTTGAGTGTATATACCCCGGGGGGTAGTGGGAGATCCCCTCCTCTGATGAAATATATCCCGGGTTTACGGGGGGAGATACACTCCACTGAGTGTATATTTCCGGGTACGTGGGAGATACCTCCACGATTTATATACCCCCAGGTACGTGGGAGATACACTCCACGAGTGAAATTATCCCGGTACGTGGGAGATACACTCCTCTGGGTATTATCCCGGGAAAACGTGGGAGATACACTCCTCTTTTTGTTTTATATCCCGGGTTTACGGGGGAAAGATATACCCCTCGGGAGTGTATATACCCAGGAGGGGAGATACACCCCTTCTGGTTAAAATATCCCAGGTACGGGGGAGATCACTCCTCTGAGTGTATTTATCCCAGGTACGTGGGAGTTTACACTCCTCTGTTTGTATATACCCCAGGTACGCGGGAAAAAAACATTTCCTTGAGTGTTTATATCCCGGGTTTAGGGGGGGAAAATAAAATCCTCTGAGTGTTTTTTTATCCCGGTCCCGGGGGAGATACACTCCTCTGAGTGATATACCCGGTTTCGTGGGGAAAATACATCCTCTGAGAGTATAATCCCGGGTTTACGTGATAGTTTACACTCCCCCTGAGTGTATATATCCCGGGTTAACGTGGGGTACACTCCTTTGAGTGTAATACCCCAGGTACGGGGGAGTTTACCTCCTTTTGAGTGTATATATCCCGGGAAACTGGGAGATATCCCCCTCGGGAGGGTATATATCCCGGGTTACGTGGGAGATACACTCCTCTGAGTGTATTTTATCCCAGGAAAGTGGGAGATACACCCCACTGAGTGTATATATTCCAAGACGGGGGAGATACACCCCTCTGAGTGTATATATCCCAGGTACGGGGGAAAATACACCCTCTGGGGTTTTATATACCCAAAGGAAACTGGGAGATAAAACTCCCTGGTGTATAAAATTCCCCGGTACTGGGAGATCCCACCCCAATGATTTGTTATATCCCGGGTACGTGGGGGTTTCCCCTCCACAGTGAAATATATCCCAGGTACGGGGGAGATACCTCCTCTGAGTTATATTTCCAGGCGTGGGAGTTTACCCCCCTCTGAGTGTATTTTACCCCGGGTACGTGGGAGATTTTCTCCTCTGAGTGTATATATCCCGGGTTACTTTGGGAGATACACCCCTTTCTGAGTGTATATATCCCAGGAAACGGGGGAGAACACTCCATGAGTGATATTTTCCCAAAGAAACGTGGGAGATTCCCTCCTCTGATTTGTATTTTACCCCGGGTTTAAGTGGGAGTTAAAATCCTCTGAGTGAAAATTATCCCATTTTCGTGGGTTTTTTTCACTCCACTGAGGGGTATAAATTCCAGGTACGGGGGAGTTTACACCCCCACTGGGGTTGTATATATCCCAGGTACGTGGGAAAAACACTCCCTGAGTTATATACCCCGGGGTACGGGGGAAAATACACTCCTTGGGGGGGGGGGGGGGGGGGGGGGGGGGGGGGGGGGGGGGTTTATACCCCGGGTACGTGGGGGGTTTACACTCCTCTGAGTGAAAATACCCCAGGTACGTGGGAGAAAAACAATTGATTTTTTGAAACCCAATAAAAAAAGGCAGCGAAATTTTGGCAAATTTTTTTTTCAGTCTAACTAAATTAAATGTAAAAAATAAGCCCAAAATTTTCTTTATTCTCGTAAGTAAATTTTTTTAAAACTTTATCCCCCCCTAAACTTTATCTCTAAATTTTTATCTCTAAACTTTACTCAAAACTTTATCTCTAAACTTTATCTCTAAACTTTATCTCAAAAACTTTATCCTAAACTTTATTTTAAAACTTTATCTCTAAACTTTATCTCTAAACTTTATCTCAAAAACTTTACTCTAAACTTTATCCTAAATTTTATCTCTAAACTTTATCCTAAACTTTATCTCTAAACTTTTTTAAAAAACTTTTCCCCTAAATTTTTATCTCAAAACCTTTTTTCCCTAAATTTTAAATTTTTAAAACCTTTATCTTAAACTTTATCTCTAAATTTTTATCTCTAAACTTTATCTCTAAACTTTATCTCTAAACTTTAGTTTAACTTTATCTCTAAACTTTATCTCTAAACTTTATCTCAAAATTTTATTTTAAACTTTATTTTAAAAAACCCTTTTTATCTCTAAACTTTATCCCCTAAATTTATCTCAAAAAAAAACTTTATCTCAAAAATTTATCTCAAAACTTTATCTCTAAACTTTAGGGGTTTAAAATTTATCTCTAAATTTATCCCCAAAATTTTTTCCCCTAAACTTTATCTCTAAACTTTACCCTTAAACTTTATCTCAAAACCCTTTTTTCTTTTTTAAACTTTATCTCAAAACTTATCTCTAAACTTTTTTCCTAAATTTTAATTCCTAAATTTATATCTCTAAATTTTACCCTTTTAAATTTTATCTCTAAACTTATCTCCCCCAAACCAAACCAAAAACCCAAACATTTTAAACACCAAACACTTAAAAAAACCAAAATCCCAAAACAAAATCTCCAAACACAAACCCATCCCCAACCACCACACCCCCAAAAAACCCCACCCCCCCACCCCCACCCCCAACCACCATCCCCACAACCCCCCCACCAACCCCCCAACCCCCCACCCCACCCCCACCACCCCCCCCCAAAACCCACCCCCCCAAACCCACCCCCCCCCCCACAACCCCCAACCCCCCAAACCACCCCCCAAAACCCCCCCAAACCCAAACCCCCCCCCCACCCCACCCCCAAACCCCCCCCCAAATCCCCAAAAACCATCCCCCCCCCCACCCCCCCCCACCCACCCCCCAAACCCCACAACCCCCCCACAACCATCACCCCCACCCCCCCCAAACCCCCCCAACCCAACCCCCTCCCCCCTCAAAACCCACCCCAACCCCAACCCTAAACCAAACCCCCCCCCCACCCATCCCACAACCACCCCAAAACCCCACCCCACCCCCCTCCCCACCACACCCCCTAACCCCACCCCCACAACCACCCCCACCCCATCCCCAAAACCATCCCCCCACCATCCCCATTCCCAACCTCAAAACCACCCCAAACCCCCAACCCCCTAAACCCCAACTCAAAAACCATCCCCCCAACCATCCCCAAAAACCATCCAAAAACCCCATCCCCACCACCACCCCACAACCATCCCCAACCACCCCCACCACCATCCCCAAACCATCCCCCCAAACCATCCAACAACCATCCCCCCACCATCCCACTAACCAACCTCAAAACCCCTTTCCCAACCCCCCACCCCCACAACCTTTCCCCACCCCCCAAACCCCACTACCAACCTCAAAACCCCCATCCCCAAAACCCTCCCCCCACCATCCCCAAAAACCATCCCCACCACATCCCCACAACCATCCCCACCACCATCCCCAAAAAACCACCCCCACCACCACCCCCACACCCATCCCCACCACCACCCCCATTTACCAACCTCAAACCACCCCAAACCCACCATCCCTAAAAACCATCTCAAAAACCCCATCCCAAAACCCAAATCCCAAAACCCACCCCCAAAACCCCCCTTCCCCCCCAACCATCCCCACCACCGTCCCCAAAACCCCACCCCCAACCACCACCCCCCACAACCATCCCCCCCAAACCAAATCCCAACAACCACCCCCAACCCTCCCTCCCCATCCCAACCTCACACCCACCCCAATCCACCACCCCCACACCCCCCCACCTCCATCCCCCTTACCAACCTCAAAACCCATCCCCCACCCCCCCTCCCAACCCACCCTCAACATCCACCCCCCAAAAACCTTTTCCCCCCACCATCCCCAAAACCCCCCCACCACCATCCCCACAACCACCCCCACCACCACCCCCCACAACCATCCCCACCCCACCCCCAAAAAACCATCCCCACCACCATCCCACTCCCAACCTACAACCACCCCAACCACCTCCCTACAACCATTTTCCCCCCAACCTTCCCACAACCATCCCCACAACCATCCCCACAATCATCCCCACCTCCTTCCCCAAACCACCCCCACAACCTTCCCCACCTCCTCCCCCCAAACCACCCTCAAAAACCACCCAACCCCACCCCTTAAAACCCTCCCAAAAACCCATCCTCCCCCCCATCATCCCAACGATCCCCAAAACCATCCCAAAAACCCACCTCACAACCAGCCCAAAACCCCCCCCCCACAACCATCCCCAAAATCACCCCCCAACCAGCCCCACAATCAACCCCCCACCATCCATAAAAATCATCCCAAAACCCACCCCGCAACCTCCCCAAAACCCACCCCCCCACCAGCCCCCACCACCCCCAAACAACCATCCCCAAAACCATCCCCACAACCACCCCCCCACAACCATCCCCACAACCATCCCCACAAAACCACCCCCAACAACAATCCCCCCCAACCACCCCCACCACCATACCCCCCAAACCACCCCCACAACCAATCCCCACCCCCAATCCCCACCACAAACCCCCCAACAACCATCCCAAAAACCATCCCCAAACCCATCCCCACAACCTTTCCCACAAATACCCCCAAAACCATCCCCACAACCATCCCCACCACCACCCCCACTACCAACCTCACAACCACCCCAACCCCCTCCCTAAAACCCACCCCCAAAAACCATCCTCACCACCATCATCACAACGACCCCCCAAAACCAAAACCCAAAAAACCACCCTCCCCAACCAGTCCCATAACCAGCCCCACAACAACCCCCTTAATCACCCCAAAAACCACCCCCCACAACCAGACCCACCACATCCATACAATCATCCCCAACCACCCCCACAACCATCCCCAAACCCAAACCCCCACCCCACCCCCACAACCTTCCCCAAAAACCACCCCCTACCACCCCCCCATAACCATCCCCACAATCATCCCTACAACCACCCACAACGACCCCCAAGGGCCCCCCCACAGGTATCCCCAACAACCATCCCCACCCCCCCCCCCAAAACCCAAATCCCCACAACCACCCCCCTCAGCTATCCTTACAACCATCCACAAAACCAACCCCACAACACCCCCCAAAAACCATCCCCAAACCCACCCCAAAAACCTCCCCACAAAAAACCCGCCCAACCCCCCCCCCACAACCCCCCCCAAAAAGTAAACCCCAAAAACCCCCAAACCCATCCCCAAAACCACCCCCAAAACCCAAAAACCCACCAACACCCCCAAACAAATCCCCACAAACTCCCCAAAAACCCATTCACAACTAGACCCAAAACCCCCAAACCAAACCCCCCAAACATCCCCAACCATCCCCAAACCCAGATCACCACCTTTCCCCAAACTGCCCCAAAACCCACCCCCAAAACCAGTTGAAACCACCCCCCCCACAACCACCCAAAAACCCAAAACACCCCCAAAATGACCCCACAACCACCCCCAAAAAGGGCCCCAACAAACACCCCCACAATGACCCCACAACCACCCCCCCAACCCTCCGCCCCCACCCCAAAACCCATCCTCAAAAAAACCTTTCCCAACAACCTTTCCCCAAAACCAATCCCACCACCATCCCAAAACCCATCCTAACAACCACCCCCACGCCCCCCCCAAAATCACCCCCCAAAACCACCCCCAAAACCCAAACCCACCACCCCCATACAATCACCCAAAACCCCCTTTCAAAACCCCCACCCCCACAACCATCCCCCCCACCGGGCTTCACAAACCATCCCCAAAACCCACCCCACCACCACCCCACCACCATCCCCAAAAAACCATCCCCACAAGCACCCCTAAACCCATCTCCACAACGAGCCCCACAACGAGCCCCACACCCCATCCCCCAAAACCCACCCCCACCACCCCCCAAAAACCCAAACCCCCACAACTCCCAAAACCCATCCTTACAACCATAAAAACCCAAAACCCACCAACACCCCCCACAATCACCCCCAGGGCCCATCCCCACAACCTTTTCCCCACCACCACCCCCCCAAAAACGATCCCAAAACTTTTCCCTAAAACCCCAATCCCCAAAAACCACCCCCAAAAACTAAACCCACCAAACCCCCACAACCACCCCCCAAAAACCATCCTTAAAACCCACCCCCAAAAACCATCCCCAAAACCATCCCAAACCCCCCCACAACCACCCCCAAAAACCCCCCCCAAAACCATCCTTAAAACCCATCCCCAAAAACCATCCCCACAACCCCCCCAAAACCACCCCCACAACCCCCCCAAATATCCCCAAAACCCATCCCCAACCATCCCAACCATCCCCCCCCCCCCCCCCCAAACCCCACCAACACCCCCAAAACCCATCCCCAAACCACCCCCCAAACCACCCCCACAACCATCCCCCAAAACCATCCCCCCCATCCCCCAACCATCACCACAACAGACCCTCAAACACCCCAAAACAACCAAACCCCCCAAACACCCTCACAACCATCCCAAAAACCCGACCCCCCACCATCTCCCAACTAGACCCCCACCATATCAAAAACGATCCTCAAACCACCCCAAAACCCACCCTCAAACCAGCCTCATAACCAGCCCAAAACCCATCCCACAATTAGCCCCACAACCACCCACAACCAGCCCCAACATCCATAAAAACCACCCCAACCCACCCCAAAAACCACCCCCCAAACCATCCCCCCCAACATCCCCACCACCTCCCAAAACCCACCCCCACAACCATCCCTCAACCATCCCACAACGAGCCTCACGCATCCCCAGAACCACCCCCACCACCATCCCCAAAAAACCACCCCCACAACCATCCCAAAAAACCATCCCCACAACACCCTAAAAACCCCCACCCCCACCCCCAAAACCATCCTCCCCCAACCACCCTAAAACCCGAAACCCCCCACTTGTCCCCAACCAGCCCCAAAATATCCACACTTCACCCCCAAATATTCGCTAAAATCACCCCTTATCAAGACATAATCCTATAATTTACAATTGACAGAATGGGCACGGGGGAAGACTTTAAAGGTGTCGGAGGTACAGAAACTTTGGTTGGTGATACCCCGGTTGTGGTGCATGAACTGGAAAATTTTGAGCAGGAGTTCAGCGCCTTTTTTGGTCAGGCCCCGCTCCAGGAGGCCTGGGGGGGACCCAAGCAGGGGTGGTGATCTTTGGAAGTGTATCGGTAAGTTACAGGTATATTGGAGAGCTTGACGAAACCCACTACTTTATTTAAGTCTTGGGTGTGGGGATATTGTTTTCATATGTACACAACACATCCTGCATATTGTTGCATGTGTACACAACACATCCTGGATTTTTGTTGCATGAGTACCAAAACCCTCCTGACATATTTTTGCTGAGTAAACAACACTCCTGTATATTGTTGATGATGTACCAAAACATCCTGAGATATTGTTGCTTTATGTACACAACACTCCCGACTATTGTTGGGATGAGTACAAACACATTACATTTGTTGCATGTGTAAAAAACCCCCTAGATATTGTTGATGAGTACCAACACACCCGCTTTGTTGCATGATGTACACAAAAAATCCTGAGATATTGTTGCTGATGTACACAACACATCCTGACATATTGTTGCATGATGTAACAAAAAATCCTGACATATTGTTGCTGATGTTCAGAACACACCCGACATATTGTTGCAGTGTCACAACCAAACCGCATTTTTGATGAGTACGAAAATCCTGACATATTGTTGCATTTGTAACACACATCCCCGACATATTTTTGCATGAGTACCAAACATCTGAGATTTTGTTGCATGATGTACCAAAACCCCTCTGACATATTGTTCCCTGATTCACAACATTTCCCGACATATTTTTGCTGATGTTCAAACACATCCCTGACATATTTTTTGCATGATGTCACAACACATCCTGAATATTGTTGCTGATGTCACAACAATCCTGACTATTGTTTCATGATTACACAAACATCTGACATTTTGTTGCATGATGACACAAACAAACCTGACATATTGTTGATGATGTTCAGAAAAACTTGACTATTGTTGCAGTGTACACAACACTCCTGACATATTTTTGCATGATGTACAGAAAAACCCTCCCGCTTTTTGTTGCATGATGTACCAACACATCCGGGAAAATTGTTGCAGATGTAAAACCTCCTGACTATTATTGGGATGATGTACACAACACATCCCAATTTGTTGCAGATGTACACAACACATCCTGACATATTGTTGCAGATGTTCAGAACAATCCCACATATTGTTTCATGATGTACAAAACACACCTGACATATTGGGTTTCATGTTACAGAAAAAACATCCTGAATATTGTTGCATGATGTCACAAAAACATCCTGACAAAATTGTTGCAGATGTACACAACACTCCTGACAAAATTTTTGCATGATGTACACAACCATCCGACATATTTTGCATGATGTTAGAAAAACATCCTGACAAATTTTTGATATGTACACAACACATCCCGAATATTGTTGCATGATGTAAGAACACATCCCGACTTTTGTTGCTGTTGTACACAACCATCCTGACTTTTTGTTGTGTGTACACAACACATCCTGAATTTGTTGATGATGTACCAACACATCTGACATATTGTTGCTGTTGTACACAACACTCCCCGACATATTGTTGCATGTGTACGAACACATCCTGACATTTTTTTGCTGATGTACAGAACACTCCCGACAATTTTTTGCTGATGTTTCACACCATCCTGACATTTGTTGCTGATGTACAACACATCCTGACTATTGTTTTCTGATTACACAACACTCCTGAATATTGTTGCATGATGTACACAAAAACATCTGACAAAATTGTTGCAGTGACCAACACATCCCGAATATTGTTCATGATGTCAGAAAACCCTGACTATTTTCATGATGTACACAACACATCCGACTTTTTTGCATGATGTACGAACACATCCCGACTATTGTTGCTGATGTACACAACACCCTGACATATTGTTTCATGATGTACACAACACTCCTGACATATTTTTGCTGAGTCCAAAAACATCCTGAATATTTTTTGCAGTGTACACACACATCCCGAATATTGTTCTGATGTACACAACAATCCTGACATATTTTTGTGATGTTCAGAAACAAAACCCGAATATTGTTGCATGATGTAACAAACATCCTGCATATTGTTGCTGGTGTACAGAAAAAACTCCTGACATTTGTTGCATGTGTACAAACACATCCTGACTTTGTTGCTGATGTACACAACACTCCTGACATAATGTTGATGATGTACACAACACATCCCGAATTTGTTTTATGATTACAAACACATTTTTTAAAATTTTTTTCATGATGTACAAAAAATCCTGACAAATTTTTGCTGAGTTAGAACACTCCTGAATTTGTTTTCAGATGTACACAACACTCCCGAAATATTGTTGCATGATGTACAAACACTCCTGACATATTGTTGCATGTTGTACCAAACATCCTGACTTTTGTTTAAGAGTACACAACACATCCTGACTATTTTTGCATGGTGTACACAAACCATCCGACATATTTTGATGTTGTCACAAACATCCCGACATATTGTTGCATGATGTACGAAAAATCCTGACATTTATTGCTGATTAAGAACCTTCCCGACATATTGCTGCAGTGTACACAAAAAACCACATTTGTTGCATGTGTAACAACACATCCTGAATTTTGTTGTGATTACACAAAAACATCCCGACATATTGTTGCATGTTGTAACAAACTCCCGACATATTGTTGCTGATGTACAGAAAACTCCTGACTATTATTGCATGTTCAGAACACATCTGACATATTTTGCATGTGTCCAAAAAACACCCGACATATTGTTGCATGAGTACACAACCATCCTGCTATTGTTGCATGTGTACACAACCATCTGAATATTGTTGCATGATGTAAAAAAAACATCCTACTATTGTTGCTTTGTACAAAACATCCCGAAATTGTTGATGTGTAAGAAACATCCTGACATATTATTGTGTTTTACAGAACAATCCCCGACTATTTCTGCATGAGTACACAAAAATCCCGACATATTGTTGTGTTAACAAAACAAATCCCGACTTTTTTTGAAAGTTGTAAACCCCAAAAATCCTGACATATTGTTGCATGATGTAAGAACACTCCTGCATATTATTGCATGATGTACAAACCATCCTGACATATTGTTGCACGATGTCAAACACATCCTGCCTGAGAAATATGACAGGGAAAAGTAGCAAAATTTTTTTTTCCCCTTGTTACCTAGTTAGAGAAGGGGAAAAAGGGGCACGCATACAGAGGTCTTAAACTACCCGCAACTACCACCACCACCCCCCACCACCACACCCCCACCACCACCCTACCACCACCATTCCCCCTAACCCCAACCCCCGCCCTAACCAAAAATTACCCTTACCCCTCTACCATACCCACCCCATTAGCAAACTAGCCCACTACTCTCCACCCAACCACCCCACCAAAAACTTTCCACCATTACCAACCCCCTAACCTTCCCACCCCCCTATCATCTCCTCTACCCCCCCCACAACACCCCACCACCAATTTCCCCCACCCCACCACTACCCCCACCCCCAACCCCCCTACCCCTCCCCTACCCCACGTCCCACCACCTTTTCCAAGAATGCCACCACTACTACCCCCCCAACCCCCCTCATTACCACCTTCACCCCCCAACCCCCAATACCAACCCAAAACCAAAACCATTAACCACCACTCCACCACCCCTACAAAACCCTATCCCACCCCCAACCACCTGCACCCCCACCACCATAAAATAAACACCCTCCATACCCCCACACTGGGTTCATCCCCAACTTTTACCCTACTGCCATCACCATCCAACCACTTGGAGCAAAAAATAAACAAAACACACGCTAAAAACAACACACACACACTACAACACGCCTCAAACCTCACTCAACACACACACAACAACACACACACACACACATACACACAAACATATACACACACACACACACACACAACACACACTCACACACGCATACTCACACACACAAAACACACACCACACTCAAAACACGACACACACACACACACACACATCCAACACACACACTACATTCACACAAACATATAAACACACACACTCACACACCACACACACAACTCACACACACACGCATACACAACTGGGACGGGAAAATCCTGTGTCAACAAACCTACTGGAGTTCTATGCATGGAGACAGCAGTAACGACAAGAGAAGAGTTGGGGGGTGATTGCATTTTTTGGACTGCAAGAAGGCGGTTGACAACAGTTCCACACAAGAGGAAAATTGGTGCAAAACTGGCGGACCAAGCAGGGATTACAGGAAGGCATACAATGGTTCAGGGAATACTTGTCAGGAAGACAGCAGCGAGGTCTGGTACGCTGGCGAGGTGTCAGAGTTGGGCACCTGCTGAACTGCGGGGTCCCAGCAGGGGTCAGTCTAATACCCGTACTGTTTCTGGTATTTGTGAACGACTTGGCGGAAGGAATTGACTCTGAGGTGTCAATGTTCTGACAGTTGACGTGAAGTGATGAGGAAGCAATTCACTCGATCGACCCCCCCCCCCCCCCCCCCCCCCCCCCCCCCCCCCCCCCAAGACAGGCAGAAAATACAAAGGGATCTGGACAGGCTGCAGACCTGGTCAAGCAATTGGCTCCTGGAATTATATCCACACGTGCAAGTCATGAAGATAGGGGGAAGGGGCAAAGAAGGCGCAGACGGAGTACAGTCTAGGTGGGTCAGGACTACATAAACCTCACTCAAGGAAAATGATCTTGAGGGTGAGTATAACACCAGGCAACAATATCCTGTAGCGCCACATCAACCAAATAATCTGCCTGCAGCTATTTGGAGCGCCTAGCATACTCTGAACAGCATTCCGACATCTTAATAAAGGGAATAATTCAGGACCCTGATAACCGTGTACGTTAGGCCAATATTGGAGTATGCGGCACCTGTTTGGAAACCACACAACCTAGCCAAGCCACGTGAGAAACATCAGAGATGTGCAAAGTTTGCAAACAAGACCTAGTCCCAGAGCTAAGAGGTATGTATACGAGCGAGAGGTTA
Organism: Cherax quadricarinatus; assembly: GCF_026875155.1. Lineage (NCBI taxonomy): Eukaryota > Metazoa > Arthropoda > Malacostraca > Decapoda > Parastacidae > Cherax > Cherax quadricarinatus. Next base: position 78,208,661 of record NC_069401.1, on the reverse strand, counting down.
AGGGAAATCAACCTGGACGACACTGGAGCGACAGGAGAGATAGGGGGTGACATGTTGCACGACATACAAATTACTGAGAGGAATTGACAAGGTGGACAAAGACAGGATGTTCCAGAGATTGGACACAGTAACAAGGGGACACAGTTTGATGATGAAGGACACAGATGATTCACAGGTTGTTAGGAAGTAGTTCTTCAGCCACAGAGTAGTCAGTAGTGGATTGGTTTGGGAAGCGATGTAGTGGAGGAGGAATCCTACATAGCATTTATGACAGTGGTATGATAAAGCTCACGGTCAGGGGAGTGACCTAGTTGCGATCTAGTGACGAGGCGGGGCCAGGAGCTCGGACTCGACCCCCGCAACCTCAACTAGGTGAGTACAACTAGGTGAGTACACACACACACACACACACACGCACACACACGCAATTCAAACAGAGCTTTAGAGTATTGAAAATAAGTGGATTGTAGCCACAGGAAGCAAACATGATCCGGCTCACGTGCGGCTCACAAACATAATCCGGCTCACGTACGGCTCACAAACATGATCCGGCTCACGTGCGGCTCACAAACATGATCCGGCTCACGTACGGCTCACAAACATGATCAGGCTCACGTACGGTTCACAAAAATGATCCGGCTCTGGCGGCTCAACAAAAACATGATCATGGCTCACGTACGGCATCAAAAACCATGTTAGGCTCCACGTACGGCTCACATAAATGATCAGGCTCACGTACGGCTCACAAACATGATCAGGCTCACGTACGGCTCACAAACATGATCAGGCTCACGTACGGCTCACAAACATGATCAGGCTCACGTACGGCTCACAAACATGATCGGCTCACGTGCGGCTCACAAACATGGATCCGCTCACGACGTCACATACTGATCAGGCTCACGTAGGCTCACAAACATGATCAGGCTATAGTACGGATCACTAACATGATATGGCTCTCGTACGGCTCACAAAAAACTGATCAGGCTCACCGTACGGCTCACAAACTGATCAGGCTCACGTACGGCTCACAAAACTGCATAAGGCTACACGTTCGGCTCACTTACATAATCAGGCTCACGTTCAGCTCACAAACACGTAGGTTGTTGTGAGCACTTCCTGGGTTAAGTAGTAGAGTATGTGTAAGGTTTATCTTTGCCTTTGGTAAAATGGTTGTAAGGTTTCCTGTACAATTTAGATTTGAATTAACTGAAAGATGAGGCGATATATTTGTTTTGAGAAGCTGAGTGGAAAGACAGAGTTGTACTTCTAGGAGAGCAGTGTACTCACCTACTGTACTATCTACGTGTGTGTGTGTGTGTGTGTGTGTGGTGTGCTGGGGTCGAGGCACAGCTAATGTATCCTTAAACTTTTGTGTTTGCTTGACTATATAAGGCTGTGTCTCTCATATATACTGTCTATATCATGATGGTGTTGTATAGTGATTCGCCATTTACAAACCGTATGACACGGTTACGAACATAGCAACATTATGGTCGGGGGATTGAACTCGTATTTGTGGACACAGTGGTGCTTATGCTAACCTTCCTAATTGATTGAATCTTACTGGAGCCAGCTGGGCCAGTAGGACCACGCGGCGGTTTGGAGTCTTTTTCGACTCACTAGCCGCGAGTTTCACCCCCGCCCGTACTGTGGTTTAGTAAATTACGAAATTCATGACTCCACTGTGTTTGTGTCTTTTTCACAAACTCTGCTTTTGGAATTTCAGTGTATTTTGTTTTTATGTTTGTTTCTCCCTAATTCTAGTGACAATGTCTCAGGTTGCTGCTTCCTGGAAAGTTATCCTCCGAGTTGCTCTCTGGTGCTGCTTCTGGAAGTTTTCCTCCGAGTTGCTCCTGGTGCTGCTTCCTGGATGTTATCACTCCGACGTTGCTCTCTGGTGATGCTTCCTGGAAGTTATCCTCCGAGTTACTCTTCTGGTGCTGATTCCTGGAAGTTATCTACGAGTTGCTCTCTGGTGCCTGCTTTACTGGAAGTTATCCATCCGAGTGCTCTCTGGTGCTGATCCTTGGAAGTATACCTCCGAGTTGCTCATATTGTGATGACTTCCTGGTAGTTATCCTCCGGTTGCTCTATGGTGTGCTTCTGGAAGTTACTACCTCCGAGTTGCTCTCTGGTGCTGCTTCCTGGAAGTTATCATCCGAGTTACTCTCTGGTGCTGCTTCCGGAAGTTATCTCCGTGGTTACTCTCTGGTGCTGCTTCCTGGAATTTATCATCCGAGTTGCTCTCTTGTGAGCCTTCCTGGATGTTTATCCTCCGAGTTTACTCTCTGAGTGTGCTTCCCACCCCCCCCGAAGTTTTCCTCCGAGTTACTACTCTGGTGCTGCTTCCTGGAAGTAATCCGCCGATTGCCTTCTTGTGACTGACTTACTGGAAGTTATCCTCTCTCGAGGTTGCTCTCTTGGTCCTAAATATTGAGGGATTTTGAAAGCGACCTGTTTTGTTAATAACTGATCCTGACGATGTTATAAACTGATCTGGACGATGTTATTAAACTGATCCTGACGACTGTTTATAAACTGATCCTGACGATTTAATAAGATGATCCTGACGATGTTAATAAACGATCCTGACGAGTTATAAAATGATCCTGACGATGTTAATAAACTGATCCTGACGATGTTAATAAAACTGTTCCTTGTCGTTGGTCGGACACTATTTGACTAAGGGTCCATGGATTAAATAATCAGTTAAGAGTAAGTACCCAGGAGATAAGCCGAATAATGTAATGCTTAGTGCAATTTGCTAAGGAAACCTTCGACTCACTTGTGACTTTTCCATGGGCGAATAACGTGCCTATATATATGTTCAAAGTGTTAAAATATTTTTTTTTGAGAAACTGTGAAACGCGTTGTTGTGGAATCCACAGGAGTCTCGTAGCTACATGTCTCATCACGTATTGCCCTCACGATTACTTGTTTCTGAATTTTCTCATTTGGTTTAAATAATTAAGTCATTTAGAGAATAATCAGCAATGAGGCGAAATACAAATTCAACAGAAAAGTTTAATCGCATGGTGTTGCCAAGTTGATGACTCCACGACTCCTCATGGCTGGAGATATATAACAGAAACCTAAATTAAGGCTGTCAGGCAGTTATTTCAGCGTTACTTCTTACCAGTTGTGTAACTGTAAAAGAAAGTTGAAATTTGGGCTTATTTTCCGTGGTAATGTAGTAGGCTGAAAATTAATGGGCTCTTATTTTCCGTGAATGTAGGTGGCTGAAAAATTATAAGAAAAATATCGAAGAACATTAGATCGAAGGAACCCACTGCAGCAGGCTACTGGCCATGGCGAGGGGTCCAGTCTTACTACCGGTTTAAGCCAATGCACCCACCGAGTAAGTCAGGTACATTGTCTTAAGGGTGGAACCAACGGTTACCCGACCTGGTAGCACAAAGCTAGTCAGGTCTCAACTCAACAAACCCACCAACTTCCACTCATGTATTTATTCAGCCTATTTTTAAAGCTACACAACGTTTCTGGCCTCTATAACGTACTTGGGAGTTTGTTTCCACTCCTACCACAACTCTATTACCTAACCAGTACTTTCCTATCTTCCTTCCCTGATCTGAATTTTTCCAAATTAAAACCATTGTGCGAGTCCTGTCTAGGCTCGATATTTTCGACTCTATTTACACCTCCCCTTTATTTATTCCTGTCTTCCATTTATACACCTCAATCATATCCCCCTAATTCTACGTCTTTCTAGAGAGTGCAGATTCAGGGCCCTTAGTCTATCCTCATAGGAAGGTTTCTGATACATGGGATCAACTTTGTCATCCTCCTTTGTATTTTTTCCCAGAGCATTTATACCCAAATCCTTAATACGGTGACCAAAACTGTGCAGCATAATCTAATGAGGCCTAACCAAGGATATTAGAGTTGAAGAACAACCTGAGGACTTCTTTTAAATTTTATGCTTCTTGATATGAAGCCAAGGATTATATTAGCTTTATTGCGAACACTTATGCACTGTTGTCTTGTTCAGATTACTGCTAACCAGAACTCCTAAATTTTTTTCCCCAAATCCGTAATATTAAGACACATTATTTGTTTATATTGGCATGGTTATTGTCCTGTCCAACTTTAAAACTTTGCATTTGTCTATATTAAACTGATCTGCCATTTCTCCGACCACTGCATCAGTCTATTCAAATCTTCCTGGAGTGCTCTAATGTCCTCGTCAGAATGAATTCGACGGCCTATTTTGGTGTCATCGGCAAACTGCTGATGTCGCTTTTTATGCCCCTCATCTATGTCGTTTTATGTAGATTGTGAACAGCAGGGGATCCAACACTGACCCCTGGGGAACACCGCTCGTGACGCTTCCCCCACTTGATTTCTCCCCATTATGCAAACTCCCCTGCTGCCTATTTGTCAACCATGCCTCTATCCCGGAAAAAAATTTTTCCTCCCATTCCATGTGCCTTAATTTTTCTCAATAGTCCCCCGATGTGGGACCCTGTCAAAAGCCTTACTGAAGTCCATATACACAATATCATATTCATTACCATGATCTACCTCCTCAAAACCTTAGTGAAAAAAGTTAATAAATTTTGTAAGGCAGAACCCCTTTGTAAAACCATGCTGAATTCGTTGATTAATTATGCTTTTCAAGGGGCTACGAAATGCCTCGGCAATTATTGATTCCATAAATTTTCCCACTATGAGTTTTGGCTTATTGGTTCTATAGTTCGAAGCTAAGGACCTGTCACCTGCTTTGAAAATAGGTATCACATTTGCCATTTTCCACTTATCTGGCACCAGCCAGTTTGTAGTGATAAGTTAAAAGATTAGCCAAAGGTTTGCTAAGCTCCTCTTTACATTCCTTCAGAACCCTTTCATACATTTATCAGGGCCTTTGGGGGTTTGTTAGTTTTAATATATCAATTTGCCTAAAACATGTCACTTGGACCCTAATCGTGCATAGTTTATTATCATCCTGTTCTACATAATTAATTTTTTCTGGAATATCGCTGGTATCCCCTGAGTAAAAACTGAGAGAAGTATGTGTTAAAAAAAACTACACATTTCCTTTACTGTCTGTAAGCTGACCTGAGTAACTTTTGAGTGGGCCAATCTTGTCCCTGATCTTACTTCTGTAAAACCTGAAAGAATGCTTTTGGGGTTTGTTCGATTCTCTCGCAAATTTAACCTCATAATCTCTTTTGCTTTTCTTATTCCCTTTTTTATTTCTCTCTTTAAAATGAATATATTGATTTCTTAATTGCCACTCTCCTCTTTTGATTTGCCTATATATGCCTCTCTTTTTACCAATCAGATATTTTAATCTATTGTCATCCATTAGGATCATTTTTTGTTTGATCTGATTTCCCTAGTTGGAACAAAATTTGACTGAGCAGCTAGAACTATGCCCTGGGAAAACGTCATAATCGGCACCATCACCACCTACCTGACCCTTAGTCAGGTCATTTCAGTTCAGCCCACCTAAGTAATTTTTCAGTCCTATGAAATCAGCCAAGCGAAAGTCGGGGACGGAGACTTGATTCCCATTATTAGGGGAATTCCATGATATATTAAAACTGAGTGATCTGTGATCACTTTCCCCAAGTCATCATTAACCTCAAGATTATTAATTAGTTTTTTCCCTACTGGCAAGAACCAAGTCAAGGAGGTTATTTCCCCTAGTTGGCTCTGTCACAAACTGTTTTAAAAACAATCCTGGATCGTATCAAGAAAGTCACCTGACTCTAAATTTCCTGTCAAATTGCTCCAGTCAATCTGCCCTGTAGTTGAAATCTCCCATTAGCACAACATTTTCGTATGTAGATGCCTTACGAATTTCGTCCCATAGAAGTTTACTGCACTCCCTATCAGATTTGGGGCCCTGTAAATCACACCCAAAAAATTAGTTTTTCTCGGCCCCTCGAGAAGCTGTAACCAAACAGATTCAGTGGCCGACGCTTCTAATTTTATATCTTGTCTAACACAAAAATTTAAATTGTCTCTGACGTACATCGCTACCCCACCACCTTTCCTGTTGACCCTGTCAGTGTGGAATAATTTATAGCCTTGTATGTGATATTCAGAGGGCATCTCCTATCTTTCAGATTGAGCCAGGTCTCTGTTTAAACAATAATATCTATGTTTCCTGCACTAGCAATTAATCTTAGCTCATCTATCTTATTTCTTACACTCCTGCTATTAGTATAGTAAACCTTAAGGGAGCTAGTCCCTTGCTGCCCTCTGCTGTCCCCCTTTGTTTGCTGACCTGATCTATTGCCTTTATTTATAACTTCATGCTGAATGCCTTTTATACGTTTACTGTTTCCAACCCTAGTGTTGCAACCTGCTTGTTTCCCACACACACCCATACCTCTATCTTCTATCAGTTTAAAATCATAGGCACTTCACCAATGGCCTTCTCAATTGAGTTTGCAAGTGTTACCACCCCAGCCCCAGAGAGATGTACCCCATTCCTGGCATACATACCATGTTTGCCATAAAAGTTGTTCCAGTTGTCAATGAATGGGATTGCAAGTTCCTTGCAGTATCTGTCTAGCCAGCAATTTACACCAATTGCCCTAGACAACCATTCATTTCCTACTCCCCTTCTAGGCAATATGCTACATATGATTGGGACCCCTCCCTTAGACTTAATGAAATCTATAGCTGACCTGTACTTATCTAGATAGCAGCTCTTCTCTCCTACCCTTCCCAATATCATTTCCACCAGCGCTGAGACAGATAATGGGCTTGTTCCCATTACCTGACATGATATTATCCAGCCTGTTAACTATGTCCCCAACGCCAGCTCCAGGGAAGCACACTCTATCTCTCATCTTCTTATTCCTATTGCAAAAAGCACGGTCAATATATCTTACCTGAGAGTCACCAATCACAAGAATGCACTTACCTCTGTTAGCAGGGGCAGTAGTACCCTTACCTTCACTGGCCACTGAAGTACATTCATCCTGAAGAACAGAGAAGCGATTTCCTACCTTCAGATCTTCACTCTTAACTTTCCTTATTCTGATTCTCCTCCCATTGCTGGTTACCACTCGCCACTTGTAGCAGGTGCTGGACTGCACCTCACTGCTGGTAGCCGTTGCTACCTCCCCACCTACAGCCTCCTCACAGCGAGAGACAGACTGCACCTCATTCCCCACAACTCCAGCCACCTCACACTCTCTCCCAGACCAATTGAGGTGGACCTTCAGCCTCCTAATCTCCTCCTGGAGAAGCAAGACCTCCTCCTTCAACTCTCCAACCTCAATTTTTAAAACACTGCAGAAGCAAGCCATGCTTTGTAACCGTCCACGCTAATCCCCAAAGCAGCTCAGGGTCTGTGACCTCACGTGACGACTGACCACTGACCACTGACCGTGGTAATGCAGGTAGGTTCATAATATTGCACAACTGCATACTTAAGTATTCTAGTTACCTTTGATATACCTTTGATATACCTTTGAAGAATTTCGAGAGTATATCTACTCTCTGAGCCCGTCTGAGCTCGTCTGGTGCTCGCCTGGTCAACAAGGCTGTTGCTGCTGGAGGCATGTCAGATTAGTATTCTTGTTTTAGATCAGGAGGAAGGAAGATTTTTCTTCAGTTTGGCAGCTGTCTTCGTGGGAAAAGTTGAGAGGTTCCTCATACCAGTTGGACACCTTGATGGGTAAGCCCCAGCATCCAGGAGGTCTGGTCTAGGCCCTGTGACCTCCGCAACCCACTGAAGGTATCCGAGAGGTAAATATTTGTAAGTTGTGCCATAGGACCTTCAGTCCCAGGCAGGAAAGAGACGAGGGAACTCCTTTGTTGGAATTTATGGAAACAGACGCATTGAACCCCCTGTCCCAAATTCTTAGGGCCGGACCTGATCACATCTCATGTCTTCAATCTTAATCCCCTACCAAAAAAACAGCATCACTCTCCTTTACCTCTGCATGACTCACCTCTGCATGACTCTCCTCTACCTCTCCATGACTCTCCTCTACTTCTGCACGACTCTCCTCTACATCGGCATGACTCTCCTCTACCTCTGCATGACTCTCCTCTACCTCTGCATGACTCTTCTCTACCTCTGCTGGCTCTTCTCTACCTCTGCATGACTCTCCTCTACCACGGGCATCACTCTCCTCTACCTCTGCGTCACTCTCCTCTAACCCCCTACATCACTCTCCTCTACCTCTGCATCACTCTCCTCTACCTCTCCATGACTCTCCCCCTTACTTCTGCACGACTCTCCTCTACCTCTGCATGACTCTCCTCTACCTCTGCATGACTCTCCTCACTTCTGCACGACTCTCCTCTACTTCTGCACGACTCTCCTCTACCACTGAAATCACTCTCCTCTACTCTGCGTCACTCTCCTCTACCTCTACATCACTCTCCTCTACCTCTGCATCACTCTCCTCTACCTCTGCATCACTCTCCTCTACCTCTGCATCACTCTCCTCTACCTCTGCATCACTCTCCTCTACCTCTGCATCACTCTCTTTCTCCCTCTGATCACTCTCCTCTACCTCTGCACACTCTCTTCTACCTCTGCATCACTCTCCTCTCCCTCTGCATCACTCTCTTCTACCTCTGCATCACCCACTCTCCTCTACCTCTGCATCACTCTCCTTACATCTGCATGCCCTCTCCCTACATCTGCATGACTCTCCTCTACATCTGCATGACTCTCCTCTACCTCTACATCACTCTCCTCTCCCTCTGCATCACTCTCCCTACCTCTGCATCACTCTCCTCTACCTCTGCATCACTCTCCTCTACCTCTGCATCACTCTCTTCTACCTCTGCATCACTCTCCTCTACCTCTGCATCACTCTCCTCTACCTCTGCATCACTCTCCTCTACATCTGCATGACTCTCCTCTACATCTGCATGACTCTCCTCTACATCTGCATGACTCTCCTCTACCTCTACTCACTCCCCCTTTACCTCTGCATCACTCTCCTCTACCCTCAAGACTCTCCTCACCTCTGCATGACTCTCCTCTACCTCGCTTTCATCACTCTCCTCTACCTCTGCATCACTCTCCTCTACCTCTGCATCACTCTCCTCTACCTCTGCATCATCACTCTCCTCTACCTCTGCATCACTCTCCTCTACCTCTGCATCATCACTCTCCTCTACCTCTGCATGACTCTCCTCTACCTCTGCATCACTCTCCTCTGCCTCTGCATCACTCTCCTCTACTTGTGCATCACTCTCCTCTACCTGTGCATCACTCTCCTCTAACCTGTGCATCACTCTCCCTTACCTCTGCATCACCTCCTCTACCTCTGCATCACTCTCCTCACCTCTGCATCACTCTCATCTACCTGTGCATCACTCCATCTACCTGTGCATAACCTCTTCTACCTCTGCATCATCACTCTCCTCTACCTCTGCATCACTCTCCTCTACCTCTGCATGACTCTCCTCTACCTCTGCATCATCACTCTCCTCTACCTCTGCATCATCACTCTTCCTCTACCTGCATCACTCCCTCTACCTCTGCATTACTCTCCTCTACCTCTGCATCATCACTCTCCTCTACCTTGCATTACCTCCTCTACCTCTGCATCATCACTCTCCTCTACCTCTGCATCACTCTCCTCTACCTCTGCATCCCCTCCTCTGCCTCAGCATCACTCTCCTCTACCTCTGCATCACTCTCCTCTACCTCTGCATCATCACTCTCCTCTACCTCTGCATCACTCTCCTCTACCTCTGCATCACTCTCCTCTACCTCTGCATCATCACTCTCCTCTACCTCTGCATCACTCTCCTCTACCTCTGCATCATCACTCTCCTCTACCTCTGCATGACTCTCCTCTACCTCTGCATCACTCCCTCTGCCTCTGCATCACTCTCCTCTACTTGTGCATCACTCTCCTCTACCTGTGCATCACTCTCCTCTACCTGTGCATCACTCTCCTCTACCTCTGCATCACTCTCCTCTACCTCTGCATCACTCTCCTCTACCTCTGCATCACTCTCATCTACCTGTGCATCACTCTCATCTACCTGTGCATAACTCTCTTCTACCTCTGCATCATCACTCTCCTCTACCTCTGCATCAATCTCCTCTACCTCTGCATGACTCCCTCTACCTCTGCTTTCATCACTCTCCTCTACCTCTGCACCCAATCACTCTCCTCTACCTCTGCATCACTCTCCTCTACCTCTGCATTACTCTCCTCTACCTCTGCATCATCACTCTCCTCTACCTCTGCATTACTCTCCTCTACCTCTGCATCATCACTCTCCTCTACCTCTGCATCCTCCCTCTACCTCTGACATCACTCTCCTCTGCCTCTGCATCACTCTCCCTCCTCTGCATCCTCTCCTCTACCTCTGCATCATCCCCTCTCCTCTACCTCTGCATACCTCCTCTACCTCTGCATCACTCTCCTCTACCTCTGATCATCACCTCCTCACCTCTGCATCACTCTCCTCTACCTCTTCTTTCATCACTCTCCTCTACCTCTGCATCACTCTCCTCTACCTTTTTGCATCATCACTCTCCTCTACCTCTGCATCACCTTTTCCTCTACCTCTTCATCATCACTCTCCTCTACCTCTGCATCACTCTCCTCTACCTCTCATCATCACTCTCCTTACCTCTGCATCACTCTCCTCTACCTCTTCATCATCACTCTCTCTACCTCTGCATCACTCTCCTCTACCTCTGCATCACTCTCCTCTACCTCTTCATCATCACTCTCCTCTACCTCTGCATCATCTCCTCTACCTCTGCATCTAAACCTCCCTCAAACCTCTGCATCATCACTCTCCTCTACCTCTGCATCATCACTCCCCTCTACTCTGCATCACTCTCCTCTACCTCTGCTCACTCTCCTCTACCTCTGCATCACTCTCCTCTACCTCTGCATCACTCTCCTCTACCTCTGCATCACTCTCCTCTACCTCTGCATCACTCTCCTCTCCCTCTGCATCATCACTCCCCTCTACCTCTGCATCATCACTCTCCTCTACCCCCTTCATCATCACTCTCCTCTACCTCTGCTTTCACTCTCCTCTACCTCTGCATCACTCTCCTCTACCTCTGCATCACTCTCCTCTACCTCTGCATCATCACTCTCCTCTACCTCTGCATCACTCTCCTCTACCTCTGCATCATCACTCTCCTCTACCTCTGCATCATCACTCTCCTCTACCTCTGCTCATCACTCTCCCTCAAACCTCTGCATCACTCTCCTCTACCTCTGCATCACTCTCCTCTACCTCTGCATCACTCTCCTCTACCTCTGCATCACTCTCCTCTACCTCTGCATCACTCTCTCTACCTCTGCATCACTCTCCCTACCTCTGCATCACTCTCCTCTACCTCTGCATCACTCTCCTCTACCTCTGCATCATCACTCTCCTCTACCTCTGCATCATCACTCTCCTCTACCTCTGCATCATCACTCTCCTCTACCTCAGCATCATCACTCTCCTCTACCTCTGCATCATCACTCTCCTCTACCTCTGCATCACTCTCCTCTACCTCTGCATCACTCTCCTCTACCTCAGCATCATCACTCTCCTCTACCTCTGCATCATCACTCTCCTCTACCTCTGCATCACTCTCCTCTACCTCTGCATCATCACTCTCCTCTACCTCTGCATCACTCTCCTCTACCTCTGCATCATCACTCTCCTCTACCTCTGCATCACTCTCCTCTACCTCTGCATAAACTCTCCTCTACCTCTGCATAAATTTCCCCTCTACCTCAGCATCATCACTCTCCTCTACCTCTGCATCACTCTCCTCTACCTCAGCATCATCACTCTCCTCTACCTCTGCATCACTCTCCTCTACCTCTGGCAGTAATATACCAGGTATTCATACATTGGGGAGTATTTATTTTATATTCACATGGAAACATCAAACCTGTAGGGGCCATGAAGCACCTGATGAATAGGAGATAATAAGATTTAACCCAAAAGGTATGAACAGCCTAAGTTCCTTGGATCAAGAGCTTTTCAGCTGCATCGTGGCAAAATTTCCCTCCCTTGCTGGGTGCCATCACAGTCCTGAAACTTTACAAAGATAACTCTGTGGAATTAACTTTCCATCATCACCTTGAAATCTAAAATTCTTAACACTTGGTATTTGTTTACAAACGGGCAGCAACCTTGCATTTGCTACAGCGTATTTTATATAAAAAAAATGACAGGGTTGGGTTCGAACAGCCACTTGTTTACCTTCTTTACATTCTGTCCATGTGTTCTTGTTATTTTACAGTCTGCATGTTTCTTATCTTACATTGTGAATCACCAGCGAGCGATGACATAAAGGAATATACTTCCAGAGAAAATTGTTTGTCGTTACTTCCCGATTCCTGTCTCCTTCCCAGAGCAGAGACCATTATTACCCGTCTCTCTCTCTCTCTCTCTCTCTCTCTCTCTCTCTCTCTCTCTCTCTCTCTCTCTCTCTCTCTCTCTCTCTCTCTCTCTCTCTCAACTCAGCATACTTCGTGGATTCACAACACCTCATCTTTTGCTAATATGTTGGAAGTGTCCTGAAAGAGTCAGTTGGTCCAATCATCCAGTGACAGGTGTCGACCAACTCTCCCACGCATAACCACTTCCATCTTCGGGCGCCGTCACAAAATCATTCTCCCGTGCAAGACGCAAAAATAGACACTCCTATCTATTTTATTTTTAGCGGCCATTCAGTGCAAGGGGTGGTGAAGGTTCGAGCCTCCGTCCGCTAATATGAAGACAGATGAGCAACTATTCTAGCCGGCTAGGCTAGATGACCTCCAGATCTCCGATACCCACTGGACGCTGACTCGTATCGACCTCTTCTCGTATTATCTCATAAATTACAGCACTATCATTAATCACTGCCTAATCAGCGAGGTTTCCTGTGTCGCTGACCTTCTACACCGTGACCCCGTCCATTGACCTCATTTTCTTAAACAAGCAGCTTTTGGGTTCACGTGTGCGCTGACACCTCGGTTGATTTACTAAACTATCATGACTTTTCTAGCCTTGACCTGCATGAGTAAATAGCATGTGAGCTATGAGCGTGGTTGAGTGTGTGGGTTGTGTGTACTCACCTATTTGTGGTTGCAGGGGTCGAGTCTTAGCTCCTGGCCCCATCTCTTCACTGGTTGCTACTAGGTCCTCTCTCTCCCTGCTCCATGAGCTTTATCAAACCTCGTCTTAAAACTATGTTCCCGCTCCACTACGTCACTTTCTACGCTATTCCACGGCCTGACGACTCTATGACTGAAGAAATACTTCCTAACATCCCACTGACTCATCTGAGTCTTCAACTTCCAATTGTGTGTGTGTGTGTGTGTGTGTGTGTTGTGTGTGTGTGTGTGTGTGTGTGTGTGTGTGTGTGTGTGTGTCTGTGTGTGTGTGTGTGTGTGTGTGTGTCTGTGGTGTGTGTGTGTGTGTGTGTGTGTGTGTGTGTGTGTGTGTATGTGTTGTGTGTGTGTGTGTGTGTGTGTGTGGTGTGTGTGTGTGTGCTGTGTTGTGCGTGTGTGTGTATGTGTGTGTGTGTGTACTCACCTATATGCAGTAGCAGGGATCGAGTCTCAGTGCCTCTTCGCTACTTAGTTTACTCTCTCCTGGCCTCAAGGCCCTTATCGTACCTCTTCTTAAAGCTATATGGATCTCGCCTCTACCGCTCTACTATCCAGGTCGTTCCACTTTCTGACTACTCTGAGACTGAAAAACTACTTCTTAACATCCCTGTCACACTGTGTTTTCAACTTGCAACTGCTCCTTTGTGTTTCTCTTTCGTAGTTCTCGACGTCTGTCCCAGTTCACCCTATCAGCTCCTCCCAGTATCTTGCACGTTTTTCTCAAGTCATCTTGGTACTCCCCCCCCCCCCACTAGCGTCTTAGCCTGTAAAACTAATTTGTGTAAAAATTGATAGACTTTGATTTTGGACAATTTAGGTTCAGTAAGGAATTAGCTGATGCTAGTATGTTGAAAGTAACTAATAGACCTAACTTGAAACAGAGAGAGGAAGGGCAGGTGCTGCTTTCACGGCTCTATTTAAGGTATTTGGTAAGGTGGCTCCTTATATCCCAGGAGATATACCTACTAAAATATGAATCCCACCTAATATTTATTTTAATGTACATTATTTAAGAAACCAGGAAGCAAGAACTGTATAGAGCGTGAAAAAGGGAAATATTATTTCATTAGCAAGAGTGTAAGACAAGATGGCAGCCTCTCACCAATGCTTTTAAAGTTATATATTGATAATTTGATTCAAGATACAGCATCCATGAAAGTAGGAAGTAGGTTTCACTTTCTTAAAGTAAATATCTTTGCACATACAGACGATATTGTAACTTTAGATGATTCACATGAAGATAATTATAAAAATTAATTCGTTGTTTTGGTAAAAAAATGCATTATTTTAATTTAGAAACTAACACAAGCAAAACGAAATGTCTGATATTGAGTGAAAATACAAGATCTAATAATTTAGATAATTTTATTAACCAATATGAAATTACGGAACATTTCAGATATTAGTTAAAATTAGACTACTTATGCAAAGTATTATTCTAGTCTTTTTTTACAAAATTAATAAGAATTATTATTTTGGAACAGTCTATAGTTATACATAATTTAACATTTATATAGTTTTTAAAAATGCTTTGAAAAGTAAATGTTGGAGGATCACCCAGTTACAGTAATGGTCATAATACAGCAGATTTATGTAATATGTTTTTACTTAAATATAATAACGTTACTTTCTTACTAACCAGCTACTTTACATCATTTAAAACATTGTCCTGGAGGAAAGTGGTCCAGAGGGTCCTAGTGATGTCTTAATAGACAGTGCTCGTGAGGGTACTAGTGTTGTCCTGGAGGACACTGAAGACAACCTTATTCAGTCCACAGAGGTTCAAAATAGAGATACTGCTGGAGATGGACCAAAATGGGATGATGCCTCAAGGAATAGTGTCGACACACTACCAGCAAAACCTGATGGAAGCACTGATGTCCATACACGGGCGAAAAATATTGAGGAAACAGGAAAAATAAACGCAGCTACAATATATCCTAACAAACAGAATTACAATCTATGTAAACACTATGTCTTGGGTAAAACAGGTGGGACATGCACTTTTGACCATCCCAAAAAATGCCGCACCCACATGACAACAGGAGAGTGCAACTTCTCGTCTTGTAATTTATTCCACCCAGAAATGTGTCACTCATCAACCCATGAAAGAAAATGCTACAACGCATACTGCCAGGCACATCATCTAAAGGGGACTAGAAGACACAGTCCAGCCAGGCTATGGGAAACAAAAGAGGGGAGCTATAACCTCTCCAGGGACAGAGGTTTTTTAGGGCCAGAAGGGAAAAAAGACTGGCAAGAAATGACAATAATCCTACACCACCTGAAAACACTTCTGGTGCAGAGGCACGGACATGGCCTCTACTTCAGAACAACAGATATTAGAGCCAGCAAATAAAACCCCCTAAATTCCACTAATATAACGACATTTGTCTTTGCAAAACATACAAGGTCTAAAGCCGTCAAAAAACAACAAAAATTCCTTACATCAAGGGACTGCTCACTGAGTCAAATGCAATGTTTGCAGCATTCACAGAGACCCACATAAAGGATCATTATGACAACAAAATATGGATCCCAGGTTATAACCTATTCCGATGCGACAGACTAAACAGGCAACAAGGGGGAGGGGGGGGGGGTTGGCCTGTATGTCACAGAGTCGCTCATTTGCACAGAACTACTAAACACCTCAAATGATGTAGTTGAAGTTTTGGCGGTAAAGACTGAAAACCTAAACCTTGTCATTGTGGTGGTATACAAGCCTCCAGATGCAACTTCCTAGCAATTCCAGGAGCAGCTGTTAAAAATTGACCACTGTCTGGAAAATCTTCCAGCTCCTGCCCCCAACATCTTGCTCCTGGGGGATTTCAACTTTAGACACCTAAAAATGGAGGAATCTAGCAAATAATGTTTTAGCAGAGATCACCCCGGGAGGCAGCTCAGATGACAATTCACACACACATGAACTATTAAATCTTTGCACTAAATTCATCTTAAGTCAGCAAATAGTAGAATCTTCAAGACTAGAAAATACACTGGACCTCATCTTCACTAACAATGATGATCTGATATGTAATATAACTGTATCAAAGACAATACACTCAGATCACAACATAACAGAGGCACAGACATGTGTGCACAGGTCTCCGGACCAGCAAAATGTGAGCAGTCATGAAGGTCTCTTCACCAAATTCAATTTCAATAACAAAAATATACAATGGTATCAAGTAAACCATGTCCTAAATGAAACAAGCTGGGAAGATATCCTAAACAACAAGGATCCGAACATCTGCCTTGAAAAAATAATTCTTTGGTTCTTGAGATCTGCTCAGGACACATTCCATTAAGAAAAAGAAAGAGAAGATGTAAACTAAAAAGAGAGAAACGTTCCCTATACAGACGAAGGCGAAAAGTCACAGAGCTGCTGAGTGGGGCCAATATATCTGAAATACGAAGGGAGGCACTAGTCAATGAAATTGTATATATCGAACTTAATCTGAAGGAATCTTATAGGAGACAGGAAGAAATAAAAGTCATAAAGGAAATTGAAAAAAAAAATACATCTTCTCTTATGCCAAATCTAAGGAAAAAACAGCATCCAGTATTGGACCCCTGCTTAGGCGGGATGGGACATACACAGATGATAGCCAAGAAATGAGTGAGATACTAAAGTCCAATATGACTCAGTGTTCAGCGAGCCGCTGCCTAGACTAAGGGTCGACAATCCAAATGAATTCTTTTTGAACGAAACCCAAAATTTGGTCATCCCAAAAATCTCGGATATTATTCTAACTCCACAAGACTTTGAAGAGGCAATTAATGACCTGCCCATGCACTCTGCCCCAGGCCCAGACTCGTGGAACTCCGTGTTCATCAAGAATGTGCCTTCAGCATTTTATGGAGAGGGAGCATGGACACGGGTCATCCCACACACACTAAAAACAACAGACGTAACCCCACTTCACAAAGGTGGCAGTAAAGCAATTGCAAAGAATTACAGACCGACAGCACTAACATTCCATATCATAAAAATCTTTGAGTGGCTTCTAAGAAGCAAGATAGATACCCATCAGTTACACAACGCAGGGCAACACGGGTTCAGAGCAGGTCGCTCCTGCCTGTCCCAGCTACTGGATCACTATAACAAGATCCTGGATGCTGTAGAGGATAAACAAAATACAGATGTAGTATACACAGACTTTGCAAAAGCTTTCGACAAGTGTGACCATGGTGTAATAGGTCACAAAATGCGTGATAAAGGAATAACGGGAAAAGTTGGTAGATGGATCTACAACTTCCTGACAAATAGGACACAAAGATTAATATTAAACAGAGTAAAGTCTGAGGCAGCCACAGTGAAAAACTCTGTTCCACAAGGCTCAGTACTCGCTCCCATTCTATTCCTCATTATCATTTCTGACATAGACAGAGATGTAAACCAAAGCTCCGTGTCTTCCTTTGTGGATGACACCAGGATCACCATGACAGTGACCTCCATCGAAGACATCGCGAGATTCCAAGCGGACATCAACCAAATCTTCGAATGGACCACTCAAAACAATATGAAGTTCGACGAGGAGAAATTTCAACTACTGAGATATGGGAAACTTGAAGAAATTAAAAATGTGTCAGGGTACACAACAAATCTAACCATAAAATAGAGCGGAAAAGGTAATGTGAAGGACCTGGGAGTGATAATGTCATAGGATATCGCCTTCAGAGATCACAACAATGTATCTACCTCACTCGCTAGGAAAATGATAGTATGGATAATGAGAACCTTCAAAACTAGGGACGCCAAGCCCATGATGATTCTCTTCAAATCGCTTGTTCTCTCTACGCTGGAATACTGCTGAACACTAACGGCCCCCTTCAAGGCTGGCGACATTGCAGACCTGGAGAGTGTACAAAGAACTTTCACGGCACACATAAGTGCGAAAAGGCACCTAAATTACTGGGAACGGTTGAAGGTCCTTGATCTGTGTTCCCTCTAACGCAGGCGAGAGAGATACATGATAATATACACTTGGAAGGTCCTGGAGGTATTGATACCAAATCTGCACAAGAAAATCACTCCATATGAAAGCAAAAGACTCGGCAGGAGATGCAACATTCCCCCGATGACAAGCAGGGGCGCCACGAGTACACTGAGAACAACAATAGACCCCTGGCTGTCTTCAAGAAGGCACTGGACAGGCACCTAAAGTCAGTACCTGACCAACCTGGCTGTGGTTCGTACGTCAGCGTGCGTGCGGCCGGCAGTAATAGCCTGGTTGATCAGACCCTGATCCACCATAAGGCCTGGTCTCAGACCGGGCCGCAGGGGCGTTGACCCCCGAAACCCTCCCCAGGTAAACTCCAGGTAAATAAGAATTACGTATTTCACAATCTTAAATAATTCTAAAATAAGAATGTCATATATCTAGAGTTTCTTACCTTTCACAGAAATATATTGTATAAGTTTTTAAATCATATTTGGGCCTAATAAAAGCCACGAGCCAGCACGAGGCTCAGTTATACTTGTCAGGTAGTAATAAGTACTTTAGCTTTTGTTAACATGGTCTGTACAAGTTACAATAACTCAGGGGTTACCCACTCATAGTCCTGGTTAATGATGTACATTTATCTAATAGTTGTTCATTGAACATTATACAGGTTTAGTACAAGATAAGCACATTAAATTTTGGATCAATAAGAATTCTGTATTATTTAGTCTCATTCACTTGGAAACAGGAATATTATGTGTCATGTATTTCCCAATTCTTTATTGAAACATTCTCTATGTTGGTTAATTTTTAATTTTTCTTTAAAAACTATTTTGCGTATCATAAAATCGAGAATAAACGGGCTACATAATAATGTTGTAAATAGAAGAATAGATATTTAGCAATTATCACCTGGATAAAGTACTTTTTTATGTATGTTTACGTAATATGTGGTGTATATTTATACACCATACACATATACGCTGATTTTTATTGATACTGATACATGAGTTTGACGTACGTCGCATACAGTGTCGTGGAATCTTAGATTTGCCAGACGCGCATTTCCTGTATTACTTATTTGGTTGCTGTGCGCCACAGGTGATATGCTCGGTACAATGCTCACCCTCGGGTCCTTCTCCTTGAGTGAGGTTTTCAGCTTTTGTCCTCCGAGCCTGTAATTCGTCTGTGGTCTTTTTTGTCCTTCCTCAGCCTTTAAAACTTTGCATTTGCTGGGGTTAAATTTCAGTGTGTGTGTGTGTGTGTGTGTGTGTGTGTGTGTGTGTGTGTGTGTGTGTGTGTGTGTGTGTGTGTGTGTGTGTTGTGTACTCACCTAGTTGACCTAGTTGAGGTTGCGGGGGTCGAGTCCGAGCTCCTGGCCCCGCCTCTTCACTGATCGCTACTAGGTCACTCTCCCTGAGCCGTGAGCTTTATCATACCTCTGCTTAAAGCTATGTATGGATCCTGCCTCCACTACATCGCTTCCCAAACTATTCCACTTACTGACTACTCTGTGGCTGAAGAAATAATTCCTAACATCCCTGTGATTCATCTGTGTCTTCAGCTTCCAACTGTGTCCCCTTGTTACTGTGTCCAATCTCTGGAACATCCTGTCTTTGTCCACCTTGTCAATTCCTCTCAGTATTTTGTATGTCGTTATCATGTCCCCCCTATCTCTCCTGTCCTCCAGTGTCGTCAGGTGTGTGTGTGTGTGTGTGTGTGCGTGTGTGTGTGTGTGTGTGTGTGTGTGTGTGTGTTGTACTCACCTAATTGTACTCACCTAATTGTGGTTGCAGGCCTCTTCACTGGCCGCTACTGGGTCTTCCCTCTCCCTGCTCCATGAGCTTTATCATACCTCGTCTTAAAGCTATGTATGGTTCCTGTCTCCATTACATCGCTTGCCAGACTATTCCACTTCCTAACAACTCTGTGGCTGAAGAAATACTTCCTAATAACCGTTTGACTCATCTGAGTCTTCAGCTTTCAATTGTAACCCCTTGTTTCTGTGTCCCATCTCTGGAACATCCTGTCTCTGTCCACCTTGTCTATTCCATGCAGTATTTTGTATGTCGTTATCATGTTTCCCCTGACCCTCCTGTTCTCCAGTGTCGTCAGGCCGATTTCCCTTAACCTCTCTTCGTAGAACATTCGCCATAGCTCTGGAACTAGCCTTGTTGCAAACCTTTGCACTTTCTCTAATTTCTTGACGTGTTTGACCAGGCGAGGGTTCCGAACTGGTGCTGCATACTCCAGTATGGGCCTGACGTACACAGTGTACAAAGTCTTGAACGATTCTTTACTGAGGTACCGGAACGCTATTCTCAGGTTTGCCAGGCGCCCATATGCTGCAACAGTTATCTTGTTAATGTGTGCTTCTGGCGATGTATTCGGTATTATACTCACTCCTACATCTTTCTCCTTGAGTAAGGTTTGCCGTCTTTGGCCTCCTAGCCTATACTCTGTCTGCGGTCTTCTTTGCCCTTCTCCGATCTTCATGACTTTGCATTTAGCGGGGTTAAATTCTAAGAGCCAGTTGCTGGACCACGTGTCTAGCCTGTCCAGGTCTCCTTGTAGACCTGTCTGGTCCGCATCCGATTTAATTCTCCTCATTAACTTCACATCATCTGCAAACAGGGACACTTCTGAGCCTATCCCTTCCGTCATGTCATTCACATATACCAAGAATACCACTGGTCTCAGGACTGACCCGTGTGGGACCCCGCTCGTGACCAGCGTCCACTGTGATACCTGATCACGAACCATAACTCGCTGTTGCCTCCCTGTTAAGCATTCTTTGGACCATTCCAGTGCCCTTCCTGTTATATGTGCCTGTTCCTCTACCTTCTGTACTAAGCTCTTGTGAGGAACTGTGTCGAAGGCCTTCTTGCAGTCCAAGAAAATGCAATCAATCACCCCTCCCTCTCATTTCTTACTTCAGTTCCTCTCCACGTGCTCCACCACTCTCCTCCTGATAATCTTCTCCATGACTTTTCATACTATACACGTCAGTGACACTGGTCTATTATTTAGTGCTTCATTTCTCTCTCCTTTCTTAATGATGGGGGACTACATTTGCCTTCCTCCATACTTTAGGTAGTTGCCCAGTTTCAAGGGAAGTGTTGAAGATTTTGGTTAGTGGCACATGTAGCGTCTCTGCTCTCACTCTAAGGACCCTCAGAGAGATGTTGTCTGGTCCCACCGCCTTTGAGGTATTAAGGTCAATTAGGAACTTCTCCACCTCCTCAGTTGTGTGTAATTCATCCAACACTTGTTGGTATATCCCTTGTTGGTGTACTCCACTGCTTTGTTTTCCCAGTGTCCTTTCAGCCTCCACTGTAAATACTTCCTGAAATCTCATATCGAGCTCCTCACATACTTCTTGGTCGTTTCTTGTGAGCTCCCCACCTTCTTTCCTCAGCCTGATTCCCTGGTCCTTGACTGTTGTCTTCCTTCTGATGTGGCTGTAAAGCAGTTTCGGGTCAGACTTTTCATGCTGCCGCTGGGCCTACCTCCTTATCTGTGCATACTCGTTTCTGGCTCGTCGGCTAATCTCTTTATTTTCCTGAGTCTTTTGCCTTCTGTACTTTTTCCATTCTCTAGAGCACTTAGTTTTTGCCTCCCTACACCTTCCAGTAAACCAAGGGCTCGTTCTGTCCTTCCCATTATTTCTGTTGCCCTTCGGAACAAACCTTTCCTCTGCCTCCTTGCATTTTGTTGTTACAAAGCCCATCATTTCGTTTACTGATTTTCCTACCAACTCCTGTTCCCACTGAACCTCTTGCAGGAAGGTCCTCATACCTGTGTAGTACCCCTTTTATAGTTTGACTTTTTCCTTTCTACTCCTGTTACCCTCTCCACTTTTAGCTCCACGATGTATTCAAAGCTCAGAACCACGTGGTCACTAGTTCCAAGTGGCCTTTCATAAGTGATGTCCTCAATGTCTGAGGTACTCAGGGTGAACAGAGGGTCCAGTCTTGTTGGTTCATCCTCCCCTCTCTCTCTGGTAGTGTCCCTAACTTGTTGGTGCATGAGGTTTGCCAGCATCACATCCAACATCTTGGCTTTCCATGTTCCGGGACCCCCATGTGGCTCCAGGTCTTCCCAATCAATCTCCCTGTGGTTGAAGTCGCCCATGACCAGTAGCTTCGCGCATTTCCTATAACAGACGCGCATTTCCTGTATTACTTATTTGGTTGCTGTGCGCCACAGGTGATACGCTCGGTACAATGCTCACCCTCGGGTCCTTCTCCTTGAGTGAGGTTTTCAGCTTTTGTCCTCCGAGCCTGTAATTCGTCTGTGGTCTTTTTTGTCCTTCCTCAGCCTTTAAAACTTTGCATTTGCTGGGGTTAAATTTCAGTGTGTGTGTGTGTGTGTGTGTGTGTGTGTGTGTGTGTGTGTGTGTGTGTGTGTGTGTGTGTGTGAGTGTGTGTGTGAGTGTGTGTGTGTGTGTGTGTGTGTGTGTGTGTGTGTGTGTGTGTGTGTGTGTGTGTGTGTGTGTGTGTGTGTGTGTGTGTGTGTGTGAGTGTGTGTGTGAGTGTGTGTGTGGTGTGGTGTGTGTGTGTGTGTGTGTGTGTGTGTGTGTGTGTGTGTGTGTGTGTGTGTGTGTGTGTGTGTGTGTGTGTGTGTGTGTGTGTGTGTGTGTGTGTGTGTGTGAGTGTGTGTGTGTGTGTGTGTGTGTGTGTGTGTGTGTGTGTGTGTGTGTGTGTGTGTGTGTGTGTGGTGTGTGTGTGTGTGTGTGTGTGAGTGTGTGTGTGAGTGTGTGTGTGAGTGTGTGTGTGTGTGTGTGTGTGTGTGTGTGTGTGTGTGTGTGTGTGTGTGTGAGTGTGTGTGTGAGTGTGTGTGTGTGTGTGTGTGTGTGTGTGTGTGTGTGCTTGTGTGTGTGTGTTTATGTATGTGTGTATGAATGTGTGTGTGGTTACATAGTTCAACAGGTGGCCTGCAGGTTCTCCATTAAAACAACAGGTAGACTGGAGGTGCGCCCAGAGTTCAGCAGGTAGTCTGAAGGTGGGCCCAGAGTTCAGCAGGTAGTCTGAAGGTGGGCCCAGAGTTCAGCAGGTAGTCTGAAGGTGGGCCCAGAGTTCAGCAGGTAGTCTGAAGGTGGGCCCAGAGTTCAGCAGGTAGTCTGAAGGTGGGCCCAGAGTTCAGCAGGTAGTCTGAAGGTGGGCCCAGAGTTCAACAGGTAGACTGAAGGTGGGCCCAGAGTTCAACAGGTAGACTGAAGGTGCGCCCAGAGTTCAGCAGGTAGTCTGAAGGTGGGCCCAGAGTTCAACAGGTAGACTGAAGGTGGGCCCAGAGTTCAGCAGGTAGTCTGAAGGTGGGCCCAGAGTTCAACAGGTAGACTGTAGGTGGGCCCAGAGTTCAGCAGGTAGTCTGAAGGTGGGCCCAGAGTTCAACAGGTAGACTGAAGGTGGCCCAGAGTTCAGCAGGTAGTCTGAAGGTGGGCCCAGAGTTCAACAGGTAGACTGAAGGTGGGCCCAGAGTTCAGCAGGTAGACTGAAGGTGGACCCAGAGTTCAACAGGTAGACCGAAGGTGGGCCCAGAGTTCAACAGGTAGACTGAAGGTGGGCCCAGAGTTCAACAGGTAGACTGAAGGTGCGCCCAGAGTTCAACAGGTAGACTGAAGGTGCGCCCAGAGTTCAACAGGTAGACTGAAGGTGGGCCCAGAGTTCAACAGGTAGACTGGAGGTGGGCCCAGAGTTCAGCAGGTAGACTGAAGGTGGGCCCAGAGTTCAACAGGTAGACTGAAGGTGGGCCCAGAGTTCAAAAGGTAGACTGAAGGTGGGCCCAGTGTTCAGCAGGTAGACTGAAGGTGGGCCCAGAGTTCAACAGGTAGACTGGAGGTGAGCCCAGAGTTCAACAGGTAAACTGAAGGTGGGCCCAGAGTTCAACAGGTAGACTGAAGGTAGGCCCAGAGTTCAACAGGTAGACTGAAGGTGGGCCCAGAGTTCAACAGGTAACTGAAGGTGGGCCCAGAGTTCAACAGGTAGACTGAAGGTGAGCCCAGAGTTCAACAGGTAGACTGAAGGTGGGCCCAGAGTTCAACAGGTAGACTGAAGGTGGGCCCAGAGTTCAACAGGTAGACTGAAGGTAGGCCCAGAGTTCAACAGGTAGACTGAAGGTGGGCCCAGAGTTCAACAGGTAGACTGAAGGTGGGCCCAGAGTTCAACAGGTACACTGGAAGTGGGCTCAGAGTTCAACAGGTAGACTGAAGGTGGGCCCAGAGTTCAACAGGTAGACTGAAGGTGGGCCCAGAGTTCAACAGGTACACTGGAGGTGGGCCCAGAGTTCAACAGGTAGACTGAAGGTGGGCCCAGATTTCAACAGGTAGACTGAAGGTGGGCCCAGAGTTCAACAGGTAGACTGAAGGTGGGCCCAGAGTTCAGCAGGTAGACTGAAGGTGGGCCCAGAGTTCAACAGGTAGACTGGAGGTGGGCCCAGAGTTCAACAGATAGACTGAAGGTGGGCCCAGAGTTCAACAGGTAGACTGAAGGTGGGCCCAGAGTTCAACAGGTAGACTGAAGGTGGGCCCAGAGTTCAACAGGTAGACTGGAGGTGGGCAAAGAGTTCAACAGATAGACTGAAGGTGGGCCCAGAGTTCAACAGGTAGAGTGAAGGTGGGCCCAGAGTTCAACAGGTAGACTGAAGGTGGGCCCAGAGTTCAACAGGTAGACTGGAGGTGGGCCCAGAGTTCAACAGGTAAACTGAAGGTGGGCCCAGTGTTCAACAGATAGACTGAAGGTGGGCCCAGAGTTCAACAGGTAGACTAAAGGTGGGCCCAGAGTTCAACAGGTAGACTGAAGGTGGGCCCAGAGTTCAACAGGTAGACTGGAGGTGGGCCCAGAGTTCAACAGATAGACTGAAGGTGGGCCCAGAGTTCAACAGGTAGAGTGAAGGTGGGCCCAGAGTTCAACAGGTAGACTGAAGGTGGGCCCAGAGTTCAACAGGTAGACTGGAGGTGGGCCCAGAGTTCAACAGGTAAACTGAAGGTGGGCCCAGTGTTCAACAGGTAGACTGAAGGTGGGCCCAGAGTTCAACAGGTAGACTGAAGGTGGGCCCAGAGTTCAACAGGTAGACTGAAGGTGGGCCCAGAGTTCAACAGGTACACTGGAAGTGGGCCCAGAGTTCAACAGGTACACTGGAGATGGGCCCAGAGTTCAACAGGTAGACTGAAGGTGGGCCCAGAGTTCAGCAGGTAGACTGAAGGTGGGCCCAGAGTTCAGCAGGTAGACTGAAGGTGGGCCCAGAGTTCAACAGGTTGACTGAAGGTGGGCCCAGAGTTCAGCAGGTAGACTGAAGGAGGGCCCAGAGTTCAACAGGTAGACTGAAGGTGGGCCCAGATTTCAACAGGAAGACTGGAGGTGGGCCCAGAGTTCAGCAGGTAGACTGAAGGTGGGCCCAGAGTTCAACAGGTTGACTGAAGGTGGGCCCAGAGTTCAACAGGTAGACTGAAGGTGGGCCCAGAGTTCAACAGGTAGACTGAAGGTGGGCCCAGAGTTCAACAGGTAGACTGAAGGTGGGCCCAGTGTTCACCAGGTACACTGGAGATGGGCCCAGAGTTCAACAGGTAGACTGAAGGTGGGCCCAGATTTCAACAGGAAGACTGGAGGTGTGCCCAGAGTTAAGCAGGTAGACTGAAGGAGGGCCCAGAGTTCAACAGGTAGACTGAAGGTGGGCCCAGAGTTCAACAGATAGACTGAAGGTGGGCCCAGAGTTCAACAGGTAGACTGGAGGTGGGCCCAGAGTTCAACAGGTAAACTGAAGGTGGGCCCAGAGTTCAACAGGTAGAATAGAGGTGGGCCCAGAGTTCAACAGGTAGACTGAAGGTGGGCCCAGAGTTCAACAGGTAGACTGAAGGTGGGCCCAGAGTTCAACAGTAGACTGAAGGTGGGCCCAGAGTTCAACAGGTAGACTGGAGGTGGCCCAGAGTTCAACAGGTAGACTGAAGGTGGGCCCAGAGTTCAACAGGTAGACTGAAGGTGGGCCCAGAGTTCAACAGGTAGACTGAAGGTGGGCCCAGAGTTCAACAGGTAGATTGGAGGTGGGCCCAGAGTTCACTAGGTAGACTGAAGGTGGGCCCAGTGTTCAACAGGTAGACTGAAGGTGGGCCCAGAGTTCAACAGGTAGACTGAAGGTGGGCCCAGAGTTCAACAGGTAGACTGAAGGTGGGCCCAGAGTTCAACAGGTAGACTGAAGGTGGGCCCAGTGTTCAACAGGTAGACTGAAGGTGGGCCCAGAGTTCAACAGGTAGACTGAAGGTGGGCCCAGAGTTCAACAGGTAGACTGAATGTAGGCCCAGAGTTCAACAGGTAGACTGAAGGTGGGCCCAGAGTTCAACAGGTAGACTGAAGGTGGGCCCAGAGTTCAACAGGTAGACTGGAGGTGGGCCCAGAGTTCAACAGGTAGACTGAAGGTGGGCCCAGAGTTCAACAGGTAGACTGAAGGTGGGCCCAGAGTTCAACAGGTAGACTGAAGGTGGGCCCAGAGTTCAACAGGTAGACTGAAGGTGGGCCCAGGGTTCAACAGGTAGACTGAAGGTGGGCCCAGAGTTCAACAGGTAGACTGGAGGTGGGCCCTGAGTTCAACAGGTAGACTGGAGGTGGGCCCAGAGTTCAACGGGTTTAGACTGAAGGTGAGCCAGAGTTCAACAGGTAGACTGAAGGTGGGCCCCAGAGTTCAACAGGTAGACTGAAGGTGGGCCCAGAGTTCAACAGGTAGACTGGAGGTGGGCCCAGATTTTCAACAGGTAGACTGGAGGTGGGCCCAGAGTTCAACAGGTAGACTGGAGGTGGGCCCAGAGTTCAACAGGTAGACTGAAGGTGTGCCCAGAGTTCAACAGGTAGACTGAAGGTGGGCCCAGAGTTCAACAGGTAGACTGAAGGTGGGCCCAGAATTCAACAGGTAGACTGGAGGTGGGCCCAGAGTTCAACAGGTAGACTGGAGGTGGGCCCAGAGTTCAACAGGTAGACTGAAGGTGGGCCCAGAGTTCAACAGGTAGACTGAAGGTGGGCCCAGAGTTCAACAGGTAGACTGGAGGTGGGCCCAGAGTTCAACAGGTAGACTGGAGGTGGGCCCAGAGTTCAACAGGTAGACTGAAGGTGGGCCCAGAGTTCAACAGGTAGACTGAAGGTGGGCCCAGAGTTCAACAGGTAGACTGAAGGTGGGCCCAGAGTTCAACAGGTAGACTGGAGGTGGGCCCAGAGTTCAACAGGTAGACTGGAGGTGGCCCCAGAGTTCTACAGGTAGACTGAAGGTGGGCCCAGAGTTCAACAGGTAGACTGGAGGTGGGCCCAGAGTTCAACAGGTAGACGGGAGGTGATGTACGGGCAAGTCTCCTGACACAATGCTCACCTACCAGTAAATAGGAACCTGGGTTGTTAGTGGATCTTCGTGGGTCGCTTCCTGAGTACTCAGAGTACTAGTGAGTGTGTACTAACGACGTAGCAATAAGTACTAATAATTACTAAGTTGTACTAATGAAAGCGTTCATTAAGTAAGCAGTGATTACTGTCGCAAGCCAACACTGACGTAAGTAATCGGCACAAGGCAGCACTGATGTAAGTAATCGCCACAAGGCAACACTGACGTAGGTAATCGCCACAAGGCAACACTGATGTAAGTAATCGCCACAAGGCAGCACTGATGTAAGTAATCGCCACAAGGCAGCACTGACGTAAGTAATCGCCACAAGGCAGCACTGATGTAAGTAATCGCCACAAGGCAGCACTGACGTAAGTAATCGCCACAAGGCAACACTGACGTAAGTAATCGCCACAAGGCAACACTGACGTAAGTAATCGCCACAAGGCAACACTGACGTAAGTAATCGCCACAAGGCAACACTGATGTAAGTAATCGCCACAAGGCAACACTGACGTAAGTAATCGCCACAAGGCAACACTGACGTAAATAATCGCCACAAGGAAACACTGATGTAAGTAATCGCCACAAGGCAACACTGACGTAAGTAATCGCCACAAGGCAACACTGATGTAAGTAATCGTCACAAGGCAACACTGACGTAAGTAATCGCCACAAGGCAACACTGAAGTAAGTAATCGCCACAAGGCAACACTGACGTAAGTAATCGCCACAAGGCAACACTGACGTAAGTAATCGCCACAAGGCAACACTGATGTAAGTAATCGCCACAAGGCAGCACTGACGTAAGTAATCGCCACAAGGCAACACTGACGTAAGTAATCGCCACAAGGCAACACTGACGTAAGTAATCGCCACAAGGCAACACTGACGTAAGTAATCGCCACAAGGCAACACTGATGTAAGTAATCGCCACAAGGCAACACTGATGTAAGTAATCGCCACAAGGCAGCACTGACGTAAGTAATCGCCACAAGGCAACACTGATGTAAGTAATCGCCACAAGGCAGCACTGACGTAAGTAATCGCCACAAGGCAACACTGACGTAAGTAATCGCCACAAGGCAACACTGACGTAAGTAATCGCCACAAGGCAACACTGATGTAAGTAATCGCCACAAGGCAACACTGATGTAAGTAATCGCCACAAGGCAACACTGATGTAAGTAATCGCCACAAGGCAGCACTGATGTAAGTAATCGCCACAAGGCAACACTGATGTAAGTAATCGCCACAAGGCAGCATTGACGTAAGTAATCGCCACAAGGCAACACTGACGTAAGTAATCGCCACAAGGCAACACTGACGTAAGTAATCGCCACAAGGCAACACTGATGTAAGTAATCGCCACAAGGCAGCACTGATGTAAGTAATCGCCACAAGGCAACACTGACGTAAGTAATCGCCACAAGGCAACACTGACGTAAGTAATCGCCACAAGGCAACACTGACGTAAGTAATCGCCACAAGGCAACACTGATGTAAGTAATCGCCACAAGGCAGCACTGACGTAAGTAATCGCCACAAGGCAACACTGACGTAAGTAATCGCCACAAGGCAACACTGACGTAAGTAATCGCCACAAGGCAACACTGATGTAAGTAATCGCCACAAGGCAACACTGACGTAAGTAATCGCCACAAGGCAACACTGATGTAAGTAATCGCCACAAGGCAGCACTGACGTAAGTAATCGCCACAAGGCAACAGTGACGTAAGTAATCGCCACAAGGCAACACTGACGTAAGTAATCGCCACAAGGCAACACTGATGTAAGTAATCGCCACAAGGCAACACTGATGTAAGTAATCGCCACAAGGCAGCACTGATGTAAGTAATCGCCACAAGGCAACACTGATGTAAGTAATCGCCACAAGGCAACACTGACGTAAGTAATCGCCACAAGGCAACACTAATGTAAGTAATCGCCACAAGGCAGCACTGATGTAAGTAATCGCCACAAGGCAACACTGATGTAAGTAATCGCCACAAGGCAGCACTGACGTAAGTAATCGCCACAAGGCAACACTGACGTAAGTAATCGCCACAAGGCAACACTGACGTAAGTAATCGCCACAAGGCAACACTGATGTAAGTAATCGCCACAAGGCAGCACTGATGTAAGTAATCGCCACAAGGCAACACTGACGTAAGTAATCGCCACAAGGCAACACTGACGTAAGTAATCGCCACAAGGCAACACTGACGTAAGTAATCGCACAAGGCAACACTGATGTAAGTAATCGCCACAAGGCAGCACTGATGTAAGTAATCGCCACAAGGCAGCACTGACGTAAGTAATCGCCACAAGGCAACACTGATGTAAGTAATCGCCACAAGGCAGCACTGATGTAAGTAATCGCCACAAGGCAACACTGATGTAAGTAATCGCCACAAGGCAACACTGACGTAAGTAATCGCCACAAGGCAACACTAATGTAAGTAATCGCCACAAGGCAGCACTGATGTAAGTAATCGCCACAAGGCAACACTGATGTAAGTAATCGCCACAAGGCAGCACTGACGTAAGTAATCGCCACAAGGCAACACTGACGTAAGTAATCGCCACAAGGCAACACTGACGTAAGTAATCGCCACAAGGCAACACTGATGTAAGTAATCGCCACAAGGCAGCACTGATGTAAGTAATCGCCACAAGGCAACACTGACGTAAGTAATCGCCACAAGGCAACACTGACGTAAGTAATCGCCACAAGGCAACACTGACGTAAGTATCGCCACAAGGCAACACTGATGTAAGTAATCGCCACAAGGCAGCACTGATGTAAGTAATCGCCACAAGGCAGCACTGACGTAAGTAATCGCCACAAGGCAACACTGACGTAAGTAATCGCCACAAGGCAACACTGATGTAAGTAATCGCCACAAGGCAGCACTGACGTAAGTAATCGCCACAAGGCAACACTGACGTAAGTAATCGCCACAAGGCAACACTGATGTAAGTAATCGCCACAAGCCATGATATTAAGTGGTAAGACACCATCATGTCGCGGGTCACTGAGTGCTGGCACTACTGTCGCGGGTCACTGAGTATTGGCACTACTGTCGCGGGTCACTGAGTGTTGGCACTACTGTCGCGGGTCACTGAGTGTTTGCACTACTGTCGCGGGTCACTGAGTGTTGGCACTACTGTCGCGGGTCACTGAGTGTTGGCACTACTGTCGCGGGTCACTGAGTGTTGGCATTACTGTCGCGGGTCACTGAGTGTTGGCACTACTGTCGCGGGTCGCTGAGTGTTGGCACTACTGTCGCGGGTCACTGAGTGCTGGCACTACTGTCGCAGGTCACTGAGTGCTGGCACTATTGTTGCAGGTCACTAAGTAATAGCACAACTGTCGATGGTCACTGAGTGCTAGCACTACTGTCGCTGCTCACTGAGTGCTGGCACTATTGTCGCTGCTATCTGAGTGCTGGCACTATTGCCGCTGCTCACTGAGTGCTGGCACTATTGTCACGGGTCACTGAGTACTGGCACTATTGTCACGGGTCACTGAGTGCTAGCACTCAAAGAATACATGGACAGAGCGGTATATACAGGTAAAGATTGAGGGGCAAAACATAATATAATCGTTGTAGGTAGTAGTAGTACTTGTTGTAGTAATAGTAGTAGTAATAGTAGTAGTAGTAGTAGTAGTAGTAGTAGTGGCAGTAGTAGTAGTAGTAGTAGTGGTAGTAGTAGTAGTAGTAGTAGTAGTAGTAGTAGTGGCAGTAGTAGTGGTATCAGCTGTGTGACGGTGGGGTTTATTGTTTTCAGAAGAATTCTTTCTAATACTTCAGAGATGATGAAATTGCCTTTGATCTGTTTAATTGTGTTAGAAATAGCGATTAATGATTATTTCGTTGTTATACGCAGGCAATGTTCAACTTATTATTCCTTCATATAGTAATGTGCTCATTAAGACGCGTTTCCAGTTTTGTTTTGTTTTTGTTGTTTCATCTATGTATATTCAGTCGCAGCCTCCACACAGGATACCACAAACCCCTGCGTTGATTGGTTCTATGTTCTTTAGTTTTGTCCTAGTCAGAACTTTTAGGGAGATGCTGATTGCGATGACGTTCACTAGAACTTAGCTGTAGGGATGAATTATAACTTTGTTAGGAGTTGATGTGTCCCCTACCCTAACCAAACGGGAACGAACTTTCCATTGCACCTTCCCTTACACAGACGTCCAGGTAAAATATGAGAGCTGTGTGAAGACAGTCACTACTTGCAGAACAATCTTTTATTGGAGTAAGGTTTCTACACAGGACAGAAAAGTTTTCCCAGTACAACCAAGTTATGCAAACTCTGCCTTGTTTTCATACTTGTCAATGTAATATGTCATCGATAGGACAAACTGGAACCGGCGATAGAGCATAGATAGAAACCACAAACACAGGTGACCCATAGAGATATGGTGATCAATAACTTGAATGACCTATTTGAAGAAGTGGTGGTGGCAAGCACCATGCCACAGTTTCAAGAGTAGGTATGATGAAACCCAAGATTTAAGATGCAAAAATCATGTAATCGGATCCCCATAATAATTTCCTTAAATTTGTTCTGTGTATAAAGGTTTGTGGCACTTCCATCTTACTGGAGATGAGCCTCGTCCCTGAGACAGGACAGTACAGCATACAGCTGAAGGCACGTCGCATGGCATGTCACATTCATTGTTCAACTCAAAACCAATACTCAAACCTGGTGTCACCATGCAACATGGACTTCGGGAAAAATCCCCCGAGAGCTGGTGAAATCAGACACCATGTCTGCAATCTTAGACATAGTAAAAGACTTGTCTGATATTGAGGTACTGTATGTGACCTTCTGCTGGAGAGGTAGAAGCTTTATCACCATGAAAAACCTACTTGATGATGCTGTTGCTAAAGAAAATATGAAGATGAAGCTGCTTCAAGAGATTCAAGAAAGTCAGTGAAACTTGGATCGCATCAGTCCAGAGTTTATGAGGGAAAAGACAGACTTCGAGTTATGAACAGATGAGAAAATCAGGAAAGTTGCAGTCAGGGAAATAGATAAGAGAATGCTTGCCATTTTTAGCAGGAAACTGGTAGCTATTGAAGGTTACTGTTATCTGCACATGAAGGATGCAGAAGTTTTCTCAGCCAGCAGCAGTGTACAGAAGGTAACGGAGAAAAAGGAGAGAGGGAGAGACAGAGAAAGAGACAATGACGCTAAAGAGGCAAAGTATGAGGTTGCAGAGAAACAGTCGTACAGTGAACTGTTTACATTTATCAGAGAAGAACTGTCTGTCAGTCCGGCTGTGGTGCTGCTGATTGATCTCACATCTAGAGCGGTGCTGGGGATGAATGCCTTTGCTGTCACTCAGGTGAAAGCCTCAACAAAGCAGTATATCCTCCTCAAGCTGAAGGTTGAGTCTAGAGGAGCACTTCATATTTTCTCTGGATAATAAGTGAAAACTATTATATCCAGACAAATTTTCCATGTGTGAGCTTGCAAAAGATGCACTCAAAGTAGAATTCAGAATATGAAGTCAGCCGAGACCGAGGACAGTGTATTCAAGGCAGCAGTGATAATAAGAAATGACGTCAAGAATTTAGCTGCCAGTCACACATTGTCACCAAACATATCAGGACTGAAACACAGGAACAGCAACAGCCCTGGTTTAGTGACCCAGTTCCTTCACACACTGCTGACAAGTACAACCAAATGTACAAACCAATCTCAGAGAGCAGAGGCTTCCTGGCTTGTTTTGCCAGGACTTGGTTTATACCATCGCCTGTGAGGGTGAAAAAGGAGGTAATCTATATCTACAGGACCTTAAATTCCAATATTAACCTTGACCTAAAACGCTTTCTTGATAGTTGTGACAGAACCCACAGGCACAACACCAGACACAAACATCTCTATGACATTCCCCATGTCCGACTAAACCTTTACAAAAATTCAATGTGTCAAAGGGCCTAAAATCTGGAACACCCTACCTGAAGACTCTAGAACTAAGACACATTCATCACTTTCAAAACTACAGTTAGAAAACATCTTATCTCCCTGATACACCCTGTGAACTAACTACATGTAAACCACCTGGTGGTTCACACTTGCACTCACTCACCCATTGATTATAAACAGAAATACGAATCTTAATCTTAAAATAATGAATCCTAACTAGTCATAAGTTTGCCTATGATACTCCAATATAGACACTATGTATTGTGCCAAAACAAAAGCATTCACATTGCTAAACTCACAAACTATAATGTAGTCACTTATCCTTAATACCATAATCTGTAATAATTTAAAGTTTAGAATTAATCTAAGTCTGCCCGAAATGCCTAGCCATGCTAGGTGTCCTAGTGGCCCTCTCTGTAATTAGTATTTTAAAACATTGTAACCACACAATTTTCAAAATCTGTAAACCCCGCATTGTAATCCTTATAAAGAATAAACTTGATTGATTGATTGATTGATTGATATAAATATCAGACTGTTGAACATGTCTTACTCATCTACTTTTCGGTATTGTATATCCTTATTATAATAATGAAAGGAATTGGTGATCGTGATTTTTGTGTGAATGTTTATAAAAATGAGTGTTTTCTGTGATCTTAGTGGTGGGGTCATAAAATCTGGTAATCGTCTTGGTTATAGTGTTCTTAGATATTGTGGGTACAACAGGTTGAAACAAGGTGGGTTGGGTGTGATGTTGCTGACCACCAAGTAAACACAGATGGGAGTGTGACGTCACTGGAGGTGACCTCGCCGGTCCTGTGGGGTGTGACATCGTGTGTTGGTGGTAGTGCGCTTAGATATTGTCAAATATGATTTTTTGTGTGAATGATTATAAAAAAATGAGTGTTTTCTGTGATATTAGTGGTTTTTGAGGTAAGTGAAAATGGGTGTTTGTTGTTGGTGGTTGTCTTAGATTTATGTGTGTACAAGATATGTTTTCACTTGATGGTGATCAAGTACTAAGTGTTTGTGTATTAGGTTTGTGTTCATTTTTTTTTTTTGCGCCCATGGGGATGGAGTTCATGGTTTTAGTGATTTGAGGGGATTTCTATAAAATGGGTGTTAGCTGGTGATGCTAAACTTAGTTTCTGATGATTTTGACGGTGTTTTGGTAGTATTCAGTGGTGATTTGGTAGTAATCAGTAGTGTTTTTGGAGTATTCGGAGGTGATTGGTGTTTTTGAAGGTGTTCAAATGATGTGCAGAGTATTTTTGAAGATGTTCAGTGATGTTTTGGTGTTGTTCAGAGTTGGTTCAAAGTTAGTCAGTGTTAGTTATGGTAATGTCTCATGTCATAAGTGTATGAGTTAGTTTTTTTTTTTTTGTGCTAATGTTGTAAAGTCTGGAGAATGAGGGAGGAATTTGGTGGATGAGATGTAATTTCGATTAATGATATGTGTAAGTGTGAGTTAGAGAAGACAAAATGTTATGTGATCTTAGTAAAAGTATAGATAGTTTTAGTGATCTTCGTTATGGTGATGTTTTAAGAGAATGTGTACAAAAATGTGTGATCTTAGTGTTGGGGTTATAGAATTTGGTAAACGTCTTGATTGTGGTGATCTTAGATATTGGAGATATAAACAAGGTGTTTGGGTGTGACGTCGCTGATCGCCAAGTAAAAACAGGATGGAGTGTGATGTCATGGGAGGTATCCCTATCTGTGCTGGTATGTGTTGGTGGTAGTGAGGGGAGAGTATTAGATATTGTATAGAGTTGGTGATTGTGATTTTTTGTGTGAATGTTTATCAAAAATGAGTGTTTTCTGTGATATTAGTGGTTTTTGAGGTAAGTGAATATGGGTGTTTGTTGTTAGTGGTTGTCTTAGATTTATGTGTGTACATGTTATGTTTTCAGTTGGTGGTGATCCTGTTGTAAGTGATTCGGTGTTGTTTGGAAATGTCCAAAGGTGTTATTTTTTTGTGAGTATTCAAATAAATTTATGAGAATGTTTTTTTTTTTTGCGTTCATGTTATATAATAGTCTGAGGTGAGTGGGATCGTCTTGGTTATAGTGATTTGAGGGGATTTCTATAAAATGGGTGTTAGTCGGCGGAGTTGATCTTAGTTTCTGGTGATTTTTAGTGTTGTTTCGGCAGTATTCGGTGCTGTTTTGGTAGTATTCAGTGGTGTTTTGGGAGTATTCAAAGGAGTTTGTTGATGTTTTTGAATGTGTTCAAATGATGTTTTTGGAGTAATCAAAGGTAATTGATGTTGTTTTTGGCGTTGTACAAAGTAAAGTGTGGTGTGTGTGTGGGTGTGTGTGTGTGTTAGTTTTGGTAAAATGTCTCATGTCATAAGTGTATGAGTTAGTTTTTGTGATAATGTTGCAAAGTCTGGAGACTGAGGGAGTAGTATGGTGGATGAGTTGTAATTTAATGAAATGTGTAAGTGTAGATAAATTAGAGATGGTAAATCTTATTTGGGAGTATTCAAAATGATATTTTGGAAGTGTTTCAGTGTTGTTTGGAAATGTTCAAAGGTGTTTATGTGAGTATTCAAATGATTTATGAGAGTGTTTGAAGTAATCTTGGGGTTGTTCTGTAGTGAGATGATAAAGGTTGTCGATGAGAGAATATTTCTTAAGAGATATTGAGAAAAGGTGGTCTCAAATGATGATGTATGAGAGTGTTTTGAAGGTGTTCAAAGTAAAGTGAGTTGTCTGTGTGTGTTAGGTGGACATAGAATTTTGTGAATATCTGGGATACAATGATTTTAGTGGATTTGAGATGGGTGATGAGATGCATTTGTGGATGTGAAATGTGATTTTTGTGTTTGTTCTGAAGAGGTGTGTTGGGAGACGGGTGAGTGGATGTGAAGAAATTATTCAAAAATTATATTGTGAAAGTGTTTCAGTGTTGTTTGGAAATGTTCAAAGGTGTTTTTTTTGTGAGTATTCAAATGATTTATGAGAGTGTTCGAAGTAATCTGGGGGTTGTTCTGTAGTGAGATGATAAAGGTTGTGGGTGATGAGGGTTGTGGGTATTGTTGTCGAACTAGAGATACCAAAAAAGATGTTATAAGTGGGTTGTTGTTGTGGGTGATGTGGGTTGTGGGGTGTTGTGGGTTGTGGGTGTTGTGGGTTGTGGGTGTTGTGGGTTGTGGGTGTTGTGGGTTGTGGGTGTTGTGAGTTGTGGGTGTTGTTGTCGAACTAGAGATACCGGAAAGTGGTTATAAGTGTGGGTTGTTGTTGTGGGTGTTCTGGGTTGTGGGTGATGTGGGTTGTGGACGTTGTTGTCGAAGTATAGATACCGAAAAAGAGGCGAATCTGTTGTAAGTGTTCGTGTGTGTTTGGTTTGTGTTCATGTTTTTTTTTTTTTTTGCGCTCATGTTATATCTTAGTTGGAGGTGAGTGTACTCATAGAAATTGGTAATCGTCTTGGTTATAATGATTTGAGAGGATTTGTGTGAAAATGGGTGTTAGTCTGTGATTTTGGTGGTGTTTTGACTGTATTCAGTAGTGTTTTAGTAGTATTCAGTGGTGTATTTGGGAGTACTCAAATGGTGTTTGAGACTATTCAAAGGTGTTTTTTGAAGGTGTTCAAATGATGTGCAAGAGTATTTATGAAGATGTTCTATGAGTATTCAGTGGTGATTTGGCTATGTTCGAATGATGTTTTTGGAGTATTCAAAGGTAATTGATGGTGTTTTTGGTGTTGTTCAAAGTAAAATGTTGTGTGTGTGTGTGTGTGTGTGTGTGTGTGTGTGTGTGTGTGTGTGTGTGTGTGTGTGTGTGTGTGTGGGTATTAACTTCGTAATATGTAAAATTGTGACAAGTGAATTTATCGAAAAGTGGTTATAAGTTGTAAGTGTTGTGGTGACTTTTTCTGAAGAAATATTTAAAAGGGGAAAAAACTGTGTGTTATGAGTGAAAATTGTGTCTTGTTGTGAGATGTTGGTGGGAGAGTGAGGGTTTAGGGGGGTGGGGAGAAGGGGTAAGGGGAGAGAGAAGGTTACTTCGTGGGGGAGTGACCTGAGATGTTATCTGAGATCGGTCAGATAAGATTCGCCAGACTTTTTCTGATGAAATAGTTAAAACGAGAAAAATGTCTAGACTTGAGGAGAGGAATCTTTTTGTATTTTTGTAAAGAAATTGTGGATTGTTGTGGGTATTAACGAAAAAAAAAATGTGAAATTATTTGGGTTATCCTGGGTTAAGAGTGAAAATGTTTTCCCTATGTTGTATATGAAATGTGTAATACTGAGATGGTGACGACGAAGAAGATCCAGAACAAAATGCACTGAATTTCTTCAAGAATAAATGAAAATATTGTGTATTATTGTTATCCTGTATTTTAAGTTAATGTTTGGTCGACAAGATTCAGCCTGTGTGTGTGAGGTCATCACGTGACGTCACTGACCGCCGAGTAAACACAGGTGGTTTGATGTCACACTTGTTTAGACTTGTAGTAATATAAAGTACTATGCCCCATAGGAGGAGTTTATTTGAATGCTTACCCCCAGAGGGGGGAATCCAAAAAACTTGATCCAAGGAGATGGAGTCTTTGTATTATTTGATATCGAGAAAACTTGATCCAAGGAGATGGAGGAGAAATACTTGGGGTAGAAGTGGATGGTGGGAGGGTGTTGATCCGAGGGATTGGAGTCTTTTTATTATTGATATCGAGAAAAACTTGATCCAAGGAAGTGGAGGAGAAATACTTGGACATAGAGGGTAGAAGTGGGTGGTGTGAGGTGTGGGGGGAGGGTGTTGATCCGAGGAGATCATAAGAAAATTAAATTAAAAAAAATATCGAAAAAATTTTGGATGGGGTGAAAGTGGGAGGGGGAACCTCAAAAATTTGATCCGAGGAGATGGAGAGCACAAGAAAATGAAATTAAAAAAAAATCGAAAAAAATCGGAAAAAATTCGGGGGTGGGGGCGATCCGGACGACGCTGCAGAAGGCGCTGCAGAAGGCGCGGGCGGGCGAGAGGGCGGGCGCGGGTCTGAGAGGGCGCGGCGGGGCGTGCGGGCGCGAGGGAGCGGCGCGGAAGGAGTCCGCTCAGAGGAGACCGCTCAGAGGAGACCGCTGAGAGGAGGAGACCACTGAGAGGAGGAGACCGCTCCGTGGGAGACCGCTCAGCCGCAGAGACCAGAGACCGCTCAGAAGAAACCAGGACTACTACTGACTGAGTTATAATTTGACATAATCTCAAGTTGCAGAAATTTAAATGCTCAGAATGTAGTCTTGCATTAATATGAAACATACATACAGGGGTTTTCACAAGCTTAATTAACCTGGGATAACGTTGACTGACTAGAAGAAACTAAGCGTCGACGAAACATCCGCAGAAATTGCAACGGAGCTGAAGATTAGGCCAAAGTCATAGAATCCAGGACCATGCTATATTTTAAGAAAGTAAACACAATAGAAATATCAGCAATGAATCGTTGATGTTGTCCACAAACAATGCTATCAATGTTATGGTGCCTGTGGGTCCACCAATGATCGAAATTGTGCAGGTTTACACTGTAGGTACTATGTAGGATTCAAAACTGAAGGATCCTATTTGGATACTATTTCGCATGTCTTGAATCCTATACCCATACCATCAGCAACTGGATAGGCTTTAATATCCACATATGCAATAAGATGGCAGTGGTCCAAGACAATTAAGGCTACCCGCTCAATCTTGTTGTTTACCGTCTATGGAAGGCTGAACCAATCACATACTACCACGTAGTCTTTTGATTTGGGCACAACCATATATTTGATTGACCAAGCTTCTGAAGTAGCATGGAAGCACCAGCACCCAAAAAAGAAGTTCAAGAATATCATCCTCAGATTGAGTGACTTCCCCCACACACTAAAGACTACTACATACTGCTGGTAAGAGGTTCCAAGATGCAGAAACCAGAGATCTTTCTCACGAGGCAAATGTCACTGCTGATAACTCTATAGCTGGGTGATGGAAGGACGCAAGTCCAGCCAAGCAGTCAAGCTCCACATGTTACTGATTTAAGCATTCATGAGACTGGCATGGAAGAGCTTCCAACCTTGGTTAGAAAAATGTCTTGATCTTGTCCACCTGGAAGAAACATCTGAGGCCATAAATAATCTTTGCGAAAATGTTTTGCATTATTCATTCCATGAGGTGACAGAAAATAATTCAGTGTACACATTTAAAGACAATACGAGGTGCGCCTGAATAACCTAAGGTTCCAGGAGAATGAAAATCTCTCAACATTCTGGATGTCATACATGGACATGGTATAGATGTTGCTTGGTCTGCGTTGGGCATCAAGAGAGGGCTACTGAATGTTGCACCTTGCATCCATTAGTGCTATGATGATCTTCTGATCCTTTGCCTGTTACAAAGTAAATTATGCACAAATGCCCCGTCTGGCCATGTAAGTTTCTCAGTGCAGTTTAACAAGATAACACCTTTAAGTTCACTTCCAGTAGACTAGATAACACTGGTTTGCATGATTTTTTTTACTGACTCTATGGCATATTTTTCGGTATATATGTGGAAAATATTGATTCATTGTGTTTTTATTCATCTCTACCACATCAGGTTGTCAAGTTATACGGAAACGTTACTTTTCTCTTTTCGTACAACTTAAGGAAATGAGAAAGTGGTATATTATAGAAGAGACTATGAAGGAAGACACCCAAAGTCTTGGTGGAACTAAAAGATAGAGAATAAAAACAGAAGCTGCCAGTAAGTATTACGTAAGGTCTGTGTACAGGATCTAATACCACAGGCAGCTAGAAAATTGATTAGCCAAGACCGTTCCCAGCGGATCAGCCATTCAGGTCTGCAGCTTCCTGCGATTAAGAATGGTGAGATTGATATCAAAGAACAGCTGGATACATCCACTTTGCCAAGACAGTATCTACAAGTCACCAACACTCCTTCTAGGGAAGATGTCTAACTCAGTGATAACAAGAATTTACTTTGTAACTTGTTGAATTTGTATTATTATTAAATTAAATATATTTTATGATTTTGAGTTGTGTTCTGCTGGTTGGTACATTCAGTAACTCACAACTAGGATATAGATGCCACTTTTCAAATGGATATCGTATGAAAACATAATATATAAATAAAGACAATTTCAAAACAACTATCATTCACTTCCCATCGGCGGCACCAACAAGCAAAAAATGTATTAATGTTGGTAAAATTACCGACAATATGTAAAGTAAAAAGACACAAGCGCAACTAATGTGACATTTTATTGTGGCAACGTTTCGCTCTCCAAGAGCTTTATCAAGCTGTTACAAACAATACATGGACACAGAGGGTATATATAGGGTTAGAGTGAAGTGTAATACTAGTGGTAATATTATTATTATTGTTATTAGTAGTAGTAATATAAGTTGTAATAGTAGTAGTAATACAATATGGAAGAACAATCAACTTGCACATGGGTAAAATGTCAAAAAACTATTACTTGGGTAACACAAAAATAGGTTAGACAAATATTTCTGTTGGTGGCTGGATCTGAGTAGGTCTTTTTCAGTGTTCCTTCTCTGTTGTTTTCTTGTCTAACAGGGACTAGGTGATGGCAAGGTTTACTGTTGTGAGGAGGATTTTTGCCTATACTTCAGAGATCATGAAACTGCCTTGATTTTGCTTG
Organism: Cherax quadricarinatus; assembly: GCF_026875155.1. NCBI lineage: Eukaryota > Metazoa > Arthropoda > Malacostraca > Decapoda > Parastacidae > Cherax > Cherax quadricarinatus. The sequence goes on along the minus strand of NC_069401.1, from coordinate 78,167,680 downwards.
TGTTAGAAACAGCGATTAATGATGATTCAAGGCATTTACGTCTGCGGAAATTTGGATCTCTGATGACTAGTCGTGCGTCGTTGAATTTCATGAGGTGGTTGGTGGAATTCCGGTGTTGTACGCAGGCGTTGTTCAGGTTATCATTCCTACATGCGTAAATGTGTTCATTGAGGCGGGTGTCGAGGGTCCTAGCTGCTTCACCTACATATATCTATTTTTATTCTACCCAAGTAATAGCTTTTAAGACCTTTTACTCATGTGCAAGTTGATTTTTCTACTATATTGTATTGCTACTACTACTACTACTACTACTACTACTACTACTACTACTACTTGATGAAAGTTAAGACACTTGTGCAACATCTGGTTATCTTTACTGTAGACGTTTCGCCATCCAGTGGCTTTATCAATACAGATTCTTGGACATAATTAGAAAACAGAAGAACTATATACAAAAGATGAGGTAATCAGTCCCTCAGCCTTGGATGTGGTGTTTACAACACCGTGGTTGAAGAGAATCTCTACAACCACGGTGCTGTAAAAACAACCTCCAAGGCTGAGGGACTGATTACCTCATCTTTTGCATATAGTTCTTCTGTTTTCTAATTATGTCCAAGAATCTGTATTGATAAAGCCACTGGATGGCGAAACGTCTACAATAAAGATAACCAGATGTTGCACAAGTGTCTTAACTTTCATCTTGTCGGTATTGTATACCTGTCTTGCACAACTACTACTATTTATATTACTACTACTACTACTGCTACTACTACTACTACTACTACTACTACTACTACTACTACTACTACTACTACTACTACTGCTACTACTACTACTACTACTACTACTACTACTACTACTACTACTACCACTACTACTACTACCACTAGTATTACACCTCACTCTGAGCCTATATATACCCTCTGTGTCCATGTACTGTTTGTTGATAAATTAGACACATGTGCAACTCTTGGGCATCTTTATTAAGGAAACGTTTCGCCACACAGTGGCTTCATCAGTCCATACAAAGGAGAATCTTGAAGAACAGGAGGAGAATGAGGTAATCTGTCCCTCAGCCTTGAGTCGATGTGGTCAGTCCATCAATCTTGAATAGAATGATAGATTGATGGACTGACCACATCGACTCAAGGCTGAGGGACTGATTACCTCATTCTCCTCCTGTTCTTCAAGATTCTCCTTTGTATGGACTGATGAAGCCACTGTGTGGCGAAACGTTTCCTCAATAAAGATACCCAAGAGTTGCACATGTGTCTAATTTATCAACATGTCGGTTCTCTGAACCATTGACCTACATGTACTGGTTGTAACGGCTTGAAAAAGCTCCTGGAGCGCGAAACGTTGCAACAATAATATGTCACATTAGTTACACTTGTGTCCTTTTACTTTACAATTAAAAAAATATTTGATCTTAGGAAAAATAAATTGAATTACTAAAGTAATCATAAATAATGTAAGATGGCAACTAGATGCATTTTGAGAAATGTTTCCCCGTATGAGACAACCCCAACCCCCTCTGTCTCAGTGCTTGCGAATGGAATAGTGCAGAGTGAGCACAGCTATGTTTGTAATGTAGTTTAATATTCTTGTTAAAGATCAGAAGCGAATCAGAAGAGGCATTTACATGTAATTATATGGAGACTAATACCCAATTTCTTCAACAAAAAAAGGTAAATTAGGACATATACAACCCAAATCTAACTCAAATCTTTCAAAGAGACCAATATCCCAAAATACACAAGCACATTAAGCTTGAAGCCGATCAAAAGTTGCATTATCAATTTATCAGCCATAAATGGTTGAAGTTTATCAGTCGCGTGAAAACCAGTATTTCAGTTTTCCAATTTTCTTCCATAAGAAAAAAAATTGAGCCTTGCCTAGAAAAAAGTTTTTCTCTATGCAAGACTGACCAGTGTTTAACTAATTTAATCGAGCTAGTAAGAAAATAATAAGATTTATTTAAATTTTGGATATTTTTCTTTTTTTTACAATGTTCTCCAGGGCACACACGTGTTATAAGCAAATAAAAGAACATTATGCAGAACAACCACTCTGAAAGAACAGCGAAATTCTAATCACTTTCGTGATTTCTCACATTATTAAGGAACTATAATTTCTTGATAACGTGAGAAGTCACGAAAGCGATTGGAATTTCGCTATTCCTTCACAGTGGTTGTTGTGCATACTATGATATCACCTGTATACTGTGATTTAATTGCAACAATAGTATATTATGCAGATATAACCCAGACTAACCCAGTAAGGTCAAACACTGTGACTTATGTTGTGTACGAATGGTATATAATACCGACAAGATGAGAGTAAGACACATGTGCAACATCTGGGTATCTTTATTGTAGACGTTTCGCCATCCAGTGGCTTTATCAATACAAATTCTAGGACATAACTTGAAGACAGTAGAACTATGTACAGAAGATGAGGTAATCAGTCCCTCAACCTAGGAGTAGGTGGGAACAGCACCATAGTCGTGGAGATTCTGAATTTCAGAATCTCCACGACTATGGTGCTGTTCCCACCTACTCCTAGGTTGAGGGACTGATTACCTCATCTTCTGTACATAGTTCTACTGTCTTCAAGTTATGTCCTAGAATTTGTATTGATAAAGCCACTGGATGGCGAAACGTCTACAATAAAGATACCCAGATGTTGCACATGTGTCTTACTCTCACTGTGACTTATATCTGATCACAAGAGATATTCTTCAGTTTTCATCACATAAACAAATTTGATTAATGAAATTTACACTACAAGACTCACGACATCTAAAATTTCAAGAAAAGTTTCTTACATTATATTAGAAGAATCAGATAGTAAGGAGAAGAATCTGATAGTAAGGAGAAGAATCTGATAGTAAGGAGATAGTAAGGAGAAGAATCTGATAGTAAGGAGAAGAATCTGATAGTAAGGAGAAGAATCTGATAGTAAGGAGATAGTAAGGAGAAGAATCTGATAGTAAGGAGTGATGCTATTCATAGTTGTTATATTTTTAACTAGGGGAAAGCGCTAAACCAGTACGGGGTCATATAGTTCCTGTTGATATTCAGATTCGATCCAAGAAGGGAAGGATCAGTCCTGTCCCTAAGATCAAGAGCCCTCGTCAGCATCAAGGCAAAATAATGCAAACAAAAATTAAAATAATGCGGTATTATTCGAGATTAAAATTGACAAAATGTCACCAATACGATCACACAGTGCAGCAGGCATGCACATGTACACGCAGTACCACAGGTCGCAGAAATTTGCACATAACACGCTAGTACCACAGTGCAGAAGATGCACATACAAGCAGTACCACAGTGCAGTCGGACCTGCTATACTAGCAGTTCACCAGAAGCAGCATCTGCACTCAGAACATGCAGTACACACACCATTGAGCGGCAGTGCACATACACGCAGTACCAGATGTGTAGCAGCTTGCTCATACACGCAGTACCACAGATGCAGCAGTCTGGCACATAACGCGCAGTACACAGGCAGCAGCTGCACATACAAGGCAGTACCCAGTGCAGCAGCTGGCACATACCACGCAGTAACCACAGATCAGCAGCTGCACATAACAGCAGTACCACAGGGCAGCAGCTGCACATACAAGCGTAACCACAGTGAAGCAGCTGCACATACATGTCTGAACCAAGTGCAGCAGCTGCACATACACGCTAGTACGCCAGAAAGTTGAGCATCTGCACTTACAAGCTCAGTACCTCATGTGCAGCAGCTGCACATTACACGTAGTACACAGGCAGCAGCTAGCATATACAAATCAGTTCCACAGTGCAGCAGCTGCACATACAAGCAGTACCACAGTGCAGCAGCTGCACATACAAGCAGTACCACAGTGCAGCAGCTGCACATACACGCAGTACCACAGTGCAGCAGCTGCACATACAAGCACTGCCACAGTGCAGCAGCTGCACATACACGCAATACCACAGTGCAGCAGGTGCACATACACGCAGTACCACAGTGCAGCAGCTGCACATACACGCAGTACCACAGTGCAGCAGCTGCACATACAAGCAGTACCACAGTGCAGCAGCTGCATATACAAGCAGTTCCACAGGAAGCAGCAGCTGCACATAACAAGAGTACACAGTGCAAGCAGTTCACATCATTAGCAGTACACAGAGCGCAGCTGCACATACCAGTCTCAAGTACCCACAGTGCAGCAGCTGCACATAAACGCAGTACCTCAGTTGAGCAGCTGCCTCATTACAACGCTGTACCCAGTCTGCAGCAGCTGCATATGTTAACAAGCAGTACCACAGAGCCAGCAGTGCACATAAGAAGCAGTGACCACAGTTGGCAGCAGACTGCACCATACACGCCAGTTTGTACCACAAGTTGCAGCAGCTGCACATTATTACGCGTACCACAGTAGCAGCAGCTGCACATACACGCAGAGTACACAGTGGCTCTGCAGGCCTGCAACATACAACGCAGTACCACTGTGAGCAGACAGCTGATATACAAGCACTCCCGTACCACAGTGCAGCGCAGCGCACATAACAAGCGGATATCACAGAGTGCAGTGCACATACAGAGAGTGTACCAGAGTGCAGCAGCTGCAATACAGCAGATATTGCACAGTGCAGCACTTATGCACATTACAAGCAGTACCACAGTGCAGCAGCTGCACATACAAGCATACCAAGTGCAGCAGTCTGCACATTAACAAGCAGTTGCCCTAGGTGCGCAGCTGCACATTACAAGAGTACCACAGTGCAGCAGCTGCACATACAAGCAAGTACCATTGAAACCTGGTCTAGACAAAGTACTCCAGTGTTGAAAATTTGATGCCGATCGGCTAATGGTGTTATTTGTAATTAAAGATATATGTATCAGCCAGTTTACTATGTAGATCAGTCTTTTACTTATGTATCAGTCATGTTACTATGTATCACGTCATTTACTAGTGTATCAGTCAGTACCGATGTATCCAGTCATTTTACTATGGATCAGGTCATTTTAACTATGTATCAGTCATCTTACTATGTATCAGCCATTTATATTGTATCAGCCATTTACTATGTATCAGTCATTATATTACTATGTTATCATCATTTACTATGTATCAGTATTTACTATGTATCCCAGTCAATGTACTAAGTATCGTCATTTACTATGTATCCTGAGTCATTTACTATGTATCAAGCCATTCTACTATGTATCGAGCCATTTATATGTACTATCAGTCATTTACTATGTTATCAGTCATTTACCTATGTATCCAGTCATTTACTATGTATCAGTCATTTACTATGTATCAGTCATTTACTATGTATCAGTCATTTACTATGTATCAGCCATTTACTATGTATCAGCCATTTACTATGTATCAGCCATTTACTATTGTATCCAGTATTTAGCTATGTATACAGTCTCATATACTATGTATTGATTATTAACTTAGTTTCTAGCATTACTTGTGTATCTATATTAAATTATGTATGACAGATTAAATTATGTAGTCGATCCTCATTAAAGATGTATTCAGCTCATATACTATGTATCAGCATATACTATGTATCACCTCTATATATACATGCAGTTATTACCTGAAGTGTCGTTCCGAGGGTCACAAACGTTCCCTCTCGGCCCGGGCCATGACCATGCCTCGCGATGGATCAGTGGAATGTTCAACCAGGCTATTATGGCTGGCCGCACATAAACCGACGTTCGAACCACAGCACCGGCTGGTCAGGATACTGACTTTAGGTGCATGTCCAACGCGCTCATGAATAGACAGCCAGAGGCCTGTTGGTTTTCCCCCTTATATGTTTGTTGGGAGGAAGGTGATGTCTTGGGCCCTGACACGGTGTTGTCTCTTAGCGTACTCTTGGCGCCCCTGCTTTTCTTTGGGGGGGGGGGGGGTGGGGATGTCTTAGCGTTTAATCATGGCGCCCCTGCTTTCTTTGTGGGGGGGGGGATGTTGAATCGCCTGTCGAATCTTTTGCCTGTTCTATGGAGGGGATGTGTTCCGTGCTTTCAGATTTTAGGACTAGTTCCTTCGATGATTTTTCGTCTGCGGTTTTTAAGGAGTAAGATGAAGGGATGTTTTTTAAATGTTCCCTGTTATGATTTAGCTGCTATGGAGGTACTTATAAGTGCTGTGTAAAGTTCGGTATTATTCCTCCAGGTTCTGCTATTAGCCTGCCTTGAAAGGGGATATTATATAGTATGGCAATATTCCAGCCTAGAGAGAACAGCGATTTGAAGAGAATCATCGTTGGTCCTTCGGCATCCCTAGTGTTTTGAGGTTCTCATTTCCATCATATCATTTTTCCTTGCAGATTGTAGATACATGGTTGTGGAGCTTTGTGAAAAATGAGATTTTCTAACATTACCTCACTTACAAGGTGCCAGGTCAGATCACTTAGCTTCTCGCTCTATCGTTTGGTTGGAATTTGTTTTATATCTCGGGTTTTCTCCATAGCGGAAGTAAGTATTCAAATTGTGTTCATTGTGCTTCAAAAAAAAAAAAAAAATTGCTTTCTGACGCTCATGTTTCCACAGTGCACAGCTGGACACATACACGCAGTAAACTCCCCCACCCAGATGCAGCAGCTGCACATACAAGCAGTACCACAGTGCAGTCAGCTTGCCACATTCATACAAAGGCAGTACCACAGTGAGCTGCTGCACCACAGTGCAGCGCTGCACATACACGCAGTAAACACAGGGCAGCAGCCTGCACATACAAGCAGTACCACTCATGTGTCAGCAGACTGCACATCGACGCAGTACTCTCACGTTTGCAGCAGCTGCTCTTACACGACAGTTACCACAGTGCAGCTTGCTGCACAACAGTTGCAGCAGCTGCACACATACGCGCAAGTGAACCACAGTGCAGCAGCTGCACATACACGCAGTACCACAGTGCAGCAGCTGCACATACACGCAGTACCACAGTGCAGCAGCTGCACATACACGCAGTACCACAGTGCAGCAGCTGCACATACATCGCCAGAGTTACATCAGTGTGCAGCAGTCTGCACCCACAGTGCAGCAGCTTGCACATTAACGCTCACTTTTAGTACCACAGGTGAAGCTGCTACACCACAGATGCAGCATTTGCAATTTTCACGCAGAACCAGCAGTGCAGCAGCTGCAACTACATGCAGTACCACAGTGAGCAGCTGGACGCATGTACACGCAGTACCACAGTGCAGCTAGCGGCACATACTCGCATTACCACAGTGCAGCAGTGCACATACACGCCAGTACCACAGCTTGCAGCACGCTGCCCACAGTCTCACTGCATGAATGCTGCACATGGCACGCAGTACGCACAGTTGCAGTTGCTGCCCACAGTGCAGCAGCTGCACATATCACGGCAGATACCACAGTGCAGCGCTGCGCATACACGCAGTTACCACAGTGTGCAGCAGCTGCGCATTACACGCAGTTACCACAGTCGCAGCAGCTGCACATACACGCTCTGAGTACCACAGTTGCAGCAGCTGACATACAGCAGTATCACAGTGTGCAGCAGCTGCACTATCACGACAGTACCACAGTGCAGCAGCTGCGTCACATTACACGCAGTACCAAAGCTGCAGCAGCTGCACATACACGCAGTACGACAGTGCAGCACTGAACATTACACGCAGTACCCACAGGGCCAGCAGCTGCACATAGCACAGCTTGGTTACCACAGGCAGCAGCTGACATACACGCAGTACCACAGTTGCTGCAGCCTGCACATACAAGCTGTACCCACAGGTGCAGCAGTCTGCGACCATCATCAAGCAGGACCACAGATGATCCAGTCGAACATACAAGCAGTACCACAGAGCGGCAAGTTGACATACACGCAGTTACCAGAGGTGCAGCAGCCTGCAACATACACGCAGTACCAGAGTGCAGCAGATTGCATCATACCACGCAGTTTACCCACATGGAAGCAGCTGTGCACATACACGCAGTGACCAACAGTGCAGTCAGTGCACATACAAGCAGTACCACAGTGCTGCAGCTGCACATAACACGCAGTACACAGGGCAGCAGCTGCACATACACGCGCTCGTGTACCACAGTGCAGCAGCTGCGCTACACGCAGTTAACACAGTGCAGCAGCACGGAACATACACGCCAGTACACAGTGGCAAGCACCTGCACATACACGCAGGACCACAGGGCAGCAGCAGCGGCACATACAAGCAAGTACCAAGTTGCAGCAGCTGCACATACATCGCACAGTACCATCAGTGCAGCAGCTGCATGCACATACAAGCAGTACCACAGGGCAGCAGCTGCACATACAAAGCTAATGTACACCACAGTTGCAGCAGCTGCACAATACAACGCCCAGATACCAACAGTGCGGCGCTGCACATACACGCTTAGTACCAGAGTGCTCATTCTGCACATACACGCAGTACCACAGTGGCAGCATGCTGCACATGACACTGCTAGTTACCACGTGTTTGCCACAGCTGCACATACAAGCAGTACCACAGTCTTGCAGACAGCTGCATCATACACGCATAGTACCCACAGTGCAGCAGCTGCACATACACGCAGTACACACAGTGCAGCGCTGCACATACACGCCAGTACCACAGTCGCAGCAGATGCACATTACACGCTCAGTACCACAGTGCAGTAGCTGCGCATACACTGCAGTACCCATCAGTGCAGCAGACTGCGCATACACGCGTAACACAGTGCAGCAGCGGCTCATACACGCGAAGTTCCCTACAGTGCAGACCTGCACATACACGCTAGCTACCACAGCTGCAGCAGCTGCACAACACGCAGTTACCACAGTGCAGCTCCTGCACATACACGTCAGCTAACACAGTGCTCAGCACTGCACATACAATCAGTACCACAGTGCAAGCAGCTGCATACAAGCAGTACCACAGTGCAGCAGCTGCACATACAAGCAGTACCACAGTGCAGCAGCTGCACATACAAGCAGTACCACAGTGCAGCAGCTGCACATACAAGCAGTACCACAGTGCAGCAGCTGCACATACACGCAGTAGCAGTACCACAGTGCAGAGCTGCCACATACAAGCAAGTACCACAGTTGCAGGCAAGCCTGCAATATACAAGCAGTACCACAGTCGCAGCAGCTGCAACATACAAGCCTGTGACCACAGTTGCAGCAGCTGCACATACACGCAGTACCACAGTGCAGCAGCTGCACATACACGCAGTATCACAGTGCAGCAGCTGCTCATACAAGCAGTACCACAGTGCAGCAGCTGCACAGTACACCGCCAGTACCACAGTGCAGCAGCTGCACATTACACGCACTTACACATTGCAGCTGTGCGCATGCTCACGCAGTACCACAGTGCAGCAGCCACTGCACATATCAAGCAGTACACACACGTGGCAGCAGCTGCACATACAAGCAGTTCCCAGTGTAGTCAGCTGCCATACAAGCAGTACCACAGTGCAGCAGCTTGCACATACAAGCAGTTACCACAGTGCAGTCAGCTGCATCATAACAAGCAGTAACCATACAGAGCAGCAGCTGCACAGACAAGCAGTACCTCAGTGCAGCAGCTGCACATACACGCAGTCCACATGTTGCGCAGCTGCACATACACGTAGCTACACGTGCAGCTAGCTGCATATACAAACAGTACCACAGTGCAGCAGTGCACAGCCAAGCAGTAACCACAGTCAGCAGAATGTCACCATACTACGCAGTATCCTCAGTGCTGCAGCTGCACATACAAGCAGTACCACGTTGCGCGCTGACGCATACAGCAGTACTACAGTGCAGCTTGCTGCACCACAGTGCAGCAAGATGCACATACACGCAGATAACACAGGCAACAGCTGTCACATACAAGCTAGTACCACAGTGAGCAGCCTGCACATACAACGCTCTGAGTACCACGCAGTGCTAGCAGCGTTGCACCACAGTGCAGCAGCTGCACATACACGCAGACCACTGTGCAGCTGCCTGATACCTCACAGTGCAGCAGCTGCACATACACGCAGGAACCAGACGGCTTGCAGCCAGCTGCACATACACGTCAGTACCACAGTGCAGCCGCTGCGCATACCGCCAGTACCACAGTGAGCAGCTGCACATACACGCTGTCCACAGGTGCAGCAGCTGCACTATACCACGCATCCACAGTGCAGAGCAGCTGCAACCACAGATGCTAGGCAGCTGCACATACACGCAGTACCACAGTGCAGCTGCTGCACCACAGTGCAGCAGCTGCACATACACGCAGAACCACAGTGCAGCAGCTGCACATACACGCAGTACCACAGTGCAGCAGCTGCGCATACACGCAGTACCACAGTGCAGCTCAGCTGAAACATACACGCAGCCACGAGTACCACGCATGTGCAAGCTCAGTGCACATACACGCCAGTACACAGTGCAGCAGCTGCACCCAGTGCTGCTCAGCTTCACTATTACACGCAGAACCACAGGCAGCAGGGCGCATACACGCATGTACCACAGTGCTGCAGACTGTCGCATGCTACAGCAGTTTCCACAGTTGAGCAGTCTCACATACCGCAAGTACACCCAGTGCAGCAGTGCACATACCACGCAGTTTACCACAGTGGCAGCTAGCTGCACAGAGTACACGCAGGGTACCACAGTGCAGCAGCCCTGGCATGTACACGCAAGTTATACACAGTGCAGACAGCTGCACATACACGCTCAAGTACATGTAGTGCTGCACCTTGCACCATACACGCAGAGTACCACAGTGCCAGCAGCTGCACATAAACGCAGACCACTGATTGCAGCAGCTGCCAGACACGCAGTTACACAGTTGTCAGCAGTCTGCACATTACAAAGCAGTACCACCGGGCAGCAGATCTGCACAATACAAGCAAGTACCACTGTGGCAGCAGATGGCACATACAAGCTAGTACCACAGTGCTGGCAGCCTGATATCATACACGCTTAGTACCAGAGTGCAGCAGCGTGCATTACACGCAGCTACCACAGTTGCAGCAGCTGCACATACACGCGCTGTACCACAGTGCAGCAGCTGCACATATAAGCAGTTACCTCAGAGGCGCCTAGCCTGACACATACACGCAGTTACCACAGCTTTGCAGAGCTGTCACGCATACACGCAGTACCACAGTGCAGCAGTGCGAATACAACGCTTATACCACAGTGCGCAGCTGCCATACACGCAGTTAACCACAGTTGCATAGCACCTGCACCATACACGCATTTACCCACAGTGGCAGAGCCTGCATCATTACAGCAGTACCACTCAGGTGCAGCAGCTGCACATACACGCTTGTACCACAGTGCTGCAGTTGCACATACAAGCAGTACCTACAGGGCAGCAGTCCCGCTGCCATTGCAAGCAGGTACCCAGATTGACTAGCAGCTGCACATACAAGCTTACCACAAGTGCGCAGCTGCCACATCACGCCAGTTACAGAGTTGCAGAAGCATGGCACATACACGCAGTACCACAGTTTGCAGCAGCTGCACATACACGCGTAACCTAGGGCAACAGCTGCACATACAGCCAGTACCACAGTTGCAGACAGCTGCAAATACACGCCAAGTACCACAGTGCACGCATGCTGCACATACACGCAGTACCACATGGTGGAAGCAGGCTGTCACATACACGCTAGTTACCACAGTGCAGGCAGCTGCGCATACACGCAGTACCACAGTGCATGCAGTCTGCGCATACACGCTGTACAACAGTGCAGCAGGCCTGCACATACACGCCTAGTACCACAGCCAGTGCTAGCACCTGCACGCATACACGCAGTACCACAGTGCAAGCAGCTGCCCATACACGCCAGTACCACAGATGAAGCACCGCACATACACGCAGTACCACAGTTGGCAGCAACCTGCTAATACAATCAGTACCACTGTGCAGCAGCTTTGCACATACAATCGGCACCACAGTTGCATCAGCAGCTGCACATACAAGTCAGATACCCACAGGGCAGCAGTGCACATTACAAGCAGTACCACAGTGCAGCAGTTGCACATTCAAGCAGTACACAGTGCGGCAGCTGCACATTACACGCAGTACCACACAGTGCATGAAGCTACACATACAAGCTAGTAAAACAGTGCAGCGCTTGCACATACAATAGCAGATACCACAAGCGCAGCAGCTGCACATACAAGCTCAGTACCACAGTGGCAGCAGCTGCACATACACGCTACGTACCACAGTGCAGCAGCTGCACATAACACGCTGTATCACAGTGCAGCAAGCTGCTCATACACGTCAGTACCACAGTGCACGCAGCGGCTCCCACATCAGCAAGTACCACAGTGCAGCAGCCTGCACATACCGCAATTTACTTCTTTTTAGTACCAACATTGCTCAGCTGCTTGCACTACACGCTAGTACCACAGCGCAGCAGCTGCACAACAATGTCAGTACCTACGGGCAGCAGCTGCACTTACAGCAGTACCACAGTGAGCAGCTGCACATTCAAGCAGTATCCCACAGTGCAGGTCAGACTGCACATACAAGCAGTACACAAGTGCAAGCAGCTGCACAGACAAGCAGTACAAAGAGCAGCAGCTGCACATACAAGCAGTACCACAGTTTGCATGCAGACTTCTGACTTTTCAATCCAGTACCACAGTGCATGCAGCAGCTGCACCACAGTTTGCAGCAGCTGCACCACAGTGCAGACAGCTTGCACATACACGCTATAGTACCACAGTGCAGCTGGCTGCACCACAGTTGAGCGCTGCACCATACACGCAGTTACCACAGTGCGTCAGGCTGCACATTACGACGCAGTACCTGTTGCAGCAACCTGGCCATACCACCTCAGTGCAGAGCAGCCTGCACATTACAAACATACACGCCAGTAGACAACTGTGCAGCAGACTGCACCACAGTGCACGCAGCTGCACTTTGACACGCTGTACCAAATGTGCAGCGCTGCTCCGTACGCCAGCAGTACCTCCAGTGTCTAGCCACCCTCGCAGCCACAGTGCAGCATCTGCACATTAACGCAGTACCACAGTGCAGCAGCTGCCACCACAGGGTCCAGACAGCTTGACACATCACGCAAGTAGTACCACAGTTCATGCAGCTGCGGCTGCAGCATACACGCAAAAGTACACACAGTGCACAGCAGCTGCACGCCGCAGCAGTGCGCAGCATAGATGCACATGTACACGCACCTAGTTCACAGTGGCAGCTGCTGAACCCCCCCCCGCCCCCATACACGCAGTACCACAGTTATGCCAGCACCTGCCACCACAGTGCAGCAGTTGCACCATTACACACATACACGCAGGATCCACAGTGTCAGGGCTGGCACATTACACGCTGTTTAGTACACAGTAGCCAGCAACTGCCAACACAGTGGCAGCTGCTGACAAGACACGCAGCTTACCACAGTGCAGCAGCTGCACCACAGTGCAGCGAGCTGCACATACACAGTCAGTACCACAGTTTGCAGCCTCGCTGCACATACACGCAGTATAGTACCACTAGTGCAGCAGCTGCACATTACACGCCAGTACCCACAGTGCAGCAGCTTGCACATACACGCAGTAGCACAGTGCAGCAGCTGCCACATACACGTAAGTACCACAGTGCAGCTGTGCATATACAAGCAGTTACCTACAGTGCAGCAGCTTGCACTACACGCTCTGTACCACACGCTGCAGCAGACTGGCCACATCACGCCTGTACCACAGTGCCAGCAGCTGCACATACAAGCCAGTTACCACAGTGCAGCAGCTGCACATACAAGCTAGTACCACAGTTGCAGCTGCATGCACCCACAGTGCAGCAGCTGCACTCACGCAGTCAGTAAACACAGCTGCGCAGCCGTGCACATACATAGCTTGTGTACACAGTTTGCAGCAGCTGGACATACACGAGTACCACAGTGCAGCAGCTGCACACGATGCAGCAGCTGCACATTCACGCAGTACCACCAGTGTCAGCTGCTGCACCACAGTGCAGCAGATTGCACATTACACGCAGAACACAGTGCAGCAGCTGCACATACACGCAAGATACCATTAGCTGCAGCAGCTGCGCATACACGCAGTACCACAGTGCAGCGCAGCTGCACATACACCGCAGATGGATCCACAGTGCAGCGTGCACATAACACGCATAGTACCAGTGCAGCAGCTGCACCACAGTGCAGCAGCTGCACATAACGCATGTACCAGTGCAGCTGCTGCCCACAAGTGCAGCAGCTGCACATTAACGCAGAACCACAGGCAGCTTTATTTATTAACAAAAAAAAAACCACCCCCACCCCCCCCCCCCACCCCCCCCCTACCCCCCCCCACCAACCCCCCCAACGGCCCCCCCCCCCCCCCCCCCCCCCCCCCCCCCCCCCCGCCCCCCCCCGCCCCCCCCCCTCCCCCCCTCCCCGCACATACACGCAGTACCACAGTGCCGCAGCTGCGGGATTACACGCAGTACCGACAGTGCAGCAGGCTGCACTATACTACTCAATTACCAGACAGTTGCACAGCTGTCAATTCACGCAGTACCCACAGTGCAGCAGCTCACATAGCAGCAGCTGAACATACTCCACGCAGAAGTTACCACAGTGCAGCTGCTTGACACCACAGTGCAGCCGCTTGCACATTTTAAGCTAACCTAGTCTCCCAGAAATCCACAAGTTGCAGCACGGCTGCGCATTCCACGCGCAGTACCACAGTGCAGCGCTGCGCATACACGCAGCAGTTACTCCAGTGCACCAGCTGGCACATACAGCTAGTACACAGTTGCAGCAGCTGCGCATTTTACACGCAGTACCACCAGGTGCAGCAGCTGCACATACACGCAGTACACAGTGCAGCCTGTGCGCATACACGCAGTACACAAGTTGCAGCAGCTGCAATCAACGCATTTACCACAGTGCAGCACCTGCGACTACACGCAGTACCTCACAGTGCAGCAGCTGCACATACACGCTGTACCACAGTGCAGCAGCTGCACATACACGCAGCTACCACAGTTGCAGCAGCTTGCATCATTACAAGCACGTATTCTAGCGAGTGGCTAGCAGCCTGCACAGACAAGCAGTACCACAGTGCAGCAGCCTGCGTCATACAAGCAGTACACAGTGCGGCAGCTGCACATACACTGCAGTCACCAGAGTGCAGTAAACAGCTAGCACATACACGCAGTACTCGCACAGTTGCAGCAAGCTGCACATACACGCAGTACCACAGTGCAGCAGCTGCCAGACATACAAGACAGTACCACGGTGCAGCAGCCTGCACTATACACGCAGTACCACAGTGCTGCAGCCTTTGCACATACACGCTAGTACCACAGTTGCAGGCAGCTGCGCATAACACGCTCATGTACGCAAGTGCAGGCAGCTGGACATACACGCATTACCTCACAGTGCAGCACCTGCACATACACGCACTGTACCACATGTGCAGGCAGCTGCACATACAAGCTAGTACAGCAGTGCGCTCAGCTGCACAACACGCAGTACCACAGTGCAGCAGCTGCAATACAAAGCAGTACCACAGCGGAGCTCAGTGCACATACCTAAGCAGTAACCACAGTGCAGCAGTCTGCACTACACAGCAGTGTACCAAGTGACGGCAGATGTTGTACACATACTCGCAGTACCGAGTGCAGCAGTGTCAATACACGCTTTCAGTTACCACAGTGCAGCTGTCCTGCACATACACGCCAGTACCACAGTGCAACAAGATGCTACATCAAGCAGTACCACAGTGCAGCAGCTGCACATACACGGCTGAAGTTACCACAGTGCTAGCGCTGCCAACATACTCGCCTAGTACCACAGTAGTCAGCAGCTGCACATACACGCAGTACCACAGTGCAGCAGCATGCACATACACCAGTACCACAGTTGTCTAGCAAGCTGCGCATACACGAGTACCACAGTGCAGCAGTCTTGCGCATAACACGCGAAGTACCACAGTGCGGCAGCCCTGCACATAAACGCAGTACCACAGTGCAGTCCTGCCATACACGCTAAGTACACAGTGCTGCAGCCTGCAATACACGCAGTACCACTGTGCAGCACCTGCACATACTAGCAGTACCACAGTGCAGCACTGCACATACAATCAGTACCACAGTGATGCAGCTTGCACATACAATCGGTACACCAGCTGCAGCAGCTGGCACTATACATGCAGTACCTCTAGGGCAGCAGATTGTACATACAAAGCTAGTACCCTCAGTGACAGCAGCTGCACATACAAAGGCTAGTAACTCACAGTGCGGCAAGCTGCACTCACGCAGTAAATCACAGTGCAGCTGGCTGCACATACAAGCCAGTACCACAGTGCAGAAGCTGCACATACAAAAGCAGTACCACAGCGCAGCACAGCTGCACATACAAGCAGTACCATACAGTGCAGCCAGTCTGCACATTCACGCCAGTACTCCTCCAGTGCAGCAAGCTGCACATAACACGCAATATACCACAGTGCTGCGCTGCTCTATCACGCAGTACCACAGTGCAGAGCAAGCTGCACATTACACGCAGTACCACAGTGCAGTGCAGTCTGCCACATACACTCGCAGTACCACATTGCAGCTGCTGCCACATACCATAGCAGTCACCACAGTGCGCAGCTGCACATATAAGCAGTACCACGTGGGCAGCAGCTGCACATACAAGCAGTACCACAGTGCAGCAGCTGCACATACACGCAGTACCACAGTGCAGCAGCTGCACATACAAGCAGTACCACAGTGCAGCAGCTGCACATACCATCACAGTACCACAGTGACAGCAGCCTTGCCACATTACAAAGAATAAACAACAGTACCACAGTTGACTGCAGCTGCCTCCTCCCACCCCAAACATACACGCAGTCAGTACCACCAGTGCCAGCATCTGCACCAGACAAGCAGTACCACCAGTGCTGCAGTGCACATACACGCGGTTACCACAGTGCAGCAGGCTGCACCATACACGCTAGAACCACAGTCAGCAGACTGCACATACAACAGTTTACCACAGTGCCAGCAGCTCCTGCACATACAAGCAGTTTACCACAGGGCAGCAGCTGCACATACAAGCAGTACCAGAGTGCAGCAGCTGCACATACACGCAGTACCAGAGTGCAGCAGCTGCACATACAAGCAGTACCACAGTGCAGCAGCTGCACATACAGCAGTACACTCACAGGAGCAGCAGCTGCACATACAAGCAGTACACAGTGGCAAGCTGCCTCCTAGCACAGCTGCCCTGCACATACACGCAGTACTCAAAGTTGCAGCTTCTGCACCATACATAGCAGTACCATCTGTGCAGCAGTGCACATACACGTAGTACCACAGTGCAGGCTGCATTATACAATCAGTATCCACAGTGAGCAGCTGCACATTACAAGCAGTTCCACAGAGCATGCAGCTGCAATACAAGCAGTGACCACGTGCAGCAGCTTGCACATACCACGCAGTTACCTACCAGTTGCAGCAGTCTGACACATCAAAGCATCTGCCACAGTGCAGCAGCAGCCACATACACGCAATACCACAGTGCAGCATGGTGCACCATACAGCAGTACCACAGTTGCAGGCCAGCTGCACATACAAGCAGTACCCACAGTGCAGCATGCTGCATATACAAAAGCAGTCCACAGAGCAGCAGCGGTCAAATACAAGCAGTACCATAGGCGGCACTGCCTTGAACATACACGCAGGTACCCAGAGTGCAGCAGCTGCACCATAACACGCAGTACCACAGGTGCAGCAGCTGCACATACCGGCAGTACCCACAGTTGAGCAGCTGCACCAATACAAGCAAGTACTCCCACAGAGCAGAGCTGCACAGACTACGCAGAGTACCACATTGTAGCAGCTGCACCTACAAGCAGTACCACAGTTGGCAGCTAGCTGCACATCAAGCAGTACCACTCAGTGCAGCAAGTGCACATACATGCAGGTACCACAGTGCAGCAGCTGCACATAACAAGCATGTACACAGTGCAGCAGCTGACAAAACATACAAGCCAGTACCATGAGTGCAGCAGGCTGCACATACAGCAGTACCAGAGTTGCAAAGCGCTGCACAGTACAAGCAGTACCACAGTGCAGCAGACTGCACATACGAGCAGTACCACAGTAGCGCAGCTTTCACATAACAAGCAGGACTCACAGTGCAGAGAACTGCACATACACGGCAGTACCCCGTGCAGCAGCTGCACATACAAGCCACTGCCACAGTGCAGCAGCTGCACATACAAGCAGTAACAGAGAGTGCAGCAGGCTGCACATACACGCAGTACAGAGTGCAGCAGCTGCACATTACAAGCTGTATCTCACAGTGCAGAGCTGCACATACAGCAAGTACCACAGATAGCAGCAGTGCACATACAAGCTGTACCATAGTTGCAGCAGTTGCACTATACAACGCACTACCACAGTGCCAGATCTGCCAAATATCAAGCCCAGTACCACAGTGTCAGCAGCTGCACAATACAAGTAGTACCACAGTGCAGCAGCTGCATATACAATCAGTACCTACAGTGTCAGCAGTGCACATACAAGCAGTTCCACTAGTGCAGCAGCTGGCACATACACAGCCAGTATACCACAGTGCAGCCAGCTGCACATACACCGCAGTACCAAAGGCAGGCAGCTGCACATTACAAGACACTGACACCAGTGCAGCAGCTGCAAATACACGCAATACCACAGTGCTTGCAGGTGCACATACACTCGCAGTACAACAGTGCAGCAGCTGACACTACCAGAAGCAGTACCTACAGTGCAGAGGCCTTGCTTAATACAAGCAGTTCCACAGAAGCAGCAGCCTGCACATACAAGCAGTTACCACAGTGCGGCAGCGCACATACACGCTGTACCAGAGGTTGCAGCTAAGCTGTGCACATACACGCAGTACCCTCAGTGCAGCAGCTGCACGCATCACGCAGTACCACAGTGGACAGATCAGCTGCAATACTCAAGCAGTACACAGTGCAGCAGCAGCACATACCGAGTTCCACAGTGCAGCAGCTGCACATAAAAGCTAGTACACAAGCGGCTAGCAGCTGCAATACAAGCAGTACCACAGTGCAGCCAGCTGCACATAAAGGCAGTACCACATGTGCTGCAGCTGCCACTATACAAGCAGTACCACAGTTGCAGCAGCTGACACATACATGCAGTACCAGAGTGCAGCAGCTGACACATACACGCAGTCCAGAGCTGCAAGCAGCTGACATACAAGCAGTACCCACAGTGCAAGCAGCTGCACATACGAGCAGTAACACAGGAGCAGCAGCTACACATACAAGCAGAGTACACAGGTGCAGCAGCTGCACATACACGCAAGTTACAACTTGGGCAGCTTCTGCACCATACAAGTCAGTACCACAGTGACAGCAGCTGCACTTACAACGTAGTAACCACATGTGCAGCAGACTGCCATATACAATCGTACCACAGGTGCAGCCAGCTGCACATACAAGCCAGTTACCACAGTGCAGCAGCTGCACATACACGCAGTACCACAGAGTTGCAGCATGTCTGCAACATACCACGCGCTGTTACCACAGTGCAGCAGCTGCACATAAAGCACTGCCACCATTGCAGCAGCTGCACATACACGCAATACCACAGTGCAGCAGGCATGCACATGTACACGCAGTACCACAGGTCGCAGAAATTTGCACATAACACGCTAGTACCACAGTGCAGAAGATGCACATACAAGCAGTACCACAGTGCAGTCGGACCTGCTATACTAGCAGTTCACCAGAAGCAGCATCTGCACTCAGAACATGCAGTACACACACCATTGAGCGGCAGTGCACATACACGCAGTACCAGATGTGTAGCAGCTTGCTCATACACGCAGTACCACAGATGCAGCAGTCTGGCACATAACGCGCAGTACACAGGCAGCAGCTGCACATACAAGGCAGTACCCAGTGCAGCAGCTGGCACATACCACGCAGTAACCACAGATCAGCAGCTGCACATAACAGCAGTACCACAGGGCAGCAGCTGCACATACAAGCGTAACCACAGTGAAGCAGCTGCACATACATGTCTGAACCAAGTGCAGCAGCTGCACATACACGCTAGTACGCCAGAAAGTTGAGCATCTGCACTTACAAGCTCAGTACCTCATGTGCAGCAGCTGCACATTACACGTAGTACACAGGCAGCAGCTAGCATATACAAATCAGTACCACAGTGCAGCAGCTGCACATACAAGCAGTACCACAGTGCAGCAGCTGCACATACAAGCAGTACCACAGTGCAGCAGCTGCACATACACGCAGTACCACAGTGCAGCAGCTGCACATACAAGCAGTACCACAGTGCAGCAGCTGCACATACACGCAATACCACAGTGCAGCAGGTGCACATACACGCAGTACCACAGTGCAGAATCTGCACATACACGCAGTACCACAGTTGCAGCAGCCTGCACATAAAGCAGTACCACAGTGCAGCAGCTGCATATACAAGCAGTGTCCACAGGAAGCAGCAGCTGCACATAACAAGAGTACACAGTGCAAGCAGTTCACATCATTAGCAGTACACAGAGCGCAGCTGCACATACCAGTCTCAAGTACCCACAGTGCAGCAGCTGCACATAAACGCAGTACCTCAGTTGAGCAGCTGCCTCATTACAACGCTGTACCCAGTCTGCAGCAGCTGCATATGTTAACAAGCAGTACCACAGAGCCAGCAGTGCACATAAGAAGCAGTGACCACAGTTGGCAGCAGACTGCACCATACACGCCAGTTTGTACCACAAGTTGCAGCAGCTGCACATTATTACGCGTACCACAGTAGCAGCAGCTGCACATACACGCAGAGTACACAGTGGCTCTGCAGGCCTGCAACATACAACGCAGTACCACTGTGAGCAGACAGCTGATATACAAGCACTCCCGTACCACAGTGCAGCGCAGCGCACATAACAAGCGGATATCACAGAGTGCAGTGCACATACAGAGAGTGTACCAGAGTGCAGCAGCTGCAATACAGCAGATATTGCACAGTGCAGCACTTATGCACATTACAAGCAGTACCACAGTGCAGCAGCTGCACATACAAGCATACCAAGTGCAGCAGTCTGCACATTAACAAGCAGTTGCCCTAGGTGCGCAGCTGCACATTACAAGAGTACCACAGTGCAGCAGCTGCACATACAAGCAAGTACCATTGAAACCTGGTCTAGACAAAGTACTCCAGTGTTGAAAATTTGATGCCGATCGGCTAATGGTGTTATTTGTAATTAAAGATATATGTATCAGCCAGTTTACTATGTAGATCAGTCTTTTACTTATGTATCAGTCATGTTACTATGTATCACGTCATTTACTAGTGTATCAGTCAGTACCGATGTATCCAGTCATTTTACTATGGATCAGGTCATTTTAACTATGTATCAGTCATCTTACTATGTATCAGCCATTTATATTGTATCAGCCATTTACTATGTATCAGTCATTATATTACTATGTTATCATCATTTACTATGTATCAGTATTTACTATGTATCCCAGTCAATGTACTAAGTATCGTCATTTACTATGTATCCTGAGTCATTTACTATGTATCAAGCCATTCTACTATGTATCGAGCCATTTATATGTACTATCAGTCATTTACTATGTTATCAGTCATTTACCTATGTATCCAGTCATTTACTATGTATCAGCCATTTACTATGTATCAGTCATTTACTATGTATCAGTCATTTACTATGTATCAGCCATTTACTATGTATCAGCCATTTACTATGTATCAGCCATTTACTATGTATCAGTCATTTACTATGTATCAGTCATTTACTATGTATTGATTATTAACTATGTTTCAGCCATTACTGTGTATCTATCATTAAATATGTATTGACCATTAAATATGTATCGACCATTAAATATGTATCAGCCATATACTATGTATCAGCCATATACTATGTATCACCTATATACTACCTGAAGTATACCTGAAGTGTGTTCCGAGGGTCAACGTTCCCTCGGCCCGGGCCATGACCAGGCCTCGCGATGGATCAGGGAATGTTCAACCAGGCTATTACTGCTGGCCGCACATAAACCGACGTTCGAACCACAGCCCGGCTGGTCAGATACTGACTTTAGGTGCCTGTCCAACTCGCTCATGAAGACAGCCAGAGGCCTGTTGGTTTTCCCCCTTTATGTATGTTGGGAGGCAGGTGATGTCTTGGGCCCCTGACACTGTGTTGTCTCTTAGCGTACTCATGGCGCCCCTGCTTTCTTTGTGGCGGGGGTGGGATTTTCTTAGTTTTTACTATGGCGCCCAGCTTTTCTTGTGGGGGGGGATGTTGAACCGCCTGTCGAATCTTTTGCTTTCGTAGGAGGTGATTTCCGTGTTTAGATTTAGGACTAGTTCCTTCGATTATTTTTCGTCTGCGTTTTAAGGAGTACAGATGAAGGGATTTTTTTAACTGTTCCCAGTAATTTAGCTGCTTTGTGGTACTTATAAGTGCTGTGAAAGTTCTCTGTATATTCCTCAGGTCTGCATATTAGCCTGCCTTGAAAGGGGAAATTAAAGTATGGCAATATTCCAGCCTAGAGAGAACAAGCGATTTGAAGAGAATCATCGTTGGCCTGGCATCCCTAGTGTTGAAGGTTCTCATTATCCATCCTATCATTTTCCTAGCAGATATGATAGATACATTGTTGTGGTCTTTGAAAATGAGATTTTCTAACAATACCACTTACCAGGTGCCAGGTCGTTCACATTAGCTTCTCGCTCTATCGTTTGGTTGGAATTTGTTTTATACTCGGAGTTTTCCATAGCGGAGTAATTCAAATTTGTGTTCATTGTGCTTCAAATTGCTTTCTGACGCTCATTTAAAGACTTGGTTAATTAATGTCCGCTTGGAGATGTGCAGTGTCCTCGATGGATGACACTCTTATGCAAATTCTGGTATCATCAGCAAAGGAGGAGATGATGATATGGCATACATCTCTGTCTGTCAGATATGAGAATGAGGAAAAGGATGAGGGCGAGTACTGTACATTATGGAACAGCTTTTTACTGTATCCACCTCTGACTTTACTCTTTGTGTGTTATTTATTAGGAAGTTATAGATCCATCTACCAACTTTTCCTGTCATTCATTTATAACGCATTTTGTTTGTTATTACTCCATGATCGGACCTGTCGAAGGCTTTCACAAAGTCTGTGTATGCTATATCCGCATTGTGATTGTTCTCCAATACATCCAAGACCATGTCATAGTGATCCAGTAGCTAAACCATACCCCCGGCCGGGATTGAACCCGCGGTCATAGAGTCTCAAAACTCCAGCCCGTCGCGCTAGCCACTAGACCAGCTAGCTGGAGATTCGTCTGTAAAAACTTGCATTTGTGGTCACAGAGGTGCCTGTGCTAACTTTCCTATGGTGTAGAAATATACCTAGTTGGATGAATCTTATTGTGGCTAGCTGGTCTAGTGGCTAACGCGACGGGCTGGAGTTTTGAGACTCTATGACCGCGGGTTCAATCCCGGCCGGGGGTATGGTTTATTTGCAATCGTGTCATTACGATTTCTTAAGTCATCCAGTAGCTGTGAGAAGCAGGAGTGACCTGCTCTAAACCCATGTTGCCCGGGGTTGTATAATTGATGGGTATCCAAGTGGTTGGCGATGTTGCTTCTTAGAACCCTTTCAAAGGATTTTATGATGTGGGACGTTAGTGCTATCGGTCTGTAATTCTTTGCTATTGCTTTACTGTCTTCCTTCTGGAGTGAGGCTAAATTTGTTGTTTTAAATGACTGTGGGATGACTCCTGTATCCATGCTTTCTCTCTCTCTCTCCATAGAATAGTTAAGGCACGTTAAAGGGGTTTCTTGCAGTTCGTGAAGAACCCGGAGTTCCACCAGTCTGCGCCTGGGGCAGAGTGCATGGGCATGTTATTTAATGATTTTTCAACGACCTGTGGTGTTAGAATTATATCGGAAATTCATGAAATAACCATAATTTGTGTCTCGGTCATAAAAAGTTCATTTAGACTGACGACCCTTAGTCTGAGTACCAGCTCACTAAATATGTATCAGCCATTAAATATTGAAGATGTT
This sequence comes from Cherax quadricarinatus, assembly GCF_026875155.1. NCBI lineage: Eukaryota > Metazoa > Arthropoda > Malacostraca > Decapoda > Parastacidae > Cherax > Cherax quadricarinatus. Next base: position 78,143,635 of record NC_069401.1, on the reverse strand, counting down.
CAGAAGAGGCACACTTGAAATTCATTTAACCTGATTTAACGGGAATAAAATCGTAATGTTATTTTACACATGTTAAAAACTAGAATTTCTCTCCGCCGGTGTCGCCCAGTTGTCTCTCATCGTGGATACCTCATAACAAGAACAACAATAATAACAACAACAACGATAATTATCTCTCATCGTGGATACCTCATAACAAGAACAACAATAATAACAACAACAACGATAATTATCTCTCATCGTGGATACCTCATAACAAGAACAACAATAACAACAACAACGATAATAATAATAACGACAACAAACAACTCTAACAACACTAGCAACAACTGTAAAGAAACAACTATTACAACAATAGCAACAACCACAACCAACTATAACAACAGCAAAAACAACAACAACAACAAGCAAAACCCCAACCCACTACCACAATAATTTTCATGCTAGTGATGGCATCGGCACTACTGTAGCCTTCAGCCAAAAACTGACAGACTCAGCTGAGGGACTAATCACCTCAAACCACCTCTACAAGTCTTCCATCGTCTTCGTCACTTTCACCACGGCTAAGGGACTGATGATCTCGGAATACTACTTCATGTCTCACACCGTCTCCACGATTATTCTCTGTAACGGATTACTGAAGCCGCTGGCTGGGCGAAGTGTCTCTACAGCGACGATACCCAAGTGTTGGACGAGTATCTCAGCCAGCACCCACCGGTAATACCATCACCACTAACACCAATAATAACAGCAACAATAATAGCATCAATAGCAGCAACAATAATAGAAACAATAATAGAAACAATAAGAGCAATAATAAAAGCAACAATAATAGAAACAATAATAGCAACGAGATAAATGCTTTAAAAAAACGACAAGTTGAAGAATGAGACACTCATGCAACATGTGGGAATCTTCAATGAGGAAACGTTTCGCCACACAGTAGATTCATCAGTCTAATACAAAGTAGACAGGTGTAAGGAGAGGAGGAGTTTGAGGTAATCAGTCCCTCAGCCTGGAGTCGATGTATTCAGTCCATCACTGTAGAAAGTACAGTCCCAAATCTGCACACAGAAATCACTCCCTACGAAAGTAAAAGACTGGGCAGGCGATGCAAAATGCCCCCAATAAAAAGTAGGGGCGCCATTGGTACACTAAGGGAAAACACCGTAAGTGTCCGGGGCCCAAAACTGTTCAACAGCCTCCCATCAAGCATTAGGGGAATTGCCAATAAACCCCTGGCTGCCTTCAAGAGAGAGCTGGACAGATACCTAAAGTCAGTGCCGGATCAGCCGGGTTGTGGCTCGTACGTTGGACTGCGTGCGGCCAGAAGTAACAGCCTAGTTGATCAGGCCCTGATCCATCGGGAGGCCTGGTCATGGACCGGGCCGCGGGGGCGTTGATCCCCGGAATAACCTCCAGGTAACCTCCAGGTAGGGCCGTAGACGCGGCTTATGTACTGTAGTGAGGTGAGGTGAAGCAGGGGGAGGCGGGTGAGGTGAAGCAGGAGGAGGCGGGTGAGGTGAAGCAGGGGGAGGCGGGTGAGGTGAAGCAGGTGGAGGCGGGTGAGGTGAAGCAGGAGGAGGCGGGTGAGGTGAAGCAGGGGGAGGCGGGTGAGGTGAAGCAGGGGGAGGCGGGTGAGGTGAAGCAGGCGGAGGCGGGTGAGGTGAAGCAGGCGGAGGCGGGGTCATAGTGGTACCATCCACTAGTCTAAGTAGGTCTTCGTCCAAAGGTTGGACAAGTGTTGAAGAATTCCTTGTATCAAGATCCCATGATGCTGCAGTGTCTGACAGTTGTGATGAATGGTTTAAAACCGACAAGTTGAAGACTGAGACACATATGCAGCATATGGGAATCGACTTCAGGCTGAGGGACTGATTACCTCAAACTCCTCCTCTCCTTACACCTTTCTACTTTGTATTGGACTGATGAAGCCACTGTGTGGCGATACGTTTCCTTAATGAAGATTCCCATATGTTGCATGAGTGTCTCAATCTTCAACAACAACAATAATAGCATCAATAACAGCAACAGTAACAGCAACAATAACAACAACAACAGCAACAAAAACAGCAACAACAACAACAACAAAACAGCAACAATAATATCAATAATAATAGCAACAATAACAGTAACAATAACAGCAACAATAACAGCAACAATAATAGCAACAATAACAGTAATAATAACAGCAACAATAACAGCAATAATACCAACAATAACAGAGAACATGACAGCAACAACAACAACAATAACACCAACAATAACACCAACAACAATAAACAAAATTAGCATATACTGTACTCGAGTACCAAACATGTAACCGAGAGTGAAACTATTTCCCCGACGTCCTTCCTTCACCTTCACAAGGTCCTTCCTTCACCTTCACAAGGTCCTTCCTTCACCTTCACAAGGTCCTTCCTTCACCTTCACAAGGTCCTTCCTTCACCTTCACAAGGTCCTTCCTTCACCTTCACAAGGTCTTCCTTCACCTTCACAAGGTCCTTCCTTCACCTTCAACAAGTCCTCCTTCACCTTCACAAGTCCTTCCTTCACCTTCACAAGGTCCTTCTTCACCTTCACAAGGTCCTTCCTTCACCTTCACAAGGTCCTTCCTTCACCTTCACAAGGTCCTTCCTTCACCTTCACAAGGTCCTTCCTTCACCTTCACAAGGTCCTTCCTTCACCTTCACAAGGTCCTTCCTTCACCTTCACAAGGTCCTTCCTTCACCTTCACAAGGTCCTTCCTTCACCTTCACAAGGTCCTTCCTTCACCTTCACAAGGTCCTTCCTTCACCTTCACAAGGTCCTTCCTTCACCTTCACAAGGTCCTTCCTTCACCTTCACAAGGTCCTTCCTTCACCTTCACAAGGTCCTTCCTTCACCTTCACAAGGTCCTTCCTTCACCTTCACAAGGTCCTTCCTTCACCTTCACAAGGTCCTTCCTTCACCTTCACAAGGTCCTTCCTTCACCTTCACAAGGTCCTTCCTTCACCTTCACAAGGTCCTTCCTTCACCTTCACAAGGTCCTTCCTTCACCTTCACAAGGTCCTTCCTTCACCTTCACAAGGTCCTTCCTTCACTTTCACAAGGTCCTTCCTTTACCTTCACAAGGTCCTTCCTTCACCTTCACAAGGTCCTTCCTTCACTTTCACAAGGTCCTTCCTTTACCTTCACAAGATACATCCTTCACCTTCACAAAGTACTTTATTCACCATCACAAGGTCCTTCCATCACGCAACCCCCGATAAATGGAATTGAGGGATATTTGGACGGATAAAACCGTTGATTAAAACTTTCTGATCCTGCCAGAATGGAAAGGAGTTAGAAGTGTAATAGGCAAAACCGGACTGTGAAGTGAGGCGGGAAGGGGAGTGTGAAATAAAGGGTTAACTGAGAAGGGTTGGTGAAGTTAAGGGAAAAGTGAGCAGTGAAGAGGGTTTTGAAGTAGAAAATTTACATGTAATTCAGTGGCGATTGCTAAAGCAGAGACCAGGGTTTGTTAGGTGACTGGAAAACATAAATAAATATTGTTGTATATGAGTAAAGGAGTGGAGAGTGAAAATGGCAGGCATTAGGGGGTACAGGCTGCCATAATTATACTTATCTTTCTCCTGCAATTCCATGAAGAAAGAAATCTGTCATGGGGGCTGGAAAGGCGAATGGAGTAGTAGCACCCTGGACAGTAAAATCCCAACAGTTGCCATCCTACCAGAAAGTAAATGTCACTATCGCCGCAAGGTATGGCAACACCACATACCCAAACAAAAACAGTGGCACACAGCTCTTATTGTAGAGCTCTTAAGTGGTGATATCCAAATTAATACAGGACCTCAAACTATTGTATAAGTGGGACTTGCACATGGGTAAATAGAATTATCAAAGCTTATTTCTTGGGTAGCATTGAAAATTGGGTCGGGCAAATATTTTGTTAGTGGGATGGATTGTGAAGGACCTGCCTAGTATGGGCCAACAGGCCTTCTGCAGTGTTCCTCCTTTCTTATGGTCTTATGGTCTATTGTGCAGAGGCAAAACAGACAGGTAAATGACGGTCTAGTAGCTAGGAATGATAACCTTAACTCCATATGTAATGCATACATAGGTCAATGTGAGACAATACAGCCATTATTATCTCAAACACTACCAAACAGGTGCATACACTGTACTAAAGTACGCATGAAAAACAGAAAAGGCACCTTATGTAAAATGTGTAAGGGGTGGGTGCATGATGGATGTATGTACAATTATAGCAACGGTGCCAGAATTCATTTTGTGTGTAACAAATGCACGTTGGCACAGTTACCCTTTAGCAATGATGACATTGATTTACCTAATTTTAATACAAATGACCCATTGCCATATATTGATGATTATAATTGTTTTAAGAAAACAGGCCTTCACTTTATTCATGTCAACGCAAGATCACTTCTTCCTAAATTGGCAGAGATTAGGATTCTAGCTAACAAAATTAGGGCGGCAGTTATAACCATCTCTGAATCCTGGTTGAATGATACGGTGACTGACGACGAGGTCAAAATAGAAGGTTACAATATGAAACTCTTAGATAGGAACAGAAAGGGTGGTGGGGCATGTGCCTACATTAGAAATGACTTAGCTTACAACCCAAGACCTGATTTAAATAACAATAACTGGAGATTCTATGGTTTGAAGTGCTGCTTCCCAAGATCAAACCCATCTTAGTAGGAACTAGTTACCGCCCTCCTACCCAGGACCAGTTCTTAGAAGACTTTTCCAGAGTCTTGTCCGGACTTGAAAATAATTGCGAGACAATAATACTGGGCGACTTCAATATCTGTTTTCAACAGCAAAATAACGGGCTATGCAAAAGGTATAAGCAAATTCTAGGTTAAAATAGTTACACTCAACTAATTAATACACCAACCCGGATCACACAGTACTCAGCCACCCTAATTGACCACATACTTTGTAACCGCGTTGAGAACATAAGTCAGTCAGGCGTCATTACCACAGGTCTTAGTGATCATTTCATCATCTACTGCACCAGGAAAATCACTAGGGATAGGGTAGGCCTACACAGGACAATAAAAAATGAGGTCAACTATAAACTACAGTAAAGAAACACTGGTAAATAGGCTACACAATTGTGACTGGACAGAGATAACAAGTTGCACGGATGTAACCGATGCCTGGGAAAAATTCAAAACAATGTTCACTACCATCCTTGATAATATTGCACCAGTTAAAAGGTTAGGATTAAACGAAGAAACTAAACCCTGGATGAAACTACTGAGATATTAGATAAATGAAATTCAGAGACCAGCTGCTAAAAAGATTAAAGCAAACAGACAGAAATTGCAGCACTAAATGAATTCCAAAGGGTGAGGAACAGAGTACAGAGACTTATAAAAGGAGCAAAGGCAAAACACTATTGCTCAAAAATTGAAGAGTATAAGCATAACCCCAGAAAGCTCTGGCAACAACTAAAACAGTTGGGGTATAACCATAAGCCAGTAGATAGGTCTAGCTTAGTACTCACTATCGATAACGAGGAATGCCACGAAACATCTAAGGTGGCAAATTGTTTTAGTTCCTACTACACATCTGTTGCATCAACACTAGTAAGTAAACTACCAGCTGCATCAAATACCTTTAACACAGACTCTGATAAGTTTCAAACATACTATACCAATAAAGGGTAACCCCAAACATTGTCAACTAGTAAGTGTATCTCATGACTTTATCAAAAAGAACTAAGCAGTTAAACCCAACTAAGTGCACTTTGGCCCTGATAACATCCCGTCTAAGTTCCTAAAAGATGGTGCTTCTGAATGGTCAGTCCCTATTGCTCACATAATAAATCTGTCAATCACCACTAATACCGTACCAGAGGGGTTCAAGGAGGCCAGAGTTACTCATATCTTCAAGAAAAATAGTAGGTCTGATGTAAGCAACTATAGGCCTGTTAGTATACTCAGTATAATATCCAAAATTCTAGAGAGGGCGGTGTACTGTCAAGTAGTTAAGTACCTTAATGACAACAACATTCTCCATAGCTATCAATCGGACTTTAGATCTTACTCAACCGACACCTCCATAACTAATCTGATGGATTACCTGAGAACTAAAATGTCAATGGGAATCTCATAGGTATGGTAAACTTGACCTGCAATAGGCCTTCGATACATGTCAACCACATATATATTATTGTAAGAAACTTCAAGCTATCGGTAATGGTTCTGTAGACATGGTTTAGTCCTACCTTAGCAACAGGAGACAAATTGTCAAATCAACAAAACGGAATCAGAAACCCCTGCCGATAGCAATGTGGAGTTCCTCAAGGAAGTATTCTAGGTCCCTTATTATTCTTATGTTTATATCAATGATATGCTTTTCAGTGTCAAGTGCAAACTCCTACTGTATGCAGATGACAGTGCTCTGTTAGTGTCAGGTAAAGACCACAAGATATAGCTAATGTTTTAACACTGGAACTGGAGTCCTGCAGCAAATGGTTAGTAGACAACAAACTATCATTACACCTCGGGAAAACTGAAGCCATTCTCTTGGCACGAAACATAAACTGAGAAGGATAAATATTTTAATGTCCAGTGTAATGGGGAGTCCATCACTTTGGTTTCATCGGTAAAATATCTGGGAGTCCCCTTTAAATTAACCCATGCATGTTAGGAGAATTGATAGGGAACAGTGTAGTAAAGAAAACGAATGCCAGACTGAAGTTCCTCTATAGACAAGCACAGTGTCTACCTACTGAGGCTCGCAGGACCCTATTTCTAGCCCTTATACAGTGTCATATGAACTACACTTGCTCTTCATGGTACTCTGTCTTGACAAAAAAACTGAAAGATAGACTGCAAATCACCCAGAACAAAATTGTAAGATTCATCCTGGGGCTGGGACCAAGAGAACATGTAGGCCAGATGAATTACAGCAGTTGGATACTCAGTAATGTTGAAGACAAGTAAAACAACTGAAGCTAAATCATCTTATAAAATTGCTCACAAACAATGTCCAGAATATCTTGCTGTCAATTTTGTCAAGGTTGGGAACCAAAGCAATCATAGTACTAGGGGGAGAGAGCACAACTTTGTAGTAGCCACAGTCAGTGGCCAGGCTTCAAACACCTTTTATTGTACAGCTATAAAGGAAGGAACAGACTCCCTCACATGTCAAAGCCAGTCATAGCATGAACCCAGATCAAGAAGATGCCAAAGGTGTCCTGATGAATTACTACAGAAAGGGAGGGGTAATGATTTCTGTTTTTTAGCTAACATACGTGTAAATTTTACCTTATTCCTTGTAATGACCCTCGTATTGTAGATAGTCTTTTTAGTATGATAATAAGATGTTATCTTCATTACAGAATAATAAGAAAATATTATAACCTTTATATTATAATAATAAGGTAAAAGGACCCCAATGGAAATAAGTCACTCTGACTGACTTTTTTGGGTTATCCTAGGTTCTCTACACATATGCTGAAATGTATGATAATTCTATGTAACTGTATCTGTGTATACCTGAAGGAAGGTCCTTTCATCACCTTCACAAGGTTATTCCTTCACCTTCACAAGGTTATTCCTTCACCTTCACAAGGTTATTCCTTCACCCTCACAAAGTCCTTTCTTCACCTTCACAGGGTCCTTTCTTCACCTTCACAAGGTCTTTTCTTCACCTTCACAAGGTCCTTTCTTCACCTTCACAAGGTCCTTTCATCACCTTCACAAGGTCATTCCTTCACACTCACAAAGTCCTTTCTTCACCTTCACAAGGTCCTTTCTTCACCTTCACAAGGTCCATTCTTCACCTTCACAAGGTTATTCCTTCACCCTCACAAAGTCCTTCCTTCACCTTCACAAGGTCATTCCTTCACACTCACAAAGTCCTTTCTTCACCTTCACAAGGTCCTTTCTTCACCTTCACAAGGTCATTCCTTCACACTCACAAAGTCCTTTCTTCACCTTCACAAGGTCCTTTCTTCACCTTCACAAGGTCATTCCTTCACACTCACAAAGTCCTTTCATCACCTTCACAAGGTCCTTTCTTCACCTTCACAAGGTTCTTTCTTCACCTTCACAAGGTCCTTTCTTCACTTTCACAAGGTCCTTCCTTCACCTTCACAAGTTCCTTTCTTCACCTTCACAAGGTCCTTTCTTCACCTTCACAAGGTCCTTCCTTCACCTTCACAAGGTCCTTTCTTCACCTTCACAAGGTCCTTTCTTCACCTTCACAAGGTCCTTTCTTCACTTTCACAAGGTCCTTCCTTCACCTTCACAAGGTCCTTCCTTCACCTTCACAAGGTCCTTTCTTCACCTTCACAAGGTCCTTTCTTCACCTTCACAAGGTCCTTTCTTCACTTTCACAAGGTCCTTCCTTCACCTTCACAAGGTCCTTTCTTCACCTTCAATAGATCGTTCGTTCACCTTCACAAGGTCCTTCCTTCACCTTCAATAGATCGTTCGTTCACCTTCAAAAGGTCCTTCCCTCACCTTCACAAGGTCCTTCCTTCACCTTCACAAGGTCGGTCGTTCACCTTCACAAGGTACTTTCTTCACCTTCACAAGGTCCTTCCTTCACCTTCACAAGGTCCTATTTTCACTTTCACAAGGTCATTTCTTCACCTTCACAATGTCCTTCCTTCACCTTCACAAGGTCCTTCCTTCACCTTCACAAGATCATTTCTTCCCCTTCACAAAGTCCTTTCTTCACTTTCACAAGGTCCTTCCTTCACCTTCACAAGGTCCTTCCTTCACCTTCACAAGGTCCTTCCTTCACCTTCACAAGGTCCTTTCTTCACCTTCACAAAGTCCTTTCTTCACCTTCACAAAGGCATTGCTTCACTTTCACAAGGGCCTTTCTTCACCTTCACAAAGGCCTTTCTTCACCTTCACAAGGGCCTTTCTTCACCTTCACAAGGGCCTTTCTTCACCTTCACAAGGGCCTTTCTTCACCTTCACAAGGGCCTTTCTTCACCTTCACAAGGGTCTTTCTTCACCTTCACAAGGGCCTTTCTTCACCTTCACAAGGGCCTTTCTTCACCTTCACAAGGGTCTTTCTTCACCTTCACAAGGGCCTTTCTTCACTTTCACAAGGGCCTTTCTTCACCTTCACAAAGGCCTTTCTTCACCTTCACAAGGGCCTTTCTTCACCTTCACAAGGGCCTTTCTTCACCTACACATAGACTTTTCTTCACCTTCATATAGGCCTTCCTTCACCTTCACAAGGGCCTCTCTTCACCTTCCAGGGTCTTGGTTTCATCATCCAAGAGTTTAGCTTCACCTCCGTAGAACTTGGCTTCACCTTCACAAGTACTTGGCCTCACCTTCACCAAGGCTTGGCTTCACTTTCACAAGGATTTGGCTTCATCTTCACAAGAGCTTCGTTTCACTTTCACAATGGCTTGACTTCACCTTCACAAGGGCTTGACTTCACCTTCACTAGAGCTTGCTTCACCTTCACAAGGGCTTGACTTCACCTTCACTAGAGCTTGCTTCACCTTCACAAGGGCTTGACTTCACCTTCACTAGAGCTTGCTTCACCTTCACAAGGGCTTGGCTTCACCTTCACAAGTCCTTGGCTTCACCTTCACAAGAGCTTCGTTTCACTTTCACAAAGCCTTGGCTTCACCTTTACAAGGGATTGGCTTCACCTTCACAAAGGCTTGGCTTCACCTACACAAGGGCTTGACTTCACCTTCATAATGGCTTGGCTTCACCTTCACAAGGGCTTGGCTTCACCTTCACAAGGGCTTGGCTTCACCTTCACAAGAGCTTGGCTTCACCTTCATAATGGCTTGGCTTCACCTTCACAAGAGCGTCGCTTTACTTACACAAGGGCTTGGATTCACCATCGAAAAAAGCTTGGCTTCATCTTCACAAGGGCTTTTCTTCTCCTTCAAAAGGGCTTGGCTTCACCTCCAAAATGGCTTGGCTTCACCTTCACAAGTGCTTGACTTCACCTTCACTAGGGCTTGGCTTCACCTTCACAAGTGCTTGACTTCACCTTCACAAAGGCTTGACTTCACCTTCACAAGGACTTGTCTTCACCTTCATAAGAGCTTGGCTTCACCTTCACAAAGGCTTGGCTTCACCTTCACAAGGGCTTGTCTTCACCTTCATAAGAGCTTGGCTTCACCTTCACAAAGGCTTGGTTTCACCTACACAAGGGATTGACTTCACCTTCAAAAGGCCTTGGCTTCACCTTCAGAAAGGGTTGGCTTCACCTTCACAAGGGCTTGGCTTCATCTTCAAAAGGGCTTGGCTTCACCTTCTCAAGGGTTTGGCTTCACCTTCACAAGGGCTTGGCTTCACCTTCACAAGGGCTTGTCTTCACCTTCACAAGGGTTTGGCTTCACCTTCTCAAGGTTTTGGCTTCACCTTCACAAGGGTTTGGCTTCACCCTCTCAAGGGCTTGGCTTCACATTCACAAGGGCTTGGCTTCACCTTCACAAGGGCTTGGCTTCACCTTCACAAGGGCTTGGCTTCACCTTCACAAGGGCTTGGCTTCACCTTCACAAGGGCTTGGCTTCACCTTCACAAGGGCTTGGCTTCACCTTCACAAGGGCTTGGCTTCACCTTCACAAGGCCTTGGCTTCACCTTCACAAGGACTTGGCTTCACCTTCACAAGGGCTTGGCTTCACCTTCACAAGGGCTTGGCTTCATCTTCACAAGGCCTTGGCTTCACCTTCAAAAGGGGCTTGGCTTCACCTTCACAGGGCTTGGCTTCACCTTCACAAGGGCTTGGCTTCACCTTCACAAGGGCTTGGCTTCACCTTCACAAGGGCTTGGCTTCACCTTCACAAGGGCTTGGCTTCACCTTCACAAGGCCTTGGCTTCACCTTCACAAGGGCTTGGCTTCACCTTCACAAGGGCTTGGCTTCACCTTCACAAGGGCTTGGCTTCACCTTCACAAGGGCTTGGCTTCACTTTCACAAGGGCTTGGCTTCACCTTCACTTGGCTTGGCTTCACCTTCACAGGGCTTGGCTTCACCTTCACAAGGGCTTGACTTCACCTTCACAAGGGCTTGGCTTCACCTTCACAAGGGCTTGGCTTCACCTTCACAAGGGCTTGGCTTCACCTTCTCAAGGGCTTGGCTTCACCTTCACAAGGCCTTGGCTTCACCTTCACAAGGGCTTGGCTTCACCTTCACAAGGGCTTGGCTTCACCTTCACAAGGGCTTGGCTTCACCTTCACAAGGGCTTGGCTTCACCTTCATCAGCTTTGCAAACACCTCTTGTACAAAAAGATTCGGCTTCCCTTCACAGCTTGCTTCATTAAAGGGATTTTGGTAGGCTTCAACCTTATCACAAGGGCATGTGGTTTCACCTGATGAAGGGTTGGTTGATTCACAAGGGGTTGTTCACTTTGACGGACAACATGTTTTGAGACAGAACACAACTGTGTGTGATTCAGTAAAAGATTGTGAACATTCACAATTGCGTTAATTATGAGCGATTGGTTGATCAAGAGAGTCAGATGACTAGTGCTTTCAGTGAGGCGACATAGTGGTGTGATTCAGTGAGGAGAGAACAATGGGTTGATTCAATGGTTGGAAAGCAAGTTGAAGATGAGAATTTGCAGTGGGGAATCTTTATTAGGAACGTTTCACAGTGGTACATCAGTCAATGGAAGGCGTAATGAGAGTGAGGGAGCAATGGGGTGATATTCATGAGGGACAGATGGTCAGTTCATCAATCTTGTGAAAATTCAGGATGGGTAGAGCAAGGTGGTTATTACGTAGTGAGGGAGGAAGCAGCGGAGGCGGGGTTAGGGGTAATCAGTGAAGTAGGTCATTTGGTCAAAGGTTGAATCAAGGGGTTGAAGAATTGTTGTGATCATGAGTGGCAGGCATGGTTGTGATGAATGGTTTGAAAAACCGACAAGTTGAAGATTGAGACACTTATGCAGCATATGGGAATCTTTATTCAGGAAACGTTTCGCCACACAGTGGCTTCATCAGTCCAATACAAAGAGGAAGGCGTAAGATGAGGAGGAGAATGAGGTAATCAGTCCCTCAACCTGGAGTCGATGTGTTCAGTCCATCAATCTTGGAGAATGTACAGCATAGGGCCGTAGACGTGGCTTATATACTGTAGTGAGGTGAGGTGAAGTAGGCGGAGGCGGGGTCATAGTGGTACCATCCACTAGTCGAAGTAGGTCTTTGTCCAAAGGTTGAACAAGTGTTGAAGAATTCTTTGTAACAAGATCCCATGATGCTGCAGTGTCTGACAGTTGTGATGAATGGTTTGAAAAACCGACAAGTTGAAGATTGAGACACTTATGCAGCATATGGGAATCTTTATTCAGGAAACGTTTCGCCACACAGTGGCTTCATCAGTCCAATACAAAGAGGAAGGCGTAAGGAGAGGAGGAGAATGAGGTAATGATTACCTCATTGAGGGACTGATTACCTCATTCTCCTCCTCTCCTTACGCCTTCCTCTTTGTATTGGACTGATGAAGCCACTGTGTGGCGAAACGTTTCCTGAATAAAGATTCTCATATGCTGCATAAGTGTCTCAATCTTCATCGAGGGAGAGCAATGTTGGTGATGATTCAGTAGGCAGAGTACTGGTGGTGATTCAGTGAAAGAACAATTTCGTTAATGATTTACAGGAAACAGTTATCTACCTACCTGGAGTCTACCTGGGATCAAAGCCCCCGCGGCCCGGTCAATGACCAGGCATCCTGGTGGATCAGGGCCTGATCAACGAGACTGTTACTGCTGGCCGCACGTAGTCCAACGTACGAACCACAACCCGGCTGATCTGGCACTGACTTTAGGTATCTGTCCAGCTCCCTCTTGAAGACAACCAGGAGTTTATTGGTAATTAAGGTTGGTGGGAGGCTGTTGAACAGTCTCACACTTATTGTGTTTTCTCTTGGTGTACTAATAGTGCCCCTCTTTTTCACTGGGGGTATGTTGCATCGCCTGCCAAGTCTTATGCTTTCGTAGGAAGTGATTTCTGTGTGCAGATTAGGGACCAGTCCCTCCAGGATCGTCCAGGTATAGATGTATCTCTCTCGCCTGCGTTCCAGTGAGTACTAGTCAAGTGCATTCAAGCGTTCCCAGTAGTTAATGTGTTTGATGTAACATACATGTACAGTAAGGGTTCTCTGTACACTCTCTAGATCTACAATTTCACCTGCCTTGAATTGATATGTTAATGTACAACAATATTCCAGCCTAGAGAGAAGAAGTGATTTAAAAAGGATCATCATTGGCTTGACATCTCTTGTTTTGAATGTTCTCACTATCCATCCAATCAGTTTCCTCGCAGATGTGATATTGGCACTGTTGTGATTTTTGAAGGTAAAATCCTCAGACATTACCACTCCCAGGTCCTTCACATTACTTTTCCACTCTATTGTGTGATTAGAGTTTTTAGTATACTCAGTTCTGGCTATTATTTCCTCCAGTTTTCCATAACGGAGTAGTTGGAATTTGTCTTCATTGTACATTACACTGTTCTCCGTTGAACACTGGAAAACTTGGTTTATGTCTTCTTGGACATTTGCCGTGTCCTCAATGGATGACACTCTCATGCAGATCCTAGTATCGTCTGCAAAGGATGATACGGTGCTATGGTTTACATCTCTGTCTATGTCTAATATGACAATGAGGAACATGATAGGTGCGAGTACTGAGCCTTGTGGAACAGAGTTCTTCGTTGTGGTAGCTTCCAATTTAACTCTGTTTACCACTATTCTTTGTGTTCGTTTGGTTAGAAAGTTGAAGATCCATCTGCCTACTTTGCCAGTTATCCTTTTAACACGCATTTTGTGTGCTATTACACCATGATCGCACTTGTCAAAGGCTTTTGCAAAATCTGTGTATACTACATCTGCATTCTAAGACCATATCATAGTGGTCCAATAGTTGAGAGAGGCAGGAACGACCTGCTCTAAAACCATGTTGCCCTGGATTGTGCAATTTTTGGGAGTCCAAGTGGTTTGCAATCCTGCTTCTTAGAACTCTTTCAAAGATTTTTATGATGTGGGACGTTAAAGATATTGGTCAATAGTTCTTAGCTGTTGCTTTGCTGCCACCTTTATGGAGTTGGGCTATATCCGTTGTTTTTAGTGACTGTTCCTTTTCCATAACATTCTTAGGGCCCGTGAGACGGGTTTGTTGCAGTTCTTAATGAACACAGAGTTCCACGAGTCTGGGCCTGGAGCTGAGTGCATGGTCTTGTTGTCAATGGCTTTCTCATAGTCTAGTGGAGTTAGGGTTATGTCAGAAATCTGGCAAACATTGACAGGGTTTTGAGGCTCATTCATGAAAAATTATTTGGATTGTCTATCTTTAGACTGATTAGTGGGTCGCTGAACACAAAGTCATATTGAGATTTCAGTATCTCACTCATTTCTTTGTTGTCATCTGTGTACGATCCATCTTGTCTGAGCAGGTGCCCGATACTAGATGTGGGCTTTGCCTTGTTTTTGGCATATGAAAAGAAATATTTCGAATTTCTTTCAATTTCACTAATCGCTTTTAGCTCCTCTTGTGTCTCCTGGATCCTGTGTGATTCCTCTAACTTAAGCTCAATATTTTCCGCTTCCTTGGATAGCGTTTCCTTCTGTGTTTCACATAATCTAACATTCTTGAGAAGCTCAGTGATTCTTCACCTTCACCTAGATGGAGCGACTCACTCACTCCAGTTTACTTCTCTTCTTTTTTCTTAAGGGAATATGCCTCGAACATTCTTGAGCTACCAAAAAGTTATTTAAGACATCTTCCCAACATGTTTCATTTAGGACATGGTTTACCTGATCCCATTTGATGTTCTTGTTGTTGAAGTTGAATTTGGTGAAGGCATCCTCATAGCTATTAGCATTTTTCTGATCAGGACCTCTGTGTATGTAAATCTGGACTTCGATTAGATTGTGATCAGAATTAGTTGTTTTTGATATTGTTATGTTTCTTACCAGGTCCTCATTATTTGTGAAAATAAGGTCAAGTGTGTTCTCCAGTCTTGTTGCCGCCACTATCTGCTGACTTAGGGTGTGTTTATTGCAGAAAATCAGTAGCTCATGTGAGTGAGACTTTCCATCTGCGCTGCCTCCAGGGATTATTTCTACAACAATGTTATTTGCTACATTCTTCCATATTGTATGTCTTAGATTGAAGTTACCAAGCAGCAAGATGTTTGGGGATGGGGATGGAAGGTTTTCCAGGCAGGAGTCAATTACTGATAGCTGTTCCTTGAACTGTTGGGAAGTTGCATCTGGTAGCCTAGATAGAAGCACAATGGCTAAGTTTTGCTTCTCGATTTTTATTGTTAAAACTTCAACTACATCATTTGTGGTGTTCAGTATCTCCGTGTAAATGAGCGACTCTGACATACAGGCCAACCCCCCTTGTTGCCTGTTCATTCTGTCGCATCTAAAAAGGTTGTATCCAGGAATCCATATTTTATTGCCTAAGTAATCTTTGCGTGTGTCTCTGTGACGGCTGCAAACATTGCATATGACTCCTCTAGAAGTCCACTGATGAAAGGTATTTTGTTGTTGGTAGATGGCTTACGACCTGTATATTAGCAAATATATAAGGTCGTCTTACATGTTTATTGTTTTCTTACAAACTCTTGACATTTTGTCAAAAAAACATGTCAAAATATGTTAAATTTAAGATTTGTCGAGTACATTTAGGAATCTAATATATTAGTGATCCTTTGTTTTGCAGATGGGGTAAATATCTAACTGGAGTTAAGCCAGTGTGTGGGAAGACACGTGTTAGGTTTCCTGATGAAGGCACCATCATAGATACCATCATAGGTACCATCATACGTACCATCATAGGTACCATTATAAGCACCATCATAGGCACCATCATAGGTACCACCATAGTTACCATCATAGGCACATCATAAGCACCATCATAGACACCAGCATAGGTACCATCATAGGCACCATCATAGGCACCATCATGGCACCATCATAGGTACCATCATAGGTACCATCATAAGCATCATAGGTGCCATCATAGATACCACCATAGGCACCATCATAGGTACCATCATAGGCACCATCATAGGTACCATCATATGTACAACCATAGTTACCATCATAGGCACCATCATAGGCACCATAATAGGCACCATTATAGGCACCATCATACGTACCATCATTGATACCATCAAAGGCACCATCATAGGCACCAACATAGGCGCCATAATAGGCACCATCATAGGTACCATCATAGGTACCATCAAAGACACCATCATAGGCACCATTAGAGGTACCATCATAAACATCATCATAGACACGGTAATAGGCACCGTCATAGGTACCATCATGGGTGCCATCATAGGCACCATCATAGGTACCATCAGAGGTACCATCACAGGTACCATCATAGGTACCATCAGAGGTACCATCACAGGTACCATCACAGGTACCATCAGAGGTACCATCATAGGCACCATCATAGGCACCATCACAGAAAGTAGAATCGGATTTCGTATAAATAGTAACATCAAGTATATTTAATCCCGTAGTATGTGTTCAGAGAGGAGGGAAAGAGGGAGAGAATGAGATGGGATAGAGAGGGAGAGAGAGAGAGAGAGAGAGAGAGAGAGAGAGAGAGAGAGAGAGAAGAGAGAGAGAGAGAGAGAGAGAGAGAGAGAGAGAGAGAGAGAGAGAGAGAGAGAGAGAGAGAGAGAGAGAGAGAGAGAGAGAGAGAGAGAGAGAGAGAGAGAGAGCAAGGGAGGGAGAACGACTGCTGGATTCTTTACATCTTCGTGGCTGTATAGTCCTTGTGGCTTAGCGCTTCTTTTTGATTATAATAATAATAATACATCTTCGTGTATACAGTGTACAGTATTCTGCCGGTTATTAATGATGACAATGACAAATACATGGTGGAACATTGTGTTGTTGTGGCGCTGTGTTCTGGTGGAACATTGTGTTGTTGTGGCGCTGTGTTCTTGTTGAACATTGTGTTGTTGTGGCGCTGTGTTCTTGTTGAACATTGTGTTGTTGTGGCGCTGTGTTCTTGTTGAACATTGTGTTGTTGTGGCGCTGTGTTCTGGTGGAACATTGTGTTGTTGTGGCGCTGTGTTCTGGTTGAACATTGTGTTGTTGTGGCGCTGTGTTCTGGTTGAACATTGTGTTGTTGTGGCGCTGTGTTCTGGTTGAACATTGTGTTGTTGTGGCGCTGTGTTCTGGTTGAACATTGTGTTGTTGTGGCGCTGTGTTCTGGTTGAACATTGTGTTGTTGTGGCGCTGTGTTCTGGTTGAACATTGTGTTGTTGTGGCGCTGTGTTCTGGTTGAACATTGTGTTGTTGTGGCGCTGTGTTCTTGTTGAACATTGTGTTGTTGTGGCGCTGTGTTCTTGTTGAACATTGTGTTGTTGTGGCGCTGTGTTCTGGTTGAACATTGTGTTGTTGTGGCGCTGTGTTCTTGTTGAACATTGTGTTGTTGTGGCGCTGTGTTCTGGTTGAACATTGTGTTGTTGTGGCGCTGTGTTCTTGTTGAACATTGTGTTGTTGTGGCGCTGTGTTCTGGTGGAACATTGTGTTGTTGTGGCGCTGTGTTCTGGTTGAACATTGTGTTGTTGTGGCGCTGTGTTCTGGTTGAACATTGTGTTGTTGTGGCGCTGTGTTCTGGTTGAACATTGTGTTGTTGTGGCGCTGTGTTCTTGTTGAACATTGTGTTGTTGTGGCGCTGTGTTCTGGTTGAACATTGTGTTGTTGTGGCGCTGTGTTCTTGTTGAACATTGTGCTGTTGTGGCGCTGTGTTCTTGTTGAACATTGTGTTGTTGTGGCGCTGTGTTCTTGTTGAACATTGTGTTGTTGTGGCGCTGTGTTCTTGTTGAACATTGTGTTGTTGTGGCGCTGTGTTCTGGTTGAACATTGTGTTGTTGTGGCGCTGTGTTCTTGTTGAACATTGTGTTGTTGTGGCGCTGTGTTCTTGTTGAACATTGTGCTGTTGTGGCGCTGTGTTCTTGTTGAACATTGTGTTGTTGTGGCGCTGTGTTCTTGTTGAACATTGTGCTGTTGTGGCGCTGTGTTCTTGTTGAACATTGTGTTGTTGTGGCGCTGTGTTCTTGTTGAACATTGTGTAGTTGTGGCGCTGTGTTCTGGTGGAACATTGTGTTGTTGTGGCGCTGTGTTCTGGTTGAACATTGTGTTGTTGTGGCGCTGTGTTCTGGTTGAACATTGTGTTGTTGTGGCGCTGTGTTCTGGTTGAACATTGTGTTGTTGTGGCGCTGTGTTCTTGTGGAACATTGTGTTGTTGTGGCGCTGTGTTCTTGTTGAACATTGTGTTGTTGTGGCGCTGTGTTCTGGTTGAACATTGTGTTGTTGTGGCGCAGTGTTCTTGTGGAACATTGTGTTGTTGTGGCGCTGTGTTCTGGTTGAACATTGTGTTGTTGTGGCGCTGTGTTCTGGTTGAACATTGTGTTGTTGTGGCGCTGTGTTCTGGTTGAACATTGTGTTGTTGTGGCGCTGTGTTCTTGTGGAACATTGTGTTGTTGTGGCGCTGTGTTCTTGTTGAACATTGTGTTGTTGTGGCGCTGTGTTCTGGTTGAACATTGTGTTGTTGTGGCGCTGTGTTCTAGTTGAACATTGTTGTTGTGGCGCTGTGTTCTTGTTGAACATTGTGTTGTTGTGGCGCTGTGTTCTGGTTGAACATTGTATTGAAATGTTCATCGTTGCCTTCAGAAGAATAAATTTCAAACTTTCTCAATCATCCAAATTATTGAGAAATTCTTCTAATTTCTTATGGTAAATTTTCTTGTCTAAAAGTTCTAACTTTCATGATTTATATTAAACCATAATTTTGAAATCTCATTTTATTTTTCTTCCCACTGAAAGTGAGATTTTCCTTTTGTGTGGATTTGTTACTTAAAATACTGATAAGACATTAGTGAAGGAAGTCTGAGGTAAATTCCCTACTACAGACTGAATTAGCTAAGTTAACAGAGAGAGAGAGAGAGAGAGAGAGAGAGAGAGAGAGGAGAGAGAGAGAGAGAGAGAGAGAGAGAGAGAGAGAGAGAGAGAGAAAGAGAGAGAGAAAAAACTTATTAGTTGAGAGTCAGTTTAACATCGATTCGATGCCGAGATGATATAATAAAAGATTTATAATGATTTTGTGATGATTCATTCCCTTAGTTCATAAGCTTCCCGAAAATAGATCTTTTAATTTAGTGTGCAACCATAACTTGTGAGGACCTATGTTACACTGGCACTCTTAATCAAGATCAAGACACACTGAAGACACTGACACACGAGGATATACTTCTTCTGGTCTCTAACGTCATTACAAAATATTAACTTGGACCTCAGCAACGTCCACATGTTTCTTCAAAAATTCCATCATCAACAATGGCAAAAAAAAAGGCTTTTTAATTTTTACTTCGGATGTAGATTTAGAAGCACGACCTTTAGGAGATGCTGTATCTTGTAGGCAGGACTCAGGAGTCATCAGGAATATTCTCTTGTTGTTTGGCAGTCGTAGCAACTGTTGACGTTCCTCTCGTATTATCTCAGATGTTGTAGGTTCTTGCGTTTGAATGAACTTAATATTAACCCTTGAGAGAGAAGTGTATGATCCCCAGTGTAACATGCGTCTATATGATCCCCAGTGTAACATGCGTTTATATGATCCCCAGTGTAACATGCGTTTATATGATCCCCAGTGTAACATGCGTCATATATGATCCCCAGTGGTAACATGCGTTTATATGATCCCCAGTGTAACATGCGTTTATATGATCCCCAGTGTAACATGCGTCTATATGATCCCCAGTGTAACATGCGTTTATATGATCCCCAGTGTAACATGCGTTTATATGATCCCCAGTGTAACATGCGTCTATATGATCCCCAGTGTAACATGCGTCTATATGATCCTCAGTGTAACATGCGTCTATATGATCCTCAGTGTAACATGCGTCTATATGATCCTCAGTGTAACATGCGTCTATATGATCCTCAGTGTAACATGCGTCTATATGATCCTCAGTGTAACATGCGTCTATATGATCCTCAGTGTAACATGCGTCTATATGATCCTCAGTGTAACATGCGTCTATATGATCCTCAGTGTAACATGCGTCTATATGATCCCCAGTGTAACATGCGTTTATATGATCCTCAGTGTAACATGCGTCTATATGATCCTCAGTGTAACATGCGTCTATATGATCCTCAGTGTAACATGCGTCTATATGATCCTCAGTGTAACATGCGTCTATATGATCCTCAGTGTAACATGCGTCTATATGATCCTCAGTGTAACATGCGTCTATATGATCCTCAGTGTAACATGCGTCTATATGATCCCCAGTGTAACATGCGTTTATATGATCCTCAGTGTAACATGCGTCTATATGATCCCCAGTGTAACATGCGTTTAAAATGATCCTCAGTGTAACATGCGTTTATATGATCCCCAGTGTAACATGCGTCTATATGATCCTCAGTGTAACATGCGTCTATATGATCCTCAGTGTAACATGCGTCTATATGATCCTCAGTGTAACATGCGTCTATATGATCCCCAGTGTAACATGCGTTTATATGATCCTCAGTGTAACATGCGTCTATATGATCCCCAGTGTAACATGCGTTTATATGATCCTCAGTGTAACATGCGTTTATATGATCCCCAGTGTAACATGCGTTTATATGATCCCCAGTGTAACATGCGTCTATATGATCCCCAGTGTAACATGCGTTTATATGATCCTCAGTGTAACATGCGTCTATATGATCCCCAGTGTAACATGCGTTTATATGATCCTCAGTGTAACATGCGTTTATATGATCCCCAGTGTAACATGCGTTTATATGATCCTCAGTGTAACATGCGTTTATATGATCCCCAGTGTAACATGCGTCTATATTATCCCCAGTGTAACATGCGTTTATATGATCCCCAGTGTAACATGCGTCTATATGATCCCCAGTGTAACATGCGTCTATATTATCCCCAGTGTAACATGCGTCTATATGATCCCCAGTGTAACATGCGTCTATATTATACCCAGTGTAACATGCGTCTATATGATCCCCGGTGTAACATGCGTCTATATTATCCCCAGTGTAACATGCGTTTATATGACCCCCGGTGTAACATGCGTCTGTATGACCCCCGGTGTAACATGCGTATATATTATCCCCAGTGTAACATGCGTTTATATGACCCCCTGTGTAACATGCGTCTGTATGACCCCCGGTGTAACATGCGTCTATATTATCCCCAGTGTAACATGCGTTTATATGACCCCCGGTGTAACATGCGTCTGTATGACCCCCGGTGTAACATGCGTCTATATTATCCCCAGTGTAACATGCGTCTATATGATCCCCGGTGTAACATGCGTCATATGACCCCCGGTGTAACATGGCGTCTGTATGACCCCCGGTGTAACATGCGTCTATATTATCCCCAGTGTAACATGCGTCTATATGATCCCCGGTGTAACATGCGTCTATATGACCCCCGGTGTAACATGCGTCTATATGACCCCCGGTGTAACATGCGTCTATATGACCCCCGGTGTAACATGCGTCTATACATTATTAATGTCTTCGTTTGTTTAATGTTTGATATATTATGTTTAATTTATGATTATTGCAAGAGACCTGTGCCAAGGCCTGTCAGCCGGGGACATTGACAGTCGTGTTGTGATTACACACCTCAGTGTCTTATTACACTGGTCTGCATGATTTTTTTATTGACTCTGTGCTATCTTTCTCGGTATATATATGTAAAATAGTGATTCATTGTGTTTTTTTTTATTCATCTCTATCACATCAGGTTGACAAGTTATAAGGAAACGTTACTTTTCTCTTTTCGTATAACATAAGTAAATGAGAAAGTGGTATATTACCAATTAAAATGCTTACCTTATATTGACTTAAATGTTACATCTAATATATTTTTCTTTATTTTCAGATTATTAATATGTCTAGAGGCTGAATAAATTCACCAGACATATTTAGCTATGTCTACAGGCAATTCATCCCTTCAGATTCCCGGAGCAACATTACTCCTTTATTGAAGCGCTGCTACTCTGGTAATTTTGGCTGCAAACTTGGAGACCAGAACAAACCATTTGCACCACACAAAGCTTGCAAGGGTTGCAGCAGTAAGCTCCAATGGTATGGCGGGAGTAGATGAACCACCATGATGACTGCTACTTTTGTATTACTAAAGTAGCTGGATTCAACAAGAAGATTGAAGATCGCATAATATACCCAAATATTCCTTCAGCAATAAGGCCTGTTCCACACTCTGAAGATATTCCTGTACCTGTGTCACTTGAGACATGGCAAATTCCATCAGATGGAAGTAGACTATGAACCACCAACAAATGACGATCCCAAACCCTTCAGCCAAGTTGAGCTCAATGACTTGGTGAGAGACCTTAACCTTCCAAAAGAAAGTGCACAGTTACTTGGATCTAGAATGAAGGAACACAGGCTTCTAGCTCCTGGAACAACATTCGCTTGGTACCCTTATCTTGAAGCAGAATTTACTCAGTTCTTTGACAAAGAGGAATCATTAGTTTTCTGTTCAAATATTTCTGGCCTTATTGAACACATGGGGATGTCATACAAAGCAGATGAATGGAAACTATTCATTGATACTTCTAAAAGAAGTTTAAAGGCTGTACTTCTCAACAATGGCAACACAGCTGCATCTGTGCCAGTTGGTCATAGTGTCCAAATGTCAGAAACTTACGCAGATATGAAGACACTAATATCTCCAGTCAAGTACAAGAATCACAATTTTCGCATTTGTGGTGATTTAAAAGTTATTGCTCTCCTACTAGGTCTTCAAGGCGGATACACCAAGTATCAGAGCTTCCTGTGTCTTTGGGATAGTAGGGCAGACAGCCAGCACTATAAACAAAAAGACTGGCCACCAAGAACCAGCTTCTTACCCGGAAATCACAAAGTGAAAACTGTGCCACTAGTTGACCCAAAGAAAATTCTGCTGCCACCACTCCACATCAAATTTGGGCTTATTGAAAAAAATTGTGAAGGCCTTGAACAAGAATGGAATTGCTTTCAAGTACCTGGAGTCAAAGTTTCCTCGTATAAGTGAAGGCAAACTAAAGGCAGGAATCATTGTTGGCACTCAGATTCGGGGATTGATGGAGGACAAGCATTTTAATGAAGCATTAGCAGTTGCCCATAACTTCCTGGGAAACATGCACTTCCCCGAAAATAAGATTTCAAGTTTCCAACAACTTGGGTCTAGAATGAGTGTGAAGATGCACTGTTTGTGCTCACATCTTGACTATTTTCCCAACAATTGTGGGGATTACAGTGAGGAACAAGGAGAGAGGTTCCATCAGGATATTTGCACCATGGAAACTCGATACTAGAACAAATGGAGTGTCAACATGATGGAGGATTACTGCTGATCATTGAAACATAATGGTCTTGATGTACAGCACAAGCGAAAATCAAAGCAGTCTTCCTTCCTTTGATTCAATATGTCGGCTAACCATTAGGAGTTTATTTTTTTTAATAAAATCATTTGATTTGATTCATGTTGATTTGAAATTCATATATTCTTAAAATTAACACAATGTGCTTTTCCATGATTACTCGCCTAATTTTAATAAATTAACAGTTTATTAAAAATTCACATTTTTTATCATTAATTTGTATTTTATTCAAAATCCTTAAATGATAGAGCAAAATGGCTTAGATATTTACAATCATCAGCCCAACAATATGTAAGATCACAACCATGAATAAAAATAAAAATTAAAAACTTTATCACTTGTCTGCATTTCTGTCTGTCATTAATTTTGTTAGTTAATGGTGACATTGTAAAAATGGTGAGTAATCAGAGGGTACAAGTGACCTTCCTGAGTACCTCATCCTTGACTTGCATTATTACTCAGTAACTCAGCCTCCCCGCTGAGTACCACCTGGCTGGTGTGTGTGTGTGGGGAGACCACCTGGCTGATGTGTGTGTGTGTGGGGAGACCACCTGGCTGATGTGTGTGTGTGTGGGGAGACCACCTGGCTGGTGTGTGTGTGGGGAGACCACCTGGCTGGTGTGTGTGTGGGGAGACCACCTGGCTGGTGTGTGTGTGTGGGGAGACCACCTGGCTGGTGTGTGTGTGGGGAGACCACCTGGCTGGTGTGTGGGGGAGACCACCTGGCTGGTGTGTGTGTGGGGAGACCACCTGGCTGGTGTGTGTATGGGGAGACCACCTGGCTGGTGTGTGTGTGTGTGTGGGAGGGGGGGAGACCACCTGGCTGGTGTGTGTGTGGGGAGTCCACCTGGCTGGTGTGTGTATGGGGAGACCACCTGGCTGGTGTGTGTGTGTGTGTGTGTGTGTGTGTGTGGGGAGACCACCTGGCTGGTGTGTGTGTGGGGAGACCACCTGGCTGGTGTGTGTATGGGGAGACCACCTGGCTGGTGTGTGTGTGTGTGTGTGGGGAGACCACCTGGCTGGTGTGTGGGGGGAGACCACCTGGCTGGTGTGTGTGTGTGGGGAGACCACCTGGCTGGTGTGTGGGGGGAGACCACCTGGCTGGTGTGTGTGTATGGGGAGACCACCTGGCTGGTGTGTGGGGGGGAGACCACCTGGCTGGTGTGGGGGGGGGAGACCACCTTCCCCCACCAGGTCTCAGTCTTCCCATATGCTTCAAGCAGGTAGGTATTTTGTCCACCCGTATGTCGTTATGGACGTAGATTCTGGCAGTCATCCATACTTATGTTCCGTGCGCTATGTTCTGTGTGGATTTTGTCATATTTAACTCCATAGTTGACCTTACCTCTGAGAGGAGGGGTTGGTACTCTGAACTTCAGTTCAGCATAATCATAAATGCTTCCTCATCACATGCAAACACATACTCTACACTATATGTCCTGGCTGGTATTTAGTTTCTATACTTTGTAGTGGAAAGGAGGTGGAGAAGGGGTCGTCCTAGGAAAGGTTGGAGGGAGAGGGTAAGGGAGATTTTGTGTGGAGGTGCTTAGACTTCCAGTAAGCGTGCGTAAGCGTGTTAGATAGGAGTGAGTGGAGACGGATGGTTTTTTATGACTTGACGTGCTATTGGAGTGTGAGCAAAGTAATATTTATGAGGGGATTCTGGGTAGGCCGGACTTGAGTCCTGGAGGTGTGAGGTACAGCGCCTGGTCTCTGAAGGAAGGTTGGAGATATGTTTCCAGTTTTTTAACTATAGTATTACACGCCTCTGGCAAGACAGTGATGGAGTAAGTGATGATGAAAGCGTTTCTTCTTTTTCGGATCACCCTCCCTTGGTGGGACACGGCCGATATGTTATTAAAAAAATTGTCTTATGTGTAGAGAGAGAAAGACAGAGAAAGATGAGAGACAGACAGACAGACAGACAGACAGACAGACAGACAGACAGACAGACAGACA
>NC_069401.1:77998268-78113268 GCF_026875155.1 Cherax quadricarinatus | reverse complement strand
GTGTGCCGCTAGCAGCAATCTTCAATATATTTATCGACAATGGGCAACTTCCTATGGTGTGGAAGACAACAAATGTAATTCAGATTTTTAAGAAAGGAGACAAACAGGTAGCGTTAAAGTACAGACCAGTGTCACTGACTTGTATAGTATGTAAAGTCATGGAGAAGAATATCTGGAGAAGAGTGGTTGAGCACATTGAAAGTATTAGGCTCATACATGACAATCAGCACGGCTTCAGGGATGGAAAACCCTGTGTCACAAATCTACTTGAGTTCTACGACAAGGTAACAGAAGTAAGACAGGAGAGAGAGGGATGGGTAGATTACTTCTTTTTAGACTGCAAAAAGGCTTTTGACACAGTACCACACAAGAGACTGCTTCAAAAATTAGAGAAGCAGGCAGGAATAATAAGGAAAGTACTGCAATGGATCAGGGAATACCTGACAGGCAGGAAACAACGTGATGAAGTGTGAGAGTGTGGGGCACGTGTTAAGTGGGGTTCCACTAGGGTCAATTCCAGGTCCAGAGCTATTTCTTGTATACGTGAATGACATGATGGAAGGAATAGATTCAGTAATGTCGCTTTTCGCTGATGATGCGAAACTGATGAGGAGGATACAAGTGGATGAGGATCAGGTAAGATTACTAGGAGATCTGGATAGGCTGCAAGTCTGGTTTGACAAATGGCTCCTGAAGTTTAACCCCAGCAAGTGCAAAGTCAGGAAGATTGGGGAAGGATAAAAAAGACCGAAGACGGAGTACAGGTTAGGGGATCAAAGGTTTCAAATTTCACTTAACGAAAAGGATCTTGAGGTAAGCATTTTACCGAGCATGTTCCCTAAGGCGCACATCAACCAAATAACTACTGCTGCATAAGGGTGCTTGGCAAACCTGAGAATAGCATTTCGACGTTTAAGAAAGGAGTCATTCAGTACATTGTACACCGTGTACGTCAGGTCCATCCTGGAGTATGTATCACTAATACGAAACCCACACCTAGTGAATGGGGTCAAGAAACTGGAGAAAGTGCAAAAATTTGCAACAAGACTAGTCCCGGAATTGACGGGAGGTTAAGGGAACTTAACCTGATGACAGTAGAGGATCGGAGGGATACGGAGGACGTTATAGCGACTTATAAAATACTGAGAGGAATTGACAGAGTGGACAGGACCCGAATGTGTTCGCAATAAAGCTAACAGAATTCTTGGCTTCATATCTAGAAGTATAAATAATAGAAGTCCTCAGGTTGTTCTTCAACTCTATATATCCTTGGTTAGGCCTCATTTAGACTATGCTGCTCAGTCTGGTCACCGTACTACAGAATGGATATAAATGCTCTGGAAAATGTACAAAGGAGGATGACAAAGATGATCCCATGTATCAGAAATCTTCCCTATGAGGATAGACTGAAGGCCCTGAATCTGCACTCTCTCGAAAGGCGTAGAATTAGGGGGGATATGATCGAGATGCATAAATGGAAAACAGGAATAAATAAAGGGGATGTAAATAGTGTGCTGAAAATTTCCAGCCAAGACAGGACTCGTGGCAATGGTTTCAAGTTGGAAAAATTCAGATTCAGGAAGGATATAGGAAAGCACTGGTTTGGTAATAGAGTTGTGGATGAGTGGAACAATCTCCCGAGTACAGTTATTGAGGCTAAAACGTTGTGTAGTTTTAAAAATAGGTTAGATAAATACATGAGTGGGTGTGGGTAGGTGTGAGTTGGACCTGACTAGCTTGTGCTGCTGGATCTGGTACAGTGCTCCATCCTTGAGTGGGGATGACCAGACTGGGTGGGTCATTGGGATAATCCGGGGGGTGGGTCATTTGTCTAATCCGGGGGGGGGGACATGGACCTGCTCCGCATGGGTCAGTAGGCCTGTTGCAGTGTCCCTTCTTTCTTATGTTCTTATGTTCTTATGTGTCAGGGATGGGGACACACAAACAAGGGGAGATATCTAGAAGTTGAAAACCCAGATGAGTCATAGGGATGTTAGGAAGTATTTCTTTAGCTTTAGAGTTGTCAGGAAGTGGAATAATCTGGAGAGTGGTGTAGTGGAAGCAGGATGCATATGTTGCTTTAAGAAGATGTATGATAAGGCAATTGCAAGAGGGAGTAGAGAGAACCTAGTAATGACCCGCGAAGAGGTTTGGGGGCCAAAGGGGCTGCGAATCGACCCTGCAACCACTTATAAAGTGAGTACACAAAGGGGAATTTTTTTTTATTTGGAAGCATTATAAATGAAATATAACTAAATTCTTTTAAATTCAGACATACACTTGTAAAATAGTAAATATATGTAGGAGTGACTGCGCCAGAATTCCTTACTGAACATTATTATACAGGCGCTGCTGGCGTCAACAGTCACTAAAATTTTGCGGTTTTAAGACAAACTTGGGCGGATTGAACAAGATGGAGTCTCGGTCACTAAGCTGAGTCTCGGTCACTAAGCTGAGTCTCGGTCACTAAGCTGAGTCTCCGTCACTAAGCTGAGTCTCCGTCACTAAGCTGGTCCAGGAGCAGAGAATAACACTTTAAATTCATTACACAAGATAAAAATAAAATAAGAAAACGTTTATTTCTATGGAACTTCAAATCACTTGAGCCAAATTCTTATACTTGTGAAGGATGATATATCTCCAGGGTGAAGGATGATATATCTCCAGGGTGAAGGATGATATATCTCCAGGGTGAAAAGGATGATATATCTCCAGGGTGAAGGATGATATATCTCCAGGGTGAAGGATGATATATCTCCAGGGTGAAGGATGATATATCTCCAGGGTGAAGGTTTGATATATCTCCAGGGTGAAGGATGATATATCTCCAGGGTGAAGGATGATATATCTCCAGGGTGAAGGATGATATATCTCCAGGGTGAAGGATGATATATCTCCAGGGTGATGGATGATATATCTCCAGGGTGAAGGATGATATATCTCCAGGGTGATGGATGATATATCTCCAGGGTGAAGAATGATATATCTCCAGGGTGAAGGATGATATATCTCCAGGGTGAAGAATGATATATCTCCAGGGTGAAGGATGATATGTCTCCAGGGTGAAGGATGATATATCTCCAGGGTGAAGGATGATATATCTCCAGGATGAAGGATGATATATCTCCAGGGTGAAGGATGATATGTCTCCAGGATGAAGGATGATATATCTCCAGGGTGAAGGATGATATGTCTCCAGGATGAAGGATGATATATCTCCAGGGTGAAGGATGATATGTCTCCAGGATGAAGGATGATATATCTCCAGGGTGAAGGATGATATGTCTCCAGGATGAAGGATGATATATCTCCAGGGTGAAGGATGATATGTCTCCAGGATGAAGGATGATATATCTCCAGGGTGAAGGATGATATGTCTCCAGGATGAAGGATGATATATCTCCAGGGTGAAGGATGATATATCTTCACCTTTCATCCTTCACCCTGCAATATATCCCCCCCTACTATACCCCCACGCTGTCTCCATCACCACTTTCCATCTTTCGTTTTCTCCACCAGCCTCTACCCATCTTCTCCACCAGCCTCTACCCATCTTCTCCACCAGCCACTACCCATCTTCTCCACCAGCCTCTACCCATCTTCTCCACCAGCCTCTACCCATCTTCTCCACCAGCCTCTACCCATCTTCTCCACCAGCCTCTACCCATCTTCTCCAACAGCCTCTACCCTTTCTTCTCCAACAGCCTCTACCCATCTTCTCCACCAGCCTCTACCCATCTTCTCCAACAGCCTCTACCCATCTTCTCCACCAGCCTCTACCCATTTTCTCCACCAGCCTCTACCCATCTCCATCTACCTGTCTTGTGTCTCCCTCTCACTTTCTCACACTTTACCATTGTTTCTTTTATCCCTCTTAATCACTCTTTTTTTCCTCCAGTTCCTCCTGTGTTCCACTAACACATTCGGGTGTATACAATTTTAAATGCTATTGTATTCACTTAACCGTGAATGTATACAAGTATGTATGAGTGTATACATGTATATATGAGTGTATACTAGTCTGTATGTGTAAGTGCATCGATGAATGAATGTATCGTCAGTCAAGTGATTTTAAGTACCACGTAAATAAATATTTTCCTGTTTGATTATCTTGTTCAGTGTTATTCTCAGCTTCTCGAGCAACTTAGCGACCAAGACTGACCTTGTTTAATCTTGCCGAAATTGTATTGAAACTCGCTAAATTTAGTAATTCTTAAACACAGTAGCGTCTGTATGGTAATGTTCAGCATGGACCTCGCTCAGATATTGCAACAATATCTGAGCGAGATCCTTGTATGTCTGTATTTAAGAGAATTTAGTTATATTTAATTTTGTAATCACGCACTTTTTTTGTTGTTTTCATAATTATTTCCCTTGTGTGTGCAGTCACCTACATGTGGTTGCAGAGGGGGGGGGGGGCGAATGTAGTAGGTAGTGTAGTTATTATGTAGTGTGTTATTAGTGAATATTGTATTAAAAAAAACGCTCCATATATAATGTCAGTTTCCAGGATTTGTTCTGAAACCAGACGTGTATTATTCCAGGTCAGTCAGAGTGACCAGGAGACGAGAATGAGGTGTGTTTGGAGGAAGTACGAGAACAGGGGGAATTGCCAATAAACCCCTGGCTGCCTTCAAGAGAGAGCTGGACAGATACCTAAAGTCAGTGCCGGATCAGCCGGGCTGTGGCTCGTACGTCGGACTGCGTGCGGCCAGCAGTAACAGCCTAGTTGATCAGGCCCTGATCCATCGGGAGGCCTGGTCATGGACCGGGCCGCGGGGGCGTTGATCCCCGGAATAACCTCCAGGTAACCTCCAGGTAACCTCCAGGTAACAGTGGCGGCTGAACAAGTCATCATGGTATGGTGTAGGTATGTGGGTGGTATTTTTGGTCATGCCTAGACCACAGGTTACTTTATTGTTGTTATGCTCTCACGATTTTCCTTTAAGGTCCTTGTGTGTGCAAAGGCCTGTGCTATATATAACGTTTTGACTGCTGGCTAAGTAGCCGCCAGGAAAGGGAAAGAGGTGTCATAAACCCTCCCTGTTTATATGTTTTATTTTACTCACTATTACCAGTGTGTTAATGAGCTACCGTGAGTACTGGGTAAACTGGTGTGTAGTGATGTTGGTATATAGTAGAGTACATTATATGTTGTATATGTAAGTTTAATATATATATACATATATATATATATATATATATATATATATATATATATATATATGTCGTGCCGAATATGTAAAACTGGTCAATTAGCAAGAACTCATTTAAAATTAAGTCCTTTCTAAAATTTTCTCTTATACGTTTAAAGATACATTTTTTCGTTAATGTTGATGTAAAAATTTATAATTTTGCACCAAAAGGAACTTAGAAAACTTACCTAACCTTATTATAACAAGAACAATTTATTTTAGCCTAACCCAACTAAATATATTTTAGATTTGTTTACATTAATTTAATATTAAACAAACACAGTGAAATATATTTTTTTCGTTATGTTCATAATGATTTTTGGTGAAATTATTGCATACACAAATTTTCACTTGTCCTATATGGCAAGATGAGCGTTGCTATTTAAGCCAAGATCGCAAGTTCTGTCTATTCGGCACGACATGTATCTATATATATATATATATATATATATATATATATATATATATATATATATATATATATATATATATATTATATATATATATATATATATATGTGTGTGTGTGTGTGTGTGTGTGTGCGTGTGTGTGTGTGTGTGTGTATGTCGTGCCGAATAGGTAGAACTTGCGATCTTGGCTTAAATAGCAACGCTCATCTTGCCATATAGGACAAGTGAAAATTTGTGTATGCAATAATTTCGCCAAAATCATTCTGAACCTAACGAAAAAAATATATTTCAGTGTTTGTTTAGTATTAAATTACTGTAAAGAAATCTAAAATGTATTTAGTTGGGTTAGGCTAAAATAAATTGTTCTGGTTATAATAAGGTTAGGTAAATTTCCTAAGATTCTTTTGGTGCAAAATTATTAATTTTTGCATTAACATTAATGAAAAAAATACATTTTTAAACGTATAAGAGAAAATTTTAGAAATGACTTAATTTAAATGAGTTTTGCTAATTGCCCAGTTTTACATATTGGGCACGAAAAATTTTAATATTATAATTATATTAATTTTTATTTAATATATATTATATATTATTAAAATTTTATTATAAATATATATATTATACATAATATATATATTCGTCCCGAAATGTAAAAGGTAATTAGCAAAATATTAAAATTAAGTCCTTTCAAAATTTTTCTCTTATACGTTTAAAGATTTTTTTTTCATTAATTTTTGAAGTAAAATTTAAAATTTTTGCACCAAAAAGGAACTTGAAAACTTACCAAACCCTTTTTTAAAAAAGGCAATTTATTTTAGCCCAAAACCCAAACTAATATTTTTTAGATTTGTTTACAAAAATTTTAAATACTAAACAACCAAGTAAAATATATTTTTTTCGTTAGGTTCAGAATGATTTTGGCGAAATTATTGCATCACAAATTTTCACTTGTCCAAAATGGCAAGATGAGCGTTGCTATTTTAAACCAAGATCGCAAGTTCTGCCTATTCGGCACGACATATATATATATATATATATATATTTATATATATTATATATAATTTTATTTCACACATTTATATATATATTATATATATTATTTTATATATATATTATATTATATATATAATATATATATTATATATATTATATATACAATTTATATAATATATATATAAAATATATAATATATTTTATTTTAATTATATATATTATATAATATATATTTCCTGGGAGTTGGTTGGTAGACAGAAAACCCCCAGGGAGGTATACGTCCTGCAAGTGATGTAAAACGAAACCTGTAATTGTTTTAATGATGGTAGGGTTGTGGTGTCTTTTTCTGTTCATAAATATGCAAGATTACAGGTAAGTCTTGCTACTTCTTTCTTAAAACTTAGGTCACACTAAAATACATGTACAACTATATATACACACCCCCCTGGGTTTTCTTTATTTTTTTAATTTTGTTCTTGTTTTTTTTCTCTTATCTCCATGGGGAATGGAACAGAATTCTTCTTGTAGCCATGCGTGTTGTAAGAGGCATAAAATGCCGGGAGCAAAGGCTAGTAAAACCTTTCCTGTATATTTACTAATTTAAAAGGAGAAAATTCATTTTTTCTTTTGGCCACCCCACCTCATGGGATAACGGCGGGACGTTGAAAGAAATATATATGTTAATATATATATATATATTATATATATATATAATATATATAATATATAATATATATATATATATATTATAAATTATATATAAATTTTATATATATATAAAATTATATATATTATTTTAAATTATATATATATATATAGTTAGGAGGAAAAGAGAATATGAATGTGTAAATTCGAGAATTATGTGGATTAAAGTAAAGTTTGGATGCGAGAAGTGGGTCATAATAAGCGTGTATGCACCTGGAGAAGAGAGGAAATTTGCAGAGGAGAGAGAGAGATTTTGGGAGATGTTAAGTGAATTTTATAGGAGCCTTTGAACCCAAATGGAGAGTAATTGTGGTAGGGGCCTGAATGTAAAGTAGGAGAAACTTTTAGAGAGGGTGTGGTAGGTAAGTTTGGGGTGCCCGGTTGTAAATGATAATGGGAGCCCTTTGATTGAACTTTGTATAGAAAGGGGGTTTAGTTATAGGTAATACATATTTTAAGAAAAAGAGGATAAATAAGTATACCGATATGATGTAGGGCGAAATGACAGTAGTTTGTTGGATTATGTATTGGTAGATAAAAGACTGTTGAGTAGACTTCAGGATTTTACATGTTTATCGAGGGGCCACAGATAATCAGATCACTTTTAAATTGTAGTACACTGAGAGTAAAAGGTAGATGGGATACAAGGAGAATAGAAGCAATCAGGGAAGAGAGAGGTGAAGGTTTTATAAACTAAAAGAGGAGGCGTTAGGGTAAGATATAAACAGCTATTGGAGGATAGATGGGTAATGAGAGCATAGGCAATGGGGTCGAAGAGGAATGGGGTAGGTTTAAAAAAGTAGTGTTGGAGTGTTCAGCAGAAGTTTGTGGTTACAGGAAAGTGGGTGCAGGAGGGAAGGGAGCGATTGGGGGAATGATGATGTAAAAAAAGAGTAGTAAGGGAGAAAAAGTTAGCATATGAGAAGTTTTTACAAGTAGAAGGATGCAAGGATGGAAGAGTATATGGAAGAAAAAGGGAGAGGTTAAGAGAGTGGTGAAGCAATGTAAAAAGAAAAGAAATGAGAGAGGTGGGTGAGCTGTTATCAAAAAAATTTTGTTGAAAAAAGAAAAAGTTTTGGAGTGAGATTAACAAGTTAAGGAAGCAGAGAAAAAAAGGGATTTGTAGTTAAAAATGGAGAGGGGAGTTATTTAAATGGGAGTTAGAGGTATTGGGAAGTGGGGGAATTTTTTGAGGATTGTTAAATGTTGATGAAGATAGGGAAGCGTGATTGGTATAGGGCAAGGGGAATAACATTTGTGGAGTGAGGAAAGAGAAATTTGGTGGGGGGGGAAGTCGGGGCAGTAGGTTAAAATAAAAGGGGGGGTAAGGACCCGGGATTGATGGATAAAGTAAAAATGTTTAAAAAGGGTGGGGATATAGTTTTGGGTGGTTTGGGTTGCAATTTTTTAAAAAAAAGTAGGGAAAAGGGGTAAGGGTTTCCCTGGGTTGGCGAGAGCATGATAGTTCCTTTGTATAAAGGCAAAGGGGGGTTTAAAAGAGAGTGCAAAAAATTATGGGGGGGATAAGTCTGTTGAGTGTACCGGTAAAGTGTTTTTTTTTTGGTAGATTTTAAAAATTGAAAGAATTAAGTGTAAGAGGAGAATAGGATAGAGATGAAAAGGAGGTTTTTGGAAAAGGTAGGGGGTGTGTGGACCAGGTGTTTACAGTGAAACATATAAGTAAAACAGTATTTAGAAAAGGCTAAAGGGTTTTGTGGTTTTATGGATTTGGAAAAAGGGTTTATGCAGGGTGGTTTGGGGGGGCAATGGGGCAGATGTTGCAAGTGTAGGTGTAGGAGGTAGGTTTCTAAAAGCAGTGAAGAGTTTTTACGGGATAGTGAGGCTTAAAGTTAGGTATGTAGAAAGGGGGAAAAATTTTTTTCCCAGTAAAAGTAGGCCCTTAGAAAAGGATGTGGTTGTCACCGTGGTTTTTTAATATATTTATAGATGGGGTTGTAAGAGAAGTAAATGCGAGGGTTTTGGAAGAGGGGTGGATTTAAAAGAAAAAAGAATCAACAGGGTGGGGTTGTAAGTGTCTTTTTGATGCACTGTGCTCTTGGGAGATTCGAAGGGGAAGCTGAGAGATTGGTGGATGAAATTTGGTAGGGGGCAAAAAGAAGGGAAAATTAAAAAGGGGAATTTCGGAAAGGTAAGGTTTGAGAAACAAAAAGTTAGGGGATGAAAGATTGATTTCAGTTGGAGGGGGGTATGGGGGGTGAAGTATTCGATATTTGGGTGGGGGGTGTCAGCGGATGGGTCATGAAAGTGAGGTGAATCATGAATTGATGGGGAAAAAAAAGTGAGTGGTGCACTTAGGGTTGTGGAGACAGAGAATTTTTTCCTTGGGGCAAAGAGGGGAAAGTATGAGAGTATAGTTTTACCCCCGCTTTATATGGGTGTTAAGCGGGTGATGAAGTTGCGGAGGAGAAGTGGAGGAGGGAGTGTCTGCTGAGGGCAAAAGTGTGGTGTGAATATAATGCAGAGAATTTGTAGTTTGGGGAATTAGGAGGAGGTGGGGATTTTCCAAAATGTTGTCCAGAGGGCTGGGAAAGGGTTGTTGAGGGGTTCGGACATGTGAGAAATGGGCGAAAAAATAACTTCAAAAGGGGTATCAGTCTGTAGGGAAGGAAGGCGGGGGGTAGGGGTCGGCCAGGAAGGGTTGGAGGGGGGGGTAAAGGAGGGTTTTTTGTGGAGGGGTTGGACTTCCAGCAGGCATTTTCTGAGCGTGTTTGATAGGAGTGAAAGGAGCAAAGGTTTTTAATTTGACGTGCTGTTGGAGTGTGAGCAAAGTAACATTTTTGAAGGGATTCAGGGAAACCCCGGGAGGCGGACTTGAGTCTGGAGTGGGAAGTACAGTGGCCGCATCTGAAGGAGGGGTGTTAATGTTGCAGTTTAAAAAATGTAGTGTAAAGCACCTTCTGCAAGACAGTGATGGGTGGGGAAAGATGGTTTTAAAGTTTTTCTTTTTCGGGCCCCCCTGCCTTGGTGGGAATCGGCCCCGTGTGATAATAAAAAATAATAATAATATTTAAAAATATTATTATATATTATTATAAAATATTTTTTTTTATATTATAATTATTTATATAATATAATTACAATATTATATTATTTAAATTTTATATATATATTTTATATTATATATATATTATACATTTTTTATATAATTTTTTTATTAAATTATATATTATGTATATATATTATATATATATTATATGTAATATATATATATTTTATATATATAATATTATATATATATATTTAATTATACATATATATATATATTTTTTATATATATATATATATATAAATATAATTTTATATATATATATATATATATAAATATTATATATATATTTTTATTTTATTATATATATAATTATTTATAAATTATTTTTTTTATTTTATTTAATAATATATAATATATTTTATTTATATAATATATTATATATTTAATTATATATATATATATTTTTATATATATTATATATATTATATATATATATATATATATATTTTTTCTTGAAAATTTGCGTAAGTTTATTACGGTTTAAATGGTAAAAAACTCGAAAATAAGATTTAAAAAAACATAAAATTAGAATAGAATGGACAAGATTCCAATGCTCTATTTTTTCATGTAAGAGTTTTTTTAAAAACCAATTTTATTTTCAAAAAAATTGGAAGTAGTATCACAAATCCTGGTCGACG
Source organism: Cherax quadricarinatus (assembly GCF_026875155.1). Taxonomy (NCBI): domain Eukaryota; kingdom Metazoa; phylum Arthropoda; class Malacostraca; order Decapoda; family Parastacidae; genus Cherax; species Cherax quadricarinatus. The sequence continues at coordinate 78,102,257 of NC_069401.1, read as the reverse complement.
GGAAAATAAATTGAATCTTTTTTCATAAAAAAAATTTTGGCAATAATATGGATTTTCCTTTTTGGTTTTTTAAATTGATCCATTTTAAAATTTAATAGAATTTGGAAGAATTTAATAATACATGGAAAATAATAATTTTTAAATTTTTTTTTGGGGTAGATAGTTTGTGGGTGAGTTGTGAAAGGGACCTTCCCAAATTGGGTCGGCGCGGTGGGTTTTAACGATAGTGAGGTGTGGGCCCGACCCTTACACAGCTTCCTTGGACTTTCTTTATAGTTCCTTGATAAAGTGAGTAGTCCGAAAGCGCTTGGGAAATTTTTTATTCTTTCAGAGGGTTGTTTTTTATTCTGAAATCACCTGTTTACTGTGATTTTTATATATATTATTTATATATATATATATATATATATATTTTATATTTATATATTATATTTTTATATAATAAATTAAAATATTATATATATATATTTTATATATACGTATACAAAATATATATATTATATATATTTATATATATATATATTATATATATATATATATTATATATATATATATAATTATATATATATTTATATATTATTTATAATATATTAATATATAATAATATATATTATAAAATATAATATATATATATTATATATATATTACACGATATATTTTTAAAAATATAGTTTAAAAAGCACGTAAGCAAACACTATGATACATTTTTTTAGAAAAAAGTTTTTGGTCCCGGGCCTTTTCACTTTAACATACAGAGGTAGAAAAGGGCATTATTTTGGGGGAGAGTGAGATGTGAGTGACGATCTTTACCTGAGTGAGGTGTGAGTGTGCATGGTGCCTGAGTTGGGGGTGAGTGGCGCATGGTGACCTGGTGAGGTGTGGTGATGCATGGTGCCTGAGTAGGGGGTGTGATGGTGCCCCGGTGAGGTGTGAGGAGATGGTGACCTGAGGAGGTGGAGTGATGCTGGTGCCCTGAGTGAGGGGTGAGTGATTCATGGTGACCGGTGAGGGTGATGTGCATGGTGACTGGTGAGGTGGAGTGATGCAGTTTACCTGAGTGAGGTTTTGGTGAGTTGGTGCCTGAGTGAGTGTGAATGACGTATATGACCTAAAGTGAAGTGTGAGTGACGCATGTGACCTGAGTGAGTGTGAGTGACGCATTGTGACCTAGAGAGGTGTGAATGACGTATGATACCTGATGAGGTGGAAACGTTATGGTGACCTGAGTGAGTTGTGATATGATGCAGGTGACCAGTAGTGTGACTGATGCATGGTGACCTAGTGAGGTTAAGTGACGCAGGTGACCTGAGTGAGTGTGACTGATGCATGTGACCTGAGTGAGGTGTGACTGATGCATGGTGACCTGAGTGAGGTGTGAGTGACGCATGGTGACCTGAGTGAGGTGTGACTGATGCATGGTGACCTGAGTGAGGTGTGAGTGACGCATGGTGACCTGAGTGAGGTGTGAGTGATGCATGGTGACCTGAGTGAGGTGTGAGTGGTGCATGGTGACCTGAGTGAGGTGTGAGTGACCATGGCGACCTGAGTGAGGTGTAAGATTGACCATGGTGAAACCTGAGTGAGGTGTGAGTGATGCATGGTGACCTGAGTGAGGTGTGAGTGACGCATGGTGACCTGAGTGAGGTGTGAGTGATGCATGGTGACCTGAGTGAGGTGTGAGTGACGTATGGTGACCTGAGTGAGGTGTGAATGACGTATGGTGACCTGAGTGAGGTGTGAGTGACGCATGGTGACCTGAGTGAGGTATGAGTGACGCATGGTGACCTGAGTGAGGTGTGAGTGACGCATGGTGACCTGAGTGAGGTGTGAGTGACGCATGGTGACCTGAGTGAGGTGTGAGTAACGCATGGTGACCTGAGTGAGGTATAAGTGATGCATGGTGACCTGAGTGAGGTGTGACTGATGCATGGTGACCTGAGTGAGGTGTGACTGACGTATGGTGACCTGAGTGAGGTGTGATTGATGCATGGTGACCTGAGTGAGGTGTGAGTGACGTATGGTGACCTGAGTGAGGTGTGAGTGATGCATGGTGACCTGAGTGAGGTGTTAGTGACGCATGGTGACCTGAGTGAGGTGTGAGTGGCGCATGGTGACCTGAGTGAGGTGTTAGTGACGCATGGTGACCTGAGTGAGGTGTTAGTGACGCATGGTGACCTGAGTGAGGTGTGAGTGACGCATGGTGACCTGAGTGAGGTGTGAGTGATGCATGGTGACCTGAGTGAGGTGTTAGTGGCGCATGATGACCTGAGTGAGGTGCAAGTGACGCATGGTGACCTGAGTGAGGTGTGAGTGACGCATGGTGACCTGAGTGAGGTGTTAGTGACGCATGATGACCTGAGTGAGGTGTGAGCGACGCATGGTGACCTGAGTGAGGTGTGAGTGACGCATGGTGACCTGTGTGAGGTGTGAGTGGCGCATGGTGACCTGAGTGAGGTGTTAGTGACGCATGATGACCTGTGTGAGGTGTGAGTGACGCATGATGACCTGAAGAATGCCATGTTGGGATGAGGACGGGTAGACGATGAGATCATGTGACTCCTGTGTTGTTGGGTTGGTGCTGCTTAGTCTGTTTAAGTATCATGTTTGTTAATGTTTTAGAAATTTTGTAGTTCCCAGTGTAACTTTCTATTGTGTCGGTGACGGTGATTACCGAGGCTTCTAGACACCGTCGTCGTCTGAGGTCTGGTTCGGTGAGAACGAGTTGTGCCTCATCCCAGTTCATCAAATGCCCCGTGGAGTCTCTGTGGAGGACACAGGTGTACCTTAAATCATCTCTTGTTACAGGCACTTCGATGCTCGTTCAGGCGGACCGCAAGATCTCTGCCTGTCTCTCCTACATATTTCTTGGGATAGAATCCACAAGGGATGATGTAGACGCCTGCTCTAGAAGTTAGAGGTGTGAGGCTGCGTTTCGTAGTGAGGTCGTTGATAAATGATGTGTTTATGGTGGACAGGCGAGACAAGCAGAGATCTTGCGGTCCGCCTGAACGAGCATCGAAGTACCTGTAACAAGAGATGATTTAAGGTTCACCTGTGTCCTCCACAGAGACTCCACGGGGCATTTGATGAACTGGGATGAGGCATCTTAAGGGAATATTATATATATATATATATATATATATATATATATATATATAATATATATATATATATATAATATATATATATAATATATATATATATATAATATATATATATATATATATATATATATATATATATATATATATAATATATATATATATATGGTTGGGTTTTTGTGTCCTTCCTCATAATAAATTGACCATTTAAATTTGGTTCATAATTTGTGTGAAGGTACAACCTGGCCCTAGGATGGTTTATGTATAGTAATTTAAATGCCCATTGATTAGGCAGGTTGTTTACCCCCTTGGAGCCAGGACTTATTTACGTTACGTAGTCAGAAGCGTAACAGTCACAGCTCCTGGCCCCGCCTCTTCGCTGATCGCTAGTAGGTACACTCTCTTCCTGCACAAAGAGCCTTATCGTACTTCTTCTTACAGCTATACATATATATGGATCCTTCATCTACTAGTCTCCAGATTGTTCCACTTCCTGTCTCTAACCTGAAGAAATACTTTCTAGCTACCATATAATTCATCCGAGTTTTAAACTTCCAGTTGTGTCCTCTTGTTCCTGTATCCCATCTGAAACATTTTGGCCCTCTCCGCCTTGTTAATTTCTCTCATTTTATATACCATTATCATGTTTTCGCTATCCGTTGTGTCTTTCAGCGTCTTCAGGTTGAGTTCCCTTAAAGCTCCTGCAGCTGCTGGACCCCAGGTGAGATGTTCATTATCATGATCGTTGTGTTGAAGTCTCCGCGCTCAGGCTGTCAACTTTTATTGTGTGATTTACAAAGCCCATCCTTCGTTTTCTCCACCCGTCTCTGCCCATCTACTGTCTTGTGTCTGTGTCACTCTCCCTCTCACTTCCTTACGTTTTGCAACCTTGTCTCTTTTATCCCTCTCAATCTCTATTCTATTTCCCCACATATTAACATGCTCCAGCACCACCAATTTGTGTATAAAGGTTTAAATGTTAATGTTCTCACTTAACTGTGTATGTACGCATGAATATATGGAAGATTCGAGGAAGATAGAGGAAGTGAGGCTGGTAATGACAGGGTCGGGAAAGATGTAGGGAGACAGTAAATAAGTTTATTTACGTACTGGTACACAAATATAAGCGATAACAGGTGTCACAGATAATAACATATGTGTAAATTACCTAGGATAATCAAAACAAAGTGAGTTATTTCTTTGGGGTCCTTGTAAATCAGTCATGATTATAACCTTAAAATACTTAGAAAAGCTAAATATCTTAACTAAGTGAAAATTGGTTACAATAAAAGGAGATACAATAGGAATAACGTGAACTGAGCTATTTATAAGAACATTAGAAAGAAGATCAGCTTAACACGAATGTTAACTATACAAGAAGTCAATTTCCTCCCATTCTGCAGCTTCGTTCATTAGGTACCATTAAGCTTTCACTGGATAACGCTTGAGCTGACTTTGATATGTTCAAGCAGTCCATTCCACTCTTTTAATATTGTATAATAAAAGGTACTTAAAGCCTGACTACCATCAGTAGGTACTACAATCTTGTGTTAACATCCCCTAACACCATACTTGTTTTGGTTCTTAACCTTGACAAAGTTTGTTGCCAGATATTCTGGGTACTGCTTAAGAACAGTTTCATAAATATGGTTTAGCTTCAGTTGCTTTTCTCTATTTTCAACATTCAGTATATCCAGTTATCCGGTTGCTGTAATTCCTCATGGCCTACATGATCTCTTGGACCCTGGCCATGGATGACTCATGGCCTACATGATCTCTTGGACCCTGGCCATGGATGACTCATGGCCTACATGATTTCTTGACCCTGGCCATGGATGACTCATGGCCTACATGATCTCTTGGACCCTGGCCATGGATGACTCATGGCCTACATGATCTCTTGGACCCTGGCCATGGATGACTCATGGCCTACATGATCTCTTGGACCCTGGCCATGGATGACTCATGGCCTACATGATCTCTTGGACCCTGGCCATGGATGACTCATGGCCTACATGATCTCTTGGACCCTGGCCATGGATGACTCATGGCCTACATGATCTCTTGGACCCTGGCCATGGATGACTCCCACCATTTTGTGTGTGTGATTTGTAGTCTGTCCTTTATTTTTTTTTGTTAAAACAGAGTACCATGAAGAACAAGAATAATCTATAAGACGTTGTATTAGAGGTAAATATGGCGTCATGTCAGCCTCAGTAGGTAGACACAGTGCTTGTCTGTACACAAACTTTAGCCTGGCATTCGTTTTTTTTTTTTTACTACACTGATCACTATCAATTCTCCTGATATACTTGGGTCAAAGGGAATTTCCAGACATTTTACTGAAGATATTGAAGTGATAGGTTCCCCATTACACCCAACTTTTCGTGCCAATGGAATATGGCTTTTTTCCCGAGGTATAGCGATAGTTTGCTAGTAACCATTTGTTGCAGGACTCTAGTTCCAGTGAGAGTACATTAGCTATATCTTGTGGGTCTTTACCTGAGACTAGTAGAGCACTATCATCTGCATACAACACAAACATGCACTTGACACTGACGGCCATATCATTTACATAACATAAAAATAGTAAGGGAACCTGACTATTACACCTCGGGGAACCCCACATGCTCTCGGCAAGGGTTTTGATTCTGTATTATTAATCTTGATAATTTGTTTCCTGTTGCGCAAGTAGACTGATGATGGTAAGTTTGATGAAGGAGCAGGGAGAGACTGTTATCACTGTTATTACTGTTATTACTTCATCTTTATCTCTCATCTCTCTCTTATGATATTGTTTCTCCAGTTAATTTTATTTGATACCGAATATGTTAAATTTGCCTGATTCCCACAGACACCCTTTATTCTCATAACCTGGTTTCTCACCTCTGTCTTTACCAAACAAAAAAAAAAATGAAATACCCTTGACTATCCTTGATTTTTAACCAATATTTTTTTATTAATTTTATTCACTCTTCTCACGTCCATCGTATTCTCTAAGTTTTATTTTCGTTTTTTTCCTTTACATTTTGAGGATCCTATCTTGTTATTGACTAATAATGTCTAGAAGTGGTGCTCTCTAATATCTTTGCCCTGATCTGGCAGTCTCAGCTTTCTGAACAAGCACGTGGTGGAGTTTCCCTTGTGAAAACTGAACTCAAGGAAGAGTAAGTGTGAGCTACGCCTGGAGTAGTGACAAGTTAGAGAGAGTGAGTAGTGAGCCCCTGTTGGGAAGCCTCTCTCTGTGGGTTAGAAGATTTGGAATTTTTCTGTGTGGAGATGGAGGTGTGAGCTATCAGTGAAGGCTTGACTTTATTTTATTTTGTGAGTAATATTTCTTCTATGTAACTAGAACCCATTTACCTTATCATTGACCTTTAAACCCAGTTTCCCTTAATATTACCTTAACCGGGTTGTGTCCTTGAAGAACTCTTTATAATTATTATAATTGTGTAATTTTATATTTTTCAATAAATATCGGAATAGAGAGTTTGTCTTATTATTAATTTATTTCTCAAGTGGTCAGTACCTTTATTCATTGAGTGGGAGAGTAATCTTGCTCACCCTGGTTATCTTACAATCTCTCGTGTAAGACATACATCATTCTGTCTCATTTTGTCTCCTTTCTCATCATTTGCAGCTGAAAAAATGCTGTTTGTTTAGTTTATTTACTTCCTCTGTTCTGTTTATTGTGCCACCCCCCCCTCTCTCTCTCTCTCTCTCTTACATTCTCCGTAGTCTATTCACTTCCTCTCTAACTTCTATGTATTTTATTGGCCAATCGCTTTTCTCGTTGCATCTTATTTATTTTCATTACTTTCCTCTTCCCATATTAGACTTTTCTCTCTGTTTGTTACCAGACACTTATCGTAACCTCTTTATCCTCTATCATTTTCTGTCAGTCTTCCCAGATGTTCTACTGACGAATATTTCATGTACACTCTTCTCTTCCTCTCTAACTCCCCGCTATTATGTGTCCGAGCATTCTCATTCATTACCCTAGTGAAGGTGCGTATGTGCGTTGGAAGTGTGCATACACCAGGGCACACTATTTAGGGGAGCAGTATAAAGGTGCGCAAGCATGAAGGAGGATACTACAGTAGAGCGTGTATGCGTGTCATCACAGTCGTAACCTTGACCACTGACCTCGCATCCCAGGAACTAATTCGCTTAAAAGCCTTCATCATTATCATCACCCACTGCTGCACTTCATCTTTCTCTCAGCACCTGCACAAACACTCAACTTCCACTACATGTATGGATACTTCTAACTTTTGTACAGAGAATGAACCAAATTTTATATATATATATATATATATATATATATATATATATATATATATATATATATATATATATATATATATATATATATATATATATATATATATATATATATATATATATATATATAACACATCTTGACAATGCAAGGCAAGCCACGGGGGACGGAAATCTGCTCATGATCTTACACACGTCCCCGTGCAACATTAAGAGCTATGTAACGTTGCAAGAGTAGCAACAGGTGAAATGATAGGAAGTTTTCTCAAAGTAAAGCAGCATCGTAACGCTTATCGGTTCGTACAGAGGAGCATGACAAAGATGACCTCATGTATCAGAAATCTTCCCTATGAGGATAGACTGAGGACCTGAATCTGCACTCTCTAGAAAGGCGTAGAATTAGGGGGGATATGATCGACGTGCATAAATGGAAAACAGGAATAAATAAAGAGGATTTAAATAACGTGCTGAAAATTTCCAGCCAAGACAGGACTCGCAGCAATGGTTTCAAGTTGGAAAATTTCAGATTCAGGAAGGATATAGGAAAGTACTGGTTTGGTAATAGAGCTGTGGATGAGTGGAACAAGCTCCCGAGTGGTTATTTAGGCTAACGGTTAACCTCCAAGAAGATATAAACAAAGTTTTCCAGTGGGCAACGGAAAACAATATGATGTTCAATGAGGACAAATTCCAACTACTCCGTTATGGAAAACTGGAGGAGATAATAACTAGAACAGAGTATACTACAAACTCTGGCCATACAATAGAGCGGAAAAATGATGTAAGGGATCTGGGAGTAGTAATGTCTGAGGATCTCACTTTCAAGGATCACAACAGTGCCACGATCACAAGTGCAAAGAAAATGATAGGATGGATAATGAGAACGTTCTAAACGAGAGATGCCAAGCCAATGATGATCCTTTTCAAATCACTTGTTCTCTCTAGGATGGAATACTGCTGTACATTAACATCCCCATTCAAAGCAGGTGAAATTGCAGATCTAGAGAGTGTACAGAGATCCTTTACTGCACGTATAAGTTCTGTCAAGCACCTTAACTACTGGGAACGCTTGGAAGCACTTGACTTGTACTCTTTGGAACGCAGGAGAGAGAGATATATCATAATCTACACTTGGAAAATCCTGGAAGGAATGATCCCGAATCTGCACACAGAAATCACTCCCTACGAAAGTAAAAGATTGGGCAGGAGATGCAAAATACCCCCAATTAAAAGTAGGGGCGCCATTGGTACACTAAGAGAAAACACCATAAGTGTCCGGGGCCCAAGACTGTTCAACAGCCTCCCACCAAGCATAAGGAGAATTACCAATAATCCCCTGGCTGCCTTCAAGAGAGAGCTTGAAAGATACCTAAAGTCAGTGCCGGATAAGCCGGGCTGTGGTTCGTACGTTGGACTGCGTGCGGCCAGCAGTAACAGCCTGGTTGATCAGGCCCTGATCCATCGGGAGGCCTGGTCGTGGACCGGGCCGCGGGGGCGTTGATCCCTGGAATAATCTCCAGGTAGACTCCAGGTAAGTAGATAGCTTTAAAAATAGGTTAGATAAATACATGAGTGAGTGTGGGTGGGTGTGAATTGGACCTGACTAGCTTGTGCTACTAGGTCTGATGCGGTGACCCTTCCTTAAGTGGAAGTTACTTGATTAGGTGGGTCATTGGGCTAATCCGAGGGGGGACATGGACCTGCTTCGCATGGGTCAGTAGGCCTTCTGCAGTGTTTCTTCTTTATATTCTTATGTTGTTATGTCTCAGTAATGAGAGATGAAGCGTGGTGAGGTCTGGTATTGGTGGCAGCAGGAAGTGCGGGTAAAGTGAGAAGTTTATTATATTTATTATAGGAATTACCGATAATGTGGGCAAGAGGTCCATTCAACATGTATATTCCACAGTTCTGCTCAATAGTTTTGCTGCTTCTAAAATTCTGCGTCTGACCCTGTCGTTCTCGTGGTTCAACCGCTGTGTTCTTTCAACGTCCGTGACGTGACGTGTCGTTGGTATTATCCCTGTTGCAAGAATATTTATGTTCCTGAAGGCGCGTCTAAAGGTCTCTGCTGATCTCCCCGACAAAGAATTTATTGCAACCACCACACGGTATGCTCTAGACTCCTGTTGTACTAATAGCTCTGGTTTGAGAGCTTCTAGTGATCTCTTATGATTGTTATGGTAGTAAAAGCGGCAACATTCATTTTGGCTTTTCTGAGAGTAGGAGCGACGGTGAGAGTAGTCTGCTAAGTTAAGAGAACCAGTAGTCTATCGATATTATTTGAAATGAACAAGTAAACGAATTTAAAGAATCAGAACAGTACACCTTTGGCCCAGCTGATCCAATACCCTTCATGATGAAATGTGTCAGGTAAATCAAATCTTCAAGATGTCGTCAATGATTGACTAAGGTCAGGCTGCAAGTATGTTTGGAAGTTCAGTTTGTATGGACATACCATTGACATGAAACTATCCAACCATTTTGAGGCTCATCCACATGTATATTACACCATTTAGAGACACATCCTTAAATCCGAAATCTTGACACTGTATCCGCACTTTGCACCTGCTAGTTAAAAGAACATTTTATTCTTGATATTCTAACCTAGTAAGTGACCTTTGTTTCTACTGGCAATGATAATATTTGTATCCACACTTAGCACCTGCCATATAAAGCAATGTTGTATTGATGAGATTCTAACCTAGTAAATGACCTTTTTTTGTTGTGGCAATGCCAATTATTTAAAGACAGTATTAAGAAATCGCATTGCCTAAATAACTGGCTATAAGGTGAGACGTTAGTACGTGAAATGACTGAATATACTAACGTAAACAACACTGCCCAGTGTGGTCCAACAAAGACCAACTGCGACCTCTGTAATATAAATTTTTTTGTTTGCTACTGCTGACTGAACGAGCTGCGAATGTGCACTGAACAGCCGGTCAGGCGGCGCAAAGTGTGTTAAGTGTATTGTTACTAGTTCTATAATGTGAACACATGTTACAAATGAAGTTCCATGTATCGATGTTTCAGAGGTCTTGTAAACATTATATCTGAAGATATTTTATATTATTGCTTAGTATCAGGGTATCATGTGTTATTATGCTTCATGTTATAAACATTATGTTATTATGGTTCATGTTATAAACATTGTGTTATTATGGTTCATGTTATAAACATTATGTTATTATGCTTCATGTTATAAACATTATGTTATTATGGTTCATGTTATAAACATTGTGTTATTATGGTTCATGTTATAAACATTATGTTATTATGCTTCATGTTATAAACATTATGTTATTATGGTTCATGTTATAAACATTATGTTATTATGCTTCATGTTATAAACATTATGTTATTATGGTTCATGTTATAAACATTATGTTATTATGCTTCATGTTATAAACATTATGTTATTATGGTTCATGTTATAAAACATTATGTTATTATGCTTCATGTTATAAACATTATGTTATTATGGTTCATGTTATAAACATTATGTTTTATGCTTCATGTTATAAAAACAGTAGCAACAGCACTAGCTCGACCGTCAACATGGCGGATGTTCATCCTGTGAGCCACTTCACAGTGTACTGTGAGTACCAACCTCCACAGTGTACTGTGAGTACCAACCTCCACAGTGTACTGTGAGTACCAACCTCCACAGTGTACTGTGAGTACCAACCTCCACAGAGTACTGTGAGTACCAACCTCCACAGTGTACTGTGAGTACCAACCTTCACAGAGTACTGTGAGTACCAACCTCCACAGTGTACTGTGAGTACCAACCTTCACAGTGTACTGTGAGTACCAACTTTCACAGTGTTCTGTGAGTACCAACCTTCACAGAGTACTGTGAGTACCAACCTCCACAGTGTACTGTGAGTAACCAACCTTCACAGTTGTACTGTGAGTACCAACTTTCACAGTGTACTGTGAGTACCAACCTTCACAGAGTACTGTGAGTACCAACCTCCACAGTGTACTGTGAGTACCAACCTCCACAGTGTACTGTGAGTACCAACCTTCACAGTGTACTGTGAGTACCAACCTTCACAGTGTACTGTGAGTACCAACCTTCACAGTGTACTGTGAGTACCAACTTTCACAGTGTTCTGTGAGTACCAACCTCCACAGTGTACTGTGAGTACCAACCTCCACAGTGTACTGTGAGTACCAACCTTCACAGTGTACTGTGAGTACCAACCTCCACAGTGTACTGTGAGTACCAACCTTCACAGTGTGCTGTGAGTACCAACCTCCACAGTGTACTGTGAGTACCAACCTTCACAGTGTACTGTGAGTACCAACTTTCACAGTGTTCTGTGAGTACCAACCTTCACAGAGTACTGTGAGTACCAACCTCCACAGTGTACTGTGAGTACCAACCTTCACAGTGTACTGTGAGTACCAACTTTCACAGTGTACTGTGAGTACCAACCTTCACAGAGTACTGTGAGTACCAACCTCCACAGTGTACTGTGAGTACCAACCTCCACAGTGTACTGTGAGTACCAACCTTCACAGTGTACTGTGAGTACCAACCTTCACAGTGTACTGTGAGTACCAACCTTCACAGTGTACTGTGAGTACCAACTTTCACAGTGTTCTGTGAGTACCAACCTCCACAGTGTACTGTGAGTACCAACCTCCACAGTGTACTGTGAGTACCAACCTTCACAGTGTACTGTGAGTACCAACCTCCACAGTGTACTGTGAGTACCAACCTTCACAGTGTGCTGTGAGTACCAACCTCCACAGTGTTCTGTGAGTACCAACCTTCACAGTGTACTGTGAGTACCAACCTCCACAGTGTACTGTGAGTACCAACCTTCACAGTGTGCTGTGAGTACCAACCTTCACAGTGTACTGTGAGTACCAACCTTCACAGTGTACTGTGAGTACCAACCTCCACAGTGTACTGTGAGTACAACCTTCACAGTGTGCTGTGAGTACCAACCTTCACAGTGTGCTGTGAGTACCAACCTTCACAGTGTACTGTGAGTACCAACCTCCACAGTGTACTGTGAGTACCAACCTTCACAGTGTACTGTGAGTACCAACTTTCACAGTGCACTGTGAGTACCAACCTTCACAGTGTACTGTGAGTACCAACTTTCACAGTGCACTGTGAGTACCAACCTTCACAGTGTACTGTGAGTACCAACCTTAGACCCTTTATCACAAATTTCTTCAAGGTTGATGCCTTGATTTTACCGAATAGCATTAAACATTGTAATTCAACATTAAGCCCTAATGGAAATAAATGGTATAAAATACCGACACAATGGCAATATAAACACAAATGCAGTATAATGTGATCCTTTATTGACTACGTTTCGCCCACACAGTGGGCTTTTTCAAGTCACAAACAGAACTACCTGGGGTGGAAGGAACGCGAGTATTTATAGTCCGGCTGAGGTCAGGTGAAGAATGCTGCATCTGATGATGTACCGAGTTGGGTTGTAGAGTCTAAAAACTTGGGTAGCTTGGAAAGGAGACTGGACAAGTTTGTGAGCAGACCTTCTACAGTGTTCTTATGTGGGATAGCGATGAAGAAGTTTCTTGGCAAGTGGTTCAGCTATGTTATAGAAGCCACTATTCTGGTTGAAGTTGTCGGATACAGAAATAAGTGATGATTCCAGGATTCTTCGGTATTGGGTGTTGTCTTCTGTGGCGATAAGTCTTGAGTTTCTGTAGTTTATCAAGTGGTTGTGTGAATTACGGTGTTGTACGCATGCATTCCTTGTGTCGTCAGACCTGCTTGCGTATTGGTGTTCTGAAATACGTGTTTGGAGGTCCCTTGATGTTTCGCCCACGTATAACTTGTTGCAGTCATTACAAGGGATTATGTATACCCCTGCAGAGGATTGAGGCTTGTCCTGCCTACTACTGGTGATGTCCTTGATGGTCGTGGTTGTGGAGGTAGATACTTGGAATGATGTTTTGGCAAAGATGTTGGAAACATGTTTGGCAATGGAGTTGGTGGGAAGGACTATGTATCTCTTCTCGGCAGTGTCTTCTCTGGGTGTGTTGAAGATGTTTAATGCTCGTCGTCTGCAGTCTCTGATGAAGTGACGAGGATAGTGGAGTTTGGAAAATACCTGTTCAATTATAGTGCATTCTTCCTCAAGGAACTCGTTGCTGCAGATTCTGAGTGCACGCAGGAAGAAGCCTATAATTACACCACGTTTGGTTTTGGTGTCGTGGTGAGAGTAGAAGTGGAGAAGATCGTTTTGGTTGGTTCGTTTTAAAGTCTATCGAAAACCCACCAACCAAAACGATCTTCTCCACTTCTACTCTCACCACGACACCAAAACCAAACGTGGTGTAATTATAGGCTTCTTCCTGCGTGCACTCAGAATCTGCAGCAACGAGTTCCTTGAGGAAGAATGCACTATAATTGAACAGGTATTTTCCAAACTCCACTATCCTCGTCACTTCATCAGAGACTGCAGACGACGAGCATTAAACATCTTCAACACACCCAGAGAAGACACTGCCGAGAAGAGATACATAGTCCTTCCCACCAACTCCATTGCCAAACATGTTTCCAACATCTTTGCCAAAACATCATTCCAAGTATCTACCTCCACAACCACGACCATCAAGGACATCACCAGTAGTAGGCAGGACAAGCCTCAATCCTCTGCAGGGGTATACATAATCCCTTGTAATGACTGCAACAAGTTATACGTGGGCGAAACATCAAGGGACCTCCAAACACGTATTTCAGAACACCAATACGCAAGCAGGTCTGACGACACAAGGAATGCATGCGTACAACACCGTAATTCACACAACCACTTGATAAACTACAGAAACTCAAGACTTATCGCCACAGAAGACAACACCCAATACCGAAGAATCCTGGAATCATCACTTATTTCTGTATCCGACAACTTCAACCAGAATAGTGGCTTCTATAACATAGCTGAACCACTTGCCAAGAAACTTCTTCATCGCTATCCCACATAAGAACACTGTAGAAGGTCTGCTCACAAACTTGTCCAGTCTCCTTTCCAAGCTACCCAAGTTTTTAGACTCTACAACCCAACTCGGTACATCATCAGATGCAGCATTCTTCACCTGACCTCAGCCGGACTATAAATACTCGCGTTCCTTCCACCCCAGGTAGTTCTGTTTGTGACTTGAAAAAGCCCACTGTGTGGTCGAAACGTAGTCAATAAAGGATCACATTATACTGCATTTGTGTTTATATTGCCATTAAGCCCTAATGGGTTTAATGTTTAATTAAGGTTGAATGTCTTCTGGTCCCTAGGCGCTAAATTCCCCCTATGGGTTCAGCGCTTTCCCATGAATATAATAGAGACAACAATAATAATTAAAATTGATAATATGATTTTAATGGATAGGTATGATTTTGAAGGTCGTAATCATGTCACTCTGTTCCTTCAGTCCTCTAGTGTTGTCAGGTTTAGCTCCTCTAGCTTCTCATAATTCATACCTCTCAGCTCCGGGACTAGTTTCAATGCCAACCTTTGCACTTTTTCCATGCTTTTTACATTCTTTACCTAAAGCAGATTCCATGCTCTTACTGCGTACTTGGGCCTGACGTATGCCGTGTATGCTTCATTATTGATGTTCCTGTAAGCTACCCATAAATTTGCCAGTCTCGAGGTTGCTGCAGCAGTTTATGTGTGCCTCAATCAAAATGCTAGTAACTGTGTTCGCTCCGAGATTCTTTTCTTCCAGTTAGATTTGCAGTATTTGTCCCCCGATCATGTATGCTGTTTCCGTAAGTCTTGGCCCTTCTCAAATTTTTATAACTATCCAATATCCAATTGTCAGACCAATCATGCAGCTTGTCCGGATCCATTTAATCTCTCTTGGTCTACTCCATTTTGTATTCTCCTAATTAGTTTCAGATTGTCTACAGACAGGGACAACTCTAACTCAGTTTCCTCTGAATGTCATTTAAATACATAACAAACAGTGCTGGACCAAGTACTGACCCCTGTGGACCCCCACTCATCACGCTTGCCCATTCCTCTCTAACAGCAACTCATTGCTTCCTTCCCTTTAAGTATATCTTGACCCACTCTGGTGTTCCTTTAAATTCCTTCCTGTCTTATAGCTTTTGTGCCAGTCTCTTGTGGAGTCTGAATCGAGCGTCCTCTTCCCATCCACAAATACACAGTTCATCCATCCCTCTCTCCTGCCTAACTTTCGTTACCTTATCAGAGAGTTCTAGCAGATTTCTGAGACAGAATTTACTAGTTGTTGTTTATGAATCCGCTCCTTTCCAGGTTCTCCTCTACACTTTTCATTATAATCTCCATAATCTTACATTCTTTGCATGTTAGTGGCACAGGCCTATAGTTCAGTGCCATTTGTCTGCCACTTTTTTTTTCTTAGAATATTGGGAGTACATTTGATGTGTACCAGATCTTTGACAGCTGCCCTATTTCAGTTAGTTGGTTGAAGATTGGTGTAAGTGGTTCATACAGTTCCTCTGCTCTCTCTTGCAGAACCCAAGGAGAAATTTTGTCTAGTCCCACAGCCTTCGAAGCATCTAGTTCACCTCTCTTCTTGTTGTCCTTTCTGACTGTGCTTAGTTTTATCATGCTATTATTATCGTCCTCTCTGTATTTTATCCAGTACCCGTTGGTGCACTGCACTCTCTTTGACTCTCTAATAGCGTTTCTAATTCCACTGAGAAAACCTCCCTAAATCTTTTGTTCAGTTCTTCACAGACTTCCTGATCATTCCTAGTTATCTCCCCGCTTTCTGAATTCAGCCGTATTACCTGGTCCTTCACAGCTTTTCTTTCTGATATGACTTTACATCAACTTTGGCTCAGATTTGCCTTTCGATGTTATGTTATTGACAAATTACCGTTCAACCTCTGTTCAAAGATATATTTAATCCTGGGAAATGCTATATGACTATGCATATTTAGTGTTTTTAACGTAATGTTTATATTCATATTTAGTACTGCAGATGTTCATTCATTTGCAATTAAGTTGGAAATGTTCTTCAGTAATTGGCAGAGCTGCATTATAAACTGAGTGAGTTTTGTTGTTTAAAAATATATCGTACACTGTGATTTTTTTTTTCGGAGCTGACAAGTTAACCAGTGGAAAGCCCTTGTTATATGACCAAAAGCTCCGGCTATATGGTCATCATGTGACTGTTACCCGTGCCAAAAAACAATAGTTTTGTTCTGTTTTCTGATGAATAATGGACCACCATAAGCACCTCATATTTTGTAACTAATAAAGTGTAGCGTTGGGCAAAACGTTGCAACAGTAACAAAGGTTTTCCCTCCAACATATTGTATTTTTCTTCCACTAATTAGCTGTTGACTAATGTCCGGTGTCAGGCAGATACTGCTGCTGCTATCACTGACAAAAACACGCATATGCGAGCGCACACACACGCGCACACATACATAAGACTGGTGTGTACTTACGTTTAGCAATTTTGGAGGTCATGACTCTGTTGTAGCGGAGAGGGTGTAGAATTGCCCAGTAGCGGTCCACACTGACTGCCACCAGGCAGAAGATGGAGATGGTACACAGCATAAGCAGCGTGGAGAGCCCCAGCAGACACGCCCACCTGGAACGGGGCAGCCCTATCGCCGCCAGGATGGCGAAGGGGATGCCCAGCACCCCCACCAGGAGGTCGGCCAGAGCCAGCGACACGATGTAGTAGTTAGTGAGACGACGTAATTTCCGATCCACGGCAAACACAGTGATGGTGAGAGCGTTGCCTATGACAGCGATTATGGCCACCAGCACCTCGCTGATGGTGTATGGCAGGTCGAGTTCGATGCCCTCGCCGGAATTAGGCAAAGGTGTCGTCTGGTGTTCTTCAGTTAGGTTCCCTGGGAAGGCGAGGCTACCTGCCTCCAGTCCCATGTAGTTGCTCAGGTTCAACCTAGTTAATCCCATCGTCACCACAATTACACTATACTTCACACCACCACTACACAATTCGTCTACAAACTTTCTTTCATTTACCTCATACTTCTCGTATTATATCACTTCCATTTCCTGCTGCAAAACAATAAAACTGACTGAATGTTATTGACAAAATCGTGTTTGATGTCTTGGGTATTAAACAACGCCTTATATTCTGGGAGCGAGTATGAGTGAGAGAGGCAGGAGTGTGGCGTTAAATATCCTACCCCAGCACCGCTACATGTGCGACTGACTGGCTCTACAACCTGTTCATCCTCCCCACTGCTCCCCTCGCCATGATGCCACACACACGATGACTGCCAACGCCCTCACACTACTCAGATCAAACTAATTTTTTTCCGTGAACTCCTCATCCTTTTCACTGACGGCCCGGCTGATTATTTTCCACCTTGTCGCAGTTCACGTTCAGTGGGAGTCATCGTGTCTACTGTCAAGCTGGCAGTGACGGACAAAATGCCTGGACACTGGCTCCACCTACTTCAGTCCCATGACACCGGAGCAAACGAGGTACAAGCATGCTGTATTATTACTGCGCTGCACCACACCAGAACTTTACCAAGATCAATATCACCCTTTTAAGATTACCTAATACACATCTTTTTAGTTACACATGGAGAAAGGTAGATAGCTGAGGACTATTTACTTCTGTCTAGCTTAATTAAGGACCATCGTGTATTATCTAGGTATGCGAGTTAAAGACAAAGATTATCATACATTTCCTTATTTCAAAAGCCAAGTTCTTTCTAATATACGCGACGTCCACTTTCCTAGGATGAGACCCACAATAGCCGACAGATATCTGTAACCAAGAGTTAAAACACAAGAAAGATATAAGACGACTTTCTCTTCAACACACCTTCAATGGACCCACGTCATGATATAGCATGATAGCTCTCTCATACAGCCTATATTCATCTACTCTACACAGCGGTACTTTATCCCGCTGCCATATCCATTACGTAGATGATAATCAAAAAATTTCAGAGGTACATAATCAGCTGAGGGCTCAGGCCCAGGGCCACCTCAGCGGCTGATTCCCGCCAAGGCAAGGTTACCCAAAGAAAAAAAAACCCACATACACCATCATTCATTCATCAGCTCTTTCCAAAAATGTGTTGAACATCAAAATGGTATACAATACCGACAGGTTGTTAGGTAAGACACATATGCAACAGTTAGACAACTTTATTCCGAAACGTTTCGCCTACACAGTAGGCTTCTTCAGTCGAATACAGAAAGTATTCGACTGAAGAAGCCTACTGTGTAGGCGAAACGTTTCGGAATAAAGTTGTCTAACTGTTGCATATGTGTCTTACCTAACAACAAAAATGTGTTGACATCACAGTTAAGATGACTCTCCAATTACGACATTCCCACCTCTTCTTTAAGATACAAACACTTTTCTTCTGTTATTATTATTATTATTATTATTATTATTATTATTATTATTATATTATTATTATTATTATTATTATTATTAATATTATTATTATTATTTCAACCCTTCGTCCAAAGAAGACGAAGGGTTGGTTCCAAATTCCTTGAATCAAGTCTTTCACCGATGTCAAGGTAACCTCTTGCTCCGTTAAAAAAACCCAACAATTCTGGTTCATTGTAACACACCTCCGGCACCGTCATTGTAACACACCTCCGGCACCGTCATTGTAAC
Source organism: Cherax quadricarinatus (assembly GCF_026875155.1). NCBI lineage: Eukaryota > Metazoa > Arthropoda > Malacostraca > Decapoda > Parastacidae > Cherax > Cherax quadricarinatus. The sequence goes on along the minus strand of NC_069401.1, from coordinate 78,083,256 downwards.
ACACCTCCGGCACCGTCATTGTAACACACCTCCGGCACCGTCATTGTAACACACCTCCGGCACCGTCATTGTAACACACCTCCGGCACCGTCATTGTAACACACCTCCGGCACCGTCATTGTAACACACCCCCGGCACCGTCATGTAACACACCCCCGGCACCGTCATGTAACACACCCCCGGCACCGTCATTGCAACACCCCCTCCGGCACTGTCATTGTAACACCCCCCCGGCACCGTCATTGTAACACACCCCCGGCACCGTCATTGTAACACCCCCCCGCACCGTCATTGTAACACACACCCCCGCACCATCATTGTAACACACCCCCGGCACCGTCATTGTAACACACCCCCGGCACCGTCATTGTAACACACCCCCGGCACCGTCATTGTAACACCACCCCCGGCACCGTCATTGTAACACACCCCCGGCACCGTCATTGTAACACACCCCCGGCACCGTCATTGTAACACACCTCCGGCACCGTCATTGTAACACACCCCCGGCACCGTCATTGTAACACACCCACGGCACCGTCATTGTAACACACCCCCGGCACCGTCATTGCAACACCCCCCCGGCACTGTCATTGTAACACACACCCCCGGCACCGTCATTGTAACACACCCCTGCACCGTCATTGCAACACACCCCCGGCACCGTCATTGTAACACACCCCCGGCACCGTCATTGTAACACACCCCCGGCAACCGCCATTGTAACACACCCCCGGTACCGTCATTGTAACACACCCCCGGCACCGTCATTGTAACACCCCCCGGCACCGTCATTGTAACACACCTCCGACACCGTCATTGTAACACACCCCCGGCACCGTCATTGTAACACACCCCCGGCACCGTCATTGTAACACACCTCCGGCACCGTCATTGTAACACACCCCCGGCACCGTCATTGTAACACATCCCCGGCACCATCATTGTAACACACCCCCTGCACCGTCATTGTAACACACCCCCGGCACCGTCATTGTAACACACCCCCGGCACCGTCATTGTAACACCCCCCCCCCGGCACCGTCATTGTAAACACACCCCGGCACCGTCATTGTAACACACCCCCGGCACCGTCATTGTAACACATCCCCGACACCGTCATTGTAACACACCCCCAGCACCGTCATTGTAACACACCCCCGGCACCGTCATTTTAACAGCCCCCCGGCACCGTCATTGTAACACCCCCCGGCACCGCCATTGTAACACACCCCCGGCACCGTCATTGTAACACACCCCCGGCACCGTCATTGTAACACACCCCCGGCACCGTCATTGTAACACACCCCCGGCAACGTCATTGTAACACACCCCCGGCACCGTCATTGTAACACTCCCCCCGGCACCGTCATTGTAACACACCCCCGGCACCGTCATTGTAACACTCCCCCGGCACCGTCATTGTAACACTCCCCCGGCACCGTCATTGTAACACTCCCCCGGCACCGTCATTGTAACACACCCCCGGCACCGTCATTGTAACACACCCCCGGCACCGTCATTGTAACACACCCCCGGCACCGTCATTGTAACACACCCCCGGCACCGTCATTGTAAACACTCCCCCGGCACCGTCATTGTAACACACCCCCGGCACCGTCATTGTAACACACCCCTGGCACCGTCATTGTAACACTCCCCCGGCACCGTCATTGTAACACTCCCCCGGCACCGTCATTAAGGACTCATTACAAAGCTTGTCACACACTGAAGTGTTTACCTTCCGGGTCGCGTGTACCTCTTTTACATTCACCCTCGTTAATAACTCCTCAGTGTATTAACAGCGATTCAGATCAGTGGCATAATTTTTTATCTCGGTATTGAAATAATAACGACTGTAAATATCTCAATGAGCGGACGTGATTTGAAGTCACATGGGTCCGTTTCGTTCGTTATTTGTCTTTCCTCGCAAGCTTTCATGTCTTCGTCGCATTTGTTAGTAGTGTTTGTGTTTTAACTTAATAAAATTAAAAATGTTAAGGCTGATGAATCAAACGTATGTGCTTGTCTAGTGAATAATAAAAAATAATAATAACATTAATAATAATAATAATAATAATAATAATAATAATAATAATAATAATAATAATAATAATAATAATAATAATAATAATAATAATAATAATAATAATATGGAAAGGAAGGAAAAGAGTGAAACTGGAGGATGTGGATGGAGAAGCTTCTAACTCCTCCCTCTAACACACGTCCCCATGAAGCTCACAGAAAAAAGAAATGAAAAGCACTGCAGTAATCCTAGTGGCCTGTGCCAGGTAAGAAAGAGGAAACAAGACAGGAGAAAACTGAGAGTTAAGGTGTAGGAAACACAGAAGACTACTACTAATACTACTGCAACTAATCAAACTGTCCCATGCTAAGAGTACATTTCACTTTTTCAGCGTATGTCACACACCCATATAGGCATGCCCTCCCGACCAGTGATCCAGGTGTTAAGATTATTACTAGTAGGGGCCCCCTCGTTATACTAGTACCTTGGTTCAACCAGCCAATGACAAGAAAGCCCGTCAAAGTTGTGATGCGATGTAGTACACTCGTGAATCATCATTAGCAGTGTTACCTCCAAGTCTGGTTGCAATGGTACTTATCGTGTCCCTTACTTGCATTTGCCTTACTGTACAATATTCTTTGTATATATTATATATACACTGCTTGCTGTTTGGTGAAGGAAGTATAAGTACTTAATCTGCTGCCTTTTTGCTAGTTTCTTCCTTGATTATCATGATACAGCCAGGGGTGCTGGCCACTAGACTACACCTGTGTTCGTTATACAAACCCATCGTAACAGAATCAAAACCAAATCAAATAAAGCCAAATCATACCATACCAAGGTAAACCTAACCTAACAAAGAATTACAAAAAAAAAAAAATCTAACTCTTAACATTGTTAATGTTGTGGGCGTGAATACATAGAGTAATTCTGAGTTGTGATTCTGGCGGCATGTTCAGGTAGAACTCAGTAACCTGGACTAGGGTGGTCAGAAATGAGCACAATATTCAATATTTCATTTTACTCTACTTTATATCAATTTAGGATGATCATTTTGATCTCATTTGAAAGATAACAAAGTGCTTTAAAAACGTGTTTTGCAGATTTTTTTCAGTATATACACTTGTATACCAGTGACTGGGATGTCAACACTGTTCTGCATACTATAACATCAGACACATCAAACAATAAAAACAGTGATGAAAACTGATTCCTCGTGCCTCAAAACATATGAAACGAAGAATCATTCATGCCTTTATCTTATCATAAGAGTACGGAGCTTCAAGTATTGCCTGGAGACCGTCTAAGGAATTTTTTTTCATCCTCTGCAGGACAGATTATTCACGACCCAGGGAACCTAGACAAACCTTAACAGCCGTCTGATTCGCAATTCAGGTTTACTCATTACATTTACTCTCGCTGCTGAGGAAGAATATGATGGGAACTTCTCCCGTAGTTCGTGTCATAATGTGAGTAAAAGCGTAGCAGGTGACACTTGTTTGTGGAGTTTTTACATGCTTTGAAGGTCATCTTATTTCCACCTGCGCCTAGGAAGTCCTAGAACAGGAGTTTGTAGTCCTCGTCCCTTTGTGTGAATTTAAAGTATGTTAAAAAGGTGGGATCAGCCACTAAGTGCACATGGGTCACTAAGATCACAAGCCACATGCATACCACTGAGTGCACGTGGGTCGATATTACAACCCAGGAGTCCCAAAGGCCTGTTATCCTGGGTGTAAAGGGAGCAAAATAAACAGCAGAAAACTTTTGACTTTTATAATTCTTCTCCAATTTAGAACAGAAGTATGTACACTATATACACTATGTACAACAATAGGTATTAGTGCACTCCACGGTAAGCAAGGCAGAATAGAAGCCACTAGAGAGCAGACCGCGCTTCAACCAGCTCTAGAATGGGAATGACAAAGGCAGACGGGCGAGTGGTACCCACATAACCTCTGCGATTGCCAAAACCATCTTCTAATTGGCTGGAACCTGGGTACTGGTTGAACGACGGGGCCCCATCGCCAACCCTCAGTTACCTGGTTCGCTGGTTGGAGATAGATAGCCTGTAAATGAGGGTGTGTACATGCGCCGAATAATGGTTACGTACTCTTTGCTTGCCACAGTCACTAAGACCACAAGCCACATGTACACCACTGAGTGCACGTGGGTCACTAAGACCACAAGCACATGTACACCACTGAGTGCACGTGGGTCACTAAGACCACAAGCCACATATTCACCACTGAGTGCACGTGGATCATTAAGACTACAAGCCACATGTACACCACTGAGTGCACGTGGATCATTAAGACCACAAGCCGCATGTACACCACTGAGTGTACGTGGGTCATTAAGGCTACAAGCCACATGTACACCACTGAGTGTACGTGGGTCATTAAGACTAAGCCACATGTACACCACTGAGTGTACGTGGGTCATTAAGACTACAAGCCACATGTACACCACTGAGTGTACGTGGGTCATTAAGACTACAAGCCACATGTACATGATTGCGAAAAGGATTTAGGAGTTCTGGTTAGCAGTAATCTAAAACCAAGACAACAGCGCATTAGTGTTCGTAATAAAGCTAACAGAATCCTTGGCTTCATATCAAGAAGTATAAATAATAGAAGTCCTCAGGTTGCTCTTCAACTCTATATATCCTTGGTTAGGCCTCATTTAGATTATGCTGCTCAGTTCTGGTCACCGTATTACAGAATGGATATAAATGCTCTGGAAAACGTACAGAGGAGGATGACAAAGTTGATCCCATGAATCAGAAATTTCCCCCATGAGGATAGACTGAAGGCCCTGAATCTGCACTCTCTAGAAAGGCGTAGAATTAGGAGGGATATGTCTGAGGTGTATAAATGGAAAACGAATAAATAAAGGGGATGTAAATAGCGTGCTGAAAATTTCCAGCCAAGACAGGACTCGCAGCAATTGTTTCAAGTTGGAAAAGTTCAGATTCAAGAAGGATATAGGAAAGCAATGGTTTGGTAATAGAGTTGTGGATGAGTGAAACAAACTCCCGAGTACAGCTATTGAGGCTAAAACTTTGTGTAGTTTTAAAAATAGGTTTGATAAATACATGAGTGGGTGAGGGTGGGTGTGATTTGGACCTGGCTAGCTTGTGCTTCTAGGTCTGATGCCGTGCTCTTTACTTAAGTTGAAGTGACCTGACTAGGTTGGTCATTGGGCTTATCCGGGGGAGGGGGACATGGACATACTTCGCAAGGGTCAGTGGGACTGTTGCAGTGTTCCTTCTTTCTTATGTTCCTATGTTCGTAAGTGCACGTGGGTCATTAAGACCACAAGCAACATGTACACACTGAGTGCATCATGTACACATGAGTTACATGTACACACTGGAGTGCATGTACACCATGAGTCCAGATGTACACCACTGAGTGCACATGTACACCACTGAGTGCACATGTACACCACTGAGTGCACATGTACACCACTGAGTGCACATGTACACCACCATTTACAATAAGTGATTTTCACCTCTTACTGAATTTAAACCGAGAGGTTTTCAACTTTCATTATATTTACACTAAAGTATATACACCTCTTGGCATATATACAGTGAGAGATATACACTCTTCTGACTCTGCCTGACTCTGCCTGGCTCTGCCTGATTCTGCCTGACTCTGCCAGACTCTGTATGGCTTTGTCTGACCATGCCTGATTCAGCCTGACTTTGCCTGACTCCGCCTGACGCTGCCTATTTCTTCCTGACTCTGCCTGACCCTGCCTGACTCTGCCTGACCCTACCTGTCTCTGCGTGACTATGCCTGGCTCTTCCTGGCTCTGTCTGACTCTGCCTGACCCTGTTTGGCTTTGTCTTACCCTGCCTGACACTGCCTGACCCTGCATGATCTTGCCTTGCTTTGCCTGATTTGCCTGACTGCCTGATTCTGTCTGGCTCTGCCTGACTCTTCCTGACTTTGCCTGACTCTGCCTGGCTTTGCCTGACTCTTTCTGGACCTGTCTGACTCTGCCTGATTCTGACTCTACCTGACTCCAGGTTAATTCACGTCGGCTCCAAGTTCTCTTAAGTCGGCTCAAGGTTCCCTCACATCGGCTCATGGTTCAATCACATCGGCTCATGGTTCAATCACGTTGGCTCCAGATTGCCCTCTCATGTCGGCTCCAGGTTCCCCTTACGTCGGCTCCAGGTCTCCTTCAAGTCGGTTCAAGGTTTCTTCTCACGTCGGCTCCAAATCTACCTCATGTCGGTTACAGGTCTCCTGCACGTCAACTCCAGGCCACCTTTACTTCGATTACAGGTCCCCCTAATGTCGGCTCCAGGTCCCCCTAATGTCGGTTCCAGATCCCCTCTTCACGTTGGCTCCAGACACCCCACACGTCGGCTACAGGCGTGAATCCTCACGTCGGATCAAGGCTCCCCCATGTCGGCTCCAGGCTCCCTCACGTCAGCTCAAGATTTCCTAACGACAGCCCAGATACAGGTCAATTCATTACTGATACAGGAAATTTTACTGCTCATACAGGTCAGACCATTCTGATACATGTCAGACTATTACTGATACAGGTCAGATTTCTAATGATACAGATCAGATCAATACTAATATAGGTCAGCTCACTACTGATACAGGCCAGATCACAACTGATAGAGGCCAGTTCACTACTGATAGAGGGAAGATCACTAATGACACAGGTAAGTTCACTACTGATACAGGTCAGATTACTAATGATACAGATGAGATCACTACTGATACAGGTCAGATCATTACTGATACATGTCAGATCACTACTGATACAGGGTAGATCACTACTGACACAGGTCAAATCGCTTCTGATACAGGTAAGATCACAACTGATACAGGTGAGATCACTACTGATACAGATCAGATCACTACTGATGCAGGTCAGAACACTACTGATACACATCTGTTCATTACCTATACAGGGTAGATCACTACTGATACAGGTCAGATCACTACTGAAACAAGGTAGATCACTACTGATAAAGGGTAGATCACTTCTGATACAAGGTAGATCACTATTGAAACATGGTACACCACTAATGATACAGGGAAGATCACTACTGACACAGGTCATATCACAAATGATACAGGGGTAGATCACTACCGATAAAAGGTAGATCACAACTAATACAGGGTAGATTACTACTGATACAGGGTTGATCACTACTGAAATAGGGTAGATCACAACTGATACAGGGCAGATCATTACTGATATAGGTCAGATCACTACTGAAACTTGGTAGATCTCTACTGACACAAGGGACATCGCTACTGATACAAGGTAGATCACTACTGATGCAGGGTAAATCACTACTGATACAAGGTAGATCACTGCTGATAGAGGGTAAATCAGTACTGATACAAGGTAGAACACTACTGATACAGGGAAAATCACTGATCATAGAGGGTAGATCACTACTGATACAGGGTAGATCACTACTGATACAGGGTAAATCACTACTGATACAGGGTAGATCACTACTGATACAGGGTAGATCACTACTGATACAAGGTAGATCACTACTGATACAGGGTAGATCACTACTGATACAAAATAGATCAATACTGGTACAGGGTAAATCACTGCTCATACAGGGTAAATCACTACTGACACAAATTAGATCACTACTGATACAGGGTAAATCACTGCTCATACAGGGTAGATCACTACTGATACAAGGTAGATCACTACTGACACAGGGTAGATCACTACTGATACAGGGTAGATCACTACTGATAAAGGGAAAATCACTACTGATAGAGGGTAGAGCACTACTGATACAGGGTATATCACAACAGGTACAAGGTAAATCACTGCTGATATAGGGTAGATCACTACTCATAAAGGGTAGATCATTACTGACACAGGGTAGATCACTACTGATACTGGGTTGATCACTACAGGCACGGTGTAGATCACTGCTGATACAGGGTAGATCACTAATGATACAGGGTAGATCACTACTGATGCAGGTCAGTTCACTACTGATACTTGGTAGATCTCTACTGATAAAAGGTACATCACTACAGATACAAGGTAGATCACTACTGATGCAGGGTAAAACACTACTGATACAAGGTAGATCACAACTGATACAGGGTAAATCACTACTGATACAAGGTAGAACACTACTGATTCAGGGTAAATCACTGATCATAGAGGGTAGATCACTACTGATACTGGGTAGATCACTACTGATACAGGGTAAATCACTTCTGATACAGGGTAGATCACTACTGATACAGGGTAGATCACTACTGATACAAGGTAGATCACTACTGATACAGGGTAGATCACTACTGATACAAAGTAGATCAATACTGGTACAAGTTAGATCACTACTGATACAGGGTAGATCACTACTGATACTGGGTAGATCACTACTGATACTGGGTAGATCACTACTGATACAGGGTAAATCACTTCTGATACAGGGTAGATCACTACTGATACAGGGTAAATCACTACTGATACAAGGGAGAACACTACTGATACAGGGTAGATCACTACTGACAGAGGGTAGAACACTACTGATAGAGGGAAGATTACTACTGATACAAGGTAAATTACTGCTGATACAGGGTAGATCACTACTGATACAGGGTAGATCATTACTGATACAGGGTAGATCACTACGGATACAAGGTAGATCACTCCTGATACAGAGTAGATCTCTACTGATAAAGGGTAAATCACTACTGATACAGGGTAGGTCACTGCTGTAACAAGTCAGATCACTACTGATACAGGGTAGATCGCTACTGATACAAGTGAGATCACTACTAATACAGGGTAGATCGCTACTGATACAGGGTAGATCACTACTGATAGAGGGTAGATCACTACTGATAAAAGTCAGCTCACTACTGATACAGGGTAGATCTCTACTGATACAAGGTAGACCACTACTGATACAGGGTAGATCTCTCCTGATACAGGGTAAATAGCTACTGATACAGGGTAGATCACTACTGATACAGGGTAGATCTCTACTGATACAGGGTAAATAACTACTGATACAGGGTAGATCACTATAGATGCAGGGTAGATCTCTACTGATACAAGGTAGATCACTACTGATACTGGGTAGATCTCTACTGATACAAGGAAGATGACTACTGGTACAGGGTAGATATCTACTGATACAGGGGCAAATAACTACTGATACAGGGTAGATATATACTGATACAGGGTAGATTATTACTGATACAAGGTAGATCAGTACTGATAAAAGTCAAATCGCTACTGATACAAGTCAGATCAGTACTCATTCAAGTCAGATCAGTTCTGATACAAGTCAGTTCAGTACTAATACATGTCAGATCAGTACTGATACATGCCAGTTCAGTATTGATAAAAGTCAGATCAGTACTGATAAAAGTCAGATGAGTACTGATACAAGTCAGATCAGTACTGATACATGTCAAATCAGCACTGACACAAGCCAGATCAGTACTGAAACAAGTCAGATCAGTACTGATACAAGTCAGATCAGTACTGATACAAGTCAGATAAGTACTGATACATGTCAGATCAGTACTGACACAGGTCATATTTTCTACTGATACAGGTCAGCTCACTACTGATACAGACCAGATCACAAATGATACAGGCCTGTTCACTACTGATACAGGGAAGATCACTAATGATACATGTAAGTTCACTACTGATACAGGTCAGATCACTAATGATAGAGGGTAGATCACTACTGATATAGGGTAGATCACTACTGATACAAGGTAGACCACTACTGATACAGGTAAGATCACTACTGATGCAGAGTAAATCACTGCTCATACAGGGTAGATACCCACTAATACAGGGTAAATCAATGCTGATACAGGGCAGATCACTACTGAAAGGGTAGACACTACTGAACAGCGTAAATCAATGAACAAAGGGAATCACTACTGATGCAGGGGAGACCACTGATACGGGGAAATCACTGCTCAAAAAAGGGGGAGTACCCACTAATAAGGGAAATCAATGCCGGACAGGTAGATCACTACTGATAAAGGTAATCACTACGAAATTTGGGGAATCACAACTGATCAGGGGGAATCATTACGATCCAGGTAATTATTACTTAAAGGGTTGGGTCGCCTGACACAAGGTAATACTACTGAAGGGGTAATCCATGAACAATAATCCCCACTGATACAGGTAATCTCTACTGATACCCGGGGAAATTACTAGGAACAGGGTAATCACTATGAAACAAAACAGTTTATACTAACAAGGGTAAAAAACACTAGAGATAGAGGTAATCACTACTTAAACAAGCAGTTCACTACGATAAACGGGAAATACTAGAATACGGATAGTCACTACTGAAACAAGTCAGTTCACACTGATAAAAGGGAATCACTAGAGAACAGGGTACATCACATGAAACAATTTAGTTATACTGATACGGAGATCTCTACTGTACAGGGGAATCACCGATACAATCGACGTACGAACAAGTCAGATCAATACTGATACAATCAGACAGACTGATGCAACTTTAATACTGATTCAATCAACGTACGATACAAATAAGATCATATTTAAACAAGAAAATCTATTGATACAAAAAAGATTAGTACGAAAAGAAAGATCATACTGATAAAAAAGATCAGTACTGATCAAGAAAGATCTTACTATACAAGAAAGAAATACGTACAAGTCAGTTCATACTGAACAGGTCATAAATTTTTTACCGATAGGGTCAAGTCAATACTAAATAGGGCACTCACAAATTTTCAGGGCCAAGAAAACACAACGATACAAAGGGAAAGATACAAAATACTCGAACAGGGTAAATCACTACTGATACTAGGAGAAACTATGAACAGGCCAGTTCACTACTGAACAAGGGGAAAACCTACGATAAAAAATCACTCGATACAGGGAAATCACTACTGAACTAGTAATCACTACTGAAAAAGGGTAAATCACTGCTAACGGGGGATCAAACTTTTACGGGAAATCATGCTGATTTCAGGTAATCAATACTGATACAGGTAATCACTATGATTGGGGAATCACAAATGTACAGGGGAATCTTATGAAACAGGGGGATTATTTCTTATAGAGGGGGTACTACTGATAAAGGTAATACTACTGATACGGGGTGAATCACACGAAAATTGGGGACATCACACGGGTACTGGGGAGATCCTACTGAAAAGGGGATCCTTTCTGATACAGGGGAAATCCTACAATACAGGGTAATCAACTGAAAAAAGTCCAAAACACTCTGAACAGGGGAGATCCTACTGTTTCAAGGTAAATAACTGCTGATAAAGGGGTAATCACACTGATACAAGTCGATCACTACGATCAGGGGAGATCTCTACTGAAAAGGGTAAAAATATGTAATGGTGATCACACTGATACAAGCAATCAACTAACAGGGGGGATCTCTACTGAACAGGTAAAAATACTGATATAGGTTCCTCCCGATACAAGCAAAAACATCTGATACGGGAATCTTACGATACAAATAATCACTATTTAAGTAGATCTCTATCAAAAATCATACTGACACGAATCAACTGAACAAATAACATTCTGAAAAAGTGATCAGTATTTATACAACAAACATCGAACCCAAATCAAACATACTGATACAAATCAGATCATACTGAAAACATTTTCAGAAAATTTTGATCAGTCAATTTAGTACTGATACTTTTTAAACATACTGATAAGTCAGTCTACTAACAGCAATTTTTGTACAGTCAATTTTTTACGATACAGGTCAAATCAATAAGTCCTCAAATATCAGGCCCGTTTAAATGTACGGCCCTTTTCCCACGATTTCAGGAAAACCAAAATACTTAAGTTTATAAAAAATTATACAGGCAATCACAATGAACAAGGGTCACTCTCTACAGGGAATCACTAAATGGGAAAAAATGTAAGTTTGGATTGGTACAGGGAGATCACTCTGATAAGGGGGATAAACCAAAAAAGGGGTCTTACAAGGGTAATTATTACTTAAAGGGAAATCACCTGATACCAAAATTTCACTACTGTACAGGGGTAAAAACCACTGATATAGGGGTAGATCAACGATATGGGGGATCATCTGATACGGGGTTTTAGATTAAAAACTTAAAAAGGGAGATAAAAAACGATACAAAAGGGGGATCCTACTGATACGGGGTAAATTGGGCTGATAAGGGGAATCACTACTTAAAATTTGATCACTGTGATCAGGGTAAAACTCACTGGAAAAGTAAATACATATAGGGGTAAACACTTCTAAAATCAGATCACTATGATAAAGTAGATCCTATGATTAGGGGAAAACCCGAACAGGGGAAAATCACTACTGAACAGTAAATCCACAAACAGGTAGATCCTACGGTACAAAGGGGTAAATTATACTGTTAAAAGTAGACATCTATAAAGTCAAATCATACTGAACAATAATCTCAAATATAAGGGTACCATCGATACCCCAAAAACTACTAAACCCGGGGAAACATACTTTAAAAATACCTACTTACAAGAACATATGATACAAACATTTATACTTAAATGTAAAATCAGGCTGATAAGTCAATCATACGATACAAGTCAATCAGTATGAAAGTCAATTTTTACTTACGGGGCGATCAATACTAATTTAGGGCAGGTCCAAAGATAAGGCCCCTCAAATAAGGCGTTACAAGCAGGTCAATACTAATGCATGAAAAAATCCCGTAATCATATGATAAGGGCAGATCATACGATACAGTCAATTTATCCCGAAAAAACGGGTAATTTTTTGGACAGTTTAATCCTACTTTTTAAAGTGAATCACAATTACAGCATTCACACTATAAGCAGTTTATACTGATAAGGTCAGTCACTAAGGGAAAAAAGGGTTAAACACAACTGATCAGGTAGATCACTATTATACAGGGAGATCACTACTGAAACAAAGTAATCATATGAACAGGGAAAATCCCAAAGACACAGTCCCAATCCTAAAAAAGTTACTTTGTGGGAAAACACAATTTTATACAGGGGATCCAAATGATAACGAATTAATCACTTGATACAGTAGATCACTATGACAAAGGAGATCACTACTGATCAGGGGAAATTACTACTTTAACAGGGTAGATCCTAGGAAAAGGGGGATCAATGTACAGGGAGACCTACTGAACAGGAAAACCACTAGAACAGGTAATCCTTCGATACAAGTTAAATAAAATGAAAAGGGAGAACACTGAAAAGGGTAAAACCCACTGTACGGTAAAAAACACTGATCCCGGGTAAATCACTATGAACGGAATTTTCCCACTGATACAAAGGAGAAAACCCACTGATACGGGTGATCTTTACTATGAAGGTAATATACTGGGTACAGGGTGATTCTACTGATACAGGTAAAAACTATGATCAGGGTAACTCTAGAACAGGTAAATAATACTGTAAGGGTAGACATATGATAAAAGTAATCCCACTATACAAAGGGGCATAAATCCATCAAGTAGAAACATTTGATACATAGTTCAATAAAACAGCAATCATACTGTACTGATTCTATTTATAAAAAAAGAATATGTAAAAGTAGATATCTGATAAAGTAATATACGATCATTTAAAAAACCATGAACAAGAGATATTTCTGAAAACAAGTAGTCAGTACTGATAAAAGCAATCTACTGTAAAAACAGATGTACATTCAGTCAGAACAGCGAACAGGTTTATTTTTACTAACAGGGCAGTCATACTGATCAGCCAGTCCAAAAAAAAAAGTGTCATACTGATAAAAGCATAAATTACGTAATTTATACTGATCAGTCAAAACACATAAAGGGAACATACTGAAAAGTAGATCAACGATACAAGGGGAATCCCTACTGATAAGTGTTTAAATACGATTCAGAGAAACAACCCCTTTAACAGGGGAATATCTTCATAAAACAAGGTTTTAGGGTCACTAGATCAGGGAATCACATGATACAGGGTTTTCACTCTGATACAAGGGGGGGGGGATCACAAGACATTAATCAAATACTGATACGGGGAATCACCTAAAAGAGGAGTACTACTAAAAAATTTAAACATCTGATAGGTAGATCACTATGAACAGGGGAGACACTATGATACAGGGTAGATCACTACTGATTTAAGGGGAAATAAAATGATACAGGGGGATATTTCTAACAGGGTAAAATTTTATTATAAAGGGTTTTATCACACTACACGGTAGACACTACTGATAAGGGTAATCCCGATACAAGTAGACACATGATCAGGTAGATCCTACGATACCGGAAATACGAAAAGGGGAGATACTACTAAAGAAACTTTTATACGGGGAAAACACTAAGATCAGGGTAGATCACTACGAAACAAGTATTCACTATGATAAAGGTAAACACAAGGGAAAAGAAAATCATACCTAAAAAAGGGGAGTTCATATAAACAAGTAGTCCATGAACAGGGGTAGATCATTGATAAGGGTAATCCTACTGAACAAGTAATCAAATGAAAAGAATCAAAGTAAATCAACTACTGATCAACGTAAAAATTAACTAGAGTACAAGGGAAAATCATACTGAGAATCAATCATCTGATACAATAAATCATATTGAAACAAGAAAAATCAGTATTTATAAAAAAATCATCTGATCAAGAAAGATCAGTACTGATACAAGAAAGATCAGTACTGATACAAGAAAGATCAGTACTGATACAAGAAAGATCAGTACTGATACAAGTCAGTTCAGTACTGATACAGGTCATATTTTCTACCGATAGAGGTCAAGTCAATACTAATATAGGTCAGCTCACTAATGTTACAGGCCAGAACACAACTGATACAGGCCAGTTCACTACTGATACAAGGAAGATCACTACTGATACAGAGTAAATCACTACTGATACAGGGTAAATCACTACTGATACTAGGTAGATCACTACTGATACAGGCCAGTTCACTACTGATACAAGGAAGATCACTACTGATACAGAGTAAATCACTACTGATACAGGGTAAATCACTACTGATACTAGGTAGATCACTACTGATACAGGGTAAATCACTGCTCATACAGGGTAGATCAATACTAATACAGGGTAAATCACTGCTGATACAGAGTAGATCACTACTGATACAGAGTAGATCACTACTGATATAGGGTAGATCACAACTGATACAGGGCAGATCATTACTGATACAGGGTAGATTATTACTTATAGAGGGTTGATCACTACTGATACAAGGTAGATCACTACTGATACAGGGTGAATCACTACTGATATTGGGTACATCACTACGGATACTGGGTAGATCACTACTGATACAGGGTAGATCTCTACTGATACAGGGTAAATCACTACAGATACAGGGTAGATCACTACTGAAACAAGTCAGATCACTACTGACACAGGGTAGATCTCTACTGATACAGGGTAAATAACTGCTGATACGGGGTAGATCACTACTGATACAAGTCTGATCACTACTGATACAGGGTAGATCTCTACTGATACAGGGTAAATAACTACTGATATATGGTAGATCACTACTGATACAAGTCAGATCAATGCTGATACAGGGTAGATCTCTACTGATACAGGGTAAATCACTACTGATATACGGTAGATCTCTCCTGATACAGAGCAAATCACTACTGATACAGGGTAGATCATTACTGATACAAGGTAGATCACTACTGATGCAAGTCAGATCAGTA
Source organism: Cherax quadricarinatus (assembly GCF_026875155.1). Lineage (NCBI taxonomy): Eukaryota > Metazoa > Arthropoda > Malacostraca > Decapoda > Parastacidae > Cherax > Cherax quadricarinatus. Next base: position 78,067,524 of record NC_069401.1, on the reverse strand, counting down.
CTGATACAAATTAGATCAATACTGACACAAGTCAGATCAGTACTGATACAAGTCAGATCAGTACTGAAACATGTCAGATCAGTATTGATACAAGTCAGATCAGTACTGATACAAATTAGATCAATACTGACACAAGTCAGATCAGTACTGATACAAGTCAGATCAGTACTGAAACATGTCAGATCAGTATTGATACAAGTCAGATCAGTACTGATACAAGTCAGATCAGTACTGATACAAGTCAGATCAGTACTGATACATGTCAGAATATTACTGATACATGTCAATTCAGTACTGATACATGTTACATCAGTACTGATATATGTCAGCTCAGTACTGATACACGTCAGTTCAGTACTGCTACAGGTCATATTTTCTACTGATACAGGTCAGGGCAATACTAATATAGGTCAGCTCACTACTAATACAGGCCAGATCACAACTGATACAGGCCAGTTCACTACTGATACAGGGAAGATCACTAATGATACATGTAAGTTCACTATTGATACAGGTCAGATCACTAATGATACATGGTAGATCACTGCTCATACAGGGTAGATCACTACTAATACAGGGTAAATCACTGCTGATACAGGGTAGAGCACTACTGGTACAGGGTAGATCACTACTGATATAGGGTAGATCACAACTGATACAGAGCAGATCATTACTGATACTGGGTAGATTATTACTTATACAGGGAAGATCACAACTGATACAAAGTTGATCACTACTGATACAGGGTAAATCGCTACTGATATAGGGTAGATCACTACTGATACTGGGTGGATCACTGCTGATACAGGGTAAATCTCCACTGATACATTGTAAATCACTACTAATACAGGGTAGATCACTCCTGAAACAAGTCAGATCACTATTGATACAGGGTAGATCTCTACTGATACAGGGTAAATAAGTGCTGATACAGGGTAGATCACTACTGAAACAAGTCAGATCACTAGTGGTACAGGGTAGATCTGTACTGATACAGGGTAAATAGCTACTGATATTGGGTAGATCACTACTTATATAAGTCAGATCACTACTGATACAGAGTAGATCTCTAGTGATACAGGGTAAATCACTACTTATACAGGGTAAATTACTACTGATACAGGGTAAATCACTACTGATAGAGGGTATATCCTTACTGATACAAAGTAGATCACTACTGATACAAGTCAGCTCAGTACTGATAATGTCAATCGGCTGATACAATCAATCGTACTGACAAGTCAGTCAGTCTGATAAGTCAGCTCAGTACTGATACAATCAGTACTGATCCAAGTCAGTCAGTACTGATAAAGTCAGCCTACGATCAAGTCAGATCATACGATACTGTCATTCAGTACTTATAATGTAATCAACTGATATTGTCAATCAGTACAGATAAGTCAGATCGTACTGATACAGGTCAGATTCTACTGTTGCAGGTCAGATCAATACTAATATAGGTCAGGTCACTACTGATACAGGCCACTTCACAACTGATACAGGCCACTTCACAACTGATACTGGTCAGTTCACTACTGATGCAGGTCAGATCACTAATGATACAGGTGAGATCACAGCTGATCCAGGTGAGATCACTACTGATACAGGTCAGATCACTACTGATACATGTCAATTCACTACTGATACAGGGTAGATCTTTACTGACACAGGTCAAATCGCTACTGATACATGTGAGATCACAACTGATACAGGCGATGTCACTACTGATACAGATCAGCTCACTACTGATACAGGTCAGATCACTAGTGAGACAAGGAAGATCACTACTGATGCACGGTAGATCACTACTTATACAAGGTAGATCACTACTGAAACAAGGTAGATCACGAATGATACAGAGAAGATCACTACTGACACAGGTCAGATCACTAATGATACAGGATAGTTCACTATCGATACAAGGTAGATCACAATTGATACAGGGTAGATTACTACTGATACAGGGTTGATCACTGCTGATACGGTGTATATCACTGCTGATACAGGGTAGATCACTACTGATACAGGGCAGATCACTACTGTTACAGGTCAGATTACTACTGATACAGGGTAGATCACTGCTGATATAGGGTAGATCACTACTGATACAAGGTAGATCACTACTGATATAGGTTAGATCACTACAGATACAAGGTAAATCACTGCTCATACAGGGTAGATCACTACTAATACATTGTAAATCACTGCTGATGCAGGGTAGATCACTACTGATACAGGGTAGATCACTACTGATACAGGGCAGATCACTACTGTTACAGGTCAGATTACTACTGATACAGGGTAGATCACTGCTGATATAGGGTAGATCACTACTGATACAAGGTAGATCACTACTGATATAGGTTAGATCACTACAGATACAAGGTAAATCACTGCTCATACAGGGTAGATCACTACTAATACATTGTAAATCACTGCTGATGCAGGGTAGATCACTACTGATGCAGGGTAGATCACTACTGATTCAGGGTAGATAACAACTGATGCAGAGCAGATCATTACTTATACTAGGTAGATCACTGCTGATACAGGGTAGATCTCCACTGATGCAAGGTAGATCACTACTGATACAGGGTAAATCTCTACTGATACATTGTAAATCACTACTAATACAGGGTAGATCACTCCTGAAACAAGTCAGATTACTAGTGATACAGGGTAGATCTCTTCTGATACAGGGTAAATAACTACTCATATAGGGTAGATCACTACTTGTATAAGTCATATCACTACTGATACAGTGTAGATCTTTAGTGATACAGGTTAAATCACTACTGATACAGTGTAGATCCTTACTGGTACAAAGTAGATCACTACTAATACAAGTCAGATCACTACTGATACAAGTCAGATCAGTACTGATAAATGTCAGATCAGTGCTGATACAAGTCAGATCAGTACTGATACAAATCAGATCAGTACTGATACAAGTCAGCTCAGTACTGATACCAGTCAGATCAGTACTGATACATGTCAGTTCAGTACTTATACATGTTACATCAGTACTGATATATGTCAGATCAGTACAGATACAAGTCAGATCAGTACTGATACAGGTCAGATTTCTACTGGCACAGGGCAGATCAATACTAATACAGGTCAGCTCACTTCTGATACAGGGCAGTTCACTACTGATGCAGGTCAGATCGCTAATTATGCAGGTCAGATCACAGCTGATACATGTGAGATCACAACTGATACAGGTTATATCACTACTGGTACAGATCAGATCACTACTGATACAGGTCAGATAACTAGTGAAACAAGGTAGATCACTACTGATACAGGGCAGATCACTACTGATACAAGGTAGATCACTACTGAAACAAGGTAGATAACTAATGATACAGGGAAGATCACTACTGACACAGGTCAGATCACTATTGATACAGGATAGATCACTATCGATACAAGGTAGATCACAACTGATAGAGGGTAGATTATTACTGATACAGGGTAGATCACTACTGATACAGGGTAGATCACTACTTATACAGGTCAGATTACTACTGACACAGGGTAGATCACTACTGATATAGGGTAGATCACTACTGATACAAGGTAGATCAATACTGGTACAGGTTAGATCACTACTGATACTGGGTAAATCACTGCTCATACAAGGTAGATCACTACTGTTACAGGGAAGATCACTACTGATACAGGCTAAATCACTACTAATACAGGGTAGATCACTACTGATACAGGGTAGATCACTACTGATACAAGGTAGATCACTACTCATACAGGGCAGATCGCTACTAATACAGGGTAAATCACTGCTGATACAGGGTAGATCACTACTGATGTTCGGTAGATCACTACTGATACAGGGTAGATCACTACTGATACAGAGTAAATCATTACTGATACAGGGTAGATCATTACTTATACAAGGTAGATCACTACTGATACAAGGTAGATCACTACTGTTACAGGGTAAATCACTACTGATACAGGGTAGATCTCTACTGAAAGAAGGTTGATCACTACTGATACAGGGTAGATCTCTACTGATAGAGGGTAAATGACTACTGATACAGGGTAGATCACTACTGAAACAAGGCAGATCACTACTGATACAGAGTAGATCTCTACTGATACACGGTAAATAACTACTGACATAGGGTAGATCACTACTGATACAAGGTAGATCTCTACTGATACAGTGTAAATAACTACTGATATAGGGTAGATCTCTACTGATACAGCTTAAATCACTACTTATACAGGATAGATCATTGCTGATACAAGGTAGATCACTACTGATACAAGTCAGATCAGTACTGATACAAGTTAGATCAGTACTGATACAAGTCAGTTCAGTACTGAAACAAGTCAGATCAGTACTGATGCAAGTCAGATCAGTACTGATACAAGTTAGATCAATATTGATACAAGTCAGATCAGCACTCATATAAGTCAGATGAGTACTGGTACAAGACAGATCAGTACTGAGACAAGTCAGATCAGTACTGATACATGTCAGATCAGTTCCGATACAAGTCAGATCAGTACTGATACAAGTCAGTTCAGTACTGATACAAGTCAGATCAGCACTGATACAAGTCAGATCAGTACTGATACATGTCAGATCAGTACTGATACCTGTCAGATCAGTACTGATACATGTCAGACCTGTACTGATATAAGTCAGATCAGTACTGATAGGAGTCATATTAGTACTGATACCTTTAAGATCAGTACTGATACAAGTCAGAGCAGTACTGACACAAGTCAGATCAGTACTGATACAAGTCAGATCACTATTTATACAGATCAGACCACTACTGATAAAGGTCAGATCACTTAAAACATTCTACAGTGCTCTCGTGGCAACAGTATTCAGTAAGAATATTATGGCCTTCCTCTCTCAACTTCTTCCTCCAGCTTTATATAATATGATATTATCTAATCTATCGCCTTTCTCTTTTCAAGTGTAAAAAGGTCTTTATAATGATTCTAAGGAAGCTGGCGAGAATGGTGTTCTCATGACAAAGGTGGCGAGAATGGTGTTCTCATGACAAAGGTGGCGAGAATGGTGTTCTCATAACTAAGGTGGCGAGAATGGTATTCTCATGACAAAGGTGGCGAGAATGGTGTTCTCATAACTAAGGTGGCGAGAATGGTGTTCTCATAACTAAGGTGGCGAGAATGGTGTTCTCATAACTAAGGTGGCGAGAATGGTATTCTCATGACAAAGGTGGCGAGAATGGTGTTCTCATGACAAAGGTGGCGAGAATGGTGTTCTCATAACTAAGGTGGCGAGAATGGTATTCTCATGACAAAGGTGGCGAGAATGGTGTTCTCATGACAAAGGTGGCGAGAATGGTGTTCTCATAACTAAGGTGGCGAGAATGGTATTCTCATGACAAAGGTGGCGAGAATGGTGTTCTCATGACAAAGGTGGCGAGAATGGTATTCTCATGACTAAGGTGGCGAGAATGGTGTTCTCATGACTAAGGTGGCGAGAATGGTATTCTCATGACAAAGGTGGCGAGAATGGTTTTCTCATGACTAAGGTGGCGAGAATGGTATTCTCACGACAAAGGTGGCGAGAATGGTATTCTCATGACAAAGGTGGCGAGAATGGTGTTCTCATAACTAAGGTGGCGAGAATGGTGTTCTCATAACTAAGGTGGCGAGAATGGTGTTCTCATAACTAAGGTGGCGAGAATGGTGTTCTCATAACTAAGGTGGCGAGAATGGTATTCTCATGACAAAGGTGGCGAGAATGGTGTTCTCATGACAAAGGTGGCGAGAATGGTGTTCTCATAACTAAGGTGGCGAGAATGGTATTCTCATGACAAAGGTGGCGAGAATGGTGTTCTCATGACAAAGGTGGCGAGAATGGTATTCTCATGACAAAGGTGGCGAGAAAGGTATTCTCATGACAAAGGTGGCGAGAATGGTGTTCTCATGACTAAGGTGGCGAGAATGGTGTTTTCATGACTAAGGTGGCGAGAATGGTATTCTCATGACTAAGGTGGCGAGAATGGTGTTCTCATGACTAAGGTGGCGAGAATGGTGTTCTCATGACAAAGGTGGCGAGAATGGTGTTCTCATGACTAAGGTGGCGAGAATGGTATTCTCATGACAAAGGTGGCGAGAATGGTATTCTCATGACTAAGGTGGCGAGAATGGTGTCTCATAACTAAGGTGGCAAGAATGGTATTCTCATGACAAAGGTGGCGAGAATGGTATTCTCATGACAAAGTTGGCGAGAATGGTATTCTCATGACAAATGTGGCGAGAATGGTGTTCTCATGACTAAGGTGGCGAGAATGGTGTACTCATGACAAAGGTGGCGAGAATGATATTCACATGACTAAGGTGGCGAGAATGGTGTTCTCATAACTAAGGTGGCGAGAATGGTATTCTCATAACTAAGGTGGCGAGAATGGTATTCTCATGACAAAGGTGACGAGAATGGTGTTCTCATGACTAAGGTGGCGAGAAAGGTATTCTCATGACTAAGGTGGCGAGAATGGTGTTCTCATAACTAAGGTGGCGAGAATGGAATTCTCATGACAAAGGTGGCGAGAGTGGTATTCTCATGACAAATGTGGCGAGAATGATGTTCTCATAACTAAGGTGGCGAGAATGGTGTTCTCATGACAAAGGTGGCGAGAATGGTATTCTCATGACAAAGGTGGCGAGAATGGTGTTCTCATAACTAAGGTGGCGAGAATGGTATTCTGATGACAAAGGTGGCGAGAATGGTATTCTCATGACAAAGGTGGTGAGAATGGTATTCTCATGACTAAGGTGGCGAGAATGGTATTCTCATGACTAAGGTGGCGAGAATGGTATTCTCATGACAAAGGTGGCGAGAATGGTATTCTCATGACAAAGGTGGCGAGAATGGTGTTCTCATAACTAAGGTGGCGAAAATGGTATTCTCATGACAAAGGTGGCGAGAATGGTGTTCTCATAACTAAGGTGGCGAGAATGGTATTCTCATGACAAAGGTGGCGAGAATGGTATTCTCATGACAAAGGTGGTGAGAATGGTATTCTCATGACTAAGGTGGCGAGAATGGTATTCTCATGACTAAGGTGGCGAGAATGGTATTCTCATGACAAAGGTGGCGAGAATGGTATTCTCATGACAAAGGTGGCGGAATGGTGTTCTCATAACTAAGGTGGCGAGAATGGTATTCTCATGACAAAGGTGGCGAGAATGGTATTCTCATGACAAAGGTGGCGAGAATGGTATTCTCATGACTAAGTTGGCGAGAATGGTATTCTCATGACTAAGGTGGCGAGAACGGTATTCTCATGACAATGGTGGCGAGAATGGTGTTCTCATGACAAAGGTGACGAGAATGGTATTCTCATGACTAAGGTGGCGAGAATGGTATTCTCATGACAAAGGTGGCGAGAATGGTGTTCTCAAGACAAAGGTGGCGAGAATGGTATTCTCATAACTAAGGTGGCGAGAATGGTATTCTCATTACAAAGGTGGCGAGAATGGTGTTCTCATGACAAAGGTGACGAGAATGGTATTCTCATGACTAAGGTGGCGAGAATGGTATTCTCATGACAAAGGTGGCGAGAATGATATTCTCATGACTAAGGTGGCGAGAATGATATTTTCATGACAAAGGTGGCGAGAATGGTATTCTCATGACAAAGGTGCTGAGAATGGTGTTCTCATGACAAAGGTGGCGAGAATGGTGTTCTCATGACAAAGGTGGCGAGAATAGTATTCTCATGACAAATGTGGCGAGAATGGTGTTCTCATGACAAAGGTGGCGAGAATGGTATTCTCATGACTAAGGTGGCGAGAATGGTGTTCTCATGACAAAGGTGGCGAGAATGGTATTCTCATGACAAATGTGGCGAGAATGATATTCTCATGACAAAGGTGGCGAGAATGGTATTCTCATGACTAAGGTGGCGAGAATGGTATTCTCATGACAAAGGTGGCGAGAATGGTATTCTCATGACTAAGGTGGCGAGAATGGTATTCTCATGACTAAGGTGGCAAGAATAGTATTCTCATGACAAAGGTGGCGAGAATGGTGTTCTCATAACTAAGGTGGCGAGAATGGTGTTCTCATGACAAAGGTGGTGAGAATGGTATTCTCATGACAAAGTTGGCGAGAATGGTATTCTCATGACAAATGTGGCGAGATTGGTGTTCTCATAACTAAGGTGGCGAGAATGGTATTCTCATGACAAAGGTGGCGAGAATGGTGTTCTCATAACTAAGGTGGCGAGAATGGTATTCTCATGACAACGGTGGCGAGAATGGTGTTCTCATAACTAAGGTGGCGAGAATGGTATTCTCATGACAAAGGTGGCGAGAATGGTATTCTCATAACTAAGGTGGCGAGAATGGTATTCTCATGACAACGGTGGCGAGAATGGTGTTCTTATAACTAAGGTGGCGAGAATGCTATTCTCATGACAAAGGTGGCGAGAATGGTATTCTCATGACAAAGGTGCGAAAATGGTATTCTCATGACAAAGGTGGCGAGAATGGTGTTCTCATGACAAAGGTGGCGAGAATGGTGTTCTCGTGACAAAGGTGGCGAGAATGGTATTCTCATGACAAAGATGGCGAGAATGGTGTTCTCATGACAGAGGTGGCGAGAATGGTGTTCTCATGACGAAGGTGGCGAGAATGGTGTTCTCATAACTAAGGTGGCGAGAATGGTATTATCATGACAAAAGTGGCGAGAATGGTGTTCTTATGACAAAGGTGGCGAGAATGGTGTTCTCATGACAAAGGTGGCGAGAATGGTGTTCTCATGACAAAGGTGGCGAGAATGGTGTTCTCATGACAAAGGTGGCGAGAATGGTGTTCTCATGACAACAGCATATATATTATTTATTATATTTAATCTCTCAACTTTATTTTGTACTTCTCTAGGTCTCAACTACAAATAGGAAGTGCCTCTGTCTTGCGCTCAGCAGACGGAGGATCGAGCCTCTCCCACGTCTGAATGACCTTCATGGGTTTAACGATTAACATGAATTTTTTTCTAGTTCTCAAATGGAGTGTGCACATCGTAGAATTATTTTCATTATAACGAATTATCCTGCCTTTTTGATTTGCGAATTTGATAGACACTTGTTCAGTAATGTTTCATTAAAAGGTTATACATCGTGGGATCATAATTACTTCTTAATGTATTTATATCTGCCGAACCCAGAAGTGATACCAGTTTATCTTCAAAATTGACAGGTTCAACGAAATCACTATATATTAACATTTAATTAAAATCCAATTTCAGGGTTGGGTGAGTTTTTGTACTCTCATTCCTTCTGTTTTAATAATCTCCTTTTTACCAGTAAATGCATGCGAAGGATATTGCTCATAGGCATCAAAGCCTAACAAATCAGATTCATCTAAGCCAAGAATCATCCCTATATAACCACTCGTAATGGTATTAGAAATAAATATATTTTTTTAGGATTAATCAAAACGTTATTAATTCCAGGATGATAAGCAAAGACGATAGAATTTATTGGAATGTTAATTCATAAACTCCTTTTAAATCTTTTTATCATTGGATTTCATGCAATCTCTGTGGTCATGCAGGTCCTCTAAACCTGCAACCACTATTGATATAAAATAAAAAAAAAGTGTTTTTGGGTCTGCCCAAACAAGATACACCTGTTTGGGGAAAATTACATCTATATTAAAAGACAAAAGCAACAACCAAATATCCTTCATAGTAAACATGACAGCCTTGTATATCAGCTGGGAAAATAAAATGGGTGGGTCAGATAGGGCTGTCTTGGAGAACAGTACACCAAATGGAGATATTGGCTCTCGCGATGAAACAGGTAAAGACAACAATATATAATTTCCAGGGGTACAAAGCAGCAATACTGCTGGAGATGGAACAAAAGGAGTTGACACACTGCCAGTAAAACTGGTGGAAGCACTTGTGTCCGTACAGGGGCTGTAGGCAGTGGGGAAACAGAAAAAAATGCACCAGTAGGGAACACAGCCACAAAAAATCCTGGCAAACAAAATTCCAATCAATGCAGATTCTATGCCTTGGGTATCTGCAGGCATGGTATATCTGGAAAAACAAGTGGGACATGTACTTTTGACTATCCCAAAAAATGCTGCACCCACATGACAACAGGAAGGTGCAACTCATATTCCTGTAACTTATTTCACCCTGAAATTTGTCACTCGTCAGTCCATGAGAGAAAATGCTCTAGTGTATCATCTAAACGGGACAAGAAGACAGATCACCCAGACCATGGGAAACGAAAGAGGGAAGGCATAACCTCTCTAGAGGTTATGAGGTTCTGACCCGACTCCAGCTAGAATGACAATTAAGTGTTTACACTGTCCCTAAAATGATTTTGTATCATAATTTTAACAAGGTACTTTCTTTCATTCACAATTTAGATGATGGTCTAAGCCGTAACATTTATGTGATAATCGATAAAATGTATTCCCGTTGATTTTTAATACCTAAAACTTTGTCAATAATTTATGTATCTGGTAATGAAGTTGATATCAATTCTTCACCATGAAAAGCGTCTTCATTTGTTTTATCACTCAAATATTTTAAGTAATATGTCGTCACAGGCTGAGAATTATAGATATTTAAAAAATTGTTCTGTATTCAGTTTATGAAACCCAGGATTAAATTTCGAGGTTCTGTAACCAAGAATTATACGCACTGTCTCACCAACAGTCAGAGTCTTAGTGCTGTCTTTCTTGTGAGTTTATATAAAACTGTTTCTTAATATCGTCCAGTGATAATTCCCTTGAAGTCTATTGCATATTTTACGGTATTACATGCACTCATATACTTGTATATTTCACGTTTCAGTGTCTGTAACATCCTCTCTGCAATGGAAGCCTTTTTACAGTAGAAAATACACTTACTCTCGAGATAATTTTGAACGTGTCTGTTCAGAAATTCTGCGCTCTTGTCTGTGAAAAGTCTTGAAATTCCCTTCATCTCTTCATTTCCTAATATTTTCTTTAATGTATGTAAAGTGCCTGGAACATCTTTCATTTTCAGGAGAATTGTCTGTAAATATCTGGTAAATACATCTATGTATACGATTAAATGCTTAGACCCATCATTATGTGATACTAATTTCGACATGTTGCCGATATCACAAGTCAAGATAACCTGTGGCTTAAGGACAGAGTTTTCCGTCTCACAATTTTTTTTTTAATCTCTCTGATCTTAACAAATTTTTAACATCTCTCAGTATTATAGCAGAATCAATCTTTTTATCAGCATAATATAATCTATTAATACCTTCATATGAGCCCACACAATGTATGTCTCTATAAATCATCGCAGTTAAACTTGATCAGTCCATTGATACGTAATCCGATAAGGATCTTCACTCACTGTGTTCGTGCGCATTTGAAGACTTTCTGTGCTGTGCAGTGAGAGATCCATCATTAAATACCTGAAAGGTGAACGTAGAAAATCCTTTACCAAATATCTGTCTGCCCAAAGTCTCCACCTGGCCAAGATTCCGCATTTTGAACAATACAAAATGAGTTGCAGTCGGTGCAATGGCACGACTCTAATGACTACTGTGAAATATGATCTGGGAAATCAAAATGACAGATTCATGTGTCTACCTTTCATAAAACAATCTTGAATAATTTCACTATTACTAGCTTTAAGGAAGAGTTCATCAGTAACTAGCGGTGTGTTTTCCACAGGTGGCGCATTAATGTTTTTTATAAAGACTTGTATGAAATTCCTGAATCTTGTTGTATGGCGTGGATTGTTGTAAATCCGCATATTATAATATTTCTGAAATTTCTGTGATACACCTTCACTAATTAAGTAGTAAAATAGCTCTTCCTGCTATTCTAATAACCACTTAAAATTATTCCAGGAGGGAAGACAAACACGACAGTATCATTACATCCGTGCGCTTTGAAATCCATTTTGAACCTATGTAAAACACTTGAATGTATTTTGTTATGAATATTTTCTCACAGGTACAGGTGCGATCTACATTCGTTGTGAGTTAATTAGCTCAGGCAGGACTGTAACAATGACGCCGTCTTCATTTTTGAGACTGATGAACTGAATTCAGTGTTTGCCTTAAGTTTGTGTGTGTAAAAGTGTATGTGTGTGAAAATGACCTACAGACGTGACTTACATTTTGTGTAGCGTCAGACTGGAGACGTATCATTGTAACTTCTTTTGATCAGCTCGAGTCAGGTGTGGGAATCCCAGTCACACTACCACTCATGTACTGTTATTGAAAATACAACTCAAAAGGTGTGCTCACAACGCAGCTGTGTACTGTGTCGGCATTACTTTTGATCTGAAGGTGTTAGGTAATTATCGAATTCCAGGTAGTGTGACGTCACAGGGTGTGCTCACTGAGCCCAGTCAGACCTATTACCCCAGGGGATGAGGAAGATAACGCTGGTATTATTCAAATCATAGGGATTATGATTGTTTTACATAATATAGCAATATACAAAGTATGGTAAATTTTAGAAAGGTTAATACACTTCCTCTATTTTTCGTTTATTATAAGAGTGAACTTTGGGTGAAAGGAGCTAATTATTTTGCTGGTAGCTGTCGCATCGACTCCATCATGGTAGGCAAATACAGGGGAGTTAATGGCCTTGTTCATTCCCGTTGAGTATTGTTTAGAAAATGGCTGATAAATGTGTTAACGATCTTTTATGCTCGTAAATGTGATGGTGGAGGGAGGTGGTAGTGTTATGATAGATAATCTCTGGAGGTGTTTTACTAAAAATAATGTGTAAATTGAAGACTAATTTAATCATTGATTAAAATATTTCTTTTAACAGATTCTACTAACCCAGCCGAGACTAGAATTCTTGTAAATTATAAGAATGCTCTTCTGAAGAGAGAGAAAACGTTATTTTAAGCGATATGTATATTTTGAAGTGTAATAAGCGCATTGCTGATATTAAGAAGGAAATATGTACAACGAGATTACATGAATTATGTACAGAAATGGACCGTGTAAACGAGTTATGGAATTCCATCATGTGTTTTACGTTCGTAAAATACCGTGTAATGAGTATACCTCATAAAATATCTTGTACATTTAAACATGCATATAAATGCCTGCCATAATAATTGCTTACCATGTATATAGCTCATCTTATCTGAAGATTTCCCTTACGTGGTGTTTTAGAAGTAATTCATGAAGTTGTTGATGCCTCATATTCAGTATATTGTAAATACCTTTATGTGTCTTACTATGAGAATATACTTATTGGCTTGTAATGTTATCAATGTTTTGTAAAATATAGGTAATGACTGACAAAATTTCACCCAGGTGGACAGTGTGGTGGAGGGATGGCGTGTGACGCTGAAGTTGATCGATCCTTTCCCGTGGGAGGTTCTTACTGCGGTAATTCTAATACAATGGATTCTCGTCGGGCTGACTCAGCACGCGTGAAAACATCACAACACATGACTTGACTAACGTCTAGGCTCGCCTGGCCCAGAACCCTCCCACTGACGTGATTCACCTATTACACTTCACCTGGACTCCTCTCACAGAGAAGATTCACCTGATAACAGTGTGAATGATCACTCTCCAAGAATATTAGATTTTAACAAGAATAATAGCGGGAAGCAAACAATTAGGAAATATAGTGTACCAAATTTGTACTAGCGGGACTTGATGATGTATTTATGTAATTATAGAGATTATTTCTCAAATCATTTGAGTGACTGGCATAACGCATCGCCTTACACATCTTTGAGAATTCATTCGATTGTTATGGTAAAAATGATAAGATACAACATATCAGGCGAATCTAATTATGGGCAATTTGAGATTGTACATTTATCATATTTAGTAGAGACTACTGATTAATGAGTGGAATCGGTATTAAATAGATTGATGAATGATCTCCATGACAGGGAAGGATCGGGGTAGCTTGTTGAATACACTGAATTTTAAAGTGCTGAATATGAAATTTAGTTGTGTTCGTATATCATTTATCCCAAAAAACTTCATGGTAGACATTATATTTTTGAATCCAGAGATCAGTGATGGTTTATGTGTGCTGGCAGCTTTTGCTGTCTATAACTGATCCAACAAAGGAAAGAATTGGAAACATAGTAAATTTTGTTGTCTCAGACCTGCAAGGGCATCTGTAGAGGATTTTCCAGAAACTCGAAACAAGATAGCTTATTAGAAAAGGACAGTAAAGTGTATTTATTAGGTTAGACATGATGAAAATTTAGCTTTTATTAGCCTTTGTAGGAAAGGACAGATTATAAAAAAAAAATCTTCACTTTATTACTCAACGAGTCTCATTTCGCACTAAGGAGCTTGATTGGTATGTTAAAAGTATAATGACAGGAAACGTGATAAGAAACATTGTCATAGTTTTTCAATGAGAGTAAAGACACAGGAGGAGTTAGTATTACATGAAGGTGAATGTAAGGTCAATCAGTCCTTAGTTTTTCAAAAACAGAAGAGATCACAAATTTTGGGAATTATTCACATATTCATGTGAATACATCGGAGTGTTCGACTTGGAATGTGCTGTTGATAACGCTATGCCTAAACCCGGTAAAATTGATACACATCACAAGGTGCTATTTTATGTTTGATCTTGAAGGACATGATGGGAATACATACATACATATACATGTATGGGGATACATACGTATATATAAATCAAGAGAAGGAGTTCTCCAAAGCCTCCAAAGACCCATTTCGGAAAAATATTATACATTTGGGTCAAGACAGTAATTTGTTCATTTACCGTCGAAGTTCTCAAGATTGCCAAAAAGAAATTCTAATACTTTTGGTATAAAATGTTCAAGCTTCACTATGGGATTCTTCATGTGTTTTATACAGACACAGATCTTACACAGTCAGCATAAACATAGGGATTTACACAATGAGCTGAAACAGAAACCATTAGTGTCATGTATGGAGATCATGAACTGTATGATAATCGTAGCAAAGTGAGCTAGGATTATTAAAATCTGAAATGGCACATTAAAATATTGGCGAGGTATAATTGCTTACAAGACAAAAATGTATTCTCTAAAGTTGGTCAGAGAGATGGAAAATATTGGTCGAGCAAAAGGAACCATATCCCATTTCATGCCATTGTAAACTCATGATTCTATAAGAAAGTTTTGTCTAACCCAGACCGGCAAACTTTTCAGTGTAAATTGATTAGTAATGTGAAGGGTGAAATGCGTACAGTTAAGATTAAAACGAAGAATTTGTCTGCATTCCATGACAATAATAGTATCTCTCAGATACCACAGCTTTCTTCATAAAAATAGAATCTTTCAGATACCACAGCTTCCTTGGTAAAAGTAGTATCGCTCAGATACCACTAAGTCCATGATAAAAATAGTATCTCTCAGATACCACTGATTCATTCATGAAAGCAGTATCTCTCAGATGCCACTGTTTCGCTGATAAAAGAAGCGTATCTCGGGTACCACTATTTCCCTGATAAAAGTAGTATCTTTCAGATACCACAGCTTCCTTGATAAAAGTAGTATCTCTCAGATACCACAATTTCCTTGATAAAAGTAGTATCTCTCAGATACCACAGCTTCCTTGACAAATGTAGTATCTCTCAGGTACCACATCTTCCTTGATAAACGTAGTATCTCTCATATACCATTGATTCCTCGATAAACTAAGTATATATCTGATACCATAGCTTCCTTGATAAAAGTACTATTTCTCAAATACCACTGTTTTCTTGATAAAGGTAGTATCTCTCAGATACCACAGCGTCGTTGATAAATGTAGTATCTGTCAGATACCACAGCTTCCTTGACAAACATAGTATCTCTCAGATACCACAGCTTCCTTGCTAAACGTAGTATCTCTTAGATACCGCAGCTTATTCCATAAAAACAGTATCTCTCGGATACCACTGTTTCCTTGATAAACAAAGTATCTCTCAGATACCGATGTTTCCTTGATAAACACAGTATCTCTCAGATACCAAAGGTGCCTTGACAAACGTAGTATCCCTCAGATACCACTGTTTCCTTGATAAACGTAGTATCTCTCAGATACCAGTTTTTCATTGACAAACATAGTATCTCTCAGGTACCACTGTTTCCTTGATAAACGTAGTATCAATCAGATACCACAGCTACCTTGACAAACGTAGTATCCCTCAGATACCACTTTTTCCTTGATAAAGTAGTATCTCTCAGATATCAGTGTTTCCTTGACAAAAGTAATATCTCTAATACATAACTGTTTCCTTGATAAACGTAGTATGTCTCAGATAATACGGTTTCCTTGATAATCGAAGTATCTCTCTGATACGACAGGTTCCTTGGTAAACGTAGTATCTCTCGGACACCACTGTCTATTTGATAAACCAAGTATCTCTCAGATACCACAGCTTCCTTGATAAGCGTAGTATCTCTCAGATACCACAGCTTTCTTTAGAAGCGTAATATCTCTCAGATACCACTGTCTCCTTGATGAACATAGTATCTCTCAGATACCACTGTTTCCTTGATAAAGGTAGTATCTCTCAGGTACCACAGCTTCCTTCATAAACGTAGTAACTCTCAGATACCACTGTTTCCTTGATAAACAAAGTATCTCTGAGATACCACTGTTTCCTTTATGAACGTAGTATCTCTCAGATACCACAGCTACCTTGACAAATGTAGTATCCCTCAGATACCACTTTTTCCTTGATAAAGTAGTATCTCTCAGATATCAGTGTTTCCTTGACAAAAGTAATTTATCTAATACACAACTGTTTCCTTGATAAACGTAGTGTCTCTCAGATACACATGTTTCTTTGATAAACGTAGTATGTCTCAGATAATAGAGTTTCCTTGATAAAGGAAGTATCTCTCTGATTCCACTGGTTCCTTGATAAACGTTAGTATCTCTCGGACACCACTGTTTCTTAGATAAACCAAGTATCTCTCAGATACCAGTTGTTTCTTAATAAAAGAAGTATCTCTCAGATACCACTGTTTCCTTGACAAACGTAGCTTCTCTCAGGTACCACAGCTTCCTTGATAAACGTAGTGTCTCTCTCATACCACAGCTTCCTTAATTGCCTAGTATCTCTCAGATACCACTATTTCTTGGGTAAACGTAGTATCTCTCTGATTCCACTGTTTCTTTGATAAATATAGTATCTCTCAGACACCATAGCTTCCTTCACAAACGTAGTGTCTCTCAGATACAAATGTTTCCTTGATAAACGTAGTATCTCTCAGATACCACAGCTTCCTTGATAAAAGTAGTGTCTCTCAGATACCATTGTTTCCTTGTTACAAGTAATATCTCTCAGATACCACTGATTTCTTGATAAACGTAGTATCTCTCAGATACCACTGTTTCCTTGATAAAGGTATTATCTTTTAGATACAACTGCTTCCTTGATACACGTAGAAACTTTCAAATAGAACTGTTTCCTTGATAAACGAAGTATCTTTCAGATACCGCAGCTTTCTTGAAAAACGTAGTATCTCTCAGATACCACTGTTTCCTTGATAAACGAATTATCTCTCAGATACAACTGTTTCCTTGATAAACGTTGTATCTCTCAGATATGACTGCTTCCTTTGTAAACGTTGTATCTCTCAGATATGACTGCTTCCTTTGTAAACGTAGTATGTTTCAGATACCACTGTTTCCTTGATATACGTAGTATCTCTCAGATACCACTGTTTCCTTGATATACGTAGTATCTCTCAGATACCACTGTTTCCTTCATGAAAGTAGTATCTCTCTGTTACCGTAGCTTCCTTGAGAAACGTAGTATCTCTCAGATACCACTGTTTCATTGATAAACGTAGTATCTCTCAGATACCACTTTTCATTGATAAACGTAGTATCTTTCAAATACCACTGTTTCCTTGACAAACGTAGTATCTCTCAGATACCACAGCTTCGTTGATAAACGTTATATCTCTCATATACCACTGTTTCCTTGTTAAACGTAGTATCTCTCATATACCCCAGCTTCCTTGATGAACGTAGTATCTCTCCAATACCATTGTTTCCTTTATAAACGCAGTATCTCTCAAATATCAGTGTTTCCTTGATAAAAGTAGTATCTCTAATATACCACTGTTTCCTTGATAAAAGTAGTATCTCTCAGATTCCACTGTTTCCTTGATGCCTATATATACCAATCCTACTCTACTTCTCGTTAGTGTGACTTTGTAAATGATTCAAGTCGGACGGAAGCGTCGTCGTAAGCTCCTGTCTTCTATGTGCTGTTATTTGTGTATGTTTCCTTGATCAACTTAGTGTCTCTCAAATTCCACTGTTTCCGTGATAAACGTAGTAACTCTCAGATACCACCTTCTTTATTGTTTTTACACAGCTCGAAATAGTATCTCTCAGATACCACTATTTCTTTGATAAACGTGGTATCTCTCATATACCACAGCTTCCTTGATAAACCTAGTATCTCTCAGATTTCAATATTTCCTTGATAAACATAGTATCTCTTAGATACCACGTTTCTGATAAACATAGTATCTCTCAGATACCACTGCTTCCTTGATAAATATAGTATCTCTCAGATACCACTGTTTCCTTGATAAACGTGGTATCTCTCAGATACCACTGTTTCCTTGATAAACTTAGTATCTCTCATATACCACAGCTTCCTTGATAAACCTAGTATCTCTCAGATTCCAATATTTCCTTGATAAACATAGTATCTCTTAGATACCACTGTTTCTTTGATAAACATAGTATCTCTCGGATACCACCGTTTCCTTCATAAACATAATATCTCTCAGATACCACTGTTTCCTTGATAAACGTAGTATCTCTCAGATACCACCGTTTCCTTGATAAACGTAGTATATCTCAGATCCCACAGCTTCCTTGAGAAACGTAGTATCTCTCAGATACCACCGTTTCATTCATAAACATAATATCTCTCAGATACCACTGTTTCCTTGATAAACGTAGTATCTCTCAGATACCACAACTTCCTTGATAAACGCAGTGTATCTCAGATACCACTGTTTCCTTGTTAAAAGTAGTCTTCTCGGATACCACTGTTTCCCTGATAAACTTAGTATCTCTTAGATACAACAGCTTCCTTGATAAACGTAATATCTCTCAGATACCACTGTTTCCTTAATAAACGTAGTATCTCTCAGATACCACTGTTTCCTTAATAAACGTAGTATTTCTCAGATACCACTGTTTCCTTGGTGAACGTAGTATCTCTCAGATACCACAGCTTCCTTGATAAACGTAGTATCTCTCAGCTACCACTGTTTCCTTAATAAACGTAGTATCTCTCAGATACCACTGTTTCCTTGATAAACGTAGTATCTCTCAGATACCACAGCTACCTTGATAAAAGTAGTATCTCTCAGATACCACAGCTTCCTTGATAAACGTAATGTCTCTCAGATACCACAGCTTCCTTGATAAACGTAGTATCTGTCAGATACCACTGTTTCCTTAATAAACGTATTATCTTTCAGATACCATTGTTTCCTTGATAAACCTAGTATCTCTCAGATTCCAATATTTCCTTGATAAACATAGTATCTCTTAGATACCACTGTTTCCTTGATAAACCTAGTATCTCTCAGATACCACAGCTACCTTGATAAAAGTAGTATCTCTCAGATCCCACTGTTTCCTTGATAAACGTAGTATCTCTCAGATACCACAGCTTCCTTGATAAACGTAGTATCTCTCAGATACCACAGCTTCCTTGATAAACGTAGTATCTCTCAGATACCACAGCTTCCTTGATAAAACGTAGTATCTCTCAGATACCACTGTTTCCTTGATAAACGTAGGATCTCTCAGATACCACAGCTTCCTTGATAAACGTAGGATCTCTCAGATACCACAGCTTTCTTGATAAACGTAGTATCTCTCAGATACCACAGCTTCCTTGATAAACGTAGTATCTCTCAGATACCACTGTTTCCTTGATAAACGTAGTATCTCTCAGATACCACAGCTTCCTTGATAAACGTAGTATCTCTCAGATACCACTGTTTCCTTGATAAACCTAGTATCTCTCAGATACCACAGCTTCCTTGATAAAGTAGTATCTCTCAGATACCACAGCTTCCTTGATAAACGTAGTATCTCTCAGATACCACTGTTTCCTTGATAAAAGTAGTATCTCTCAGATACCACAGTTTCCTTGATAAACGTAGTATCTCTCAGATACCACAGCTTCCTTGATAAAAGTAGTATCTCTCAGATACCACAGCTTCCTTGATAAAAGTAGTATCTCTCAGATACCACAGCTTCCTTGATAAAAGTAGTATCTCTCAGATACCACAGCTTCCTTGATAAAAGTAGTATCCCTCAGATACCACAGCTTCCTTGATAAAGTAGTATCTCTCAGATACCACAGCTTCCTGATAAAGTGACATCCTGATAATTTCCTAAAAATGCAGAAATTCTAAGCTAACAAATATCACTCTGACATAATACAATATTCGTATGTCTTATAAAAGTGTTTTATCATCAGTTCCTTATATGTAGTGATGCTCTAAAAAGTTTGTAAATATATAAATCATAAACATATGTCTTACCTGTATTTAAAATTGTATACCAATACCATTTAGTCTTGACTGTATAATGTATTCTTGTAATTATACATGCATTTAAAAATGTATTCTTAGACCAACTCTGCAAAAAAAAGATTGTAAATTTCATGTAATGTTTTATTAGTGTATACCTTTGTTTAACGCATATTGGATGAAAGTGTATTTTATACCACAAATAGCTTACCTGTCACTGAACTATGATTTACCTCACTATTCTTGTGGTCTTATACACTACCCGTAAGGGGGACCAGTACGTCTGTACCAAGCTTCTTAGTTAAACCCTTTTGAGATCCAGAGCTGTACTTAAGAACTTATCCATAATATAATTATGTGATTATGTGTACATTGATGGTAAACATGATATACCTTTGTAGAATGAATATACGATTGGATAAAACTTCATGAAAATATATCTTTGATACATTGGATATAACCTTATATACAAATGGATTATGTTGGATATAAAGTGGAAATTCCGATACACTTACTCTGTGGAGATGAAATCAGTGAATTGCAAAAGCAGCTTCCTGTAAAAGTAGAATAAGATACATGTTAAAAATATGTAGTTTTCAGTACCACAGCAATCCTTTGGAAACTAGTACCTCCTCACCACCAACTGGGGAGCTTCTTGATAAAAGAAGTATTACTAGGATACCATGTTCTTGATAAAGTGTACTCTCAGATAACAGCTCCTTGATAACGAGTATCCTCTCTATACCACAGCTCCTTGATAAGTAGTATCCTCATCAGATACCACAGCTTCCTTGATAAAAGTAGTATCTCTCAGATACCACTGTTTCCTTGATAAACGTAGTATCTCTCAGATACCACAGCTTCCTTGATAAACGTAGTATCTCTCAGATACCACAGCTTCACTAGGATATGGACATCCTGATAATTTCCCAAAATGCAGGAAATTGAACTAAAAAATATTCACTCTGACATAATGACAATAGTTGTATGTCTTATAAAGTGTTTTATCAGTCATTCCACTTATGTAGCTGATGGCTAAAAGTTGTAAAAATCTAAATCATAAGACATATTTGTCTTACCATGTATTTTAAAATTTGTATACAATACCATTTAGGTGTTTGAACTGTGTAACTGGTATTCTTGTAATTATACATGCATATTAAAAATGTATTCTTGAAACTGCAAAAATGATTGTAAAATTTTGTAATGTTTTATTTGTGTATACCTTTGTTTAAGCATATCGGGAAATCTTTTTATACCACAATATAGCTTACCTGTCACTGAATATGTTTACCTCACTATTTATGTGGTTATATTACCCGTGGGGGACCAGGAGCTGTACCTAATGCTTCATTAGTTACCCTTGGAGATCAGGAGCTGTACGTTAAGAACTTACCATAATATAATTTATGTGGTTATGTGTACATTGAATTGGTAAAATGAATATACCTTTGGTAGAATGAATATACGATTGGATAAATACTTCACTGAATATATCTTTGATATATTGGATATACCTTATATACAAATGGATTATGGTTGAGAATAAAGTGGAAAATGCGATAATTACTCTGTGAGAGATGAAATTCAGTGAATTGGCAAAAGGAGCCTTATGTACAAATGGAATAAGATATATGTTAAAAATATGTAGTTTTTTTTTGACCATAACACAATCTGGAATTAACCTCCCACCCACATAACTGGGGAGAACTCTAGACAAAAAAAATTGTAACTTACGGATCTTGAAGTATCTTGCAAAGTTATAGGACTTTAGAGACACTGGGGTGACAGACACTGTCCCTTCTTCACTGCCCACTGTTTCAGCTCCCCAATTAACTACGAGACCTTGGATCAAGAACATATGATTCCTGTAAATTTATTATTAAAAAATATGTTAGTATAATTGGTGAATTAAGTGGACTGAATAATTATAAAGAAGTTATGTGACTTGGATTTAAGTATTTTGTTGGCTCTACTATTTTCCAAACACAATTATAAATTATTAAATACATTATTTCAAGAAGTGAAGAGACTAAATTGCTACTTACCAACTATTATTATGGTGATATATCCTAACACCTGCCAACAGAAAAGCAACCAGATATTGGCCAATACCTAGCTACCTTACCTACTGAGTAGAGGTTAATACACACTGGGAGGTATACATTAGTTATTGGATGATACAATATGGTGTCTCCAGCCACCAATTCCAGTTTTTTATCCGTATCATCCCTTATGATTACATTTCATTATATATCTGGACCCTTCCTGATGCATTTCCTCTTCACTTATATTATAGTGGACAAATTTCACCGAAAACATTTCAGTCAGCCATGATTACATTCGATAAATTATTCACAAACTCACTGGCTGTTGTCCCATTAAGCCATATTTAATTTTTCTCCCTCTCTTATCTGTATTTAAATTCAGTGACACTTCCAGCTGTGTAATACATTTTTCTTATCAGACAATTAACTTTTCCAACATTACAGAATTACATTTTAGTTAACTGAAAACAGTTGATAAGGAAATTATATGGGATATATTGGTTTCCCTGTGAATTATCACTTTCAAAAGTCACACCAACATGACACACTTACACTATTTGAACGCTAATTATTATTACACATAAATCAGAGGAAAATTATCTCAGTCTAGAACAGACTGAAGAATGGCTCGTCGAGATTATTAAACTCTAAGGATAAAACTTCCTACACTTCATTGTCATTAATATCTGGAGTTTATCTGGAGAGAGTTCCGGGGGTCAACGCCCCCGCGGCCCGGTCTGTGACCAGGCCTCCTTAGGTCAGTGTCCCAGGATGCGACCCACACCAGTCGACTAACACCCAGGTACCCATTTTACTGATGGGGAACATAGACAACAGGTGGAAAGAAACACGTCCAATGTTTCTACTCTGACTGGGAATCGAACCCAGGCCCTCACCGTGTGAAGCGAGAGCGTTAACCACCGAAGAAAAATCACATTTACAGAAAACGTGGAAGAAATGTTGATCCGAGGAAATGGCGTGAAGATAAACTCTTGGGAAGCCAAAATTTCATCCGCCAAAACCTTTGAAAAACTTTAGGCAATGGTGACCGCTCACCTATTCGCCATAGTGTGTAAAGGCCTATTCGCCATAATTTGAAAAATCCTATTTATCATAGCATGAAAAGCTAAATTTGCCATAACGTGAAAAGCTGTATTCTCCTTACAGAAGACAATTAAACTATACTTCGGGCGGGACTTGAACCCGCGGTCAGAGAGTCTCAAAACTCCAGACCGTCGCGTTAGCCACTGGACCAGCTAGCTTCAATAAGATTCGTCCAACTAGGTATATTTCTACACCATAGGAATGTTAGCATAGGCACCACTGTGTCCACAAATGCAAGCTTTTACAGACGAATCTCCCGCTAGCATGGGCGTGACAAACTCTAGCTCAAGTCCCCTCAAAGCCGTCAACATGATTCACGAAATCGTAATGACACGATTGCAAACATACCATACTTCGGGAGGGACTTGGTGTAGAAATACATCTAGTTGGACGAATCTTATCGAAGCTAGCTGGCCCAGTGGCTAACGCGACGGTCTGGAGTTTTGAGACTCTCTGACCGCGGGTTCAAGTCCCTCCCGAAGTATGGTTTGTTTGCAATCGTGTCATTACGATTTCGTGAGTCAAGAAGATAATTACACTACTAGCTATTTACATCATCACATTCTCAGCATAACCTCCAATGGAAGAACAAACTCCAGATCCTCTACATTTACAGCTGATGGAAGGTGATGGGTCGTGAATCGTTGATTAACAATCTATCGTCACGAAACAAGCCCTAAGTCTAGAAATCAAATTTGCCACAAACTCAAATATATCACAAACCTACGCAAACTAAGACCCCTCACTGGGATTAGTCACTAGAAACAATAGACACAACTATAGCATCTCCGAGAAATTTTATATACTGGGCATACTCACCGCAACCCTGTGTGAGCCTTCCTCTGCTAATCTTCCAAGACGTATATCACTGATCTTCAGAACCTAACATGTGACCCCAGTATTACCTTCACGAACGCCGACAAAGGAGGTAGAGTTGTCATTCTCAACACCATTGAATACAGCACCAAAATGATAGACGCCTTGAGTAACCAGTCTGCATGAGTCCATCAACACACAACAATGGGAGGCACTCATCAAGGATCTCATTCAAAACCAGACAAATACTCTGACGCAGTAATAAAGGAAGTCTTTTATGCCTAATACCTTACAAACCAACACACATGTACGGTCTACCTAAGACCCATAAACACAATATACTTCTAAGATCAATCACATCAGGAATAGGTAATGAACCACACAAACTAGCCGGAGTTCTCGACAAACAGCTTTCCTACCTCCAGGGAACTATCAACACTGCTCATCTAAAGCATTCAGGCGACCACCTTAACTGCGTCAGAGACATCTCTGTCCGTAAACAGAAACTAAATAGTTTGGACGACACTTGTCTCTTTAATTAAGGTGTCCACTACGCTAACCATTAACCTTCTCTGACTCACGAAATCGTAATAACACGATTGCATACAAACGACGGTACGGGCGGGACTTCTTCTGTGACGTAAAGTCATTCAGAACCTAAATCTTCCCATAGCTCCCGGAGATTTTGTTGACCTCATTTAACTCTGCATTAATTTCAACTGTTTCTCTTTCAACTACAGGCTCTACAAACAAATATATGGTTTGGGAATGAACTCTCCCAACAGCGACGTCTTATTTAACTTATGTATGGAACACCTAGAATCTGAACACATTGGCAATATCATTCCTACCAAAGTCACGTGGTTACGTTATGTGGACAACGTCCTCATAATAATTCCCAAACGTTTCAGTTTACTGGACCTACAAAGATTCAACGTAGTTGAACCAGCCATACAATTCATTAATAAAGTAGGTAATACCCTTAAATTCCAAGTTTACAGGAAGTCAACAAGCAAAAACGGTCTCACACACCTCTACTCCAGCCAGGATACTACATCAAACGATTCATCATCATTGGATTTCTCCTAAGAGCACACTGAATTAGCAGCCCACAGTTTGTTGATGAGGAGTGTGTAAACATACGCCAAAATTTTACTGAGCTACAGTTCCCTTCCTTTCTCATCAAGAAGTGTATTAGCACCAGTTTAAACAAAGTCTTAATCTTTCCCAACAATCCATGTTGCCTTGAGCGTCTCCAAGGTACTTGCACAACCCAACACTAGAGTAGCCATCGCAGTGAATACATCCATCAAAGACCTGACCCGGACCAAAGTGAAGAATCTTTACCCGGTCAATGCAGGTGTTTACACAATCCCTTGCAGAGGCTGTGCCAAGTGTATGTCGGTGAAACCGCACGTCTCAATGAGCATTTCAATGCATGTAGAAAAGATAACTTGAACAACAAGAAGTTTCTTACTGGCGAAAGATATTGGAAATGGTGCCTCATCATAATATTGTGATAGGACAGCCCCTAGTCCAGAATAAGAGACATCTGTCCTGACACAAAAGATTCTATTAATATCTGGTAACTTGAGAACTGGAGAGTAAGAAAATATCCTTTTAATTCGATCATAGGTTTCTGAAGCTTCTTTGGAATAAACAAATGGTTCCTTCACATTCTCCTTTCAATAATCTGTAAGAATAGAAGTAAGCTCACTTACATTCTGGAGTTTATCTGGAGAGAGTTCCGGGGGTCAACGCCCCCGCGGCCCGGTCTGTGACCAGGCCTCATTAGGTCAGTGTCCCAGGATGCGACCCACACCAGTCGACTAACACCCAGGTACCCATTTTACTGATGGGGAACATAGACAACAGGTGGAAAGAAACACGTCCAATGTTTCTACTCTGGCTGGGAATCGAACCCAGGCCCTCGCCGTGTGAAGCGAGAGCGTTAACCACCAGGCCACCAGACAAATTTTCTATAAAAAAAATTCCTATGAAAATTTTCCTATGAAACTTCGTAAGAGTTTTTCTATATTTCTGGAGATAGATTATTTTCCAAGAAAACATTACTGGGGTTTAATTATAAGGTTTCGAGCTCTCAGTCTCCTTAAAACAAGCGACAGTGTCGTAAGATGGTCATCCCAGTCATGAGTTATGATGTATATATTATCAAAATACACTGAAACATCCCTTAGGACATCTTTCATGAGCCTGGTATACGTGGCACACGCGGTGACCAAGCCGAAAGGCATTGTGCGATATTGCATGGTGTGTGGTTTAGAATCTAAGTGGAGCAAAACTTGATGGTACACTTGCAAGATGTCTAATACAGAGAAGAATTTAGTCATGAAATATATATACAAGTCGTAATCGATTACTGGCATGGGCGCTGCACCTCATTTTGTGATAGCATCTAAATGACGGAAATTTTGAGTCAGTCGGCAAGAATTATCTGATATCTTAAAAATGACGACTGGTGAACATGACTCCCGAAATCGTAATGACACGATTGTAAACAAACCATACCACGGGCGGGATTGAACCCGCGATCAGAGAGTCTCAAAACTCCAGACCGTCGCTTTAGCCACTGGACCAGCTAGCCACAATAAGATTCGTCCAACTAGGTATATTTCTACACCATATATTCTACACCATTTGTGGTCACAGTGGTGCCTATGCTAACCTTCCTATGGTGTAGAAATATACCTAGTTTGACGAATCTTATTGTGGCTAGCTGGTCCAGTGGCTAACGCGACGGTCTGGAGTTTTGAGACTCTCTGACCGCGGGTTCAATCCCGCCCGTGGTATGTTTTTTTTTTTTTTACGACTGGTGAACAGAAAACTGAATTAGAAGGGTCTATGATATTGAACTTCAATATTTCGTCAACTACATTGACAAACTCTTTCTGTATTGAACGGGGACAGGACGAAGTTTCTCTTTCATTGGTTCATTTCACAACAACTCAATTTTGGGAACAACGGTAATGTAAGTCTTGAAATCTCTATGAATTCTTCTAAGGCACTTACTAAGGCACTTACTAAGGCACTTACTAAGGCACTTACTAAGGCACTTACTAAGGCACTTACTAAGATTTTTACTTTTCAGATATTTCACTGTTAATGCCGACATCTGAGTTACTTGTTAGGTAATCAACCTTCGATTCTGTGTAAGATTCGTTTTCTATAACACAAACTTTGCATTCATAACAATCATGACCTAAGCTGTCCTAAACTGTCTGCGGATTAGTGTGGAGGGTTACAGAGCACCAAGACTTGCTCCTGTAGTGTTTCAGAATCACAGGTTAAAGTGTTGAAGGAGGTGGTTCTACATATCCAAGCGGACAACAGGAGGCTGAGTTATCCAGGACTTTAAACTGATAGAATATAGAGGTATGGACTGTGTGAGGGAAACAACCAGGTTGCAGCACTAGGGTTGAAAATATCATATATTACCAGGATACATCAAGGTTATATGTAAATGATATTCATAAAAAGTTGCTAGTACAGGCAAATCAACTGGACAACAAAGAGAGATAGACATAAGAACATAAGAAAGAACACTGCGGCAGGCCTACTGGCCCATTAGAGGCAGGTCCAAGTCTCCTACCGGCTTAAGCCAATGCCTCAACCTAGTCAGGGTAGCGAGTGACTAGCTCCCTGAAGGTTTACTATACTAATAGAAGGAGTGTAAGAAACAGAGGAGTCGCTAGAGTTGGTGTCACTTGGGGCGGAATCTCTGGTGTCACCCCCATGAAATTCAGGGGCGGGGGGGATGGGGGTAAACTCAGTTACGTCACTACTGCATGGCCAGTGGCAAATGTTTACCAATGAGAACGTTAAAGGGCCATAAACTGAACAGGAGAATACTTCTCAACTTTATTAATGATAAAACAAATAATCGTAGTAATATTGAGGAAACATAAACTTAAATACCACTTTGAGTACAGCCAACAGATCCTACATTTATTCATCTTCAGCAATGCCCCCCCCCAAAAAAAAAAAAAATGAAAAATAAAGAAAAACATTGCAATATCAGAGAAATACTTGTTCCAATTTGACCTTGAGTACAGGTAACATCTCAATGAATCAAATCTTACATTTTCTTGCCTTCAGTTATGCAAAATCATCTATCACATCATCAAAATCAATGATTTTCCCTATATAGGCTTATTTGTACTTTGTTAATATATAATAGGCTATATAGAAACGAAGGATTCTTCTCTTATGTTGGTGCAGCACTGTTTTCGGCATTAGTGTCACCTTTTTTAGAGGCTCTATGGTGTCACCCCCCTAGATGGTGTCACCCGGGGCGGCCCGCGTACCCCGCCCCCCTTACGACGCCCCTGGACTAAGAAATAAGATAGATGAGCTAAGATTCATTGCATGTGTAGGAAGCATAGGTATTATTGCTGTAACGGAGACCTGGTTCAACCCGAAAGACAGAGAAATGCCTTCTGAATGCCACATACAAGAATACTATTACACACTGATAGGGTCAACAGGGAGAGTGGTGGAGTGGCGATGTATGTCGGAGATAATTTGAATTGTTGCGTTAGACAAGATATAAAATTAGAAGCATCGGATACAGAACCTTTTGGATACAGTTTCTTGAGGGTCGTGAAAAATAAATTTTGGGTGTGATTTATAGGCCACCAAACCTTGACAGGGAGTGCAGTAAGAGTCTATGGGACGAAGTTTATAACGCATCTATATATGAAAATGTGTTAATTTGACAGGGAATCTGGAGTCTAGTGTTTTTCTTGATATGATTCAGGTTTGCTTTTTAAAGCAGATTGTGGAAGAACCAACTAGAGGAAATAACCTGCTTGACTTGGCTCTTGCCAAAAAGGAATCACTAATTAATAATCTTGAGATTAATGATGAGCTTGGGGAAAACAATCACAAATCCCTTAGTTTCAATATATCATGGAGTTACCCTAATAACTTCGATCAAGTCTGTCCCTTACTTCTGCTTGGCCGATTTCACAGGGCTGCGAAATTACCTGGGCAGGTTGAACTGGAATGAACTAACTATGGGTTAGGTAGGTGGTGATGGTTGCCATTATATCGGTTTTCAGAGCATAGTTTTTAAATACACAGACAATTTATGTTCCGAATAGAGAAATTAGATCAGTCAAAAAGAGGCATTCACAGACGAATCAAAAGAAGACAGCGGCGCTTAGGAAATCAATATATTCAATTGAAGTATGAAATAAAGAAGGGAAAATGATAGGAAAAAGAGATTATGAGGTTAAAGTCACAGGGGATTCGAAGAGTAACCCAAAGAGTTTCTTTCAGGTATACAGAGGTAAAACTAAGGAAAAGACAGGCCCGCTCAAGTCAGTCAGTGACTTGACTTGTAGAATTTTTAACACTTATTTCCTCTCAGTTTTTACACAGGAAGATACTACTGAAATTCCAGAAATAATAAACTATGTTGAACTGAACGATGATAAATTATGCAGGATCCAAGTTATTAGTGACATGGTTCTCACACAAATAGATAAATTAAAGCCTAACAAATCCCCATGCCCTGAGGAGCTGTTTGTATGGGTTTAAAATGAATGTAAGGTGAAACTTAGTGAACTTTTGGCTAGTCTTTCAACATATCTCTATAAAATGGTTTAGTACCAGATAAATGGAAAACGGCAAACGTGATACCTATCTACAAAGTAGGTGACAGGTCCTTAACTTCAAACTACACACCAATAAGCCTAACCTCCATAGGGAGAAAATTGATAGAATCTATAATTGCCGAGGCTATTCGTAGCCGCCATGAAAGACAAATTGATTAATGAATCTTAACACGGTTATACAAAGGGCTTTCCTACCTTACGAACTTACTATTTTCACTAAGGTATCTGAGGAGGTAGATCATGGTATTGAATATATTGTATATATGCACTTCAGCAAAGCTTTTGACAGAGTCCCACATCAGAGATTATTGGTAGGTTGATAAGGTTTGCCAGGAAACAGGACAAGTGTTTCCTGATGCGGGTCTCAGTCATATGATGACCCACAGCTGGAGCTTTTGGTCATCTGATCGAGGCATTCCGCTGGCTTACCGGTCCACCCCTTCAAAAATTATGGTCATAGTTATAACCATTTCCGTTCCTCGCCCCGCAGACTATTGAGGAAAGTCGAGTCAGATAGGCAATAGTCGAGACAGGCAACAGAGAGTTTGTATAAATATGGAGAAATCAGAATGGGGAAGCGTCACAAGGGGTGATCCACAGAGTTAGTGTTGGGCCCCTTGTTGTTCACAATTTACATAAAAGATATAGATGAGGGTATAAACAGTGACATGAGCAAGTTTGCCAATGACACCAAAATAGGCCGTCGAATTCATTTTGACGAGCACACTAGAGTGCTCCAGGAAGATCTGAATTGACTAGTGCAGTGGTTGGTGAAGTGGCAGATGCAATTTAACATAGACAAATGCAAAGGTAAATAATCATGGTACTTATAAACTAAATAATGTAGTTCATAATATCTCTGATTTCGAAAAAGATTTAGGAGTTCTGCTTAGCAGTAATCAAAAGCCCAGACAACAGTGCGTAAGTATTTGAAATAAAGCGAATAGAAATCTTGGCTTCTTATCAAGAAATATAGCTAAGAGGAGTCCGCAGGTTATTATTCAACTCTATATATCGTTGGTTAGGTCTAATTTAGATTATGCTGCACAGTTCTGGTCACCGTATTACTGAACGGATATAAATGTGCTTGAAAATGTACAAAGAAAGAAGACAAAGATGATCCCATGTATCAAAAATCTTTCCTACGAGGATAGTCTGAGGCCCTGAATCTGCACTCTCTAGAAAGGCGTAGGTGGGATATGAGTGAGGTGTATAAATGAAAAACGAGAATAAATAAAAGAAATGTAAATAATGTCCTAAAAATATCTAACAGGACTCGCAGCAATGGTTTCAAGTTGGATTTGTCTGGTAAAAGAATTAAAATTATCATATATTACATTTATGCTTACACCTCTTTTGGTCAAATTGGACCTTCAATGTTTCCAATGATATATTGACCATCTCACCGGTCTCTTCTATCCTTTCTGTAAGATCTAAATGAAACTTATAGTATTTTGAACTTCTGGGTTAATGTCTTTGTACCACAGTTCATTCAATATCAATAGAGGTCCACTAGCTTGCTACCATAAAGTAATTCGGAGGTGAAATGTCCAAGGGAATCACTTGGAATTTCATGCATAGTATAGAGAGTACACTGCAGATATCTCTGCCAGTCTGGGAAACTAGACGTGTAATCAGTCGTAGTCAAGATATATTTATAACCTCCTGATGAGAGAAGAGTAATAAGACCAAATATATCCACTGCAACTCTACAATATAGCAACTGTATAAGTATTGTAGATCGTGACACATATCTGACAAGATCGACAATACTTATAGAAGTCAGAAGACATCCCAGGCCAGATGTACAAGTCCTTGATCTTCTCATAGGTCTTTCAATTTAAGAAATGGCCAGAAACTGGCAAGTCATGAGTAATCTTCAAAATGTTCTCACGGAAATTACTAGGAATTGCTAAGACTTCTATCCTCTTCATTTGGATTTTCTGCTGACACTATATTCTTGTATAGGAGATTATTTTTATATATAAATTTATAAAAAAAATCCTTTCTTTGGATTATATCACTCGTTATAGCTGGTTTCAGTATTTCCATTTTCTATATGAGAAACCTCAATAGGCTATCCTTTAGAAACACCCAATAAATGAATGGGTTTTACCTTAGACTGCGCCCTAGTAAGAAAGTTAACCGAGTCCTGACCAGATTCAGCTACTCGTGCTTCTTCGTGTGTTTCTGTGTCATCCAGTTTCGATGAATTGTGCAGGGTTTTCCAATGGATTTCTTAATATCAGCACACTGATTCAAGTGGTCAGTCTGAATAATTTCTGCTGCTGTAGTGGAAGAAGCAAAAGAATTAGGATGGTTCGATTCCCAGTTCCTATTAGAAATTTTTGAAAATCCCATACTCTCTTTCAGAAGGGAAAGTAGAAAGTTCGACGTTCCCCATCAAAACATAACCCAAAGTTATTGTGGCAACTACTGCATGTACTCCCCCCCCCCCCCCCCCGAAAACCATTTGCACCTTACGAAACATCTGACAGTTGGAAAAGAATCACTTCTTCCTAAGTAATCAGCGTTAACTTAGTAATTTTATGCAGTAGAGGATCTAAATTATGGAAAAGCTTACTGGAGATAATATAGGAGCATTCAGTATCTCTAGGAACTG
This sequence comes from Cherax quadricarinatus, assembly GCF_026875155.1. NCBI lineage: Eukaryota > Metazoa > Arthropoda > Malacostraca > Decapoda > Parastacidae > Cherax > Cherax quadricarinatus. Next base: position 78,034,770 of record NC_069401.1, on the reverse strand, counting down.
CTGACACGTTCATTCCATTATTAACAATACCTTCACTAAAAAGGGCGTTAATATTAGCTTCGGGAAATTTTTTTCCAATATTTTCGCCCTTCCTTCTGGGACACTCTGAAGACTATCCGTGTGAGGTCACCTCAACAGCAGTGTGAAGTCACCTATACAGCAGTGTGAAGGTCACCCTCAAACAGCAGTGTGAAGGTCACCCTCAAACAGCAGTGTGAAGGTTACCCTCAAACAGCATTTGATAAGGCTGGTTCCTCCTTATGGAAATAAAAATAGAAAAATCATAATAACATAAGAAGATAAACAACTTCATTAATTTAATAAAGAACATAAAACATTTAAACATGAAATTAATCCTACCTTACGTAAAAATGAGAAATGAAATATATATTAAACACTGGTGCGCATTTGGAACGTTTTTAATTTTTTATTTTTATTCATGGTTGTGATCTTACATCTTGTTGGGCTGATGATTGTAAATATCTAAACCATTTTGCTCTATCATATAAGGATTTTGAATAAAATATAAATTAATGATAAAAAATGTGAATTTTTAATAAACTGTTAATTTATTAAAATTAGGCGAGTAATCATGGAAAAGCACATTGTGTTAATTTTAAGAACATATGAATTTCAAATCAACATGAATCAAATCAAATGATTTTATTAAAAAAAATAAACTCCTAATGGTTAGCCGACATATTGAATCAAAAGACTGCTTTGATTTTCGCTTGTGCTGTACATCAAGACCATTATGTTTCAATGATCAGCAGTAATCCTCCATCATGTTGACACTCCATTTGTTCTAGTATCGAGTTTCCATGGTGCAAATATCCTGATGGAACCTCTCTCCTTGTTCCTCACTGTAATCCCCACAATTGTTGGGAAAATAGTCAAGATGTGAGCACAAACAGTGCGTCTTCACACTCATTCTAGACCCAAGTTGTTGGAAACTTGAAATCTTATTTTCGGGGAAGTGCATGTTTCCCAGGAAGTTATAGGCAACTGCTAATGCTTCATTAAAATGCTTGTCCTTCATCAATTCCCGAATCTGAGGGCCAACAATGATTCCTGCCTTTAGTTTGCCTTCACTTATACGAGGAAACTTTGACTCCAGGTACTTGAAAACAATTCCATTCTTGTTCAAGGCCTTCACAATTTTTTTCAATAAGCCCAAATTTGATGTGGAGTGGTGGCAGCAGAATTTTCTTTGGGTCAACTAGTGGCACAGTTTTCACTTTGTGATTTCCGGGTAAGAAGCTGGTTCTTGGTGGCCAGTCTTTCTGTTCATAGTGCTGGCTGTCTGACCTACTATCCCAAAGACACAGGAAGCTCTGATACTTGGTGTATCAGCCTTGAAGACCTAGTAGGAGAGCAATAACTTTTAAATCACCACAAATGCGAAAATTGTGATTCTTGTACTTGACTGGAGATATTAGTGTCTTCATATCTGCGTAAGTTTCTGACATTTGGACACTATGACCAACTGGCACAGATGCAGCTGTGTTGCCATTGTTGAGAAGTACAGCCTTTAAACTTCTTGAAGAAGTATCAATGAATAGTTTCCATTCATCTGCTTTGTATGACATCCCCATGTGTTCAATAAGGCCAGAAATATTTGAACAGAAAACTAATGATTCCTCTTTGTCAAAGAACTGAGTAAATTCTGCTTCAGGATAAGGGTACCAAGCGAATGTTGTTCCAGGAGCTAGAAGCCTGTGTTCCTTCATTCTAGAGCCAAGTAACTGTGCACTTTCTTTTGGAAGGTTAAGGTCTCTCACCAAGTCATTGAGCTCAACTTGGTTGAAGGGTTTGGGATCGTCATTTGTTGGTGGTTCATAGTCTACTTCCATCTGATGGAATTTGCCATGTCTCAAGTGACACAGGTACAGGAATATCTTCAGAGTGTGGAACAGGCCTTATTGCTGAAGGAATATTTGGGTATATTATGCGATCTTCAATCTTCTTGTTGAATCCAGCTACTTTAGTAATACATTCATCTACAATCCTGTCAGACACTGCAACTTCTTGGGATCTTAATCTTAATTCCTCGCTTGCCTAACCCTTGGGCAATACCTACTTCCACATTGGGCAAATGTGACAACAACTAGCTGCTGACACTCTCTGCCTACGTTTTATAGTGTTCTCGCTTATATGCCGTAGTTCTTCAGATGATGGATGACACATCGTACTCAGATGAGGATGATTACTCATCTTCGTTCTAGATTCTTTGTATGGGCTGATAAGCACTGTGTGGCGAAACAGTTCCTCTATAAAATACACAACGGTTGACATGTGTTAAATTTAAATGTGTCGTTCACCGATCCATGCTCTACAGTTTTAACCATATCAACTTCGTACTTTCTAACAATCTTTGAAAAATTAATATCGTAGACGATCATCCTACCTCGTCTCCATACTACTAACCCTGTCAGTTGGATTCAGATATAAAAGGCACTAATATGATGCTATCATACAATGCTAGAACTATATAACCGCTCGAAAAGACTGACGGGATGATTATCATTTCTTCCTGTTCTTCAAGATTCTCCTTTGTATGGGCTGATGAAGCCACTGTGTGGAGAAACGTTTCCTCTATAAAGATACACAAGAGTTGCACATGTGTTTAATTTAACAACGTGTCGGTTCACCGAACCATTCATCTACAGTTGTAGACCAGTATCTAACTTACCACTCCTTTCTAAAATCTTTGAAAAATTAATTCGTAGACGGATCTATTCCTACCTCGTCTCACATAACATACTAAACCCCTGTCAGTTTGGATTCAGGAATAATAAAAGCACAAATGATGCTATCATACACATGCTAGAACTAATATATACCGCTCTTGAAAAGAAAGACGTCCTGGTGGGAATTTTCATTGATTTACGTAAAGCTTTTGATACATAAGAACATAAGAACATAAGAACGAAGGAACACTGCAGAAGGCCTACTTGCCCATGCGAGGCAGGTCCAAGTCTCCTACCGGCTTAAGCCAATGCACCCAACCTAGTCAGGTCAGGTCACATTGACTTAAGGGAGGAACACGGCAACCGACCTGGTAGCTCAAGCTATCAGGTCCAACTCACACCCACCCACATCCACTCATGTATTTATCCAACCTATTTTTAAAGCTACACAACGTTCTGGCCTCTATAACTGTACTCGGGAGTTTGTTCCACTCATCCACAACTCTATTACCAAACCAGTACTTTCCTATATCCTTCCTGAATCTGAATTTTCCAACTTAAAACCATTGCTGCGAGTCCTGTCTAGGCTAGATATTTTCAGCACACTATTTACATCCCCTTTATTTATTCCTGTCTTCCATTTATACACCTCAATCATATCTCCCCTAATTCTACGTCTTTCTAGAGAGTGCAGATTCAGGGCCCTTAGTCTATCCTCATAGGGAAGGTTTCTGATACATGGGATCAACTTTATCATCCTCCTTTGTACATTTTCCAGAGAATTTATATCCATTCTGTAATACGTTGACCAAAACTGTGCAGCATAATCTAAATGAGGCCTAACCAATGATGTATAGAGTTGAAGAACAACCTGAGGACTCCTATTATTTATGCTTCTTGATATGAAGCCAAGGATTCTATTAGCTTTATTGCGAACACTTATGCACTGTTGTCTTGGTTTCAGATTACTGCTAACCAGAACTCCTAAATCTTTTTCCCAATCCGTAATATTTAGATCTACATTATTTAGTTTATATGTGGCATGGTTATTGTCCTGTCCAACATTTAGAACTTTGCATTTGTCTATATTAAACTGCATCTGCCACTTCTCCGACCACTGCATCAGTCTATTCAAATCTTCCTGGAGTGCTCGAATGTCCTCGTCAGAATGAATTCGACGCCTATTTTGGTGTCATCGGCAAACTTGCCGATGTCGCTCTTTATGCCCTCATCTATGTGTTTATGTAGATTGTGAACAGCAGGGGGCCCAACACTGACCCCTGTGGAACACCGCTCGTGACGCTTCCCCCCCTCTGATTTCTCCCCATTTATGCAAACTCTCTGCTGCCTATTTGTCAACCATGCCTCTATCCAGGAAAAAATTTCTCCTCCTATTCCATGTGCTTTAATTTTCCTCAATAGTCTCTGATGTGGGACCCTGTCAAAAGCCTTACTGAAGTCCATATACACAATATCATATTCTTTACCATGATCTACCTCCTCAAATACCTTAGTGAAAAAGTTAATAAATTCGTAAGGCAGGAACGCCCCTTTGTAAAACCATGCTGAGATTCGTTGATTAATTTATGCTTTCAAGGTGGCTACGAACTGCCTCGGCAATTATTGATTCCATAAATTTTCCCACTATGGAGGTTAGGCTTATTGGTCTATAGTTCGAAGCTAAGGACCTGTCACCTGTTTTGAAAATAGGTATCACATTTGCCATTTTCCACTTATCTGGCACCGTGCCAGTTTGTAGTGATATGTTGAAAAGATTAGCCAAAGGTGTGCTAAGCTCCTCTTTACATTCCTTTAGAACCCTTGCATACAGTTCATCAGGGCCTGGGGATTTGTTAGGTTTTAATTTATCTATTTGCCTAAGGACCATGTCACTTGTGACCCTAATCGTGCACAGTTTATTATCGTCCTGTTCTACATAATTTATCATTACTGGAATATCGCTGGTATCCTCCTGTGTAAAAACTGAGAGGAAGTATGTGTTAAAAATTCTACACATTTCCTTATCACTCTCAGTGAGCTGACCCGAGGAACATTTGAGTGGGCCTATCTTGTCCCTAATCCTACTTCTGTATACCTGAAAGAATCCTTTTGGGTTAGTCTTCGATTCTCTTGCAACTTTAACCTCATAATCTCTTTTTGCTTTTCTAATTCCCTTTTTATTTCTCTCTTTAACTGAATATATCGATTTCTTAATTGCCCTCTCCTCTTTTGATTTGCCTATATATGCCTCTCTTTTGACCAATCAGATATTTTAATCTATTGTTCATCCATTTAGGATCATTTTTGTTTGATCTGATTTCCCTATTTGGAACATAATTTGACTGAGCAGCTAGAACTATGCCCTGGAAAGCATCATATCGGCAACCGTCACCACCTACCTGACTCTTAGTCAGGTCATTCCGTTCAGCCCACCTAAGTAATTTTTCAGTCCTATGAAATCAGCCAAGCGAAAGTCAGGGACGGAGACTTGATTGCCATTATTAGGGGAATTCCATGATATATTAAAACTGAGTGATTTGTGATCACTTCCCCAAGCTCATCATTAACCTCAAGATTATTATTACGTGTTTCCCTACTGGCAAGAACCAAGTCAAGGAGGTTATTTCCCCTAGTTGGCTCTGTCACAAACTGTTTTAAAAAAACAATCCTGGATCGTATCAAGAAAGTCACCTGACTCTAAATTTCCTGTAAATTGCTCCAGTCAATCTGTCTATAGTTGAAATCTCCATTAGCACAACATTTTCGTATGTAGATGCCTTACGAATTCGTCCCATAGAAGTTTACTGCACTCCTATCAAGATTTGGGGCCCTGTAAATCACACCCAAAATTAGTTTTTCTCGGCCCTCGAGAAGCTGTAACCAAACAGATTCAGTGGCTGACGCTTCTAATTTATATCTTGTCTAACACAACAATTTAAATTGTCACTGACATACATCGCCACTCCACCACCTTTCCTGTTGACCCTGTCAGTGTGGGAATAATTTATAGCCTTGTATGTGACATTCAGAGGGCATCTCTCTATCTTTCAGATCGAGCCAGGTCTCTGTTATAGCAATAATATCTATGTTTCCTGCACTTGCAATTAATCTTAGCTCATCTATCTTATTTCTTACACTCCTGCTATTAGTATAGTAAACCTTAAGGAGCTAGTCCCTTGCTGCCCTCTGCTGTCCCCTTTGTTTGCTAACCTGATCTATTGTCTTTATTTATAACTTCATGCTGAATGCCTTTTATACATTTACTGTTTCCAACCCTATTGTTGCAACCTGCTTGTTTCCCACACACACCCATACCTCTATCTTCCATCAGTTTAAAATCATAGGCATTTCACCAATGGCCTTCTCAATCGAGTCTGCAAGTGCTACCACCCCTGCCCCAGAGAGATGTACCCCATCCCTTGCATACATATCATGTTTGCCATAAAAGTTGTTCCAGTTGTCAATGAATGGGATTTGCAGGTTCCTTGCAGTATCTGTCTAGCCAGCAATTTACACCAATTGCCCTAGACAACCATTCATTTCCTACTCCCCTTCTAGGCAAGATGCTACATATGATTGGGATCCCTCCCTTAGACTTAATGAAATCTATAGCTGACCTGTACTTATCTAGCAGCTCTTCTCTCCTACCCTTCCCAATATCATTTCCACCAGCACTGAGACAGATAATGGGCTTGTTCCCATTACCTGACATGATATTATCCAGCCTGTTGACAATGTCCCCAACACCAGCTCCAGGGAAGCACACTCTATCTCTCATCTTCTTATTCCTATTACAAAAGCACGGTCAATATATCTTACCTGAGAGTCACCAAACCACAAGAATGTGCTTACTTCCATTAGCAGGGGCAGTAGTACCCTTACCTTCACTGGCCACTGAAGTACATTCATCCTGAAGAACAGAGAAGCGATTTCCTCCCTTCAGATCTTCACTCTTAACTTTCCTTACTCTGAGCCCTCCCTTTACTGTGAACCACTCGCCACTTGTGCAGGTGGGGGCCCTGCCCTCCTGTGGTAACGTTGCTACCCCCCCAAACTACACCTCCCAAGCGAAGACAGCTGCACCTCACTGCTAAAAAGCTCATTCCCCACAACCCCCAGCCACCTCACACTCTTCCCAACCATTGAGGTGGACCTTCAGCCTCCAAATTCCCCCGGAGAAAAAGGGCTCCTCCTTCAACTCCCCAAACCTCAATTTTTAAACCTGCAAAGCAAGCATGTTTTTTAAACCGTCACGCAATCCCAACGGCTCGCATGAACTGCTGTCACTAAATTAACACACTCAGGTAATAAGAGGCCACTCCCTCAACTACCTAAAGTCATATCTTAGCAAACAGAAGCCAATAGTGTACAAAGGGTGCAAAACTCTTCCAAACAACCAATGACAGTCGGAGTCCACAGAGGAAGGTCCTTGGACCACTCCTATTTTCATCTAAATCAATGACCTACCGAATGCATTCACATTTACTCAAGACGCCTATTACTGTGCACATGACACTACATACGGTCTGGCTCACCTCACTCTAACCGTTCATACTCCCAACACTTCAAGCGAGAGAAAATATCTGCCCTGGATGATGACCTATTAAACTTGCCATCAACCTTCCAACCCATTGGAGAACCTTTACCCTTCCAATTCATCTGGAAAGCAAGACTCCTTTCCACTCTCATACCTCAATTTTACTAAATCACCAAGCAAGCCATGCTTTGTAACCGTCCAAAACGCTAATCCTCAGGCTCGTCCATGACTGCTGTACCTCAAATTAACACATCAATAATGAGACCACTCAAACTCAAAAGTAAATCTTAGCAACAGTAACAATATGTACACAAATGTTCAAACTCTCAAAGGCTCATCCTCAGAGAACATCCTGCCTATCATTCCTCATCTACTCATAGACATAATCATCACCTACTCAAATTTTTGCGGACAACATCTCCCCCACAAACCAGTCATACCCCAAACACTGCAATCCGAATGAGAAAAATTCCCTGTGCATGACAAAAAACTAACTGAATTCGAAAACTAAATTTACTCATTCATTTAAAGAACTGAAATCCACTTAACGTTAACGCAAAGTATACCTACAAGACTCCAGAAAGAAAATCCCTAGAATCCATTTGACAGTCCACTCAAATTCTCAGAACTTAACAACAAAAAACCAAGACTCTAGACTTGTAGGATACTGTCAAATACAACTGTGTTAACTAGCTCTCAGGGCACATAACATATCCTTTCCACTAAATTTGTGGACAACTTTAAAACACTGGAATTAAAAACTAAAGTAACTCAGATTGAAACAAATTCCCATTTAAGACTACTGTTCAAAAGCCTACTTGTCACCTAGTAAACTCCCAAATACTTAATATTTAACATCTAAACTACAAACTAAACCCTCCAACAAAATTTTAAAACCTTAAAACTCAAGCCCAAAACCCTGACAAGATCTCTTATCCCCTGTATATTACACTGTTAAAACTCTATGCACATAAGGCCTCAAAATTTGGATTCATTACCAGAAATTTAAAGTACTCGTCTAACACTGTAAACTCTTCTCAAAACCTACTGTAATACCTATGTAAATACTCTAAATACGTAAATACTGCAATTACTGTAAAATTTTAAAAATTTAAAACTGAAACGACGATTTAAATATAAATTACAACAATGGTAAACTACTTAAACCAGTATTGTCCTTCAAATTGTAGCAGTCCCTGTAAACTACTGAAAAACTACTGGAAACTACTGGAAACTACTGTAAACTACTGTAAACTACTGGAAACTACTGTAAACTACTGTAAACTACTGTAAACTACTGGAAACTACTGTAAAACTACTGGAATACGAAACTACTGTAAACTACTGGAAACTACGGGAAAAACTACTGGAAACTACTGTAAACTACGGGAAATATGAAAAACTACTGGAAACTACGGGTAAACTACTGTAATTGGAAACTACTGTAAACTACTGTAAACTACTGTAAACTACTGTAAACTACTGTAAACTACTGTAAACTACTGGAAACTACTGGAAACTACTGTAAACTACTGTAAACTACTGGAAACTACTGTAAACTACTGGAAACTACTGTAAACTACTGTAAACTACTGTAAACTACTGGAAACTACTGTAAACTACTGTAAACTACTGTAAACTACTGTAAACTACTGGAAACTACTGGAAACTACTGTAAACTACTGTAAAACTACTGGAAACTACTGAAAAACTGTACTCTGGAAACTACTGTAAACTACTGGAAACTACGGGTAAACTACTGTAAGCTACTGGAAACTACTGGAAACTACTGGAAACTACTGTAAACTACGGGAAAACTACTGTAAACTACTGGAAACTACTGGAAACTACTGGAAACTACTGGTAAACTACTGGAAATACTGTAAACTCTGAAACTAGGGAAACTACTGGAAACTACTGTAAACTACTGGAAAACTACTGTAAACTACTGGAAACTACTGTAAACTACTGTAAACTACTGTTAAACACTACGGGTAAACTACTGTAAACTACTGTAAACTACTGTAAACTACTGGAAACTACTGTAAACTACTGTAAACTACTGGTAAATACTGTAACTACTGTAAACACTGTAAACTACGGGTAAACTATTGTAAACTACTGGAAACACTGGAAACTACTGTAAACTACTGTAAACTACTGGAAACTACTATAAACTACTGTAAACTACTGGAAATACTGTACTATGGAAACACTGGAACTGTAATACTGTAAACTACTGGAAACTACTGTAAACTACTGTAAACTACTGTTACGAAACTACTGTAAACTACTGGAAACTACTGGAAACTACTGGAAACTACTGTAAACTACTGGAAACTACTGAAATCTGGAAACTACTGGAAACTAACTGGAAACTACTGTAAACTACTGGAAACTACTGGAAACTACTGTAAACTAATGAACTACTGTAAACTACTGTAAACTACTGGAAACTACTGTAAACTACTGGTAAACTACTGTAAACTACTGGAAACTACTGTAAACTACTGGAAACTACGGGAAAAACTACTGTAAACTACTGTAAACTACTGGAAACTACTGGAAACTACTGGAAACTACTGTAAACTACGGGAAAAACTACTGGAAATACTGGAAACTACTGTAATTAAACTACTGTAAACTACTGTAAACTACTGTAAACTACTGGAAACTACTGGAAACTACTGAAACTACTGTAAACTACTGGAAACTACTGGAAACTACTGTAAACTACTGTAAACTACTGTAAACTACTGTAACTCTGGAAACTACTGGAAACTACTGTAAACTACTGTAAACTACTGGAAACTACTGGAAACTACTGTAAACTGCTGTAAACTACTGTAAACTACTGTAAACTACTGGAAACTACTGTAAACTACTGTAAACTACTGTAAACTACTGGAAACTACTGTAAACTACTGGAAACTACTGGAAACTACTGGAAACTACTGTAAACTACTGGAAACTACTGTAAACTACTGGAAACTACTGGAAACTACTGGAAACTACTGTAAACTACTGGAAACTACTGGAAACTACTGTAAACTAATGTAAACTACTGTAAACTACTGTAAACTACTGGAAACTACTGTAAACTACTGGAAAACTACTGGAAATACTGTAAACTACTGTAAAACTACTGGAAACTACTGGAAACTACTGGAAATACTGTAAACTACTGTAAACTACTGGAAACTACTGGAAACTACTGTAAACTACTGGAAACTACTGTAAACTACTGTAAACTACTGTAAACAAATGGAAACACTGGAAACTACTGGAAACTACTGTAAACTACTGTAAACTACTGGAAACTACTGTAAACTACTGTAAACTACTGTAAACTACTGTAAACTACTGGAAACTACTGGAAACTACTGTAAACTACTGTAAAACTACTGGAAACTACTGGAAACTACTGTAAAACTGCTGTAAACTACTGTAAACTACTGTAAACTACTGGAAAACTACTGTAAACTACTGTAAACTACTGTAAACTACTGGAAACTACTGTAAACTACTGGAAACTATGGAAACTACTGGAAACTACTGTAAACAAACTGGAAACAACTGTAAACTACTGGAAACTACTGGAAACTACTGAAACTACTGTAAACTACTGGAAACTACTGGAAACTACTGTAAACTAATGTAAACTACTGTAAACTACTGTAAACTACTGGAAACTACTGAAAAACTACTGTAAACTACTGTAAACTACTGGAAACTACTGTAAACTACTGGAAACTACTGGAAACTACTGTAAACTACTGTAAACTACTGGAAACTACTGGAAACTACTGGAAACTACTGTAAACTACTGGAAACTACTGGAAACTACTGTAAACTACTGGAAACTACTGTAAACTACTGTAAACTACTGTAAACTACTGGAAACTACTGGAAACTACTGGAAACTACTGGAAACTACTGTAAACTACTGGAAACTACTGTAAACTACTGTAAACTACTGTAAACTACTGTAAACTAACTGGAAACTACGGGGAAACTACTGAAAAACTACGTAAACTACTGGAAACTACTGGAAACTACTGTAAACTGCTGTAAACTACTGTAAACTACTGTAAACTACTGGAAACTACTGTAAACTAATGTAAACTACTGTAAACTACTGTAAACTACTGTAAACTACTGGAAACTACTGTAAACTACTGGAAACTACTGTAAACTGCTGTAAACTACTGTAAACTACTGGAAACTACTGGAAACTACTGTAAACTGCTGTAAACTACTGTAAACTACTGTAAACTACTGGAAACTACTGTAAACTAATGTAAACTACTGTAAACTACTGTAAACTACTGTAAACTTCTCCTGAATCATGTTTCATAAAAAGCATTTTTGAATACATGAAAATATCCTAATGTTTGTATAAATTAGACTCACTTATAATTAAGAGAACTACTGTACAACTATGATAATTTCTTTAGTGTTAAGTAATCAGTAAGCCATTAAATTAAGTCAGTCCATAATGCCTAGGTATAATAGTGGCTCTTTGTACTGCAACCCATTATTGTAAAAACTTAATCTCAGTGTACTACTTGCAAAGAAATAAATGAATATGAATTTGAATTTGAAAATATGTGGTCGAGTATGGTGGCTGAGAACTGTGTGAACCTGGTTGGTGTATTAATTATTTGAGTGCAGCTATTTAATGCTAGAAGTTGATTATATCTATTGAACATAAAGGCACAGTGTGACTTTGTATATGGTCCAAGTCGGACCGAAATGTCATCGTAAGTTGCCCTCTCCTATCTGCGGGTTATTTATGTATTGCTTATACCTATTACAGATATTGAAGTCTCTCACTATTATTGTCTCGTAATTTTGTTCAATTCTGGATAAGATTCAATTTTTTTTTCCAAGAACTGATCATGGGTGGGAGGGTGTTAACTAGTTCTTCTTACTGTCATACAAATCGGGTCTTGAGTTGTAGGGTAAGTCATTTTTAACATAAGCACATACTCCACGTCATTGTCTATATCTATGCAGTCGTCAGTCACTGAGCCATCTAACCAGGATTCAGAGGTGGATATAACTGCCGCCTTAGTTTTGTTTGCTAGAATCCTAATCTCTGATATTTTCGGTAAAAAAGACCTAGCATTGGCATGAGTAAAGTGAAGACCAGCTTTCTTAAAACAGTCATAATCATCCATATATGACAAGGGTTGATTTGTAGCAAAAATGTTAAATAAACCAAGGCTGACACGAGTAAAGGGTAACGGAGCTAAAATGCATTTGTTGCAAACAAACTGATATTTAACCCCATTAACAAAACCAAACATAGATCCATGGTGCACCCACTCCTTACATAATTCACATATGGTATATTTACTGTTCTTCCTCCATACCTTAGTACAATGTAAACATATGTCTAGTGTTAGATCTGATAACACTAGTTCTGTGGCCTCAGGTTGACCTAGGCGTGCACCTCACGTGGGCCCATTCCTCACATAAATCACAGCTCGACTGCGGCTGCCCACGACTTTGCCACAGTGAGCACGAGGACACCTTATTTGTCTCGTATGCACCTGTACATTAGTTTTGGGTCCTGGACTAATTTCAGTATCACCTTTGGAAAATATTGTGTAATTTTCCCAAAATTATATTGTATAATTTTTATAATGTAAATATTCATGATTAAGGCATTACTCCTGGTCTAAAATATATTTGAAAGTGAAAGAGAACAGAGAAGCTCTGCGCATGCGCTGGGGTCGGAAAAGGGATGCCTGGGTATGTATAGGGAGTCGTGTGGGTAAAGGTCTAATGTGGGTGTCCGAGTAAACCATGGAACCAGGAAACTGGCAGTTCCGTCTGCCGAAACGTGATTAGTGGTCTCACTTCATAATATGAAGCGTTGTAATTCTTCCCGATGTTGAATACAGGACAATAAGTTGTCGAAACCACCATAATAAGGTGATATCAGAAAATAGTGAGTGACGCGACCACGCCATGACGAGCGAGTTCATTGGGGGAAATACCCGTTGGTTAATCATCACTCATCGGGCTCAGATCTTAATGGATCAACCTCTAACGTGTGTAAATTAATTGTGGAGAAATTAGTGATAACTACACTAAGTTAGGGGAATGTGTGAAGTGAAACGAGTCACCATTCCCAGAGTGAGCACATGTTGAACTCGCGGCCCTGTCCCGAGGACCACGGAGTTACTACACAGTCTTGTCTCCTAAATCGGGACAACCCAAGTGGTATTACAGTCCTGCTGGAAGAAGAACCGCATCGATTTGGCACGATAACTAAATCAGAGGAGGAAATAAAGAATGACAGGTAATGTTATCTCCTTGCCCACAGTTAAGTAAACCTTGTTATATCAAACTCATAACTGGCTAGTTAGGTGTTATAATAGGACAGGCACTGTGGGCACTACAAAGATCTCCGGTGACCACCAGTAAAATCGGGTAAGTGTTGGTCTCATGTGTAACCCCTTCCCCCCTCTTCTAATCAGTCCAATTTATACATGTACAGTCTACAACTAATTTGTAGCACCGTACTTGTGGGTTCTATTTAACTATAATTTATAATACTGGCTCAGGATAGATGTGCCTAGTGCATGTGGCATCGGAGGGAGTAACTCAAAACGTCCAGGAGTGACTCAAGTTTCTCACACGCCTCAACGGGGTAACTACTGTAAGCAATATATGGTTGTTACCTCCCAGTGAGATTATTTATATAATGCAATGACGAAGTTCATACAGGTAACCTTAAAAATTACCACATCTGCCTGTTGGTCCATCCTGATCCGGATGTAATCGGTGAAAATTAATTAATTGAATTAATTACTTAATAATTAAGTGACTGATTGAAGGAGGTAGGTATAGCGTACACAAATTTAATTGTGTGACTAGGATTTATACAAGGAGTAAGGCTGGCAAGTCCATGGATGTCAAAGTAAAGAAAGCATCATTGCAAGCTCGGAAGGGTCATGTTGCTAAATCATGAGTTATAAAAATTGTAGTTTAATTAAAGATTGTGAGAGAGAGATCTGCTGGTGAATTGTGCAGTTGATGCTGAAAGGGAGAGGCTGGTGGCTCAATATTAGGAAGTGGAGGACAACATTCTGTCCTGTAAAACTAAGGCTTTGGATAAGGTAAAGGGTGTAAACAAACTTGCTGGTCAACCAAGTAAGGTAAATAAGATGTGTCTACCAAAACTCTCAGAATTATGCATGCCCGGATTAAAATCCGGAAGAAAATTGGGAGGAGTTTTGGTCTTTAAAGCAGCAGTGCATGATAAGAGTGATCTTGCAAGTGTTACCAAATTATTCTATATAAATGGACAAGTAATGGGAGACGCGCGTGTTCTCATACAAACATTTCTAAATGTAGTTGACTCCTATAGTGAGGCAGTTGGCTTGTTGGAGGACACTTATTGTAACTTGGAGCAGAGTAGGCTGGGCCTAGTGGCTGTTGTGGCTAATTTGAAGACTCCAGATCACAACTGCAACGGTTTACAGCAATTTAGGATCAAACTAAAAAGCTCTCTTAAGACTTTGAGTAATAAATATGATCTGGAGGGGGCAGATTGGTTGATGAGTGCCTTGATACAGAATAAATTAAACTATATGATAGTAGAGTGGCTAACAAATACCACAAAGGTTACTTCGGGTTGGAGGAGATGAGAGTGGGCCTGCAGGAGTTACTTGTTCAATTGCAGACCAGCAAACCCATTACCTCTAGGAATAACACGTCTACAGACTCTGATGTACCTGTCAAGTTTCACAAAGGAAAAAAAATTATCCCAGTGCCAATAATCATAATTCCTCTACTAAAAGGGGGTTACATAGGCACATATCAAGTGACAGGAACCAGTAATAGTGGCTCTTCACATCAAAGTAAGAAGAATAAGTGTGCTAACAAGGATAGCCCAGCTAATACGAGTTCAGCCAAAGAAGAGAGAATGCCTCTTCTGCAAGGGTACTCATCCCTCTAAGAATTGTAGTGTCTGCACTTCATGGGATGTTAAAGTGGAAAGATTGGAAGAGCTTGACAGATGTATCAAATGTATAAGCAATCATAATGAAAGAGATTGCCATGCCAAATTGAACCATTGCTATCAGTGTAACAAGGGAAGGCACCTCATAGTTATGTGTAAGGGTGGATCTAATTTTAATAATGGTAACAATAGTAATGATAGTGATAATAACCCGGACACAACAGTAGCTAACGTAAAGATTGCAGCTAATGTCAATAATGATGGCCTAGCTGAGGTAGCCTTACTTATGTTGGATGTGATAATGATAAACGGCATATATCCAAAATTGCAACAGCATTACTAGATCAGGGATGACAACATACTTTCATAAAACGTAATTGCCTTAATAGGATGAAAGTACAAATGTGGGATCCTACGACTTTAAAATAATCTGGCTTTCTCTCAGAGAAGAGGGCCCAGTAGTCGTGGATAGGCTACCAGAGAAAATCTCTACCATAGGGCTTAATGCCGCTTCAGAAAGACTCTCTCACAGTAATGTAAAACTGGCACCTTCTGGGATAACTAATGACTCTGTGGGACCAATAAATATTTTGATTGGCAGTGACTACTATGCCGCCTTTGTGAAAGGTATGGTAAAGAAATGTGGTGTCACGCTCCTCAAAACTGGTGGAGGTCATGCAATTTATGGCAGGCTTTCTCGTAGTAGAAAGCCATAAGTATCATTGTCCTCTTCGCTTCCTGGCTGAGTGGACCTACTGCACAGACGCTCCTCAGTTGTGTGGCGGCGGTGGTGTGAGGTGGTGCTGTCGCGCCTCTGCTGTCAAACTAGGAGAACTACCAATAGTCAACAGGGCATTCAGTCATAGACGCAGGATCAATACTGTCGGCATTGAGCTTCTCCGAGGGGCAATAACGCCAGTTTCAGCGCAATTATTACTACCTAAGATCATCAGAGAGACGTATGGCATTCAGGATGGAGAGTTATACGGGGTAGCCTTAAATGGAGCACATAGATTTTTTGTGAAAGTGCTCACAGCAACGGTCTATGAATCGTTGGTCACCCGTTTTCAGGACGTAAGTCTTGATGCAACACCAGCCGTTTGTGTGAGGATGATCGACGTATCCAGGCATTACACATGGATTAAACTGCATAATGTCCCCTTTGAGGCTGATGAGACAGACATCAGAAGAATTTTTGAGAAATATGGTACTGTTCATTTGGCCCAGCATGGTATGTGGGTGACGGGTGCCTATACAGGTCTGCCAGAAGGCTCTTTTAACCTAAAAATGACATTACGACACCCCATACCGTCCTACGTGTACCTACAGGAATTCAGGACACAGGTCATGGTTTCGTACACCGGGCAAAGACGTACATGCAGACTATGTGGGGAATATGATCACATAGCAGTGGCGTGTGGGAAGCGGCAACGAGCTCCTGGCCCAGAGGCAGAGGCTTCCGCTTCCACAACAGAGGAAACAGGTGGGGATCAGCGACGTGAAGGAGGGCATGGTCGTCTATTGAGCGAGATAGTGGAAGAGGTGCATAAGGCTGGGGGAGAGGGTGAGGCCCTTGACCAGTTAACTGGCCCAGAGACGCTTCCAGAGGCTAGTGACGAGCGGAAAGTACAGGAGGAAGTGTTGGAAATTGAGGAGGAATTAGCTGAGGTGCTGAAGTCTTTGTCACTGCCTGAGGAGGCGACCGCACCTGGGAAGGTGGTAGATGACGAGTTGACGGCTGAGGTGCGTCAACAACTGGAGAACTACCCGGACGACGGGAGTGACAGTGTGGCAGAGGTGTTATCGGGATCATTGAAACAGTGTACAGTGGAGGTTGAGGTGCATTGTGAGGCATCCCCAGACCAAGCTATGGAGGATGCGATTGTCACGAGGAAGAGGGCCGCTGCGTCTGATTCGGATGATGTCCTAATGCCAGCGCAGCAGCCTGGGAAGCAAACATGGGCAGAAGGTGAAGGTAGTGGTGGCCACGATAGGAGGCACCGAAAGAAGGAGGGAAGAGAGGGAAGTGTGAAAATGGCAAGTGGTTCCATAAGTTCTGGTGTCCATCGGAAGAGTGAAGAGAGGAGGCAGGGGTGGAAACTTTAATAGGCCTCCGGTGTATGATAGTAAACGTTAATGGTTTGTGTAATAGTGTGAAGAGAGAGTGGTTTAGAATGTTTCTGAATAAATCTAGAGTGGATGTTGTGTTCCTTCAGGAGCATATTGTTAAGGAGGGTAGGGTGCTGGAAGTGGCAGGGTTGTTTCAGGTGGTAACCCTGCCATCTTCCCGTTTGAAAGGAGGGGTGGGTATACTAATTAAGGAGGCGAGCCCGTTTGTTTTGCAGAGAAGTGAGGGGGGAGGGGGAAGGGTGGTGCACATGGATGGTTGGTGGTTAGGCAAACGTGTGGCCTTTGTAAGCGTGTACGTGCCTGCAGAGAATAACGTACAGGTGAAGCAGGAGTTTGTGTGTGAGGGCCTTGTGTTTTTCTTCCGGGCATTACCGGAGGTGGCAATAGCAGGAGGTGACTGGAATTGCGTTATTAGGAGGGCTGACGTGGAACCGAAAGAGGCAGGCTATGTGTCTGTGACCCTAAGAGATTAAATGAGGGATATTTGGTTACAGGATGCATTTGAGGAGGGGGGCGTGGGAGACAGAGCATACGTTTATTAGTAGAGGGTATGCAGCAAGGTTAGATAGTGTATCTTTCTCTTGGGGGTTGTAGTGCAATCTTTCAAAACTGTTGAAGTAGCATTGTCGGATCATAGAGCAGTGTTGGTGGAGGTAGGGTGGGAGGTGCTGGCGGAAATATACAGGAGTTCCTGGAAACTAAATATAAGTGTATTTAGTGATGAGGAGGGGTTAGAGGGATTTTCTGTCCTATGGAAGGAGCTTAGCGAGGACGCACGGGGGGTGGAAGATGTCGTGAAATGGTGGGATTGTGTAGCCAAGGAAAGGATTAGGAAATATTATGTGAGGGAGGGTAAACATATAAATAATTTAAAATATGGACTTTCAAATTATTTAGAGGACAGGTTAAGGGTTGTTATGGGCGGGGGGATGTGAGGGACAACTATCCTATGGATGAAATTGTCGAGGTCAAGGGGAGACTAAGAGAGTTACAAAATGAGAGGTTTCAGGCAGTAAGGGTGCAGGCAGGGGTAGAGAAGGTGCTTTGGGGAGACAAGCCATCGGCGTGTGTGTTGCGACATCAAAAGCAAAGGCAGCAGGTTACAGCCATTCCAAAGTTAGAGGTACATGAGATGGCGGGAGGTTATAGGGTAGGTCAGGAGGTACGGGCTACGAAAGAAATGTGTGCATATGCGGATAAATGGTATGAAAAGTATTGGACAAGTGGGGGAGGGGGGGGGATGTGGCTTTAGAGAAGGTGTGTGAGTATGTGATGTGTAATTTAGGGAATGGTGATAGGAAGGCTTTAGGAGAGGTAATAATGGAAGAGGAAATAGAATTGGATTTAAGGGGAATGAGGAAGGGCAAAGCACCGGGAATAGACGGTCTCCCGGCTTAATTTTATCTACAACATTGGGAGGTAATAAGGGCTTTCATGGTTAGGTTATTAAATCAGATGAAGGAGAAGGGTGTGATGGGGGACAAGCAAGCAACAGCAGTTGTAGTGTTGGTCCCAAAGGGTAAGAGGCACCACACCCTCAAGGAGTACTGTGCCATATCACTGTTATGTGCAGATAATAAGTTGTTTGCTAAAGTCTTTGGTAATCGGTTTAAATGTGTGGTAGGGAGAGTGGTTTCGAAAACGCTGTATGGATTGCCTGGAAGGTCGATGATTGAAGGTCATGGAATACTGAGAAGTTTTGTTGAGTCAAAAGGAGGGGGGGAAGGGGCGGCGTTGTTGGCTTTAGACTGGCAGGGGGCCTATGACAGAGTGGAAAGGGGAGCATTGGGAACTATACTTAGGAGGCAGGGTTATTGGGAAGAAATAATTAATTGGGTAACCACCTTGTACAAAGGAGCTAAGATGAGGGTACAGATTAATGGATGATTGGGCGAGGAGATTGTCATGGGTAGGGGACTTAGGCAGGGGTGTTACATGTCACAAATATTGTTTGCATGCATTCAGGACCTCTTCTATAGAATGGTTGAACGTAGTGTATGTAACAAGAGTGGGGGTGGGGGAAGAAGGGAAAGTGTGGCCTGAAATAATAGGATATGTAGATGACACAACAGTCCTGGTTCGGGAAGGGATGGCGTTGGGGTTTTTGGATGATATTCTGCAATTGTTTGGAAGTGCAACAGGGATGCAGGTAAATAGTGCGAAGTCAATGGTCATGGGGTTGGGTGATTGGGTTGGGGGGGGGGGGAGATGTAACGTTGTGAGGAAACAAACGGTGTCTTTAAAAATTTGTGGTATCATCTATAGGGATAACTTGGACGTTGCTCGAGAGGAAAACTCAAATAGGTTGTTAGAAAGGATCCTGGGGCGTCTGGGTGCATTGGGACCTCAGCATCTGACCCTGGTGCAAAGAGCGATTGTAATAAATGTACTATTGTATAATAAGGTTTGGCATGTAGCAGCCGTGTTCCCAATAACAGGGACGGCGATTGTGGGGATTCAGAGACGGGTGTTTAAATTTTTGTGGGGTTTAAGTTGCGATTGGCTGAGGAGAGAGGTTGCAATGTTACCTGTGTGCCAGGGTGGGTTGGGGTTGATGGATCTGAGAAGGAGGGTTAAATGTGTGTTTCTTAAATGGGAGGTTTTGCGCGAGAGAGTGAGGGGAAGCAGCTGAAAAAAGTACATGATAGGTTGGGTAAGTTGTATGGTGGTATGGAGTTGAGGGAATGTGAAATTGTTTTGAGGGCTTTGATGTTAGTTATAGAACCGAGGAAAATTCGAATAGAGATTTTGTGTAGGTTGCTTGCAGGGAGGATTGTTGTACCAGTTGAGGGATTGTTCCCCATGTATACATGGAGGAGTATTTGGTATAGGTTTAGCAAGCTGAAGTTAAATCCTAGGGTGCAGGAGGTAACGTATCATTTTCTACATTGCATACTACCGTCGGGAGAGGTACTAAGAACCAGAATGGTAATTGTGGGTGGGAGGTGCAGAATCTGAGGGGGATGAGACGGCGTTCCATGCAGTATACTTTTGTGAGGGGCTGGAGGGTGTTAGGTATTGGTTAAGTAGGGTGATACAGAGGTTGGGGGCCATGTGGTGTCGGTTCTGCATGCACTAAGCCTAGATGTGGGAGGGTTTGACGAGAGAGTCACAAGAGTTTTGGATTATATAATGGTGGATTATATATATATATCGTGGGTGATGAGGGGGAGAGGGGTTTGTGAGGTGTGGAGGCGGGTACTTGCGGTTACGGTTTATCGTACGATGTATCGTAACAGGGAACTGTATGGGAGGAGGTGGACGCAGGATTTTTCGGAAGGTTATAGAATGTTAACGTTAGGGTTTCTCATGAATCTGCAACTTGGGCTCAGTGAGTAAGGGGTGGGGGTTTGGGAATTACATGAGAAGAGGAAAGTCAGGGGGGCCCGACGGGGTCGCCTCCTGGGGAAGGGGGTGAGAGTGAGGTGTATGTGGGTATAGAAGGTGTAGATGTGTGGCATAAGTGTATGTAGCATGCAAGTGGGTACAGAAAGCAAAGGTGATGAAATCCAGTAATTATGTATTAACGTATGGAGAATTCTGTGATTAATGTGTCAAGGTCGTCATGACCTTCTTAATATATTAAGTGTGAATGGTATTAAGATTATAGGTGTAAGACCTTGCAGGAACTTTTTGGGTTTATGTAGAATGTATGTATATAGCCTTTATTGGGCATGTTTCATGTGCGATATTAGTATCGCAATTAGAGGTTAATTTTTTTTGTTTTGTTATTTATGAATTGTGTTATAGAGTTTTATGCTATGATATTCTCCTTCATGGTCTGTTTGGTATACTGCGTCATTTCTTTCTCGCCTGGCCCTGATTAAGGGAGTTTGTAGTGAGTGTATTGACTATTTTAGCATTATATAATGTGCTTATCCTGTAGATGAGGGCGAAAGGCTAATGACTTCCATAAATTTTGTAATGACTCATTAAAGTTTTGTATTGGGAAACGCATGTATGTTTTAGAGAATTTTCCTGTATCGGGGGTTAGTTGGGAGAGAGTATGTACTTGTGTTAACGGAATTATAAGAACATAAGAACATAAGAACGAAGGAACACTGCAGAAGGCCTACTGGCCCATGCGAGGCAGGTCCAAGTCTCCTACCGGCTTAAGCCAATGCACCCAACCTAGTCAGGTCAGGTCACATTGACTTAAGGGAGGAACACGGCAACCGACCTGGTAGCAAGCTATCAGGTCTAACTCACACCCACCCACATCTACTCATGTATTTATCCAACCTATTTTTAAAGCTACACAACGTTCTGGCCTCTATAACGGTACTTGGGAGTTTGTTCCACTCATCCACAACTCTATTACCAAACCAGTACTTTCCTATATCCTTCCTGAATCTGAATTTTTCCAACTTAAAACCATTGCTGCGAGTCCTGTCTAGGCTAGATATTTTCAGCACACTATTTACATCCCCTTTATTTATTCCTGTGTTCCATTTATACACCTCAATCATATTCTCCCTAATTCTACGTCTTTCTAGAGAGTGCAGTTTCGGGGCCCTTAGTCTATCCTCATAGGGAAGGTTTCTGATACATGGGATCAACTTTGTCATCCTCCTTTGTACATTTTCCAGAGAATTTATATCCATTCTGTAATACGGTGACCAAAACTGTGCAGCATAATCTAAATGAGGCCTAACCAAGGATGTATAGAGTTGAAGAACAACCTGAGGACTCCTATTATTTATGCTTCTTGATATGAAGCAAAGGATTCTATTAGCTTTATTGCGAACACTTATGCACTGTTGTCTTGGTTTCAGATTACTGCTAACCAGAACTCCTAAATCTTTTTCGCAATCCGTAATATATAAGATCTACATTATTTAGTTTATATGTGGCATGGTTATTGTCCTGTCCAACATTTAGAACTTTGCATTTGTCTATATTAAACTGCATCTGCCACTTCTCCGACCACTGCATCAGTCTATTCAAATCTTCCTGGAGTGCTCGAATGTCCTCGTCAGAATGAATTCGACGGCCTATTTTGGTGTCATCGGCAAACTTGCCGATGTCGCTCTTTATGCCCTCATCTATGTCGTTTATGTAGATTGTGAACAGCAGGGGGCCCAACACTGACCCCTGTGGAACACCGCTCGTGACGCTTCCCCACTCTGATTTCTCCCCATTTATGCCAACTCTCTGCTGCCTATTTGTCAACCATGCCTCTATCCAGGAAAAAATTTCTCCTCCTATTCCATGTGCTTTAATTTTCCTCAATAGTCTCTGATGTGGGACCCTGTCAAAAGCCTTACTGAAGTCCATATACACAATATCATATTCATTACCATGATCTACCTCCTCAAATACCTTAGTGAAAAAAGTTAATAAATTCGTAAGGCAGGAACGCCCCTTTGTAAAACCATGCTGAGATTCGTTGATTAATTTATGCTTTTCAAGGTGGCTACGAACTGCCTCGGCAATTATTGATTCCATAAATTTTCCCACTATGGAGGTTAGGCTTATTGGTCTATAGTTCGAAGCTAAGGACCTGTCACCTGTTTTGAAAATAGGTATCACATTTGCCATCTTCCACTTATCTGGCACCATGCCAGTTTGTAGTGATATGTTGAAAAGATTAGCCAAAGGTGTGCTAAGCTCCTCTTTACATTCCTTTAGAACCCTTGCATACAGTTCATCAGGGCCTGGGATTTGTTAGGTTTTAATTTATCTATTTGCCTAAGGACCATGTCACTTGTGACCCTAATCGTGCACAGTTTATTATCGTCCTGTTCTACATAATTTATCATTACTGGAATATCGCTGGTATCCTCCTGTGTAAAAACTGAGAGGAAGTATGTGTTAAAAATTCTACACATTTCCTTATCACTGTCAGTGAGCTGACCTGAGGAACTTTTGAGTGGGCCTATCTTGTCCCTGATCTTACTTCTTTATACCTGAAAGAATCCTTTTGGGTTAGTCTTCGATTCTCTTGCAACTTTAACCTCATAATCTCTTTTTGCTTTTCTAATTCCCTTTTTTATTTCTCTCTTTAACTGAATATATCGATTTCTTAATTGCCCCTCTCCTCTTTTGATTTGCCTATATATGCCTCTCTTTTGACCAATCAGATATTTTAATCTATTGTTCATCCATTTAGGATAATTTTTGTTTGATCTGATTTCCCTATTTGGAACATAATTTGACTGAGCAGCTAGAACTATGCCCTGGAAAGCATCATATCGGCAACCATCACCACCTACCTGACCCTTAGTCAGGTCATTCCAGTTCAGCCCACCTAAGTAATTTTTCAGTCCTATGAAATCAGCCAAGCGAAAGTCAAGGACGGAGACTTGATTGCTATTATTAGGGGAATTCCATGATATATTAAAACTGAGTGATTTGTGATCACTTTCCCCAAGCTCATCATTAACCTCAAGATTATTAATTAGTGTTTCCCTACTGGCAAGAACCAAGTCAAGGAGGTTATTTCCTCTAGTTGGCTCTGCCACAAACTGTTTTAAAAAACAATCCTGGATCGTATCAAGAAAGTCACCTGACTCTAAATTTCCTGTCAAATTGCTCCAGTCAATCTGTCTATAGTTGAAATCTCCCATTAGCACAACATTTTCGTATGTAGATGCCTTACGAATTTCGTCCCATAGAAGTTTACTGCACTCCCTATCAAGATTTGGGGCCCTGTAAATCACACCCAAAATTAGTTTTTATCGGTCCTCGAGAAGCTGTAACCAAACAGATTCAGTGGCTGACGCTTCTAATTTAATACCTTGTCTAACACAACAATTTAAATTGTCTCTGATATACATCGCTACTCCACCACCTTTCCTGTTGACCCTGTCAGTGTGGAAAAATTTATAGCCTTGTAGTGACATTCAGAGGGCATCTCTCTATCTTTCAGATTGAGCCCAGGTCTCTGTTATAGCAATAATATCTATGTTTCCTGCACTTGCAATTAATCTTAGCTCATCTATCTTATTTTTTACACTCCTG
Organism: Cherax quadricarinatus; assembly: GCF_026875155.1. Classification (NCBI taxonomy): domain Eukaryota; kingdom Metazoa; phylum Arthropoda; class Malacostraca; order Decapoda; family Parastacidae; genus Cherax; species Cherax quadricarinatus. Next base: position 78,010,472 of record NC_069401.1, on the reverse strand, counting down.
CTATTAGTAATAGTAAACCTTAAGGGAGTTAGTCCCTTGCGGGCCTCTGCTGTCCCCCTTTTTTTGCTGGCCTGATCTATTGTCTTTATTTATAACTTCATGCTGAATGCCTTTTATACATTTACTGTTTCCAACCCAAGTGTTGGTCACCTCGTTTATATGACTAATGTGAAGGTTGTGATTAATGTATATATTTTATAGTGAACCCCTCTTTCTATTGAATTGAATCTTAGTCATTTGTCACAGTAATATTATGTAAACTACACCTGAAAGGCTGAGTTTCAATGGATGTTTATATACTTCATATTTTGACCCTGGTAATGAGTGTTATCTGTACGTTATGTCACTGTTAGGTTTATTGTGAAATAGGCTCAAGTTTACCCATTCTTTTTAAATGTTATTTTGTTTTGAGATATGTGTATCGCGTTTTTGAGGTGTTAATTTGTTGTTATTGACGAAATGTGTTATGGCTGTTTATGTTAGGATATACACTTTTTATTTTGTTTGGTATATTTGTGCTGGTCCTTCATGCATTACCCTGACAAATGGGGGTTTGTCTCTTTTTACTATATATAATATACTCATCCTGTGAAGAGGGTGATTAAAAATTTGTAAAGAAATAAAGTGAATGCTTAAGATTTTTATTTTTCAATGACTAAAGATGGATTGCAGTGAGGCGTAAGTTTTTAGGCAATTTTCTTGTATAGGTTGTTAGTTGGGGAAGATCATGTACTTGTTTTAATGAGATTATGATGTAGGTCTTTCCTCTTATTGACTAATGTGAAGGTTGTGAGTCTTTGTCATATTATGTTAACTACATAAACCTAAAAGGTTTAGTTTCAGTGGATGTTTACATAATGTCATTTATTTTTTGGCCCTGTTACTGTGGTCACCTGTTACTGTGGTCACCTGTTACTGTGGTCACCTGTTACTGTGGTCACCTGTAAGTTATGTTATTGCTAAGGTTTCTAATGAGGTATGAGTTCAGATCAAACTTCTTTCTTTTTTCTTAATGTTACGTCTGTTATATGGTAATATTTGTCAGTGTATATGTGTAAACTTTGTGTAAGTTAAATTGTGTTGTTATAATTTTGTCAGTGTACGTTCTGAAGGATTGACGATAATACTGTACTCTTTTAATTTTTTTTATTTTATGTTAAGCTGTAATGTTTTTTAAATAAAATATAAAAAAAAAAAAAATTGGGATTGGCAGTGACTACTATGCCGCCTTTGTGAAAGGTACAGTAAAGTAATGTGGTGTCACGCTCCTCAAAACTGGTGGAGGTCATGTAACTCATGGCAGGCTTCCTCGTAGTAATAATGAATGAGCGGAGGAAGCCATAAGTAGAGTCACTGTGTGTCTTACTCATGAAATATCACCCCAGTGTAAATGTTCTTCAATAGAGGACGCTGTTGAACCAGCGTATAAATTGTGGGAACTGGACTGCATAGGAAGCAATGTAAATGAAGAAAATCCAGATGATTCCTTTACTCATGAACAATACCCGAGGAATGTTAAATATGAAGTTGGACAATACTGGGTGAGACTCCCGTGGAAGCTGGACCATCCAGAATTACCTACTAATTACAGGATGACGTATGGACAATTAATGGCTCAGCTCCGTGAACTGAGTAAGACACCAGAATTGTTGACTGCTTATAATGATATAATTACTGAACAGTTAAATAATAAATTCATAGAGGAGGTACCGCCTGAGCAAGCCCAGATTTATGGTCACTATTTGCCACATCACAGAGTGAAGAATTGTGGATTGTGCTTAATTGTAGTGCCAAGAGTGTGGTAAGACATATATGCAACAGTTAGGTATCTTTATTTCGAAACGTTTTGCCTACACAGTAGGCTTCTTCAGTCGAGTACAGAAAAGTTGATAGAAGCAGAAGAGACTTGAAGACGATGTAATCAGTCCATCACCCTTAAAGTTTTGAGGTGGTCAGTCCCTCAGTCTGGAGAAGAGCATCGTTCCATAGTCTGAAACAATATGGAGTTGAAGTGACAGGATGGAGCCTTATATAGCGTCTTCTATCAACTTTTCTGTGCTCGACTGAAGAAGCCTACTGTGTAGGCGAAACGTTTCGAAATAAAGATACCTAACTGTTTTCATACATGTCTTACCTAACAACCTGTCGGTATTTTATACCATTTTAATGTTCAATCTGTCAGACACTGCAACACAAGGGTATCTTGGTACAGACCTGCAATCAACTTCGACAACCTCTACTAGTGAGAACGGCTGGATTTGAGAGGGACCTGACCTCCCAACATCTACGTTCTACTAGTGACCTACGTCTCACCTCCTGGCGCTATAAAAAGGCTCCATCCTGTCCATTCAACTCCATATTGGTTTCAGACTTATGGAACGATGCTCTTCTCCAGACTGAGGGACTGACCACCTCAAAACTTTAAGGGTGATGGACTGATTACATCGTCTTCAAGTCTCTTCTGCTTCTATCAACTTTTCTGTACTCGACTGAAGAAGCCTACTGTGTAGGCGAAACGTTTCGAAATAAAGATACCTAACTGTTGCATATATGTCTTACCTAACAACCTGTCGGTATTTTATACCATTTTAATGTTCAGTGCCAAGAGTAACAAAAATGTACCTAGTTTGAATGACTGATGATAGGTCCGTCGTTGACGGAAAAATTGGCAGACATATTACTAAACTTCAGGATTAAGAATTATGCCTTTATGGCGGAAATAAGTAAAACTTTTCTGAGAGTGGGTCTGCAAGAGGCGGACCGGGATTGCACACAGTTCTTGGTGCCCGAGCATCCTAGTGACCCACTTAGTTCTCTGAAAACCTTTCGCTTCAGGAGTGTATTGTTTGGTGCTACATCCAGTCCGTTAGTACTACAGGCGACGATAAATGCACACCTTAAGGCAGCGTACAGGTGGTCCACTGCGTGAAGTAATGGGTAGACAATTTTATGAGGACAATTTCCTGGGTGTAACGTCCACTGAAGAGGAACTAATGAGGATATATGAAGGGACTAATGAAATAATGCAAGGTGCAAATATGCCCCTGAGGGAGTGGAACAGTAATTCGTCCAGTTTAAAAGATCAAATAAATAAAGACAGTCCTGGAGTTGAAGTGCCTAAACGTAGCAATGTATTGAGACTGACTTGGTAATACTGAGAGAGACTTGTTATTGTTAAAGTCTAATAATTACAGTATGCCCTATAATAAATTAAGCAAGAGAGTATTACTTGCTGAAATTTCAAAATGATTCGATCCACTAGCTATAGTGTCATCCCTAGAAGCATGGAAGCTTAAGTGTGCTTGGGATGAAACCCTACCTGAGGAATTTGTTAACAGGTGGCAAAAATTAATAGGTGGTTATGTAAAAATTCCAATGTTGGAGCTCCCACGCCAGGTGGCCAATCCAGATGGGAAAAATGTCCTCCACATTTTTTGCAATGCTTCGAAAGTGGCGTATGGAGCAGTTGCTTACCTTCAATGTAATAGTGCTATTTCTCTTGTTACGTCTAAGACTAAAGTGTCTCCAATTAAATCACGTACCTTACATCAGTTTGAATTAGCAGCTATTTATGTAGGTGTCAAATTAGCTAATTATATAAGAAATAAATTGCAAAAGATAAATATTAGCGACACCGTAATTTGGTCTGATAATGAGGTATCCTTACAATGAATTCGTAATGGTAACAGTAAGATTGTGTACATATAAAAATAGAGCCGCTGAAATTAATCAGATGCAAGAGAAATACAATAGTTTGGGTCAGCATATGTTAACCTTTCATCACATACCAGGGGACAGAATCCGGCTGACTTCTTGTCCCGAGGTTTGACTTATGCAAAACTGGTGAATGCTTTATCGTGGTTTAAAGAACCAAGTTGGCTGGTGGATAAAGTTTTTTTTTTTTTTGTATTTTATTTAAAAACAGTACAGCAGTACATAATTCCTAAATATAAATAGACATTAAAAGATAACAACATAAAGTTCTCTGAACCAATGGGTCTATAACCTCTCTGAAAAAATGGAAATACACAAAGCAAAAGCTTACAACAAAACGTCTCAAAACAACTACCAGTAACAGAGTACTAACCTATCATATATAACTTTAAAACAACGTTAACTTACACGTGGAAAATTAAATTTACCTGGATGTAACTCATAAGTTACATTTACTGTTACCAGTAAATGGTAACAAAGATAATTATTCTTTATCAAGGTTACAGAGACAAGTAGGAATTTTAGGACACCTAGCTCGCAAAAAATGTCCTCCTTCGACACCTACGATAATCTATCTCTCCACAAGCCACTCTGGATCTATATTAATTTCAAATGAAATATACATCACCAGGAATTCCAGTAAAAACATTAATATAAATATGTGAACTGTATATTAAATTTAAAATGTGAATACATATACATTGAAGGAGAATTTATAATAATAAGACTCACCAATTAGTCTGGAGATTACAGTGTGTCATACAAACCCCCCTGCCTATAATTATGAAGAAAATACTGGCCAGAATTTCAACACAAAATAGACATGACTTAGCTGGGGTTCTGAAGCTGTCCTGTCCATCTGCTTAATGCTCATGTTATGCAGGACTGCAAATCCAACAATTTCGACTCCTATTTGAGAGGTTTTAAGCCCAATATAACCCCTAGAGCAACAAAACTTTATGCACATCTCACTAACGTGCCTTTACCACATTCAAAACAATGGCGTCTCTTCCCCAGTGATGCTCATCCATCGCTGGTTCTTTATTTATTTACAAATTAATTTTTATTACCTACAATATATGCCATCAATTCACATACAAAATACACTGTACTTTTGGAAAATAAATAGTATTTTCTACACTTCGCCTGGCGGAGATCATTGCTAAATGACTCAAATTACTCCTTCCTTTAGGAGACAATTCCAGCCAGTTCTGGCTTGAGTGACTGTTCTTCTAGTATGTCTTACTACAATTTTATCTTCCTGCATCACTTGGTCAGCGTTACCTTCAATATCATTCGTGTCACTTTCCCTTAGATTTTCATTTACATTTGATTGAATACCATTTAATTCCAAGGGAATCAATTTATTAATTGTGTGTAAACTTTCCTGGCCATGACAAAGCACTTTGACATTCTGGACAACACCTTGTGCATCTGGGTACAATGTCAATACTTTGCCCAGAGGCCACAATGTTCGATGTTGTTCAGTATCAATTAACACAAAGTCACCTGATTGAATGTTCTATCGATTTACTGCCTCTGTCGCACCATATATGCAACTTATTTCTTATATAATTAGCTAATTTGACTCCTACATAAATGGCTGTTAATTCCAACTGAGGTAAGGTACATTATTTAATTGGAGAGACTTTAGCCTTAGACATAACAAGAGAAATAGCACTATTACATTGAAGGTAAGCAACTTCTGCATACACCAATTTTGAAGCATCCCAAAAATGTGGAGTATATTTTTCACATCTGGATTGGTCACCTGTTAATGAATTCCTCAGGCAGAGTTTCATCCCAAGCACAATTAAGCTTCCATGCTTGTATTAATAATTTCCCTCTTATAGTAAGGGGTGACACTAAACCTAGTGGATCAAAACATTTGGAAACTTCAGCAAGCAAAACTCTCTTAGTTAATTTACAGGGCATGCTGTAATTATTAGGTTTTAACATTAACAAATCTCTCTCAGTATCCCAAGTTAATCTCAATACATTACTAAATTTTGGTACTTCATCTCCAGGGTAATCTTTACTTATTTTGTCTTTTAATTTGGACGAATTACTATTCCATTCCCTCAGAGGCATATTTGCTCTTTGCATTATTTTATTAGCCTCTCCATAAATCATGAACAGTTCCTCTTCAGTTGACATCACACCCAGGAAATTGTCCACATAAAATTGTTTGCTCATTACTTTACTCAATTGACTTCCCGTACGTTTAAGGTGTGCATTTATCGTCGCTTGAAGTAGGAATGGACTGGATGTAGCACCAAATAATATGCTCTTAAAGTGAAAGGTTTTAAGAGGGCTAAGTGGGTCACTAGAATTCTCAGGCCATAAGAAGCAGGTACAATACCGGTCAGCCTCTTGTAAACCCACTCTTAGGAAAGCTTTACTTATGTCAGCCATATAGGCATAATTCTTGACCCTGAAATTTAATAAGATATCTCCTAATTTTTCCATCAACGACGGACCTGTCATCAAGCAGTCATTTAAACTAGGTACTTTTTTGTTACCCTGGCACTACAATAAACAAAAATCCTCAGGGGAGTGGTCTTAGAATCCTTCTTCACTCCGTGATGGGGGCAAATATGACCATAAATTTTGACTTTGCTCAGGAGGTACCTCTTCTATAAATTTTTTAAATTTAAAATTGTTCAGTAATTATATCATATAGGCAGTCAACAATTCGGGTGTCTTACTCATTCGGGGAGCTGAGCCTTTAATTGTCCATATGCCATTCTGTAATTAGTGGGCAATTCTGAATGGTTTAGTCTCCACGGAAGTCGTACCCAGTATTGTCCAGATTCAAATTTTACATCTCTCAGGTACTGTACCTGCGTAAAAGAATCGTCTGGACTTTCTTCATTTACATTTATTCCAATGCTGTCTAATTCCCACAATTTATGCACCGGCTCAACACCATCCTCTATGGAAGAATTATACTGGGGCACGGTTTCATGAGTAAGACACACAGTTATGGTATTTGTAGCTTCCACTAGTCATGCATTATTATTACGAGGAATCCTACCATACATTACATGGAATCCTGCAGTCTTTAAAAGGGTGACCCCACATTTCTTTATCAGTCCATCACCCTTAAGGGTGATGGACTGATTACATCGTCTTCAAGTCTCTTCTGCTTCTATCAACTTTTCTGTATTCGACTGAAGAAGCCTACTGTGTAGGCGAAACGTTTCGAAATAAAGATACCTAACTGTTGCATATGTGTCTTACCTAACAACCTGTCGGTATTTTATACCATTTTAATGTTCCATGCACTGTTGTCTTGGTTTCAGATTACTGCTAACCAGGACTCCTAAATCTTTTTCGCAATCCATAATATTAAGATCGACATCATTTAGTTTATATGTGGCAGGGTTATTTTCCTGTCCAACATTTAGAACTTTGCATTTGTCTATGTTAAACTGCATCTGCCACTTCTCCGACCACTGCATCAGTCTATTCAAATCTTCCTGGAGTGCTCTAATGTCCTCGTCAGAATTATTTCGACGGCCTATTTTGGTGTCATTGGCAAACTTGCTTATGTCGCTCTTTATGCCCTCATCAATGTCGTTTATGTAGATTGTGAACAACAGGCGACCCAGCACTGACCCCTGTGGAACACCGCTCGTGACGCTTCCCCACTCTGATTCCTCCCCATTTATGCAAACTCTCTGCTGCCTATTTGTCAACCATGCCTCTATCCAGGAAAAAATTTCTCCACCTATTCCATGTGCCTTAATTTTCCTCAATAGTCTCTGATGTGGGACCCTGTCAAAAGCCTTACTGAAGTCCATATACACAATATCATATTCATTACCGTGATCTACCTCCTCAAATAACTTAGTGAAAAAAGTTAATAGATTCATTGATTAATTTGTGCTTTTCAAGGTGGCTATGAACTGCCTCGGCAATTATTGATTCCATAAATTTTCCCACTATGGAGGTTAGGCTTATCGGTCTATAGTTCGAAGCTAAGGATCTGTCACCTGCTTTGAAAATAGGTATCGCATTTGCCATTTTCCACTTATGTGGCACCATGCCAGTCTGTAGTGATATGTTGAAAAGATTAGCCAGAGGTTTGCTAAGCTCCTCTTTACATTCCTTTAGAACCCTTGCATACAGTTCATCAGGGCCTGGGGATTTGTTAGGTTTTAATTTATCTATTTGCCTAAGAACCATGCCACTTGTGACCCTAATCGTGCATAGTTTATTATCATCCTGTTCTACATAATTTATTATTTCTGGAATATGGCTAGTATCCTCCTGAGTAAAAACTGAGAGGAAGTATGTGTTAAAAATTCTACACATTTCCTTATCATTGTCTGTGAGCTGACCTGAGTAACTTTTGAGTGGGCCTATCTTGTCCCTGATCTTACTTCTGTATACCTGAAAGAATCCTTTTGGGTTAGTCTTCGATTCTCTCGCAACTTTAACCTCATAATCTCTTTTTGCTTTTCTTATTCCCTTTTTTATTTCTCTCTTTAACTGAATATATTGATTTCTTAATTGCACCTCTCCTCTTTTGATTTGCCTATATATGCCTCTCTTTTGACCAATGAGATGTTTTAATTTATTGTTAATCCGTTTAGGATCATTTTTGCTTGATCTGATTTCCTTATTTGGAACATAAGTTGTCTGAGCAGCTAGAACTATGCCCTTGAAAACGTCATATCGGCAATCATCACCACCTTCCTGACCTATAGTCAGGTCATTCCAGTTCAGCCCACCCAAGTAATTTTTCAGTCCTATGAAATCAGCCAAACGGAAGTCAGGGACAGAGACTTGATTGCCATTATTAGGGAATTCCATGATAAATTAAAACAGTGATTTGTGATCACTTTCCCTGCGCTCATCATTAACCTCAAGATTATTAATTAGTGTTTCCCTGCTGGCAAGAACCAAGTCAAGCAGGTTATTTCCTCTAGTTGGCTCTGTCACAAACTGCTTTAAAAAACAATCCTGAATTGTATGAAGAAAGTCACTTGATTCTAAATTTCCTGTCAAATTGCTCCAGTCAATCTGTCTATAGTTGAAATCTCCCATTATCACATTTTCGTATGTAGAGGCCTTACGAAATTCATCCCATAGAAGTTTACCGCACTCCCTATCAAGATTTGGGGCCCTGCAAATCACACCCAAAATTAGTTTTTCCCAAAGGCCCTCGAGAAGCTGTAACCAAACAGATTCAGTGGCTGACGCTTCTAATTTTATATATTGTCTAACACAACACTTTAAATTGTCTCTGACGTACATCGCTACTCCACCACCTTTCCTGTTGACCCTGTCTAGTGGAATAATTTATAGCCTTTTATGTGACATTCAGAAGGCATCTCTCTCTCTTTCAGATTGAGCCAGGTCTCTGTTATAGCAATGATATCTATGTTTCTTGCACTTGCAATTAATCTTAGCTCATCTATCTTATTTCTTACACTCCTGCTATTAGTATAATAGACCTTAAGGGAGCTAGTCCCTTGCTGCCCTGTGCTGTCTCTCTTTGTTTGCTGACATGATCTATTGTCTTCATTTATAACTTCATGATGAATGTCTTTTATACATTTACTGTTTTCAACCCTAGTGTTGCAACCTGACTGTTTTCCACACACACCCATACCTCTGTCTTCTATCAGTTTAAAATCCTAGGCATTTCAGCAATGGCCCTCTCGATTGAGTTTGCAAGAGCTACCACCCCAGCCCCAGAAAGATGTACCCCATCCCTTGCATACATACCATGTTTGCCATAAAAGTTGTCCCAGTTGCCAATGAATGGGATTGCAAGTTCCTTCAGTATCTGTCTAGCCAGCAATTTACACCAATTGCCCTAGACAACCCTTCATTGCCCACTCCCCTTCTAGGCAAGATGCTACATATAATTGGAACCCCTCCCTAAGACTTAATTAAATCTATAGCTGACCTGTACTTATCTACCCTTCCCAATATCATTTCCACCAGCACTGAGGCAGATAATAGGTTTGTTCCCATTACCTGACATGATATTATCCAACCTGTCGACTATGTCACTAACACCAGCTCCTGGGAAGCACACTCTATCTCTTACCTTCTTATTCCTATTACAGAAGGCACGGTCCATATATCTTACCTGTGAGTCACCAACCACAAATATACACTTACCTCCATTTGCAGGGGAAGTAGTATCTTTACCTTCGCTCGCCACTGAAGTACACTCATCCTGAAGAACAGAGAAGCGATTTATTACCTTCAAATCTTCTCTCTTAACTTTCCTTATCTTGATGCTCTTCCCATTACTGGGAACCACTTGCCACTTGTAGTAGGTAACAATAACTGGAGATTCTATGGTTTGAAGTGCTGCTTCCCAAGGTCAAACCCATCTTAGTAGGAACTAGTTACCGCCCTCCCACCCAGGACCAGTTCTTAGAAGACTTTTCCAGAGTCTTGTCCGGACTTGAAAATAATTGCGAGACAATAATACTGGGCGACTTCAATATCTGTTTTCAGCAGCAAAATAACGGGCTATGCAAAAGGTATAAGCAAATTCTAGGTTAAAATAGTTACACTCAACTAATTAATACACCAACCCGGATCACACAGTTCTCAGCCACCCTAAATGACCACATACATGTACTTTGTAACCGCGTTGAGAACATTAGTCAGTGACTGGACAGAGATAACAAGTTGCACGGATGTAAACGATGCCTGGGAAAAATTCAAAACAATGTTCACTACCATCCTTGGTAATATTGCACCAGTTAAAGAGGTTAGGATTAAACGAAGAACTAAACCCTGGATGACTACTGAGATATTAGATAATATGAAATTCAGAGACCAGTTGCTAAAAAGATTTAAAGCAAACAGACAGGATATTGCAGCACTAAATGAATTCCAAAGGGTGAGGAACAGAGTACAGAGACTTATAAAAGGAACAAATGCAAAGCACTATTGCTCAAAAATTGAAGAGTATAAGCATAACCCCAGAAAGCTCTGGCAACAACTAAAACAGTTGGGATATAGCCATAAGCCAGTAGATAGGTCTAACTTAGTACTCACTATCGATAACGAGGAATGCCACGAAACATCTAAGGTGGCAAATTGTTTCAGTTCCTACTACACGTCTATTGCATCAACACTAGTAAGTAAACTACCAGCTGCATCAAATACCTTTAACACAGTCTCTGATAAGTTTCAAACATACTATACCAATAAAGGGGTAACCCCAAACAGTTGTCAACTAGTAAGTGTATCTCATGACTTCATTCAAAAAGAACTAAGCAGGTTAAACCCAACTAAGAGCACTGGCCCTGATAACATCCCGTCAAAGTTCCTAAAAGATGGTGCTTCTGAATGGTCAGTCCCAATTGCTCACATAATAAATCTGTCAATCACCACTAATACCGTACCAGAGGGTTCAAGAGGCCAGAGTTACTCATAATCTTCAAGAAAAATATATAGGTCTGATGAAAGCAACTATAGGCCTGTTAGTATAAATCAGTATAATATCCAAAATTCTAGAGAGGGCGGTGTACTGTCCCAAATAGTTAAGTACCTTAATGACAACAACATTCTCCATAGCTATCAATCGGACTTTAGATCTTACTCAACCGACACCTCCCTAATTAATCTGATGGATTACCTGAGAACTGAAATGTCAATGGGGAATCTCATAGGGATGGTAACCTTAAGACCTGAAATAGGCCTTCGATAAATGTCAACCACAATATATTATATAAAAACTTCAAGCTATCGTATTGGTTCTGTAGACTTTGGGTTTAAGTCCTACCTTAGCAACGGAGACAAATTGTCAAAATCAACAAACGGAATCAGAACCCCTGCCGATAGCATGTGGAGTTCCCAAAGGTAGCATTCTAGTCCCTTATTATTCTTATGTTATAATCAATGACATGCTTTCAGTGTCAAGTGCAAACTCCTACTGTATGCAGATGACAGTGCTCTGTTTGTGTCAGGTAAAGATCCACAAGATATTGCTAATGTTTTAACCCCTGAACTGGAGTCCTGCAGCAAATGGTTAGTAGACAACAAACTATCATTACACCTCGGGAAAACTGAAGCCATTCTCTTGGCACGAAACATAAACTGAGAAGGGTAAATAATTTTAATGTCCAGTGTAATGGGGAGCCCATCACTTCGGTTTCATCGGTAAAATATCTGGGAGTCCCCTTTAACCCATGCATGTTAGGAGAATTGATAGGGAACAGTGTAGTAAAGAAAACTAATGCCAGACTGAAGTTCCTCTATAGACAAGCACAGTGTCTACCTACTGAGGCTCGCAGGACCCTATGCCTAGCCCTTATACAGTGTTATATGAACTACACTTGCTCTTCATGGTACTCTGTCTTTATAAAAAACTGAAAGATAGACTGCAAATCACCCAGAACAAAATTGTAAGATTCATCCTGGGGCTGGGACCAAGAGAGCATGTAGGCCAGAATGAATTACAGCAGATGGATATGCTGAATGTTGAAGACAGAGTAAAACAACTAAAAG
>NC_069401.1:77975032-77997768 GCF_026875155.1 Cherax quadricarinatus | reverse complement strand
GTATAGAGTAAGTGGGGGTAGTAGAAAATTTAAATATGTTTTGTGCAAGACAGGTTTTAAATCCCGCAAAGAAAAATTTAAGACATTGTGAAAAACATCTGGTTTCTTTATTGTGACTTTTTCGCCATCCAGTGGCTTTATCAATACAGATTCTTGGACATAATTAGAAAACAGAAGAACTATATGCAAAAGATGAGGTAATCAGTCCCTCACCTTGGAGGTTGTTTTTACAGCACCGGGGTTGTAGAGATTCTCTTCAACCACGTTGCTGTAAACAAAACACTCCAAGGCTGAGGGACTGATTACCTCATCTTTTTGAAATATAGTTCTTCTGTTTCTAATTATGTCCAAGAATCTGTATTGATAAAGCCACTGGATGGCGAAACGTCACAATAAAGATAACCAGATGTTGCACAAGTGTCTTAACTTTCATCAAGTAGTAGTAGTAGTAGTAGTAGTAGCAGTAGTAGTACCAGTAGTAGCAATACAATATAGTAGAAAATCAACTTGCCACATGAGTAAAAGGTCATAAAAGCTATTATTTGGGGTAAAATAAAAATAGATATATGTGGTGAAGCAGCTAGGACCCTCGACACCCGCCTCAATGAACAAATTTTTACGCATGTAGGAATGATAACCTGAACAACGCCTGCGTACAACCCCGGGAAATTTCCCACCAACCACCTCATGAAATTCAACGACGCACGACTAGTCATCAGAGATCCAAATTTCCGCAGACGTAAATGCCTTGAATCTCATTAATCGCTGTTCTAAACAAGCAAAATCAAGGCAGTTTCATGATCTCTGAAGTATAGGCAAAAATCCTCCTCACAACAGAAAACCCTTGCCATACCTTAGTCCCTGTTAGACAAGAAAACAACAGAGAAGGAACACTGAAACAGACTACTCAGATCCAGCCACCAACAGAAAATTTGTCTAACCTATTTTTGTGTTACCCAAGAAATAGTTTTTTGACATTTTACCATGTGCAAGTTGATTGTTCTTCCATATTGTATTACTACTACTATTACAACTTATATTACTACTACTGCTAATAATAATAATAATAATAATAATAATATTACCACTAGTATTACACTTCACTTTAACCCTATATATCCCCTCTGTGTCCATGTTTTTGTTTGTAACAGCTTGATAAAGCTCTTGGAGAGCGAAAGTTGCCACAAAAAAAATGTCACATTAGTTGCACTTGTGTCTTTTTACTTTACATATTGTCGGTAATTCTACCAACATTAATACATTTTTTGCTTGTTGGTGCCGCCGATGGGAAGTGAATGATAGTTAAATTTTGAAATTGTCTTTATTTATATATTATGTTTTCATACGATATCCATTTGAAAAGTGGCATCTATATCCTATTTTGTGAGTTACTGAATGTCCCAACCAGAAACACAACTCAAAATCATAAAATATATTTAATTTAATAATAATAAAATTCAACAAGTTACAAAGTAAATTCTTGTTTTCACTGAGTTAGGACATCTTCCCTAGAAGGAGTGTTGGTGATTTGGGTAGTTTACTGTCTTGGCAAAAGTGGATTGTATCCAGCTGTTCTTTGATATCAATCTCACCCTTTTTAAATCGCAGGAAGCTGCAGACCTGAAGGGCTGATCCGCTGGAACGGTCCGGGCTAATCTTTTTTCTAGCTGCCTGTGGTATTAGATCCTGTACACAGACCTTACGTAATACTTACTCCCAGCTTCTTTTTTTATTCTCTATCTTTTTAGTTCCACCAAGACTTGGGTGTCTTCCTTCATAGTCTCTTCTATAATATACCATTTTTCTCATTTCCTTAAGTTGTACGAAAAGAGAAAAGTAACGTTTCCGATAACTTGACAACCTATGTGGAAAGAGAATGAATAAAAACACAATGAATAAATTATTTTCCCATATATACCGAAAAATATGCCATAGAGTCAGTAAAAAAATCATGCAACCAGTGTTATCTAGTCTACTGGAAGTGAACTTAAAGGTGTTATCTTGTTAAACTGCACTGAGAAACTTTCATGGCCAGACGGGGCATTTGTGCATAATTGACTTTGTAACAGGCAAAGGATCAGAAATTCATAGCACTAATGGATGCAAGGTGCAACATTCAGTAGCCCTCTCTTGATGCCCAACGCAGACAAGCAACATCTATACCATGTCCATGTATGACTCCCAGAATGTTGAGAGATTTTCATTTTTCCTGGAACCTTAGGTTATTCAGGCGCACCTCGTATTGTCTTTAAATGTGTACACTGAATTATTTTCTGTCACCTCATGGAATGAATAATGCAAAACATTTTCGCAAAGATTATTTATGGCCTCAGATGTTTCTTTCCAGGTGGACAAGATCAAGACATTTTTTCTAACCAAGGTTGGAAGCTCTTCCATGCCAGTCTCATGAATTGCTTAAATCAGTAAAATGTGGAGCTTGACTGCTTTGGGTGGACTTGCGTCCTTCCCTCACCCAGCTATAGAGTTATCAGCAGTGACATTTGCCTCGTGAGAAAGATCTTGGTTTTTGCATCTTGGAACCTCTTACCAGTAGTAAGTATATCTTTAGTGTGTGGGGAAAGTCACTCAATCTGAGGATGATATTCTTGAACTTTTTTGGTGTTTCTGGTGCTTTTCCCTGCTAATTCAGAAGCTTGGTCAATCAAATATTGGTTGTGCCCAAATCAAAGACTACGTGGTAGTATGTGATTGGTTCAGCCCTCCATAGACGGTAAACAAAAAGATTGAGCGGGTAGCCTTAATTGTCTTGGACCATGCCATCTTATTTCATATGTGGATATTAAAGCCCATCCAGTTGGGTGATGGTATGGGTATAGGATTTAAGACATGCGAAATAGTATCCAAATAGGATCCCTTTAGTTTTGAATCCTACGTTGTACCTACAGTGTCAACCTGCACAATTTCGATCATTGGTGGCCCACAGGCACCATAACATTGATAGCATTGTTTGTGGACAACATTTAACGATTCATTGCTGATATTTCTATTGTGTTTTCTTTCTTAAAATATAGCATGGTCCCGGATTCTATGACTTTGCCTAAATCTTCAGCTCCGTTGCAATTTCTGCGGATGTTTCGTCGAAAGCTTAGTTTCTTCTAGTCAGTTTAACGTTTTGCCAGGTTAATTAAGCTTGTGAAAACCCCTGTATGTATGTTTTTATATTAATGCAAGATACATTCTGAGCATTTAAAATTTCTGCAACTTGAGATTATGTCAAATTAAAAACTCAGTCAGTAGTAGTCCTGGTTTCTTCTGGAGCGGTCTCTGGTCTCTGCGGCTGAGCGGTCTCCCACGGAGCGGTCTCCTCCTCTCAGTGGTCTCCTCCTCTCAGCAGTCTCCTCTGAGCGGTCTCCTCTGAGCGGACTCCTTCCCCGCCGCGCCCTCGCAGACACCGCGCCCGCCCTCTCGCCCCGCCCGCGCCTTCTGCAGCGCCTTCTGCAGCGTCGTCCGGATCGCCCCCACCCCCGATTTTTTTCCGATTTTTTTCGATTTTTTTTTGAATTTCATTTTCTTGTTCTCTCCATCTCCTCGGATCAAATTTTTAAGGTTCCCCCTCCCACTTTCACCCCATCCAAAATTTTTTCGATTTTTTTTTTAATTTCATTTTCTTATGATCTCCTCCCCCCACACCTCACACCACCCACTTCTACCCTCTATGTCCAAGTATTTCACCTCCACTTCCTTGGATCAAGTTTTTCTCGATATCAATAATAAAAAGACTCCAATCCCTCGGATCAACACCCTCCCACCATCCACTTCTACCCCAAGTATTTCTCCTCCATCTCCTTGGATCAATTTTTCTCGATATCAAATAATATAAAGACTCCATCTCCTTGGATCAAGTTTTTTGGATTCCCCCCTCTGGGGGTAAGCATTCAAATAAACTCCTCCTATGGGGCATGGTACTTTCTATTACTACACGTCTAAACAAGTGTGACATCAAACCACCTGTGTTTACTCGGCGGTCAGTGACGTCACGTGATGACCTCACACACACAGGCTGAATCTTGTCGACTTCCCCCTATGTCAGTGACGTCACGTGATGACCTCACACACACAGGCTGAATCTTGTCGACCAAACATTAACTTAAAATACAGGATAACACTAATACACAATATTTTCATTTATTCTTGAAGAAATTCTGTGCATTTTGTTCTGGATCTTCTTCGTCGTCACCATCTCAGTATTACACATTTCATATACAACATAGGGAAAACATTACACATTTTCACTCTTAACCCAGGATAACCCAAATAATTTCACATTTTCTTTTCGTTAATACCCACAACAATCCACAATTTCTTTACAAAATACAACAAAAGATTCACTCTCCTCAAGTCTAGACATTTTTCTCGTTTTAACTATTTCATCAGAAAAAGTCTGGCGAATCTTATCTGACCGATCTCAGATAACATCTCAGGTCACTCCCCCGCGAAGTAACCTTCTCTCTCTCCTTACCCCTTCTCCCCCCCCTAAACCCTCACTCTCCCACCAACATCTCACAACAAGACACAATTTTCACTCATAACACACAATTTTTTCTCCTTTTAACTCTTTCATCAGAAAAAGTCACCACAACACTTACAACTTATATCCACTTTTCGATAAATTCACTAGTCACATTTTTACATATTACGAAGTTAATACCCACACAAACACACACACACACACACACACACACACACACACACACACACACAAACACACACACACAAACACACACACACACACACACACACACACACACACACACACACACACACACACACACCACACACACACACACACACACACACCACACTTTACTTTGAACACCAAAAACACCATCAATTACCTTTGAATACTCCAAAAACATCATTCGAACACAGCCAATTCACCACTGAATACTCCCATAACACCTTCGTAAATATTCTTGCACATCATTTGAACACCTTCAAAAACACCTTTGAATAGTCTCAAACACCATTTGAGTACTCCCAAATACACCACTGAATACTACTAAAACACTACTGAATACAGTCAAAACACCACCAAAATCAAAGACTAACACCCATTTTCACACAAATCCCCTCAAATCATTATAACCAAGACGATTACCAATTTCTATGAGTACACTTACCTCCAACTAAGATATAAAATGAGCGCAAAAAAAAAAACATGAACACAAACCAAACACACACGAACACTTACAACAGATTCACCTCTTTTTCGGTATCTCTACTTCGACAACAACGTCCCAACCCAAAACACCCACAACCCACATCACCCACAACCCAGAACACCCACAACAACAACCCACAACTTATAACCACTTTCCGGTATCTCTAGTTCGACAACAACACCCACAACCCACAACACCCACAACCCACAACACCCACAACCCACAAGACCCACAACCCACAACACCCCACAACCCACATCACCCACAACAACAACCCACTTATAACATCTTTTTTGGTATCTCTAGTTCGACAACAAATACCCACAACCCTCATCACCCACAACCTTTATCATCTCACTACAGAACAACCCCCAGATTTACTTCGAACACTCTCATAAATCATTTGAAACTCACAAAAAACACCTTTGAACATTTCCAAACAACACTGAAACACTTCCAGAATATCATTTTTGAATAATTTCTTCACATCCACTCACCCGTCTCCCAACACACCTCTTCAGAACAAACACAAAAATCACATTTCACATCCACAAATGCATCTCATCACCCATCTCAAGTCCACTAAAATCATTGTATCCAAGATATTCACAAAATTCTATGTCCACCTAACACACACAGACAACTCACTTTACTTTGAACACCTTCAAAACACTCTCATACATCATCATTTGAGACCACCTTTTCTCAATATCTCTTAAGAAATATTCTCTCATCGACAACCTTTATCATCTCACTACAGAACAACCCCAAGATTACTTCAAACACTCTCATAAATCATTTGAATACTCACATAAACACCTTTGAACATTTCCAAACAACACTGAAACACTTCCAAAATATCATTTTGAATACTCCCGAATAAGATTTACCATCTCTAATTTATCTACACTTACACATTTCATTAAATTACATCTCATCCACCATACTACTCCCTCAGTCTCCAGACTTTACAACATTATCACAAAAACTAACTCATACACTTATGACATGAGACATTTTACCAAAACTAACACACACACACCCACACACACCACACTTTACTTTGTACAACGCCAAAAACAACATCAATTACCTTTGATTACTCCAAAAACATCATTTGAACACATTCAAAAACATCAACAAACTCCTTTGAATACTCCCAAAACACCACTGAATACTACCAAAACAGCACCGGATACTGCCGAAACAACACTAAAAATCACCAGAAACTAAGATCAACACCGCCGACTAACACCCATTTTATAGAAATCCCCTCAAATCACTATAACCAAGACGATCCCACTCACCTCAGAATATTATATAACAATGAACGCAAAAAAAAAAAAAAAAAAAAAAAACACATTCTCATAAATCATTTGAATACTCACAAAATAAAAACACCTTTGGACATTTCCAAACAACACCGAATCACTTACAACAGGATCATCACCAACTGAAAACATAACATGTACACACATATATCTAAGACAACCATTAACAACAAACACCCATATTCACTTACCTCAAAAACCACTAATATCACAGAAAACACTCATTTTTGATAAACATTCACACAAAAAATCACAATCACCAACTCCATACAATATTTAATACACTCCCCTCACTACCACCAACACATACCAGCACAGATAGGGATACCTCCCATGATATCACACTCCATCCTGTTTTTTCTTGGCGATCAGCGACGTCACACCCAAACACCTTGTTTATATCTCCAATATCTAAGATCACCACAATCAAGACGTTTACCAAATTCTATAACCCCAACACTAAGATCACACATTTTTGTACACATTCTCTTAAAACATCACCATAACGAAGATCACTAAAACTATCTATACTTTTACTAAAATCACATAACATTTTGTCTTCTCTAACTCACACTTACACATATCATTAATCGAAATTACATCTCATCCACCAAACTCCTCCCTCATTCTCCAGACTTTACAACATTAGCACAAAAAAAAAACTAATTCATACACTTATGACATGAAACATTACCATAACTAACACTGACTAACTTTGAACCAACTCTGAACAACACCAAACACCACTGAACATCTTCAAAAATACTCTGCACATCATTTGAACACCTCAAAAACACCAATCACCTCCGAATACTCCCAAAACACTACTGATTACTACCAAATCACCACTGAATACTACCAATACACCGTCAAAATCATCAGAAACTAAGTTTAGCATCACCAGCTAACACCCATTTTATAGAAATCTCCTCAAATCACTATAACCATGAACTCCCTCCCCATGGGCGCAAAAAAAAAAAAAAAAAAAACATGAACACAAGCCTAATACACAAACACTTAGTACATGATCACCATCAAGTGAAAACATATCTTGTACACACATAAATCTTCATGTTAACTATTCATCAACAAAAAATATTAATACAATTTACCCACCAAGTTTATGTTATAATCATCAAAACATAAAATTGTTTTACACATTTTTCTCAAACTAAATATTCATACCACATTTTTTTCATTTCTCATCTATGTTACATATCACATCTCTCACCCTCATCATCCCAAAAACATCCTTCCTTATTCATCCGTATATCTCCTAGAGATATTTTATCCCGACGACCCATCATGACACTAGGAGCCAGAGTGTAGTAGGTGGTGTTGGAGTGGTGATGGTTGCTCTGGCTCCTACGTCGTGATGGGTCGTCGGGGTTAAAACATCTCTAGGTGATATACGGATGAATAAGAAAGGATGTTTTAGGGATGATGAGGGTGAGAAATGTGATATGTAACATAGATGAGAAATGAAAAAATGTGGTATGAATATTTAGTTTGAGAAAAATGTGTAAAACAGTTTTATGTTTTGATGATTATAACATAAATTTGGTGGGTAAATTGTATTAATATTTTTTGTTGATGAATAGTTAACATGAAGTTAGTAAAGTGATTGTGTATTAGTTGGAGGTGTGTGACTTAGTTCTGGTAATGTCTCATGACATGGTAAATTTTTTTTGTGCTTATGTCTTATATTTATTGTCAATATGTCAAGTATAGGTTTTGGTGTATGTCTTAGTTACGATGTGTATGTCTTAGTTGGAGGTGAAGTCTTAGATTTGGTGTGTATGTCTCATGTCTTAAATTTGTGATTGAAATGTATAATTGTGGGTGTCTGTGTATCATTTTTTTATTTTTTGGTGATGGTGATATGTTTATAGTGCTCATGTTATGTTATAGATGTTGGTGGAAGTGTCGTGGTATTTTTGTGTATGTCTTATTTTTGTGCGAATGTTTAAAAAAATAAGTGTTTTCAGTGAATCATAGTAGTTTTGAGATGCATGATCTTAGATTTTTGGTGATCTTGGTGATGAGTGTTGATAGATGATGTGTGAACATGATATGGAATTGGTGATCGTGATTTTGTGTGAATGTTTATAAAAATGAGTGTTTTCTGTGATCTTAGTGGTGGGGTCATAAAATCTGGTAATCGTCTTGGTTATAGTGTTCTTAGATATTGTGGGTACAACAGTTGAAACAAGGTGGGTTGGGTGTGATGTTGCTGACCACCAAGTAAACACAGAGGGAGTGTGACGTCACTGGAGGTGACCTCGCCGGTCCTGTGGGTGTGACATCGTGTATTGGTGGTAGTGCGCTTAGATATTGTCAAATATAGATTTTTTGTGTGAATGATTATAAAAAAATGAGTGTTTTTCTGTGATATTAGTGTTTTTGAGGTAATGAATATGGGTGTTTGTTGTTGGTGTGTTGTCTTAGATTTATGTGTCTACAAGATATGTTTATCACTTGATGGTGACCATGTACTAAGTGTTTGTGTATTAGGTTTGTGTTCATGTTTTTTTTTTTTTTTGCGCCCATGTGGGATGGAGTTTATGGTTATAGTGATTTGAGGGATTTCTATAAAATGGGTGTTAGCTGGTGATGCTAAACTTAGTTTCTGATGATTTTGACGGTGTTTTGGTAGTATTCAGTGGTGATTTGGCAGTAATCAAGTAGTGTTTTGGGAGTATTTGGAGGTGATTGGTGTTTCTGAAGGTGTTCAAATGATGTGCAGAGTATTTTTGAAGATGTTCAGTGATGTTTTGGTGTTGTTCAGAGTTGGTTCAAAGTTAGTCAGTGTTAGTTATGGTAATGTCTCATGTCATAAGTGTATGAGTTAGTTTTTTTTGTGCTAATGTTGTAAAGTCTGGAGAATGAGGGAGGAGTTTGGTGGATGAGATGTAATTTCGATTAATGATATGTGTAAGTGTGAGTTAGAGAAGACAAAATGTTATGTGATCTTAGTAAAAGTATAGATAGTTTTAGTGATCTTCGTTATGGTGATGTTTTAAGAGAATGTGTACAAAAATGTGTGATCTTAGTGTTGGGGTTATAGAATTTGGTAAACGTCTTGATTGTGGTGATCTTAGATATTGGAGATATAAACAAGGTGTTTGGGTGTGACGTCGCTGATCGCCAAGTAAAAACAGGATGGAGTGTGATACCATGGGAGGTATCCCTATCTGTGCTGGTATGTGTTGGTGGTAGTGAGGGGAGTGTATTAGATATTGTATGGAGTTGGTGATTGTGATTTTTTGTGTGAATGTTTATCAAAAATGAGTGTTTTCTGTGATATTAGTGGTTTTTGAGGTAAGTGAATATGGGTGTTTGTTGTTAATGGTTGTCTTAGATTTATGTGTGTACATGTTATGTTTTCAGTTGGTGGTGATCCTGTTGTAAGTGATTCGGTGTTGTTTGGAAATGTCCAAAGGTGTTTTTATTTTGTGAGTATTCAAATGATTTATGAGAATGTGTTTTTTTTTTTTTTTTTTTGCGTTCATGTTATATAATATTCTGAGGTGAGTGGGATCGTCTTGGTTATAGTGATTTGAGGGGATTTCTATAAAATGGGTGTTAGTCGGCGGTGTTGATCTTAGTTTCTGGTGATTTTTAGTGTTGTTTCGGCAGTATCCGGTGCTGTTTTGGTAGTATTCAGTGGTGTTTTGGGAGTATTCAAAGGAGTTTGTTGATGTTTTTGAATGTGTTCAAATGATGTTTTTGGAGTAATCAAAGGTAATTGATGTTGTTTTTGGCGTTGTACAAAGTAAAGTGTGGTGTGTGTGGGGTGTGTGTGTGTTAGTTTTGGTAAAATGTCTCATGTCATAAGTGTATGAGTTAGTTTTTGTGATAATGTTGTAAAGTCTGGAGACTGAGGGAGTAGTATGGTGGATGAGATGTAATTTAATGAAATGTGTAAGTGTAGATAAATTAGAGATGGTAAATCTTATTTGGGAGTATTCAAAATGATATTTTGGAAGTGTTTCAGTGTTGTTTGGAAATGTTCAAAGGTGTTTATGTGAGTATTCAAATGATTTATGAGAGTGTTTGAAGTAATCTTGGGGTTGTTCTGTAGTGAGATGATAAAGGTTGTCGATGAGAGAATATTTCTTAAGAGATATTGAGAAAAGGTGGTCTCAAATGATGATGTATGAGAGTGTTTTGAAGGTGTTCAAAGTAAAGTGAGTTGTCTGTGTGTGTTAGGTGGACATAGAATTTTGTGAATATCTTGGATACAATGATTTTAGTGGACTTGAGATGGGTGATGAGATGCATTTGTGGATGTGAAATGTGTATTTTTGTGTTTGTTCTGAAGAGGTGTGTTGGGAGACGGGTGAGTGGATGTGAAGAAATTATTCAAAAATGATATTCTGGAAGTGTTTCAGTGTTGTTTGGAAATGTTCAAAGGTGTTTTTTGTGAGTATTCAAATGATTTATGAGAGTGTTCGAAGTAATCTGGGGGTTGTTCTGTAGTGAGATGATAAAGGTTGTGGGTGATGAGGGTTGTGGGTATTGTTGTCGAACTAGAGATACCAAAAAAGATGTTATAAGTGGGTTGTTGTTGTGGGTGATGTGGGTTGTGGGGTGTTGTGGGTTGTGGGTCTTGTGGGTTGTGGGTGTTGTGGGTTGTGGGTGTTGTTGTCGAACTAGAGATACCGGAAAGTGGTTATAAGTTGTGGGTTGTTGTTGTGGGTGTTCTGGGTTGTGGGTGATGTGGGTTGTGGGTGTTTTGGGTTGCGGACGTTGTTGTCGAAGTAGAGATACCGAAAAAGAGGTGAATCTGTTGTAAGTGTTCGTGTGTGTTTGGTTTGTGTTCATGTTTTTTTTTTTGCGCTCATTTTATATCTTAGTTGGAGGTAAGTGTACTCATAGAAATTGGTAATCGTCTTGGTTATAATGATTTGAGGGGATTTGTGTGAAAATGGGTGTTAGTCTTTGATTTTGGTGGTGTTTTGACTGTATTCAGTAGTGTTTTAGTAGTATTCAGTGGTGTATTTGGGAGTACTCAAATGGTGTTTGAGACTATTCAAAAGTGTTTTTGAAGGTGTTCAAATGATGTGCAAGAGTATTTATGGAGATGTTCTATGAGTATTCAGTGGTGATTTGGCTGTGTTCGAATGAGACCGCTCAGCCGCAGAGACCGCTTAAAAGAAACCAGGACTACTGTCAGTTCATTACGTTTATCAGCTCTAGATTCCTCGGATCAAATTTTTATTTCACAGTTAATGTAATCGACTGAAGAAGCGTAATGAGCAGCAAAACGTTTCAACAATATAGGAATTTTTATTGACCTAAGAAAAGCGTTTGACACAGTAGACCACGGCATCCTACTCCACAGATTTGACCATTATGGTATAAGAGGCCATGCGCTTGCATATTTCAAATCCTACCTTACTAATAGGTATCAGTATGTCACCATTAATGACAGCCTCATCAACACGGCCACTTGATACTGGAGTTCCGCAGGGAAGTGTCCTTGGTCCCCTGCTCTTCCTCATTTACATTAATGATCTTCCAAACGTATCCCAACACCTGAAACCCATTCTCTTTGCTGATGACACGACTTACGTCATCTCCCACCCTAATCTTGCCACCTTCAACACCATTGTCAACGAGGAGCTGCTCAAAATTCTGACTTGGATGACAGCCAATAAACTTACACTTAACACTGACAAAACCTACTGCATTTCGTTTGGTAGCAGAGCAGGTGTTGCGCAACTTAACATTAAGATCGACAGCACTCTAATTGCCAGACATAATGAGGGCAAATTCCTAGGTCTATACCTCGACAACAACCTAAATTTCAGCACCATATCCAACATATAACAGAAAAAGTATCCAAAACGGTGGGGATCCTCTCCAAGATGCGATATTATGTGCCGCAAAATGCTCTTCTCACACTATACCATTCACTCATTTATCCACACCTCACCTATGCTATTTGTGCTTGGGGATCAACTGCAGCAACACATCTAAAGCCAATAATAACCCAACAAAATGCTGCAGCAAGAATAATCACTAAATCCCATCCCTGGCAACACCCCCCCCCACACTTCATAGATCTAAACTTACTCCCTGTTCAGAACATCCACACTTACTACTGTGCAATCTATATCTACAGGACCTTAAATTCCAATATTAACCTTGACCTAAAACGCTTTCTTGATAGTTGTGACAGAACTCACAGGCACAACACCAGACACAAACATCTCTATGACATTCCCCATGTCCGACTAAACCTTTACAAAAATTCAATGTGTCAAAGGGCCTAAAATCTGGAACACCCTACCTGAAGACTCTAGAACTACAGATACATTCATCACTTTCAAAACTACAGTTAGAAAACATCTTATCTCCCTGATACACCCCATCAACTAACTACATGTAAACCACCTGGTGGTTCACACTTACACTCACTCACCCATTGATTATAAACACAGAAATACGAATCTTAATCTTGAAATAATGAATCCTAACTAGTCATAAGTTTGCCTATGATACTCCAATATAGACACTATGTATTGTGCCAAAACAAAAGCATTCACATTGCTAAACTCACAAACTATAATGTAGTCACTTAGCCTTAATACCACAATCTGTAATAATTTAAAGTTTAGAATTAATCTAAGTCTGCCCGAAATGCCTAGCCATGCTAGGTGTCCTAGTGGCCCCCTCTGTAATTAGTATTTTAAAACATTGTAACCACACAATATTTAAAATCTGTAAACCCCGCATTGTAATCCTTATAAAGAATAAACTTGATTGATTGATTGATTGATTGATATAAATATCAGACTGTTGAACATGTCTTACTCATCTACTTTTCGGTATTGTATATCCTTATTATAATAATGAAAGGGCAGAATGATGTGCTTTATTACCTCCTTTTTCACCCTCACAGGCGATGGTATAAACCAAGTCCTGGCAAAACAAGCCAGGAAGCCTCTGCTCTCTGAGATTGGTTTGTACATTTGGTTGTACTTGTCAGCAGTGTGTGAAGGAACTGGGTCACTAAACCAGGGCTGTTGCTGTTCCTGTGTTTCAGTCCTGATATGTTTGGTGACAATGTGTGACAGGCAGCTAAATTCTTGACGTCATTTCTTATTATCACTGCTGCCTTGAATACACTGTCCTCGGTCTCGGCTGACTTCATATTCTGAATTCTACTTTGAGTGCATCTTTTGCAAGCTCACACATGGAAAATTTATCTGGATATAATAGTTTTCACTTATTATCCAGAGAAAATATGAAGTGCTCCTCTAGACTCAACCTTCAACTTGAGGAGGATATACTGCTTTGTTGAGGCTTTCACCTGAGTGACAGCAAAGGCATTCATCCCCAGCACCGCTCTAGATGTGAGATCAATCAGCAGCACCACAGCCGACTGACAGACAGTTCTTCTCTGATAAATGTAAACAGTTCACTGTACGACTGTTTCTCTGCAACCTCATACTTTGCCTCTTTAGCGTCATTGTCTCTTTCTCTGTCTCTCCCCTCTCTCCTTTTTCTCCGTTACCTTCTGTACACTGCTGCTGGCTGAGAAAACTTCTGCATCCTTCATGTGCAGATAACAGTAACCTTCAATAGCTACCAGTTTCCTGCTAAAAATGGCAAGCATTCTCTTATCTATTTCCCTGACTGCAACTTTCCTGATTTTCTCATCTGTTCATAACTCGAAGTCTGTCTTTTCCCTCATAAACTCTGGACTGATGCGATCCAAGTTTCACTGACTTTCTTGAATCTCTTGAAGCAGCTTCATCTTCATATTTTCTTTAGCAACAGCATCATCAAGTAGGTTTTTCATGGTGATAAAGCTTCTACCTCTCCAGCAGAAGGTCACATACAGTACCTCAATATCAGACAAGTCTTTTACTATGTCTAAGATTGCAGACATGGTGTCTGATTTCACCAGCTCTCGGGGATTTTTCCCGAAGTCCATGTTGCATGGTGACACCAGGTTTGAGTATTGGTTTTGAGTTGAACAATGAATGTGACATGCCATGCGACGTGCCTTCAGCTGTATGCTGTACTGTCCTGTCTCAGGGACGAGGCTCATCTCCAGTAAGATGAAGTGCCACAAACCTTTATACACAGAACAAATTTGAGGAAATTATTATGGGGATCCGATTACATGATTTTTGCATCTTAAATCTTGGGTTTCATCATACCTACTCTTGAAACTGTGGCATGGTGCTTGCCACCACCACTTCTTCAAATAGGTCATTCAAGTTATTGATCACCATATCTCTATGGGTCACCTGTGTTTGTGGTTTCTATCTATGCTCTATCGCCGGTTCCAGTTTGTCCTATCGATGACATATTACATTGACAAGTATGAAAACAAGGCAGAGTTTGCATAACTTGGTTGTACTGGGAAAACTTTTCTGTCCTGTGTAGAAACCTTACTCCAATAAAAGATTGTTCTGCATAAGTGACTGTCTTCACACAGCTCTCATATATTACCTGGACGTCTGTGTAAGGGAAGGTGCAATGGAAAGTTCGTTCCCGTTTGGTTAGGGTAGGGGACACATCAACTCCTAACAAAGTTATAATTCATCCCTACAGCTAAGTTCTAGTGAACGTCATCGCAATCAGCATCTCCCTAAAAGTTCTGACTAGGACAAAACTAAAGAACATAGAACCAATCAACGCAGGGGTTTGTGGTATCCCGTGTGGAGGCTGCGACTGAATATACATAGATGAAACAGCAAAAACAAAACAAAACTGGAAACGCGTCTTAATGAGCACATTACTATATGAAGGAATAATAAGTTGAACATTGCCTGCGTATAACAACGAAATAATCATTAATCGCTATTTCTAACACAATTAAACAGATCAAAGGCAATTTCATCATCTCTGAAGTATTAGAAAGAATTCTTCTGAAAACAATAAACCCCACCGTCACACAGCTGTTACCACTACTACTGCCACTACTACTACTACTACTACTGCCACTAGTACTACTACTACTACTACTACTATTACTACTACTATTACTACAACAAGTACTACTACTACTACAACGATTATATTATGTTTTGCCCCTCAATCTTTACCTGTATATACCGCTCTGTCCATGTATTCTTTGAGTGCTAGCACTCAGTGACCCGTGACAATAGTGCCAGTACTCAGTGACCCGTGACAATAGTGCCAGCACTCAGTGAGCAGCGGCAATAGTGCCAGCACTCAGATAGCAGCGACAATAGTGCCAGCACTCAGTGAGCAGCGACAGTAGTGCTAGCACTCAGTGACCAGCGACAGTTGTGCTATTACTTAGTGACCTGCAACAATAGTGCTAGCACTCAGTGACCCGCGACAATAGTGCCAGCACTCAGTGACCCGCGACAGTAGTGCCAACACTCAGTGACCCGCGACAGTAGTGCCAACACTCAGTGACCCGCGACATGATGGTGTCTTACCACTTAATATCATGGCTTGTGGCGATTACTTACATCAGTGTTGCCTTGTGGCGATTACTTACGTCAGTGTTGCCTTGTGGCGATTACTTACGTCAGTGCTGCCTTGTGGCGATTACTTACGTCAGTGCTGCCTTGTGGCGATTACTTACATCAGTGTTGCCTTGTGGCGATTACTTACGTCAGTGCTGCCTTGTGGCGATTACTTACATCAGTGTTGCCTTGTGGCGATTACTTACGTGAGTGCTGCCTTGTGGCGATTACTTACATCAGTGTTGCCTTGTGGCGATTACTTACATCAGTGTTGCCTTGTGGCGATTACTTACGTCAGTGCTGCCTTGTGGCGATTACTTACATCAGTGTTGCCTTGTGGCGATTACTTACATCAGTGTTGCCTTGTGGCGATTACTTACGTCAGTGCTGCCTTGTGGCGATTACTTACATCAGTGTTGCCTTGTGGCGATTACTTACGTCAGTGTTGCCTTGTGGCGATTACTTACGTCAGTGTTGGCTTGCGACAGTAATCACTGCTTACTTAGTGAACGCTTTCATTAGTACAACTTAGTAATTATTAGTACTTATTGCTACGTCGTTAGTACACACTCACTAGTACTCTGAGTACTCAGGAAGCGACCCACGAAGATCCACTAACAACCCAGGTTCCTATTTACTGGTAGGTGAGCACTGTGTCAGGAGACTTGCCCGTACGTCACCTCCCGTCTACCTGTTGAACTCTGGGCCCACCTCCAGTCTACCTGTTGAACTCTGGGCCCACCTCCAGTCTACCTGTTGAACACTGGTCCCACATCCAGTGTACCTGTTGAACTCTGGGCCCACCTTCAGTCTACCTGTTGAACTCTGGGCCCACCTTCAGTCTACCTGTTGAACTCTGGGCCCACCTCCAGTCTACCTGTTGAACTCTGGGCCCACCTCCAGTCTACCTGTTGAACTCTGGCCCACCTCCAGTCTACCTGTTGAACTCTGGGCCCACCTCCAGTCTACCTGTTGAACTCTGGGCCCACCTTCAGTCTACCTGTTGAACTCTGGGCCCACCTCCAGTCTACCTGTTGAACTCTGGGCCCACCTTCAGTCTACCTGTTGAACTCTGGGCCCACCTCCAGTCTACCTGTTGAACTCTGGGCCCACCTCCAGTCTACCTGTTGAACTCTGGGCCCACCTCCAGTCTACCTGTTGAACTCTGGGCCCACCTTCAGTCTACCTGTTGAACTCTGGGCCCACCTCCAGTCTACCTGTTGAACACTGGTCCCACATCCAGTGTACCTGTTGAACTCTGGGCCCACCTCCAGTCTACCTGTTGAACTCGGGGCCCACCTTCAGTCTACCTGTTGAACTCTGGGCCCACCTCCAGTCTGCCTGTTGGACTCTGGGCCCACCTCCAGTCTACCTGTTGGACTCTGGGCCCACCTTCAGTCTACCTGTTGAACTCTGGGCCCACCTCCAGTCTACCTGTTGGACTCTGGGCCCACCTTCAGTCTACCTGTTGAACTCTGGGCCCACCTCCAGTCTACCTGTTGAACTCTGGGCCCACCTCCAGTCTACCTGTTGAACTCTGGGCCCACCTCCAGTCTACCTGTTGAACTCTGGGCCCACTTCCAGTGTACCTGTTGAACTCTGGGCCCACTTCCAGTGTACCTGTTGAACTCTGGGCCCACCTTCAGTCTACCTGTTGAACTCTGGGCCCACCTCCAGTCTACCTGTTGAACTCTGGGCCCACCTCCAGTCTACCTGTTGAACTCTGGGCCCACCTCCAGTCTACCTGTTGAACTCTGGGCCCACCTCCAGTCTACCTGTTGAACACTGGGCCCACCTCCAGTCTACCTGTTGGACTCTGGGCCCACCTTCAGTCTACCTGTTGAACTCTGGGCCCACCTTCAGTCTACCTGTTGAACTCTGGGCCCACCTCCAGTCTACCTGTTGAACTCTGGGCCCACCTCCAGTCTACCTGTTGAACTCTGGGCCCACCTTCAGTCTACCTGTTGAACTCTGGGCCCACCTTCAGTCTACCTGTTGAACTCTGGGCCCACCTTCAGTCTACCTGTTGAACTCTGGGCTCACCTTCAGTCTACCTGTTGAACTCTGAGCCCACCTCCAGTCTACCTGTTGAACTCTGGGCCCACCTCCAGCCTACCTGTTGAACTCTGGGCCCACTTCCAGTCTACCTGTTGAACACTGGGCCCACTTCCAGTCTACCTGTTGAACTCTGGGCCCACTTCCAGTGTACCTGTTGAACTCTGGGCCCACTTCCAGTGTACCTGTTGAACTCTGGGCCCACCTCCAGTCTACCTGTTGAACTCTGGGCCCACTTCCAGTGTACCTGTTGAACTCTGGGCCCACTTCCAGTGTACCTGTTTGAACTCTGGCCCACCTTCAGTCTACCTGTTGAACTCTGGGCCCACTTCCAGTGTACCTGTTGAACTCTGGGTCCACCTTCAGTCTACCTGTTGAACTCTGGGCCCACCTTCAGTCTACCTGTTGAACTCTGGGTCCACCTTCAGTCTACCTGTTGAACTCTGGGCCCACCTTCAGTCTACCTGTTGAACTCTGGGTCCACCTTCAGTCTACCTGTTGAACTCTGGGCCCACCTTCAGTCTACCTGTTGAACTCTGGGTCCACCTTCAGTCTACCTGTTGAACTCTGGGGCCCACCTTCAGTCTATCTGTTGAACTCTGGGCCCCCACCTTCAGTCTATCTGTTGAACTCTGGGCCCTCCTTCAGTCTACCTGCTGAACTCTGGGCCCACCTTCAGTCTACCTGTTGAACACTGGGCCCTCCTTCAGTCTATCTGTTGAACTCTGGGCCCACCTTCAGTCTATCTGTTGAACTCTGGGCCCTCCTTCAGTCTACCTGCTGAACTCTGGGCCCACCTTCAGTCTACCTGTTGAACACTGGGCCCTCCTTCAGTCTATCTGTTGAACACTGGGCCCTCCTTCAGTCTATCTGTTGAACTCTGGGCCCACCTTCAGTCTACCTGTTGAACACTGGGCCCTCCTTCAGTCTATCTGTTGAACACTGGGCCCTCCTTCAGTCTACCTGTTGAACTCTGGGCCCACCTTCAGTTTACCTGTTGAACTCTGGGCCCACCTTCAGTCTACCTGTTGAACTCTGGGCCCACCTTCACTTTACCTGTTGAACTCTGGGCCCACCTTCAGTCTACCTGTTGAACTCTGGGCCCACCTCTATTCTACCTGTTGAACTCTGGGCCCACCTTCAGTCTACCTGTTGAACTCTGGGCCCTCCTTCAGTCTACCTGCTGAACTCTGGGCCCACCTTCAGTCTACCTGTTGAACACTGGGCCCACCTTCAGTCTACCTGTTGAACACTGGGCCCACCTTCAGTCTACCTGGTGAACACTGGGCCCACCTTCAGTCTACCTGTTGAACTCTGGGCCCACCTTCAGTCAACCTGTTGAACTCTGGGCCTACCTTCAGTCAACCTGTTGAACTCTGGGCCCACCTTCAGTCTACCTGTTGAACTCTGGGCCCACCTTCAGTCTACCTGTTGAACTCTGGGCCCACTTTCAGTCTACCTGTTGAACTCTGGGCCCACCTTCAGTCTACCTGTTGAACTCTGACCCTACCTTCAGTCAACCTGTTGAACTCTGGGCCCACCTTCAGTCTACCTGTTGAACTCTGGGCCCACCTTCAGTCTACCTGTTGAACACTGGGCCCACCTCCAGTCTACCTGTTGAAATCTGGGCCCACCTTCAGTCTGCCTGTTGAACTCTGGGCCCACCTCCAGTGTACCTGGTGAACACTGGGCCCACCTTAAGTCTACCTGTTGAACTCTGGGCCCACCTTAAGTCTACCTGTTGAACTCTGGGCCCACCTTCAGTCTACCTACTGAACTCTGGGCCCACCTTCAGTCTACCTGCTGAACTCTGGGCGCAGCTCTAGTCTACCTGTTGAACTCTGGGCCCACCTTCAGTCTACCTGTTGAACTCTGGGCCCACCTTCAGTCTACCTGTTGAACTCTGGGCCCACCTTCAGTCTACCTGTTGAACTCTGGGCCCACCTTCAGTCTACCTGCTGAACTCTGGGCCCACCTTCAGTCTACCTGTTGAACTCTGGGCCCACCTTCAGTCTACCTGCTGAACTCTGGGCGCACCTCTAGTCTACCTGTTGTTTTAAGGGAGAACCTGCAGGCCACCTGTTGAACTATGTAACCACACACACATTCATACACACATACATAAACACACACACATGCACACACACATGCACACACACACACACACACACACACACACGCACGCACACACACACACACACACACACACACACACACACACACACACACACACACACACACATACACACATACACACACACACACACACACACACACACACACACACACACACACACACACACACACACACACACACACACACACACACACACACACACACACACACACATACACACATACACACACACACACACACACACACACACAACACACACACACACACACACACACACACACAACACACACACACACACACACACACACACACACACACACACACAACAACAAGTGTTGGACGACATACATACAGATGTGGAGGAGGTGAAGAAACTGCTAAGGGACATCGATACCTCAAAGGCAATGGGACCGGACAACATCTCCCCATGGTCCTTAGAGAGGGAGCAGATATGTTGTGCGTGCCACTTACCACAATCTTCAACACGTCCCTGGAAACTGGGCAACTACCTGATGTATGGAAGATGGCAAATGTAGTTCCCATTTTTAAAAAAGGAGACAGAAAAGAGGCACTAAACTATAGACCTGTGTCATTGACGTGTATAGTATGCAAAATTATGGAGAAGATTATCAGGAGGAGAGTGGTGGAGCACCTGGAACGGAACAAGAGTATAAATGCCAACCAGCACGGATTCATGGAAGGCAAATCCTGTGTCACAAACCTTCTGGAGTTTTATGATAAAATAACAGAAGTAAGACATGAGAGAGAGGGTGGGTTGATTGCATCTTCTTGGACTGCAAGAAGGCCTTTGACACAGTTCCTCACAAGAGATTAGTGCAGAAGCTAGAGCATCAGGCGCATATAACAGGATGGACACTGCAATGGATCAGAGAATACCTGACAGGGAGGCAACAACGAGTCATGGTACGTAATGATGTATCACAGTGGGCACCTGTGACGAGCGGGGTCCCACAGGGGTCGGTCCTAGGGCCAGTGCTATTTTTGGTATATGTGAACGACATGATGGAAGGGTTAGACTCAGAAGTGTCCCTGTTTGCAGATGATGTGAAGTTAATGAGGAGAATTAAATCTGATGAGGACCAGGCAGGACTTCAAAGAGACCTGGACAGATTGGACACCTGGTCCAGCAAATGGCTTCTCGAATTTAATCCTGCCAAATGCAAAGTCATGAAGATAGGGGAAGGGCACAGAAGACCACAGACAGAGTATAGGCTAGGTGGCCAAAGACTGCAAACCTCACTCAAGGAGAAAGATCTTGGGGTGAGTATAACACCGAACATGTCTCCGGAAGCACACATCAATCAGATAACTGTTGCAGCATATGGGCGCCTGGCAAACCTGAGAACAGCATTCCGATACCTTAGTAAGGAATCGTTCATGACACTGTACACCGTGTATGTCAGGCCCATACTGGAGTATGCAGCACCTGTTTGGAACCCGCACTTGATAAAGCACGTCAAGAAACTAGAGAAAGTACAAAGGTTTGCGACAAGGTTAGTTCCAGAGCTAAGGGGAATGTCCTATGAAGAAAGATTAAGGGAAATCGGCCTGACGACACTGGAGGACAGGAGGGTCAGGGGAGACATGATAACGACATATAAAATACTGCGTGGAATAGACAAGGTGGACAAAGACAGGATGTTCCAGGGAGGGGACACAGAAACAAGAGGCCACAATTGGAAGTTGAAAACACAAATGAGTCAGAGAGATATTAGGAAGTATTTCTTCAGTCATAGAGTTGTAAGGCAGTGGAATAGCCTAGAAAATGACGTAGTGGAGGCAGGAACCATACACAGTTTTAAGACGAGGTTTGATAAAGCTCATGGAGCGGGGAGAGAGAGGGCCCAGTAGCATCCGGTGAAGAGGCGGGGCCAGGAGCTAAGACTCGACCCCTGCAACCACAAATAGGTGAGTACAAATAGGTGAGTACACACACACACATACACACATACACACTCGAGTAGAGCGAAGTTACTGGTCATGGGCGACTTCAACCACAGGGAGATTGATTGGGAAGACCTGGAGCCACATGGGGGTCCCGGAACATGGAAAGCCAAGATGATGGATGTGATGCTGGCAAACCTCATGCACCAACAAGTTAGGGACACTACCAGAGAGAGAGGGGAGGATGAACCAGCAAGACTGGACCCTCTGTTCACCCTGAGTACCTCAGACATTGAGGACATCACATATGAAAGGCCACTTGGAACTAGTGACCACGTGGTTCTGAGCTTTGAATACATCGTGGAGCTAAAAGTGGAGAGGGTAACAGGAGTAGAAAGGAAAAAGCCAAACTATAAAAGGGGGACTACACAGGTATGAGGATCTTCCTGCAGGAGGTTCAGTGGGAACAGGAGTTGGTAGGAAAATCAGTAAACGAAATGATGGGCTTTGTAACAACAAAATGCAAGGAGGCAGAGGAAAGGTTTGTTCCGAAGGGCAACAGAAATAATGGGAAGGACAGAACGAGCCCTTGGTTTACTGGAAGGTGTAGGGAGGCAAAAACTAAGTGCTCTAGAGAATGGAAAAAGTACAGAAGGCAAAAGAC
>NC_069401.1:77947124-77974532 GCF_026875155.1 Cherax quadricarinatus | reverse complement strand
ACAGAGGGAGCACGCTGAGATGACCCCGTGGTTTTCTTCAGTCGATCAGGAAAGGATTAGACCGATTTCTCTGCAAGCATCTGGCTGACGACCCCGATCGACGGCAGGGCTGGGTCACTGGGTATGTCTGTGGTGGCTGTATCGACACGTGGCAGCACATAAGCTGGGTGCAAACCTGGGCTCGGCGGTTTTATGAGTGCATGGGCTTTCCAAGTCCCCTGGCGGGGCACCTGCTGCCTGACGGAGGCGCTCACGAAGTAGGGGCTGTCCTGGGGAAGTGGGCCTGAATGGCCGTAATGGCAAGGAATGTTGGTGCCCGCTGGCCCTGCTGGGCAGTGTGCCTGGCTTGTGGCTGTTTTTTCCCATGATTCGCCTTCTTGGCCACGTCTTGCCATCTGACGCGCAGTTGACCGCGCTGCTCTGCAACCAGTGGTGTGCCCTCTCTGTGATTTGTCCACCGCTGGAGGCCCAGTGCTGGGAATTGCTCGGTAGTGGCCCGACCTGCGGGTATTCCGGCGGGAACCATCCTATTGGAAGTCCCATGAAAGGTATAATCACATATGCAGTATAATGTGATCCTGTATTGACTTAGTTTCGCCACACAGTGGGCTTTTTCAAGTCACAACACAGAATGTACTACTGGGGTGGAAAAGGAGTCGCGAGGTATTATAGTCAGGTTCAGAAATGCTGAGGTGAGTGTGGAGATGCTGATCTGATGATGTACCGAGTGGGCGTTGATAGGGTCTCTAAATACTTGGGTGCTTGGAAACGGAGATTGGACAAGTTTGTGAGCAGACCTTTCTACAGTGTTCTTATGTGGGATAACGATTGAAGAAGCTTCTTGGCAAGTGGTTCGAGCTTGTTATAGAAGCCACGCATTCGCGGTGCGCTGGAGTTGTCGCAATATTTAGATATAAGTGAGATATCCGGTTCTCGGTATTGAGTGTTGTCTTCTGTGGCCGATAAGTCTAGAGGTTTCTGTAGTTTATAAGTGGTTGTGTGAATTACGTGTTGTACGGAGGCATTCCTTGTGTCGTCAGACCTGCTTGCGTATTGGTGTTCTGAAATACGTGTTTTGGAGGTCCCTGGATGTTTCGCAACGTATAACTTGTGGCAGTCATTGCAAGGGGATTATGTATACCCATGAGAGGGTGGAAGCTTGTCCTGGTCTTTCACTGGTAATGTCCTTGATGGCGTGGTTGTGGAGGTAGAAGATACTTGAAATGAGGTATTGGAAAAGATGTTGGAAACGTGTTTGGCAATGGGTTGGTGGGGTGGGACTATGTATCTCTTCTCGGCTGTGTGCTTCTCGGGGTGTGTTTAAGATTGTTTAATGCCAGCGTCTGCAGTCTCTGATGAAGTGACACTGCCGAGAAGCGATACTATTAGTCGTCCCCACCAACTCCATTGCCAAACACGTTTACAACATCTTTTCCAATACCTCATTTCCATTGTATATACCTCCACAACCACGTCCATCAAGGAACATTACAGTGATAAGACAGGAAAGCTTTCCCACCCTCGCAGGGGTCATTACATAGCAATTCCCTTGTAATGAACTGCAACCAAGTTATACATTGGCGGAAACATCAAGGGACCTCCAAACCACGTATTTCTGTAGACACCAATAAGCAAGCAGGTCTGACGACACCAAGGAATGCCTGCGTACAAACACCGTAATTCACACAACCACTTGATAAACTACAGAGAATCTCAAGACTTATCGCACAGAAGCAAACATTCAATACCGAGAATCCGGGAATCATCACTTATTTTTAATGGAGATACAACTTCAACCAGATTGTGGCTTTCTGTAACATAGCTGAACACTTGCCAAGAAGTCTTCTCATCGTTATTCCCAACATAGAGACACCGTAGAAGGTCTGCTCACAAACTTGTCCAATCTCCTTTCCCAAGCTACCCAAAGAGTTTAGACTCTATATTGACCCGCACTCGAGTACATCATCAGATTTGCAGCTTTTTCTCCACCAGACCTCAGGATTCTGAACTGACTAAAATACTCCGCGTTCCTTCCACCCAGGTAGTTCCTGTGTGTGACTTGAAAAAAGCCCACTGTGTGGGCGAAACGTGAGTCAAATGTAAAGGTTCTCATGTGTACTGCATATGTGTTCCTATAATTCTCATTGAGTCGGTATTTTATACATTTATCGTCCATTGGAGCCCATGCTGACTGGTGCTGGGCAGGTTTCCTAAGGCTGGGTGGCCGTCGGGGCTATCGGGTCGTTCGATGTCGAACCTGCTGCCAGTGTGCACTATTACAGGACAGCTCCGGTTCCATGCTATGGTGGCTCTTTGAGCAGTTGGCACACTGTGGGCTGCTGGCCGAAGGGCTTCGCCCAGGTGGATGTTTGAGGATTGCAAATGCAGTCTTTTCGGAGTCGTGTGCTGCTGCACACACCAATTCTTCTCTTGCTGGCAGGTGGCTGCAATATGATTGAGTGCCCTGTCAGTGAGCATTTGTACTGGGCCACTGACGAGGTATGGTCGGGTCGATCTTCACCAGACCACAAGGTTCCAGGTGCGTGTGGAAGTGGACCTTTGAGTTGGATCAGCGCACTGGCGGGCTGTGCCAGGGCACCTAGTGTTTTCCCACCGTGTGCAGTGAGTCGCTCCGCCTTGGACAATAATGGGCCTTCCAAAATGGGGTCAGGGGAGGGCACAGGGACGTGTAAAAGCACCCCCTTGTACACTTCTCCGAAGCAAGCAGGTTCCACCATGCGGGGATGGTCACAACGGCCCCTTCTATGTCCTCGTTACGGTCTCGTCCGAGGAATGGACCAGAACTCGTTGCCTGAGAGTGTGAACTGCAGAGGAACTTGAGGTGGGTGGAGACCTTCCAGTGATACTTAACAAACCCCGTAGTTGGGGAACCTTGATTTGTTGAAGGCCCTGGTTGCTTGTGCCTCCCGAGCTTGAGCGGGAACTCCTCCTTTCCACGTGGAGTCAACCAGTCCCCGGTCCACTGTGGGAGGCCAACGCAGCTGGTGTTTGGGACCTGGGATGGCTTCCATCTTGCCACTTGAGGAGATACATCCTCCTGGCTTCCTTCACGAGCCTTATGGCCATCTGGGGGTGCAAAGTTTCAGTGGGTAGGGGCTGCCGGACGGACTCTAGGTGGCAGATTTGCGCTCTAGGTACAGTAGTCTCTAACTGCATTCCTTAGCCTTCTTGGTGGGGGCTCCAACCTGCCCCACGTCGTCCTCCAAACTCGGTCCCCGCATTCAATGAACGTTTAGGCCGCTCTCCTGGATCTGTCATGGTAACTGTAGGTTTGTGGGGACAGAGCCAGCTGCAGAGTGCTGCCTGTGACCTCCAGCCCCGCCCACACTGGGTGCAGAGCTGATGAGGCTTCAGAGGCCCCAGTCGGGGCCCGTAGGCCACCCTCTCGTGGCTCATCTGCTCTGAAGCACTCGAACACAGTCCAAGGATCCCAGGAATGACGCTTATCTGTGCATAAACTAACACAGATTTGCGAACACAACACACACTGTTTTCCAATTCTTCTGTCCAGTCGATAATCCTTATGAATTGAAAAATGTGTCTCCTGTCCGACTTCCCCGAGTGTGTTGATATATATTTAATATTTTTTCTTTTTTTTAAAAGATTCGCTGGTTATTCTCACGGGCCCGGGCATTTTCCAAATGGTTGTGGCCGGCTTTGGCTCCCGATTATTTAGGGGAGTGTATGAGACCTAAGTTCTTCTCCTGGGAGGAGGCAACAGTGTACCTCCTCATTCTTTGGGACCCAACTGACCCAAGGCCTAGCCACAAGGCTAGGCCTCTCTGCTCTGCCATCCCCGCCCCAAGGGGGAAATGGGAATGACAGTCTTATGTGAGAAAGGCTCGGCTCAGGCCCCTACCCACCTAGAAGGGTATAGGTCCATAGGTGGTCGATTTGATATTCTATAAATATTTAAAATATATTATAATATATAATATAAATAAATATATAAAATAATATAAAATATATTATGCATGCAGAGAGCATGCATAGGTTCTTTGTATAAAGGCAAAGGGGATAAAAGAGAGTGCAAAAATTTAAGGGATAAGCGTCTGTTGAGTGTACTCGTGGTAAAGGTTGTAGAGTTATAATTGAAAGAATTAAGAGTATGGACGGAGGTATGGATAGCCGTATGAACAAGGAGATCTTTAGGAATAGGTATGGGGGTGTTGTGGCCAGGTGTTTACAGTGAAAACTTAAGTGAAACAGTATTTAGTAAGGCTTAAAGTGGTCTTTGTGGATTTCTGGATTTGGAAAAGCGGATTGACAGGGTGGATAGGGGGGCCCAAGTGTATAAGATGTTGCAAAGTGTATGGTTGGTTTTAGGAGGTAGGTTACTCTGAAAGCACGTGAAGGAGTTTTTACGAGGATAGTGCGGCTCAAGTTAGCTCGTATGTAGGAAAGAGGAGGAAATTTTTTGCCCAGTAAAAGTAGCCCTATAGGACAAGGATGTGTGATGTCAACGTGGTTGTTTATTATCTATTATAGATCGGGGATGTAAGAGAAGTAAATGCTTGAGGTCTTGCAAGGAGGCGAGGGAGTAAATGATAAAGAATCACACACAAAGTGGGAGTTGGCACAGCTGCTCTTTGCTGTATAGACCACTGTGCTCTTGGAGATTCTGAAGAGATAGTTGCAGAGATTGGTGGGATGAGAATTTTGTAGGTGTGCAAAAAGAAGAGAAAATTTAAAGGTCTGAATACAGGAAAAGAGTAGGTTTATGAGGATAACAAAAAGATTAGGTGATGAATGATTGAATATCAGATTGGGAGGAGAGAGTATGGGGAGGTGAACGTATTCAGATATTTGGGACGTGGATCGTGTCAGCGGATGGGGTCTATGAAAGAATGAGGTAATATAGAATTGAAGGTGGGGGGAAAAAGAAGTGAGTGGTTGCATTTAGGAGGGGTGTGGAGAGCAAGAGAACTTTGTGTCCTTGGAGGCAAAAGAGGGAGGAATGTATGGCAGTATAGTTTTACCAACGACTGCTTATATGGGTGTGAAGCGTGCGGTGATGAAATGTTTTGTGCAGCGAGGAGAAGGCTGGAGGAGTGGAGATGTGCATGTCTGAGGGCATTGTTCGAATGTGTGGTGTGAAATATAATGCACGTAAAGAATTCGTAGTTTGGAAGTTAGGAGGAGGTGCGGGATTTACCAAAACTGTTTGTCCAGGGGCTGAGGAGGGTTGTTGAGCGTGGTTCGGAACATGTAGAGAGATGGAGCGAAAACTGAATGACTCAAGAGTGTATTCAGTCGTGTAGTGGAGAAGGAAGGCGGCAGGTAGGGGTCGGACCTAGGAAGGGTTGGAGGGAGGGGGTTAAAGGGGGGTTTTGTGTGCGAGGGGCTTGGACTTCAGCAGGCATGCGTGAGCGTGTTGATAGGGAGTGTGAATGGAGACAAATGGTTTTTTATTACTTGACGTGCTGTTGGAGTGTGAGCAAAGTAACATTTATGATGGATTCAGAGGAACCGGCAGGCGAGACTTGACGGTCTGGAGGGGAAGTATCAGTGCCCCTGCCACTCTGAAGGAGGGGGGTGTTAAATGTTGCAGTTTAAAAACTGTAGTGTAAAGCACCCTTCTGGCAAGACTAGTGACTGGAGTGCATGTGAGGTGAAAGTTTGTTCTTTTTCGGGCCACCCTTGCATTGGTGGGAATCGGCCGGTGTGATAATAATAAAAATAATAATAATAAAATATAAAATATAATATGTATATATATTACTATATATAAATATATATATAATATATATATATATAAATATTATATATATATATATAAAATATATACATAATTATATATAAATACATATATATAAAATAATATATATATTATATATAATATAAATAATACATAAATATTTATATATGTAAATTGATTATATAATATATATATATATTACTAGTACTAATTATAGCTATATATCATATATATATATATATATATTGTATATATATATTAGATATATCTATATGTATATATTATATATATATAAATCTCTACGCATAGAATATTATATAAATATATATATAAAATATATATATAAATATATATATAAAAATATATATCTATATATATATATATATATACTATATATTATATTATATATATATATATATATATATATAATATATATATATATATATTTAATATATATATATTGGGTCGTGCCGATAGGCAGAAAATTGCGCTCTTGGCTTAAATACAACGATTCATCTGTGCCATATAGTGACGCGAAATATTTATTGGTGTGTATCAATAATTTTCGCCAAAATCATTCTGAACTAACGAAAAAAAATATATTTCATGTGTTTGTTTAGTATTAATTATGTAAAACAAATCTAAATATATTTAGTTGGGTTAGGCTAAATTTTATTTGCGTCTTGTTATAATAAGGTTAGGTAAGATTCTTTTGGGTGCAAAAATTAAAAATTTTACATTTACATTAATGATAAAGATATATCTTTAAATTTATAAGCGAAAAATTTTTGAAAAGACTTACTTTTAAATGAGTTCTTGCTAACCTGACAGTTTTACATATTCGACAAGACTCACCACACACACTCACACACTCACACACGCACAACACACTCACACATATAGATATTAATAGATTATGATATATATTGTTTTTCATAACATGTCGGACCGTCTGCCACGAGGCAGAGGGGACCCAAAAACGAAAGAAACTCACAAAAAGTATAGACCTTTCATCATCATTCAAACAATTTCACCACTCCACATTATCGCACTGTTTTTGCGCAGAGGTGTACTCAGAATCTCTACAGACAGGCTTCAGAAGAATATAAGTAGTAAAGATCACAAACTTAGTTCCCTCCAAAACTGCCAATATCCCAAAAGTCCCCTCCTTTAAAGTGCAGGCACTTGTACTTCACACCTAGCCAGCACGTAAGAAACTAGAGAAGTGCAATGGTTGCGACAAGACTAGTCCCAGAGCTAAGAGGTATGTCCTACGAGGAGAGGGTTAAGGGAAATCAAACCTGACGACACTGGAGGACAGGAGAGATAGGGGGTGGGGACGATGATAACGTCTACAAAATACTGAGAGAATTGACAAGAGTGGACAAAAACAGGATGTTCAGAGATTGGGACACAGTAACAAGGGGACACTGTTGAGAAGCTAAAGACACAGATGAATCACAGGGATGTTAGGAAGTATTTCTTCGGCCACAGAGTAGTCGTAAGTGGAATAGTTTGGGTAGCGAGTAGTGGAGGCAGGATCCATACATAGCTTTTAAGCTGTGGTTACGATAAAGCTCACGGCTCAGGGAGAGTGACCTAGTAGCGATCAGTGAAGAGCGGGGCCAGGAGCTCTGACTCGACCCCCGCAACCTCAACTAGTGAGTAAAAATAGGTGAGTAACAAACACCACAACACCACACACACACACACACACACACACACACCCACACATTCACACACACACAACCTACAGTGAAGAGGCGGGGCCGGTGCTATGAAACAGACCCTGCAACCACATTAGCAAGTACAGTTAGGTGAGTACTCACACTAACTGCAGGGATGGGGAAGGGGGAGGGTGGTAGAAGAATGATGGGGGGGAAGAGTTCGAGAGGAAGGAAGGAGAGATAGAGATGGGTAGAGAAAGCGTGGGAGGAACTGACAGGTGTGTGGATCTCACCTGAATCTTAGGAATTCAAGTTGATTCTTGGGAAAGGAAAGAAAATAATGTTGAAGCAGCGATGTGAGAGTTGACGTCTTGATGGTTCCTGGGATCATCTCTCCCGTCACATACTCTCAATCCAGGTATTCCTCTTGACTGACTCATTACTCAGGCTGCTGGAGTTGAGAAATTCTCGAAATACGTCAGAGGGATATCAGAAGTAAAGATAGTCTCTCCAATATTTGTCAGTGAGCATTAAAAAAAAATATCGCCTTTGCGGTTTTAAGACGTTGCCAGTAGTTAAAATGTTTGTTTTTGTTTTTTTTTTTTTTTTTTTTTTTTTTTTTTTTTTTTTTTTTTTTTTAAAATGATACTTAAGCAGG
Source organism: Cherax quadricarinatus (assembly GCF_026875155.1). Classification (NCBI taxonomy): domain Eukaryota; kingdom Metazoa; phylum Arthropoda; class Malacostraca; order Decapoda; family Parastacidae; genus Cherax; species Cherax quadricarinatus. Next base: position 77,966,488 of record NC_069401.1, on the reverse strand, counting down.
AAAATTATATTCAGTCTACAGATTCACAGTTTCCCGCCACCACCGAGGATTTTGAAGTGTAGCAATATTGCAGTTTAGAGGTCTTACGTGACTTACGGAATATTGTTATTGACTTTAATTATTTTTTTGAAGAGGATCTTGTTATCCATCGTCTCATTTTCACAGCAGTCTTGATAACACTTGATTTACATCACCATAACATTTTTCCACATACTTGCCCTTACGCCCCTTAATTTTTTACCTCAGTTCTGTCATTTAATTTGTTGTATTTTATTCTCTATTCACAATATTTTTCTTCAAATTTTGCATAGCGGAGTAGGAGAAATTTTCTCCAGTGGGATCATGATATATATATTTTTTTAGTGGCCAGTTGGAAGACTTGGTTTACATGACTCGTAAGTTTACTGTAACCTGGAGGGATATCATACTTACATAAATTCTTATATTGTTAATATTGTTTTTGTTTATCTCAGATAATGGAATAATAAAGTGAATGAGGGTCATTACTGTACCTTGACGAACTCGGCTGTTTACTGGGACGGCCTCTGTTATTTTGTAATTGTTATTCTTTGGGTACGACTTGTTAAAAATTTGGAAAGCAATTAGCCATCTGTTCCAGTTTTGTGTGATCCACTTCACTACAGAAGTAAGATTAAGGACAAGATAGGTCCACTTAAGAGTAACTCAGGTCAGATCACTGACAGTAATAAGGATATATGTGAACTTTTCAACACTTACTTCCTCTCAGTTTTTACTCAGGAAGATACTAGCGAAATTCCAGAAATAATAAATTATGTAGAACAGGACGATAATAAACTATGCACGACTGCAGTAACTAGTGACATGGTCCTCAGACAAATAGAGAAATTAAAACCAAACAAATCCCCAGGTCCTGATGAACTGTTTGCAAGGGTGTTAAAGGAATGTAAAGAGGAACTTAGCAAACGTTTGGCTAATCGTTTCCATATATCACTACATAATGGCATAGTGCCAGAAAGTGGAAATGGCAAATGTTTGATTACCTATTTACAAAGCCGGGGGGGAAAAATTTATGGAATCAATAATTGCGAGACAGTTCGTGCCCATCTTCAAAAGCATAAAATTGATTAATGAATCTCAGCATGGTTTTCAAAGGGGCGTTCCTGTCTAACGAATTTACTAGACTTTCTTCACTAAGGTAATTTGAGGAGGTAGATCATGGTTAATGAATATGTTGATCATCAAAAATTGGGTTATACATTACCGACATGTTTGTAGCAGTAAGAACGTGGCAAACAGTTAGGCAACTTTATTTCGAAACGTTTCGCCTACACAGTAGGCCTTCTTCAGGTCGAATACAGAAAGAAGGCAGGAAAGTAGTGATGTGAGGTGATGTACTCAGTCCTTCACCATTGAAGTCGTTGAATTTGAGGTTGTCAGTCCCTCCAGGCCTGGAGAGTTCAGTTCCATAGTCAGGAACTTTGAAGGATCAAAGCGACGAGCGGGACTTAAATACTGTAGGAAGGAGAGGTGGAGATGCAGAGTATTTCTACTGAAGAAGCCTACTGTGTAGGCGAAACGTTTCGAAATAAAGTTTCCTAACCGTTGCCTATGTGTCTTTCCTACCAATGAATATGATATTGTGTATATGGACTTCAGGAAGGCTCTCGATAGAGTTCCCCATTCAGTGGCTGGTGAGGAAGAAAACTTAAGAACACGGATAGAGAAATTTTTTCCTGGGATGAGGGAGAGGCATGGTTGACAAATAGGCAGCAGAGAGTTTGCATAAATGGGGAGAAATCAGAATGGGGCCACGTCACGAGCGATGTTCCACAGGGGTCAATGTTGGGCCCGTTGTTGTTCAAAATCTACGTAAACGACATAGATGAGGGAATAAATAGCGACATAAGAAAATTTGCTGATGACACCAAAATAGGCCGTCCAATTCATTCTAATGAGGACATTAGAACACTCCTAAAGATTGATAGACTGATTGCAATGTCGAGAAGGGCAGATGCAGTTTAATATTGACAAATGCAAAGTTCTAAATGTTGGACAGGAAAATAACCATGCCATATATAAACTAAATAATGTAGATTTTAATATTACGGATTACGAGAAGGATTTAGGAGTTCTGGTTAGCAGTAATCTGGTATAAACCTTGGTAATAAATACCGACAGGTTGGTTTAGAAAGACAAACACTATAACATATTTATTAGAAAACGTTTCGGTCCTGGGACCTTGATCACTTCTAGCATACAGAGGTAGAAAGACATTATATATATAGGCGGAGAGTGAGATGTGACGCACGTGACCTGAGGAATGTCATAAGAACATAGGAATGGAAGAACACTGTAGAAGGCAGTGGCATGCGAGGGCAGGTCCTTATCAAAACAAGCTCTACCTATGATGAGGACGGGTAGACGATGAAATCATGTGACTCCTGTGTTGTTGGGATGGTGCTGCTTAAGTATCATGTATGCAATGTTTTTGAAATTTTGTTAGGTTCCAGTGTTGCGTTCTATAGTGTCGGTTGACGGCGATTAGTGAGGTTCTAGGCCCGTCGGGCGTTGAGGTCTGGTTCGGTAGAACGAGTTGTGCCTCATTTCCAGTTCATCAAATGCCTCGTGGAGTCTCTATGGAGGACACATGCGTCCTTACATCGTCTTGTTAGAGGATTTCGAATGCCATTCAGCGGACTGCAGATCTCTGCTGTCTCGCCTACATATTATTGGGGACAGAACCCACAGGGGAGATAGTGTAGAGCCTGCTGTTGAAGTTAGAGGTGTTGGGCTGCGTTGCGTAGTGAGGTCTTTGATAGATGATGTGTTTATGGTGGAAACGTTGATGTTACTCATAGCAAGTGCCCGGGTATTCGTGGCAACATTCGGCCCACATGGGTAGTACTATGGGAACTGTTTAGGGGGCTGTTCCGATGGGCGGTTTGTTGAGGAGAGCTTGTGCCTTGAGTCTCAATCTCGGAGAAGAAAGATGGGAACTGAAGACGTGTAAAGGGTTGTGTATGTAAGTGCATTCTTCTTCTAGAAATCAAGGGCTGAGATGCGAAGAGCTCTCAAGAAGAAGCCAATTGAGGACTCCTCCCCCCCCTTTTTTTTTTTTTTACCACCCTTTTTCTTAGTGGGGTGTATTGGTGTGAATAAAAGTGTATAGATCGTCCTTGTTGGTAGGTTTTTCTATACACTTTGGAGGAAGTTTGGTCACTGTCGGGAGGATCTGCCACAGTAAGAACGTCGAGGACGGAAGTTTGCCCATCATTTTCGGTTCAGTGTAAACTTATTGATGGTTCAACTGCATGATCTTGTTGAGAAGGGGCTGGGATTGGACGTCTCGGATAGAAAACATTAGATCATTTGGATCTTAGACAGGTAACGGTGTTGAGGAGATTGTGGGTGCTGAATTGTTTTCTCGGTCTCCTAAAAGTTTTCCATATGAGGTTGGCATGCACCGCACTGAGCAGGGCTGCCATTGCCTGCACCTATGCTTGTGGTTGGTTACAGTTGGCCTGATACGATTGTAAGAAGTGGAAATTTACACAAGAGTTTCACTAGATTGATGAAATCTTAGTAAGAGGTCCGTGGTTTTCTGTGTGCCCTCTGTCTCAGAATCGTTGATTGCAAGCGTCTGTAGGGAACGTTGGTTAGAGCCGCTGATGACATCGAAGGAAGCCATGTCGTTTGGTTTTTGACATTCAAGGTATAGGGACCGTTAGACGGTGCACGACACAGGTTGCTGCACAGGTACTACGGGCACTTTTTCCGGTGCACTGCGCGGGGTTAGGGGAATAATGCTGGCATTGACAATCAAGATATCTCCTGGGGGTTAGAGAAAGTATGGTGCATTCTCGGTTGGGGAACTTTAATTCCTTTTTTAGTAACGTATGGGCGGCAGGAGTGGGGCAATGACACGCGGGTCCTTCGTGGCGTAATGTCAGCGGATAGTATTCAAGGATGTGGAAAGTTGGCAGCATCGGGTAGCTTTTCCTAGTCCGAGGGAGTTGTTTGCAGCAAAGCTTGTGGGATCGGGGGGGGTAGGCGATTCGGAGTCTGTAATCAGGATCATCTAGGTGTATTACAAACTATGGTCGGTGGCACGTTGGCATTAATGGGCAGCCCGCGCAAGGGCGGGCGGGCCTTCTCGGCTGTCTGTGGGGTTAATCGTTGGTGACTGAGTAAGGCTGCTAACCGCTTGCCCTACGACCGGTCCGGGCTTAGTTTCGTGGTTTAGTTGGGGATGGGGGGGCTGATGCCGTAGTGGCGCTATTGCATGGCCCCCCGCCGGTCCTCAACAAGATCAATGCAGTTGTGGATTACAGTTTAATTGGTGAACACCTTTGAACTCGATTCAGGTGGGCTACTTCTGCCGCGTACTCGGGTCCGGGAGTCGTGTCCTGATCGACCTACTGTGACTCTATCGGCGCGCCTTAAGTGTATAGGAAAACCTACCATCAAGGCGACTCGATCTTATACACTTATTCAACACCATGAACCGCCGCACTAAGAGATGGAGTCCTCATAGGCTTCTTCTTGAGAAGGTCTTCGCATCTCCAGCCCTTGTTTCTAGAAGAAGACATGCACTTACATATCACAACGCCTTTACACGTCTTCAGTTTACCCATCTTAATCTGCAGCATCATTGCTAGGGTGTCATGCCACATGGCTCGGGAACCGAGTTGCATAGTAGCCCTCGCAGACCTGGCCACGGAGTCTGCCGGTCACCCCGGATGGATGTGATTAAGTGTATGTTGTCCTTGGCTGTCTCGTGCATAGCGCTTTAATTGCTGCCTTGGAATAACGTTGAGATGATTGGGGGTTGCTGAATTGGACCTGCAACGAGCATGCCACAGACTTGTTGTGTAGGTGTGGCAAGAAGAGTCGGCCGGAGGATGGTGCAATGGCGCGGGGAAGTGCCAACCAGTGCTGCAAATTGCTGTGGAAAACATTCCAGCAAGCTGTGTGCGGCTGCCACTGGGCTCTTGGTGCCACGCAGTGTATATGGCACACACCTTGAGGCCTTCGCGCTCACCCCACAATGCTAGCCGAGGCAAAAGGTGGTGCCAGAATGTCCCGGGTTGCAATTGCTCTGTGCTGTCTAGTAGGGTTGTCCAGCTCGCCACAAACAGCTCTTGGTGGCCCAAGGGGGTTGGCACGTGGTAGTTCGCTGCCAGTCTTGTCGCAGCTCCCGCCATGGAGCCCATGTGTCATGGGCAGAGGCTTCTGAGAGAGATGAGATAACTCGCGCGCTACTGAATCCACATCCATCGGCGGCCGGAGATGCAGTGGAATGACCTGTCCCCACCGCCACCCTCCGCCCCTGGCCAGACAGAACCGTAAATCGCTCATCTGTTTGTCAGCCATGTATTGGAGAGTCTGAGCATACTCTTTTGCAATCCTCAGGGCTGCTACCAGTTGGATCCGGTCTTCAAGAGCTGTAGCTGCACCTCAATCGGTTGTCAGCTAGCCACTGCATTGGGCACCCTCCGAGGAGCCCCCAGCATGGCCCGTACAAGCTGTGGTTCTGGATGACAAGAGGGAATGTGATGTTTTTGGGGTTGGCGTGACCAGAGCAAGTGCCCTTAGTTCAACGATGGGAACGTATTGTTGTTGGAGTGTAGAACAACCTCATGACCTCGAGGCTGGCTCCCCCAACCCTACGGGTGGACCATGGGCACTCAATGCCCTGGACCCGTCTCTGCAGAGCTCTCTCTTTATGTGGGCACTTGTTCTGGAGGAGAGGTGCCTGCGTCGAGAATGTTAGCATATTGCCCACTCGGTACACTGTAGAGACTATAACTGTGATCCCCAATCAGGGTCGATGCCCAGGGACCCGCACAAGCCTTGTAAACTGAGGCACTGTGGTGCGAAGGATCATGGCTTTGGATTTTGTGCGATATCTTGAGATCCCAAGTGACGGAGGGTGGAGCCAGCAGATCGACGGTCCCACTCCTGGGCACGCTGCAAAAGCAGGCGCTTCTGTCCCCCATTTTAGGGGTATTTTTAACGACAAGTTGCGTCAGAGACTCGTCGGCTCGCATAGGCTGTAGGAGGATGGTCCCTCTGGAGAAGGCAGCACCACCAGCTGATGCTCACGGTACATTGAACAGGGTGGGACTAAGCACCCCGCCCTGTGGAGTGCGTTGTTCCAGGGTCTGAGAGAAGAGGAATTGCCCCTGGAAGTGTACCGGGCCACCTGTCTGGGAGATAGGAACGATGCCATGAAAGCAGCCTGCCTTTAATCCCTGCGGGCCAAGGGGTCAAGTGTGAGAGGTGGCTGTGCACTGGCTAGCTATCAAAGCTTTCTCAAGGTCAGAAAGACAACAATTGTGGGCTTGGGCGTCCGACCAATGCCGGTCAAGTAGGAGTGGTACGGCTTTCGAAAGTGCCACTCCTCTGGTGAAGCCTTAGAGGTGTTTATAGGAGGGCACAAGCTTCCACCTTATAGGCGCTCCATACACCATCCTTTCAGCACCTTCGAGATGCAAATGGTGAGGGAGATGGGTCTACACTGCCAGGATCCCCAGGCTTAGGAATATCGGTATTGATGTCAGCCTCTTCCATACGACAGGGAGTTTGCAGGCTCGCCAAGTTGGTTGATGACTCCAGGACAGCTGAAATGGCCAGAGATGGCCCAGACCGAGTGATTCATGCCATAGTGTACCATCATGCCCCGGAGCAGTGTCTCGATGAGATGTGAAGGCTGGCTTGGAGCTCACTGGTCGGTGAAGTCTTTCATTCGTGGACATCCCTTCGCCTGGCATAGCTGCTATGGATCCCATCCACCATTCTGGGAGGAGGGTGGTCTTGGAGGTCCTGGAGATCCTGAGGCAGTTGAGCCATTGCCGCTATGGAGGTGAATACGTCCTCCAGACGCTCTGCCTCCGTTGCGGGGTTCTGGTGTGCAACGGCCACACTGCGACGCTGCCCAGTAGTGGCCAGATTGCTAACTTGGTCCAAATTATGTTAAGGTGGAGGCAGTAGCTGGAAGGAGGCACACCTCTCTAACCATTTGCTGCACCGGACCCCTTGTGTGAGGATATGGCGTGCTCATGCCACACATAGTTCCCGCGAGCAGACGCATGGATCAACCGGGAGTGATTACGCCTGTGCATCTTGCGATTGACAACATTGATGAGGTGGGTCTGTTCCATGATGTCCTCATTGTCTTGAAACCACCAGTCCACGTTATATGACCCTCCACCTGTAACTTAGGTATTGCTTGCCTCGCTGCACATGTGAAGGCCAACCTGCAAAGCGTTTGATAGACCGATCTCATCTGGGTCTTCTGTGAAGGGGAGATCTCCGCCCACTAACGCTCAATGACCTCCTGAAGGCACTGCCAGTCGGCCTTTTTTAGATTCCGTCGGGGGGTAGGTGTGGGGAGCGGGGCACGCTGGACCATCAGCTTATGTGACCACTGCTCAATAGTGATCATTCCTGGTTGGAGACGGGGATGACCTCCCATCTTCGCTCAGGAGAACCACCGAGAGATTGAATTGAGATACCAAGCGGCACACCATAGTGATGGTTTGAGCTCACCCATTATTTCGAGAGGAGGGCGCGAGCTCAGGGTCCCTCCTCCAGCACAGCCGCAAAGGTGCCTCCAGCTGCGTTGGTAGGGGATATACAGAAGAAGTATTGGGTGGTGGGGCATTGACATCCCAGCAACAACAAGACCATCACGTGGGGCGAGTGCGCCACCTCTGAGATGTCAAGGGTTGTGTGTGTACCGAGAGCTTCTAGTGTAAAATATTGTTAACCACGACGAGGTCTCTATCCGCAGGTGTGAAGGGTTGACAGCCGAACCTCTACGCCCTCCCCACAGTCTGATGGGGTCCGTTGAGATTGAATGAGGGATAGTGGGTCAGGACGTTAGATCGCCGTGCCTGCCAGTCCCGCTCATGAGGCACACTGAAGGTAGAGCAGCTCAGAGAATCCCGGAATACGTGGCTGCATTTGACGTGACAAATCGGGAGTGTCTCCTGAAAGCAGGATGACATCACCTCATCCTGAAAACTGCAGCTTCCATCACGTAAATGTGTAGTTTTCCGCTGCACCCACCAGTATGTTCACTGGAGGATCTTAAGGGCCCGCCAGAGGTGGCTCACTGATTCCATCTCTGCTACTGGGGCAAACTCGTCCGTTGCACAGTTTCGTTGCGACTCACTGAGGGCCTTCCTCCTTCACAGACGGGAAGAGATCCTGGATGATGGCTTGAAGTATCCATTGAGTCTTTCCTGTTCAGTAGGACGCACGCCAGCATGCCAGACAGGAGTGCCCTGCAGGCGCCCTGTCCTCTGCCGACGGCAGCAGGCGAGACAGAGGGAGCACGCTGAGATGACCCCGTGGTTTTCTTCAGTCGATCAGGAAAGGATTAGACCGATTTCTCTGCAAGCATCTGGCTGACGACCCCGATCGACGGCAGGGCTGGGTCACTGGGTATGTCTGTGGTGGCTGTATCGACACGTGGCAGCACATAAGCTGGGTGCAAACCTGGGCTCGGCGGTTTTATGAGTGCATGGGCTTTCCAAGTCCCCTGGCGGGGCACCTGCTGCCTGACGGAGGCGCTCACGAAGTAGGGGCTGTCCTGGGGAAGTGGGCCTGAATGGCCGTAATGGCAAGGAATGTTGGTGCCCGCTGGCCCTGCTGGGCAGTGTGCCTGGCTTGTGGCTGTTTTTTCCCATGATTCGCCTTCTTGGCCACGTCTTGCCATCTGACGCGCAGTTGACCGCGCTGCTCTGCAACCAGTGGTGTGCCCTCTCTGTGATTTGTCCACCGCTGGAGGCCCAGTGCTGGGAATTGCTCGGTAGTGGCCCGACCTGCGGGTATTCCGGCGGGAACCATCCTATTGGAAGTCCCATGAAAGGTATAATCACATATGCAGTATAATGTGATCCTGTATTGACTTAGTTTCGCCACACAGTGGGCTTTTTCAAGTCACAACACAGAATGTACTACTGGGGTGGAAAAGGAGTCGCGAGGTATTATAGTCAGGTTCAGAAATGCTGAGGTGAGTGTGGAGATGCTGATCTGATGATGTACCGAGTGGGCGTTGATAGGGTCTCTAAATACTTGGGTGCTTGGAAACGGAGATTGGACAAGTTTGTGAGCAGACCTTTCTACAGTGTTCTTATGTGGGATAACGATTGAAGAAGCTTCTTGGCAAGTGGTTCGAGCTTGTTATAGAAGCCACGCATTCGCGGTGCGCTGGAGTTGTCGCAATATTTAGATATAAGTGAGATATCCGGTTCTCGGTATTGAGTGTTGTCTTCTGTGGCCGATAAGTCTAGAGGTTTCTGTAGTTTATAAGTGGTTGTGTGAATTACGTGTTGTACGGAGGCATTCCTTGTGTCGTCAGACCTGCTTGCGTATTGGTGTTCTGAAATACGTGTTTTGGAGGTCCCTGGATGTTTCGCAACGTATAACTTGTGGCAGTCATTGCAAGGGGATTATGTATACCCATGAGAGGGTGGAAGCTTGTCCTGGTCTTTCACTGGTAATGTCCTTGATGGCGTGGTTGTGGAGGTAGAAGATACTTGAAATGAGGTATTGGAAAAGATGTTGGAAACGTGTTTGGCAATGGGTTGGTGGGGTGGGACTATGTATCTCTTCTCGGCTGTGTGCTTCTCGGGGTGTGTTTAAGATTGTTTAATGCCAGCGTCTGCAGTCTCTGATGAAGTGACACTGCCGAGAAGCGATACTATTAGTCGTCCCCACCAACTCCATTGCCAAACACGTTTACAACATCTTTTCCAATACCTCATTTCCATTGTATATACCTCCACAACCACGTCCATCAAGGAACATTACAGTGATAAGACAGGAAAGCTTTCCCACCCTCGCAGGGGTCATTACATAGCAATTCCCTTGTAATGAACTGCAACCAAGTTATACATTGGCGGAAACATCAAGGGACCTCCAAACCACGTATTTCTGTAGACACCAATAAGCAAGCAGGTCTGACGACACCAAGGAATGCCTGCGTACAAACACCGTAATTCACACAACCACTTGATAAACTACAGAGAATCTCAAGACTTATCGCACAGAAGCAAACATTCAATACCGAGAATCCGGGAATCATCACTTATTTTTAATGGAGATACAACTTCAACCAGATTGTGGCTTTCTGTAACATAGCTGAACACTTGCCAAGAAGTCTTCTCATCGTTATTCCCAACATAGAGACACCGTAGAAGGTCTGCTCACAAACTTGTCCAATCTCCTTTCCCAAGCTACCCAAAGAGTTTAGACTCTATATTGACCCGCACTCGAGTACATCATCAGATTTGCAGCTTTTTCTCCACCAGACCTCAGGATTCTGAACTGACTAAAATACTCCGCGTTCCTTCCACCCAGGTAGTTCCTGTGTGTGACTTGAAAAAAGCCCACTGTGTGGGCGAAACGTGAGTCAAATGTAAAGGTTCTCATGTGTACTGCATATGTGTTCCTATAATTCTCATTGAGTCGGTATTTTATACATTTATCGTCCATTGGAGCCCATGCTGACTGGTGCTGGGCAGGTTTCCTAAGGCTGGGTGGCCGTCGGGGCTATCGGGTCGTTCGATGTCGAACCTGCTGCCAGTGTGCACTATTACAGGACAGCTCCGGTTCCATGCTATGGTGGCTCTTTGAGCAGTTGGCACACTGTGGGCTGCTGGCCGAAGGGCTTCGCCCAGGTGGATGTTTGAGGATTGCAAATGCAGTCTTTTCGGAGTCGTGTGCTGCTGCACACACCAATTCTTCTCTTGCTGGCAGGTGGCTGCAATATGATTGAGTGCCCTGTCAGTGAGCATTTGTACTGGGCCACTGACGAGGTATGGTCGGGTCGATCTTCACCAGACCACAAGGTTCCAGGTGCGTGTGGAAGTGGACCTTTGAGTTGGATCAGCGCACTGGCGGGCTGTGCCAGGGCACCTAGTGTTTTCCCACCGTGTGCAGTGAGTCGCTCCGCCTTGGACAATAATGGGCCTTCCAAAATGGGGTCAGGGGAGGGCACAGGGACGTGTAAAAGCACCCCCTTGTACACTTCTCCGAAGCAAGCAGGTTCCACCATGCGGGGATGGTCACAACGGCCCCTTCTATGTCCTCGTTACGGTCTCGTCCGAGGAATGGACCAGAACTCGTTGCCTGAGAGTGTGAACTGCAGAGGAACTTGAGGTGGGTGGAGACCTTCCAGTGATACTTAACAAACCCCGTAGTTGGGGAACCTTGATTTGTTGAAGGCCCTGGTTGCTTGTGCCTCCCGAGCTTGAGCGGGAACTCCTCCTTTCCACGTGGAGTCAACCAGTCCCCGGTCCACTGTGGGAGGCCAACGCAGCTGGTGTTTGGGACCTGGGATGGCTTCCATCTTGCCACTTGAGGAGATACATCCTCCTGGCTTCCTTCACGAGCCTTATGGCCATCTGGGGGTGCAAAGTTTCAGTGGGTAGGGGCTGCCGGACGGACTCTAGGTGGCAGATTTGCGCTCTAGGTACAGTAGTCTCTAACTGCATTCCTTAGCCTTCTTGGTGGGGGCTCCAACCTGCCCCACGTCGTCCTCCAAACTCGGTCCCCGCATTCAATGAACGTTTAGGCCGCTCTCCTGGATCTGTCATGGTAACTGTAGGTTTGTGGGGACAGAGCCAGCTGCAGAGTGCTGCCTGTGACCTCCAGCCCCGCCCACACTGGGTGCAGAGCTGATGAGGCTTCAGAGGCCCCAGTCGGGGCCCGTAGGCCACCCTCTCGTGGCTCATCTGCTCTGAAGCACTCGAACACAGTCCAAGGATCCCAGGAATGACGCTTATCTGTGCATAAACTAACACAGATTTGCGAACACAACACACACTGTTTTCCAATTCTTCTGTCCAGTCGATAATCCTTATGAATTGAAAAATGTGTCTCCTGTCCGACTTCCCCGAGTGTGTTGATATATATTTAATATTTTTTCTTTTTTTTAAAAGATTCGCTGGTTATTCTCACGGGCCCGGGCATTTTCCAAATGGTTGTGGCCGGCTTTGGCTCCCGATTATTTAGGGGAGTGTATGAGACCTAAGTTCTTCTCCTGGGAGGAGGCAACAGTGTACCTCCTCATTCTTTGGGACCCAACTGACCCAAGGCCTAGCCACAAGGCTAGGCCTCTCTGCTCTGCCATCCCCGCCCCAAGGGGGAAATGGGAATGACAGTCTTATGTGAGAAAGGCTCGGCTCAGGCCCCTACCCACCTAGAAGGGTATAGGTCCATAGGTGGTCGATTTGATATTCTATAAATATTTAAAATATATTATAATATATAATATAAATAAATATATAAAATAATATAAAATATATTATGCATGCAGAGAGCATGCATAGGTTCTTTGTATAAAGGCAAAGGGGATAAAAGAGAGTGCAAAAATTTAAGGGATAAGCGTCTGTTGAGTGTACTCGTGGTAAAGGTTGTAGAGTTATAATTGAAAGAATTAAGAGTATGGACGGAGGTATGGATAGCCGTATGAACAAGGAGATCTTTAGGAATAGGTATGGGGGTGTTGTGGCCAGGTGTTTACAGTGAAAACTTAAGTGAAACAGTATTTAGTAAGGCTTAAAGTGGTCTTTGTGGATTTCTGGATTTGGAAAAGCGGATTGACAGGGTGGATAGGGGGGCCCAAGTGTATAAGATGTTGCAAAGTGTATGGTTGGTTTTAGGAGGTAGGTTACTCTGAAAGCACGTGAAGGAGTTTTTACGAGGATAGTGCGGCTCAAGTTAGCTCGTATGTAGGAAAGAGGAGGAAATTTTTTGCCCAGTAAAAGTAGCCCTATAGGACAAGGATGTGTGATGTCAACGTGGTTGTTTATTATCTATTATAGATCGGGGATGTAAGAGAAGTAAATGCTTGAGGTCTTGCAAGGAGGCGAGGGAGTAAATGATAAAGAATCACACACAAAGTGGGAGTTGGCACAGCTGCTCTTTGCTGTATAGACCACTGTGCTCTTGGAGATTCTGAAGAGATAGTTGCAGAGATTGGTGGGATGAGAATTTTGTAGGTGTGCAAAAAGAAGAGAAAATTTAAAGGTCTGAATACAGGAAAAGAGTAGGTTTATGAGGATAACAAAAAGATTAGGTGATGAATGATTGAATATCAGATTGGGAGGAGAGAGTATGGGGAGGTGAACGTATTCAGATATTTGGGACGTGGATCGTGTCAGCGGATGGGGTCTATGAAAGAATGAGGTAATATAGAATTGAAGGTGGGGGGAAAAAGAAGTGAGTGGTTGCATTTAGGAGGGGTGTGGAGAGCAAGAGAACTTTGTGTCCTTGGAGGCAAAAGAGGGAGGAATGTATGGCAGTATAGTTTTACCAACGACTGCTTATATGGGTGTGAAGCGTGCGGTGATGAAATGTTTTGTGCAGCGAGGAGAAGGCTGGAGGAGTGGAGATGTGCATGTCTGAGGGCATTGTTCGAATGTGTGGTGTGAAATATAATGCACGTAAAGAATTCGTAGTTTGGAAGTTAGGAGGAGGTGCGGGATTTACCAAAACTGTTTGTCCAGGGGCTGAGGAGGGTTGTTGAGCGTGGTTCGGAACATGTAGAGAGATGGAGCGAAAACTGAATGACTCAAGAGTGTATTCAGTCGTGTAGTGGAGAAGGAAGGCGGCAGGTAGGGGTCGGACCTAGGAAGGGTTGGAGGGAGGGGGTTAAAGGGGGGTTTTGTGTGCGAGGGGCTTGGACTTCAGCAGGCATGCGTGAGCGTGTTGATAGGGAGTGTGAATGGAGACAAATGGTTTTTTATTACTTGACGTGCTGTTGGAGTGTGAGCAAAGTAACATTTATGATGGATTCAGAGGAACCGGCAGGCGAGACTTGACGGTCTGGAGGGGAAGTATCAGTGCCCCTGCCACTCTGAAGGAGGGGGGTGTTAAATGTTGCAGTTTAAAAACTGTAGTGTAAAGCACCCTTCTGGCAAGACTAGTGACTGGAGTGCATGTGAGGTGAAAGTTTGTTCTTTTTCGGGCCACCCTTGCATTGGTGGGAATCGGCCGGTGTGATAATAATAAAAATAATAATAATAAAATATAAAATATAATATGTATATATATTACTATATATAAATATATATATAATATATATATATATAAATATTATATATATATATATAAAATATATACATAATTATATATAAATACATATATATAAAATAATATATATATTATATATAATATAAATAATACATAAATATTTATATATGTAAATTGATTATATAATATATATATATATTACTAGTACTAATTATAGCTATATATCATATATATATATATATATATTGTATATATATATTAGATATATCTATATGTATATATTATATATATATAAATCTCTACGCATAGAATATTATATAAATATATATATAAAATATATATATAAATATATATATAAAAATATATATCTATATATATATATATATATACTATATATTATATTATATATATATATATATATATATATAATATATATATATATATATTTAATATATATATATTGGGTCGTGCCGATAGGCAGAAAATTGCGCTCTTGGCTTAAATACAACGATTCATCTGTGCCATATAGTGACGCGAAATATTTATTGGTGTGTATCAATAATTTTCGCCAAAATCATTCTGAACTAACGAAAAAAAATATATTTCATGTGTTTGTTTAGTATTAATTATGTAAAACAAATCTAAATATATTTAGTTGGGTTAGGCTAAATTTTATTTGCGTCTTGTTATAATAAGGTTAGGTAAGATTCTTTTGGGTGCAAAAATTAAAAATTTTACATTTACATTAATGATAAAGATATATCTTTAAATTTATAAGCGAAAAATTTTTGAAAAGACTTACTTTTAAATGAGTTCTTGCTAACCTGACAGTTTTACATATTCGACAAGACTCACCACACACACTCACACACTCACACACGCACAACACACTCACACATATAGATATTAATAGATTATGATATATATTGTTTTTCATAACATGTCGGACCGTCTGCCACGAGGCAGAGGGGACCCAAAAACGAAAGAAACTCACAAAAAGTATAGACCTTTCATCATCATTCAAACAATTTCACCACTCCACATTATCGCACTGTTTTTGCGCAGAGGTGTACTCAGAATCTCTACAGACAGGCTTCAGAAGAATATAAGTAGTAAAGATCACAAACTTAGTTCCCTCCAAAACTGCCAATATCCCAAAAGTCCCCTCCTTTAAAGTGCAGGCACTTGTACTTCCACCATAGTGAAGGGTTGGCTCACCATTATTGAGGAGGGCGATCTCAGGGACCTCCTCCAGCACAGCCGCAAGGTGCCTCCCAGCTGCGTTGGTAGGAGATACAGAAGAAAGTATTGGGTGGTGGGCATTGACATCCCCAGCCACAACAAGACCCTCCCGTGGGGCGAGTGCTGCCACCTCTGAGATGTCAAGGGTGTACCGAGAGCTTCTGTAAATATTGTAAACCACGAGAGGTCTATCCGCCAGGTGTAGGGTGACAGCCTGAACCTCTACGCCCTCCCCACAGTCGATGGGGTCAGTGGAGATTGAATGAGGGATAGTGGTCCTGACGTAGATCGCCGTGCCCCTGCCAGTCCCTTCCAGGCACTGAAGGTAGGCAGAGAATCCCGGAATACGTGGCTGCATTTGACGTGACAAATCGGTGAGTGTCTCCTGAAACAGGAAGACATCAACCTCATCCTGAACTGCAGCTTCAATCACTAAGTGAATTTTCCGCTG
This sequence comes from Cherax quadricarinatus, assembly GCF_026875155.1. Taxonomy (NCBI): domain Eukaryota; kingdom Metazoa; phylum Arthropoda; class Malacostraca; order Decapoda; family Parastacidae; genus Cherax; species Cherax quadricarinatus. Next base: position 77,950,764 of record NC_069401.1, on the reverse strand, counting down.
CAGCCCACAAATGTTCCACTGGAGGATCTTCAAGGGCCGCAGAGGTGGCTCACTGATTCCATCTCTGCCTGGGACTCGTCGTCCGTTGTTGGCGACTCCAGGGCCTCCTCCATCACAGACTGGAAGGACTCCTGGATGATGGCTTGAAGTTCCATTGAGTCTTTCCTGTCCAGTAGGACCACGCCCAGCATCCATGACAGGAGCTGCCTGCAGGCGTCCCTGTCCTCTGCCGACGGCAGCAGGCGACAGAGGAGCGCTGAGATGACCCCGATGGTTTTCTTCAGTCGATCAGGAAAGGATTCGACCATTACCTCTGCAAGCATTGAGCTGGACGACCCGTCGAGGCAGGGCTGGGTCACTGGGTATGTCTGGGTGGCTGTCGACACTGCAGCAGCATAAGCTGGGTGCACCCTGGGCCCGGCATGAGTGGCCATGGGCTTCCAAGTCCCCTGGCGGGGAACCTCTGCCTGACGCTGGCCGCTCACAGTAGGGGCCTGTCCTTGGGAAGAGGCCTGCTGGCCGTATGGCAAGGAATGTTGGTGCCCAGCTGGGACCTGCTGGGCAGTGTGCCTGGCCTGTGGCTGTTTTTTCCCAATGATTCTGCCTTCTTGGCCACCTTGCCATCTGACGCCGCAGTTGACCGCGCTGCTGCAAACCAGTGTCTGCCCTCTGATGCCACCGCTGGGAGCCCAGTGCTGGGAACTTGCTGGTATTGCCCTCCTGCGGTATCCGGGGAACCATGATTGGAGCCCATGGAAATATAAATACATATGCAGTATAATGTGATCCTTTATTGACTACGTTTCGCCCACACAGTGGGCTTTTTCAAGTCACACACAGAACTACCTGGGTGGAAGGAACGCGAGTATTTATAGTCAGGTTCAGAATGCTGAGGTCAGGTGGAGAATGCTGCATCTGATGATGTACCGAGTGGGGTTATAGAGTCTAAAATCTTGGGTAGCTTGGAAAGGAGATTGGACAAGTTTGTGAGCAGACCTTCTACAGTGTTCTTATGTGGGATAACGATGAAGAAGCTTCTTGGCAAGTGGTTCAGCTATGTTATAGAAGCCACTATTCTGGTTGAAGTTGTCTGATATAGAAATAAGTGATGATTCCAGGATTCTTCGGTATTGAGTGTTGTCTTCTGTGGCGATAAGTCTTGAGTTTCTGTAGTTTATCAAGTGGTTGTGTGAATTACGGTGTTGTACGCAGGCATTCCTTGTGTCGTCAGACCTGCTTGCGTATTGGTGTTCTGAAATACGTGTTTGGAGGTCCCTTGATGTTTCGCCAACGTATAACTTGTTGCAGTCATTACAAGGGATTATGTATACCCCTGCAGAGGGTGGAAGCTTGTCCTGTCTATCACTGGTAATGTCCTTGATGGTCGTGGTTGTGGAGGTAGATACTTGAAATGAGGTATTGGAAAAGATGTTGGAAACGTGTTTGGCAATGGAGTTGGTGGGGAGGACTATGTATCTCTTCTCGGCAGTGTCTTCTCTGGGTGTGTTGAAGATGTTTAATGCCCATCGTCTGCAGTCTCTGATGAAGTGACACTGCCGAGAAGAGATACATAGTCCTCCCCACCAACTCCATTGCCAAACACGTTTCCAACATCTTTTCCAATACCTCATTTCAAGTATCTACCTCCACAACCACGACCATCAAGGACATTACCAGTGATAGACAGGACAAGCTTCCACCCTCTGCAGGGGTATACATAATCCCTTGTAATGACTGCAACAAGTTATACGTTGGCGAAACATCAAGGGACCTCCAAACACGTATTTCAGAACACCAATACGCAAGCAGGTCTGACGACACAAGGAATGCCTGCGTACAACACCGTAATTCACACAACCACTTGATAAACTACAGAAACTCAAGACTTATCGCCACAGAAGACAACACTCAATACCGAAGAATCCTGGAATCATCACTTATTTCTATATCAGACAACTTCAACCAGAATAGTGGCTTCTATAACATAGCTGAACCACTTGCCAAGAAGCTTCTTCATCGTTATCCCACATAAGAACACTGTAGAAGGTCTGCTCACAAACTTGTCCAATCTCCTTTCCAAGCTACCCAAGATTTTAGACTCTATAACCCCACTCGGTACATCATCAGATGCAGCATTCTCCACCTGACCTCAGCATTCTGAACCTGACTATAAATACTCGCGTTCCTTCCACCCCAGGTAGTTCTGTGTGTGACTTGAAAAAGCCCACTGTGTGGGCGAAACGTAGTCAATAAAGGATCACATTATACTGCATATGTGTTTATATTTCCATTGTGTCGGTATTTTATACCATTTATTTCCATTGGAGCCCATGCTGACTGTTGCTGGGCAGTTCCAAGGCTGGGTGGCGTCGGGGCTATCGGGTCGTTCCGATGACGAACCTGCTGCCAGTGCTGCACTATCACAGGACAGCTCTGGTTCCATGCATGGTGCCTCTTTGAGCAGTTGGCACACTTGGGCTCTGGCCGAAGGGCTTCGCCAGGTGGATGTTTGAGGATTGCAATGCAGTCCTTCGAGTCGTGTGCCTTGCTGCACACACCACACTTCTTCTCTTGCTGGCAGGTGGCTGCAATATGATTGAACCCCTGGCAGTTGAAGCATTGTACTGGGCCTGACAGGTATGGTCGGGTCTTGAATCTTCCCCAGACCCCAAGGTCCAGGTGCGTGGGAAGTGGACCTTTGTGTTGGATCAGCACCTGGCGGGTGGGCACCTTGTTCACAGTTGCAGTGAGTCGCTCCGCCTTGACAATATTGGGCACTTCCAAAATGGGGTCCAGTGGGAGGGGCACAGGGACGTGTAAAAGCACCCCCTTGTACACCTTCTCCGAAGCAAGCAGTTCCACCATGCTGGGATGGGTCACAACCAGCCCCTTCAACTCCTCGTAAGAGTCTTCGTCCCGAGGAATGACCAGAACCTCGTTCCTGAGAGTGAACTCGCAGAGGAACTTGAGGTGGGGGAGACCTTCCAGATACCTTACAAACCCGTAGTTGGGAACCTTGAATTTGTTGAAGGCCCTGGTTGCTTGTGCCCGAGCTGAGCGGGAACTCCTCCTTCCACGTGGAGTCAACCAGTCCCCGTCCACTGTGGAGGCCAACGCAACTGGTGTAGGGACCTGGGATGGCTCCATCCTTGCCACTTGAGGAGCTACATCCTCCTGGCTTCCTTCCACGACTCCTATGGCCATCTGGGGGTGCAAGTCTTCTTGGGTAGGGGCTGCCGACGGACCTAGTGGCAGATTGGTAGGTACAGTAGTCTCCACTGCATCCTTTGCCTTCTTGGTGGGGGCTCCCACCTGCCCCACGTCGTCCTCCAACTCGTCCCCGCATTCCAATGAACGTTTAGGCCGCTCTCCTGGATCTGTCATGGTGACTGTAGGTGTGGGGACAGAGCCAGCAGCAGAGCTGCTGCCTGTGACCTCACAGCCGCCCACACTGGGTGCAGAGCTGTGAGGCTCAGAGCCCCAGTCGGGGCCCGTAGCCACCCTCTCGTGGCTCACTGCTCTGAAGCACTGAACACAGTCCAAGGATCACCAGGAATGACGCTAATCTGTGCATAAACTAACACAGATTTGCGAACACAACACACACTGTTTTCCAATCTTCGTCCAGTCGATAATCCTA
>NC_069401.1:77919095-77946624 GCF_026875155.1 Cherax quadricarinatus | reverse complement strand
GTTGCAACAAGACTATCCCGACTAAGAGGTATGTCCTACGAGGAGGGGTTTAAAGGGGAAATCAACCTGACGACCCCTGGAGGACAGGAGAGTTTAGGGGGGACATGATAACGACATACAAAATACTGAAGGAATTGACAAGGTGGACAAAGACAGGATTTTTCCAGAGATTGGACACAGTAACAAGGGGACACAGTTGGAAGCTGAAGACACAGATGAATCACAGGGATGTTAGAAAGTATTTCTTCAGCCACAGAGTATCAGTAAGTGGAATAGTTTTGGGAAGCGATGTAGGGGGAGGCAGGATCCATACATAGCTTTAAGCAGGGGTATGATAAAGCTCACGGCCCCAGGGAGAGTGACCTAGTAGCGATCAGTGAAGAGCGGGGCCAGGAGCTCGACTCGACCCCCGCAACCTCAACTGGGTGAGTACAACAGGTGAGTACACACACACACACACACACAATATATATATATATATATATAATATATATAATATATATAAAATATATATATATATATATATATATATATAATATATATATATATGTGTGTGTGGGGTGTGTGTGTGTGTGTTGGGGTGTGTGTGTACTCACCTATTTGTACTCACCTATTTGTGGTTGCAGGGGTCGAGTCTTAGCTCCTGGCCCCGCCTCTTCACCGGTTGCTACTGGGCCCTCTCTCTCCTCGCCCCCATGAGCTTTATCAAACCTCGTCTTAAAACTGTGTATGGTTCCTGCCTCCACTACGTCTTTTTTCTGGGCTATTCCACTGCCTTACAACTCTATGACTGAAGAAATACTTCCTACTATCTCTCTGACCATTTGTGTCTTCAACTTCCAATTGTGGCCTCTTGTTTCTGTGTCCCCTCCCTGGAACATCCTGTCTTTGCCCACCTTGTCTTTTCCCCACGCAGTATTTTATATGTCGTTATCTTTCCCTCCCCTGACCCTCCTGTCCTCCAGTGTCGTCAGGCCGATTTCCCTTAATCTTTCTTCATAGGACATTCCCCTAAGCTCTGGGACTAACCTTGTCGCAAACCTTTGTACTTTCTCTAGTTCTTGAGGTGCTTTATCAAGTGCGGTTCCAACAGGTGCTGCATACTCCAGTATGGGCCTGACATACACGGTGTACAGTGTCTTGAATGATTCCTTACTAAGGTATCGGAATGCTGTTTCTCAGGTTTGCCAGGCGCCCCCTATGCCCGCAGCAGTTATCTGATTGATGTGTGCTTCCGGAGACATGCTCGGTGTTATACTCACCCCAAGATCTTTCTCCTTGAGTGAGGTTTGCAGTCTTTGGTCACCTAGCCTATACTCTGTCTGTGGTCTTCTGTGCCCTTCCCCTATCTTCATGACTTTGCATTTGGCAGGATTAAATTCGAGAAGCCATTTGCTGACCCAGGTGTCCAGTCTGTCCAGGTCTCTTTGAAGTCCTGCCTGGTCCTCATCAGATTTAATTCTCCTCATTAACTTCACATCATCTGCAAACAGGGACACTTCTGGGTCTAACCCTTCCATCATGTCGTTCACATATACCAAAAATAGCACTGGTCCTAGGCCCGCCCCCTGTGGGACCCAGCGCGTCACAGGTGCCCACTGTGATACATCATTTATACTCCTGTTCCGTTCCAGGTGCTCCACCACTCTCCTCCTGATAATCTTCTCCATAATTTTGCATACTATACACGTCAATGACACAGGTCTATAGTTTAGTGCCTCTTTTCTGTCTCCTTTTTTAAAAATGGGAACTACATTTGCCGTCTTCCATACTTCAGGTAGTTGCCCAGTTTCCAGGGATGTGTTGAAGATTGTGGTAAGTGGCACGCACAACATATCTGCTCCCTCTCTAAGGACCCATGGAGAGATGTTGTCCGGTCCCATTGCCTTTGAGGTATCGATGTCCTTAGCAGTTTCTTCACCTCCTCCTCATCTGTATGTATGTCGTCCAACACTTGTTGGTGTATTCCTTGCTGGTGTCTCCATCTGGCTGTCCCCCCAGAGTCCTTCCTGTCTCTACTGTAAATACTTCCTTAAATCTCGTGTTGAGCTCCTCACATACCTCTTGATCGTTTCTTGTGAGTTCTCCACCTTCTTTTCCTCAGCCTTATCACCTGGTCCTTGACTGTTGTCTTCCTCCTAATGTGGCTATACAGCAGTTTCGGGTCAGATTTGACTTTCGATGCTATGTCGTTTTCATACTGTCCGCTGGGCCTCCCTCCTTATCTGTGCATGCTCGTTTCTGGCTCTTCTACTAATCTCCTTGTTTTCCTGGGTCCTATGCCTCCTGTACCTTTTTCATTCTCTGTTGCACTTAGTTTTTTGCCTCCCTACACCTTCGGGTAAACCAAGGACTCGTTTTGGTCTTCCTATTATTTCTGTTTCCCTTGGGAACAAAACTTTCCTCTGCCTCCTTGCACTTTGTTGCCACATATTCCATCATCTCGTTTACTGATTTTCCTACCATTTCTCTGTCCCACTGAACCTCCTGCAGGAAGTTTTCTCATACCTGTGTAGTCCCCCCTTTTATAGTTTGGCCTGTCCCCTTCAGTTCCTGTTACCTTCTCCACTTGTAACTCTACTATATAGTCAAAACTCAGAACCACGTGATCGCTAGCTCCAAGGGGCCTCTCGTAAGTGATGTCCTCAATGTCTGAACTGCTCAGGGTGAACACAAGATCCAGTCTTGCTGGCTCATCCTCCCCTCTCTCTCTGGTTGTGTCCCTGACATGTTGATGCATGAGGTTTTCAAGTACCACATCCATCATCTTGGCTCTCCATGTTTCGGGACCCCCATGTGGCTCCAGGTTTTCCCAGTCGATCTCCCTGTGGTTGAAATCGCCCATTACCAGTAACTTTGCTCTGCTCGAGTGAGCTCTTCTTGCCACCTCAGCCAGTGTGTCCACCATCACCCTGTTGTTTTCTTCGTACTCCTCTCTTGGCCTCCTGCAGTTCTGTGGGGGGTTATACATCACTCCAATGACTACTTTATGTTCTTCCGGACTGAATTGTACCTACAATGTAGTCTCTTTCTCCAATCATTCCAGTACTGGTAGTTATACTAGAGGTTGTTTGCAGTACAAGGTAATGTAAGAAGAGTACTGGTAGTATACTAGGGTGTTTGGCATCCAAGGTAATTAAGAGTAAAGGAGTTATACTATAGAGGTTGGTTTGGCAGTACAAGGTAATTAAAGTCCGTAGTTATACTAGAGGATGTTTGGCAGAACAAGGTATTAAGAGTACTGGTATTATACTAGAGGTTTTTGGCAGTACAGAGGTAATTAAGAGTACTGGTAGTTATACTAGAGGTTGTTTTGCAGTACACGTATTTAAGAGTACTGGAAGTTATACTAGAGTTGTTTGGCAGTACAAAGGTAATTAAGAGTACGTGGAGTTATACGAGAGGTTGGTTGGCAGATACAAGGGTAATTAAGAGACTGGTAGTTATACCTAAGGTTGAATTTTGGCAGTACACGGTAATTAAAGAGGTACTGTAGTTATACTAGAGGTGTTGTTTGGCAGTACAAGTAATTAGAGTACTGGGTAGTTATGCTAGAGGTTGTTTGGCAGTACAAGGTAATTAAGAGTACTGGTAGTTATACTAGAGGTTGTTGGCGTACAAGGTAATTAGAGTACTGGTCGTTATACTAGAGGTTGGTTGGCATTACAAGGTAATTAAGAGTACTGTAGTTATACTAGAGGTTGTTTGGCAGTACAAGGTAATTAAGCAGTACTGTGTTATACTAGAGGTTTTGGGCAGTACAAGTAATTAAGAGTACTGGTAGTTCTACTAGAGGTTGTTTAGCAGTAACAAGGAATATAAGAGTAACTGGTAGTTATACTAAGGTTGTTCGGCAGTACAAGTCAATTCAAAGAGTACTGGTATAAATACTAGAGTTTTTAGGCAGTACAAGGTATTTAGATACTGTAGTTTATGCCTAGAGGTTGTTGCAGTACAAGGCAATTATGAGTACAGGTATTATACTAGAGGTTGTTTACCAGTACAAGGAAATTAAGAGTACTGGTCGTTAACTAGAGGTTGTTTGACAGTACAAGCTCTTTAAGGTACTGGTAGTTTTTTATAAACTAAGGTCTATGTTTGGCATACAAGGTATTTAAGAGTACTGGTAGTTTATACTGAGTTGTTTTGACAGACAAGGTTTTAAGAATACTGGTAAGTTTATACTAGAAGGTTTTGTTTGGATCAAGTACCCGGATTTGAAGAGTACTGGTAGTTTATACAAGAGGTTGTTTGGCAGTACAAGGTTTAAGAGTACTGGTAGTTAACTTGAGGTTGTTGACATACAAGTATTTAAGAGCTACTGATTATCCTAACGTTGTTTGGCAGTACAAGGTATTTAAGAACTAGGTAGTTATACTAGAGGGGGGGTTGCTGTACAAGGTTATTATGATACTGGTAGTTTATACTAGAGGTTGTTTTTGGCAGTACAAGGTATTTAAGAGTAACTGGGTAAGTTAACTAGAGGTTTGTTTGACAGTACAAGTATTTAAGAGAACTGTATTATACTTAGTTGTTGGCCAGTACAACGGTATTTAAGAGTACTGGTAGTTATACTAAGGGGTTGGGCAGTACAAGGTATTAAGAGTATGGTAGTTATACTTGAGGTGTTTGACAGTACAGTATTTAAAAGATACTGGTAGTTTATACTAGAGGTGTTTGGCAGTACAAGGTATTTAAGAGTACTGGTAGTATATAACTAGAGGGTTGTTTGGCAGTACAAGGTATTTAAGAGTACTGTTAAGTTATACTTGCGGTGTTTTGACAGTAACAAGGTATTTTAAGAGTAGTGGTAGTTATACTGGAGGTTGTTTGGCAGTACAAGGTATTTTAATGAGTACTGGTAGTTAATACTAGAGGTTTTGTATTGCAGTTTTACAAGGTATTTAAGAGTACTCTAGTTATACGAGAGGTGTTTGCTGTACAAGGTAATAAGATACTGGTAGTTATACTTTGAGTTGTTTGCAGGCAAAAGTATTTAAGAGTACTGTAGTTATACTAGAGGTTACTTGGCAGTACAAGGTAAATAAGATACTGGTCTTATACTAGAGGGGGGTGTTTGGCAGTACAAGGTATTTAAGAGTACTGGAATTATACTAGAGGTTGTTTTGGCCAGTACAGAGGGTATTTAAGAGGACTGTAGTTTATACGAGGTTGTTTTGACAGTACAAGGTATTTCAAGAGTACTTGGTAGTTATACTTGAGGTTGTTTGGCAGTACAAGGTATTTAAGAGTACTGGTAGTTATACTTGAGGTTGTTTGGCAGTACAAGGTATTTAAGAGTACTTGTAGTTATACTTGAGGTTGTTTGGCAGTACAAGGTATTTAAGATACTGGTATTATACTAGAGTTGTTTTGGGCAGTAGGGGGGGGGGGGGGTGTGTGTGGGGGGGCAAGTATTAAGAGTACTGGTAGTTATACTAGAGGTTGTTTGGCAGTACAAGGTATTCTCAGTAGTAGTAACCAGTTACCAGTCTCAGTAGAGTATACCAGTTAGTAATTCCACAGTCACTAGTGAATGTAGCTTAACAGCTATCACTGATGTACCAGTGTGGCAACACCCTGGATGGATCGTTCATAAAAACAAGCCAGATGAAATACTTTGGCCTCGTATGCAACTGATATTTCGGAGTATGTTAGCGAAAATGATGTCTGCATGCAACAATAAAGGTAATGCTAATGGGTCCTAATCCAAGCCAAGTGTACCCAACTACTAGCGAACCCTTGTGGAAGAGTTGCGCTAGATTGTAAACTAATTTCCGTGTTCCCTCCAAGGTAACAAACATCTGTGTGTTATGGGTAGACCATTTCACACCAGATATTGCGAGTTAGTTCCTATTGCGCCTGGATGCCAAGTGAGAGAGAAGCAGGGTGAATGCCAGTTCAAGTGGCAGCCCAGAGAGCCTAACAGATGGCACACGAGCATGGCTATGCAGACAGGGACAGGCTGTCTGCATTTTGCTCGGCCACACACCACCATGGTCGTCCCTGATCATGACTGGCTGTACAAAAAAATCTCTGGCCTCTCTCGATCGCAGGAACAGCACAGAATACAAAATTAAAAACACTCATATTTAGACCTTAGGGCATGGAAAAAAAACTTCCTACAGGTATGAAGAATAAAAATAGAAGGGTGTGCTAAACATCGGGGTCATAAGCATGGAGCGTCGATGGGCATCTCTGCACACCTTCCTGCATCTGGACAGATACGCAGCAACAGGAAACATCGCTGTGGCTGAGCTGTGACGTAACAGGGACGTACAGGTCTCCTATGAGCAGTGAAGCAGATCATGTAGAGTCCCACAGCAGGGCTCACACACACTGGGAAACAACCAGCCTGTGCGTTGCAAGCGTCGTCAGTTACTCGGCAACTGGCAGGACTTCTTCTGGCAACGACTCAGGAGGTAACCATTCTTTCTCGACTTGTACTGGGGTGTGCGGTGGGCTGTCACTCTGTCGGCCGAGTCGTGCGGGACGACGCAGGCGAAACATCTGGTAGTCCTAACATCATAACACCATAGAGACTGCAGGACTGGCTAGCAGTCCAAGTGACATAAAAAAGCTTTCTGTACAAGGGGCTTCAGATGCTCGGGGCTGACGAATATCAGCTGGTCAAACACGGCGGGGTCCACACCGGGTGAAAGTTAACACGAGGTGCTACACAGTGGTCCGGCACAGAGGCCCCTGCTTCACACACAGCTGGGCCTCAAGACCACACAGGACACAACAGAAAACGCACACCCACTGCACATGAGGTTAACCATGACGCTTTTCTGTGTGAAACTCGACACTAAGCTATACACTAATATTGAAACACTGAGAGGAACAATTTTACATGAATATATCTCTCTTAGACCTTCTCGACAACACTACAGATTGCTCACTGGTGAAACTAAACACTGTTGCATGACATCATGGGTATGTCAGTGTACGTCGTGGAGGCGATCCATGGATGAACATCATGAGACATCATGACGCGTAAGTCAGGCAGCATCCGTGGCTGACTCGTGAAAGTCGGAGGCAGCAGATCCAGCATGGCTTGGATCTGCTTTATCCTACATGGCTTGGTAGATCATGTGGCTTCGTGAGCTAACGTATCTTTCGTGATTCTGCGTGGACATGGGTTGGTGACCACATGGCTTTCGTGATCCACGTAGCTCGAGTGGCTTCGGGCACGCGATACACAGCTCTGGCAAGGAATTCACAAGGAAAACAGCAAAAACACCGCGAGAAAGTGAGAGCAACATGAGTGTGTGGAGGCATACAGCAGGGTGACGCTGGGCGAGGCAAGAAACGGCCGCTCCTCCTCTCCCACCCCACAAACACGGGGAGAAAACTCACACTGGACACAGAATCATTCACAAACTCACCTCTGGACTATGCTGAAATAAATAGCCGGCTGAGTCTGAAAAACAACAGCAGCAACATGCCAAGTGGTCACTGAAACACGTACTAAGAAACAGCGTGGGGAACTTTATGTGATTCCTCAGGATGCCCACTATAATTTCCTCGAAGAAATTCGACAAATAAAGGCTATATCCGGCATGTACCTGTGTCTGGAATGCTAAACACTTGCCAGACACAACATCAGGAATAACTCGTTGAATACGGATGCTTCTTGTGTAGGGTGATGAAGTGAAGACAACTTCAGTCACCTTCCTTTCCCACTTCTGGGCAACACACACTTGCTACGAGGCACCACTGCCACCAATGTTTTCTAGTTATTTGCGTTACGTTTTGTTAGTGAGGGGTTCAATGATAAAGGTTCACTGATATTGGGTACAACAGGCAGGGTGTCTGTGCCCATGGCCTGAAGGGGCATGCCTATGAGGGAGAGAGGAGAGTACGGCCTTGTATGACTCTAGATGCCTGGACGCCCATCCTGAATGTTCTCTCACTGAACTCAAGCGGGTTAGGTTTGGTAGGTTACTTTTGCTTAAGTTGTTTTTCAGTAAGCCGAAAAAAATAACTTATGTTAACTCTATTGCAAATCATCTTTCATAACAATATGCAAGACACAATAATATCTCTGGGTACAACACGCTCAGTTTTCTAACCATTTAATTTTTTTTTTCCTTTTTTCCATTTTGTAGCTAAATTCCGTCGAGGTAACATGCAGTCTTAATTTCCCTCGTATAGTCGGAAGACTTCAAATCTTTAAAGCCAGGCGAACCAACTAACTGCAAACTAGGCTTTAATTCAGATTCTTTTTTTTGTCCATGTTGGGTGGCGGGGATGTAGTTTAGTTTGCTTCTTTGGTGTGCAACTGACAGGTGGCCCAGTATTTTTTTGAATTTACACTGATACGTATATTTAACTCAGATGAGGCCGTGCGTCATATTTCTAAAAGTTTGGACACGCAAGTGTTTCATAATTTTAACTTGACTAACATTTAGGAGTTTTAGTTTTAGAAGTTTGTTCTTTATTTTCATGTATTAGCAAGTCCTGCAAGTGGCTCGGTGCACAACATATATTAGCAAGTCCTGCAGGTGGCTCTGTGCACAACATATATTAGCAAGTCCTGCAGGTGGCTCTGTGCACAACAATATAGCAAGTCCTGCATGGCTCCGGGTGCACATCATATAATTAGCAAGTCTGCAGGGGGCTCTGTGTGCACAACATATAGTGTAGCAAGGCCTGCAGGTGCCTCTGTGCAACAACATAGATTACAAGTCCTGCAGGTGCTCTGGTGCACAACATATAGTAGGGGAGCAGCACAGGTATGGGGTTAGGGGGAATGAGAGCCAAAGATCGTCGAAGTCCCCCCCCCCCCCCGCCCCTTGCAGGTGGCTCTGACAAACAAACCAAAAAAAAGAAAAATATATTAGCAATCCGGCTGGTGGCTCCTGTCACAACATTATCTACAATCCTGCAGGTGGCTCTGTGCCACAAACATATATTTAGCAAGTCCTCTGCAGTGGCTCCTGTTGCACCAACATATATTAGCACGTCCTGCAGGTGGCTCTTGCACTCACATATATTAGCAAGTCCTCGAGCAGGTGGCTCTGTGCCACAACATATATTAGCAAGTCCCTGCTGTGGCTCTGGTGCACCAACATATATTAGCAAGTCCTGGACAGGTGGCCTCGTGCACTACTTAAATATTAAGCAATCCTGCAGGTGGCTCTGGGCACAACATATATTAAGCAAGTCCCTGCAGGTGGCCTGTGCCCAAAGATAGTAGCAGTGCCTGCGTGGCTCTGTCAAAACATTATATTAGCAAGCTCCCTGCGGGGCTCTGTGCACAACATATATTAGCAAGTCCTGCAGGTGGCTCTGTGCACAACATATATTAGCAAGTCCTGCAGGTGGCTCTGTGCACAACATATATTAGCAAGTCCTGCAGGTGGCTCTGTGCACAACATATATTAAGCAAGCGTCCTCTTGCAGGTGGCTCTGTGCACAACATATATTATCAATCCGGCAGTGGCTCTGTGCACAACATAAATTAGCAAGTCCTCTGGCAGGTGGCTCTGGTGCACGACACATATAATTACAAGAGTCCCTGCAGGTGGCTTGGCTCTGTGCAACAACATTTATTAGCAAGTCCGCAGGTGGCTCTGGTGCAACAACATAATTACAAGTCCGCAGAGGCTCTGGTGCAACAAAACATATTATTTGCAAGTCCTGCAGGTGGCTCTGTCTGTGGCAACAATACATATATTAGTAGCAAAGAGGGCAAGTCCAGCAGGTGGCTCTGGGCACAACAATAGTAGCAAGTCCTGGTGCCAGGTGGCTCTGTGCACACAACATATAATTAGCAAGTTCCGGCAGGTGGCCTCTGTGTGCACAACATTATTTAGCAAGTCCTCTTAGGCAAGGCCTGCAGGTGGCTCTGCTGGTGCACAACAAATATTAGATAGCACAGTCTCGCAGGTGGGGCTCTCTGGGTGCACAAAACATATATTAGCAAGTCCCTGCAGGTGCCTTCGGTGCCAACAAGACAATATATGAGCAAGTCCTGCAGGTGGCTCTGGGCACAACATATATAGCAAGTCCTGCAGGTGGCTTCTCTTGTGCACAACTATATTAGCAAGTCCGCAGGTGGCCGGTGCACAACATATATTAGCAAAGTCCTCTGCAGCGTGGCTTCGTGGGGGCACAAAAAACAAGAAGACGGTCAGGGACAGGTATTACTAGGTGGCAAAATAGTGGCAAAATGCTAGTTATTTCTTAGTGTGGCAAAAAAAAAAGACCTTATAAGAAAAGATCATGATAAAAACCTTTCATATACTGTGTGTATACACACTGCACACCCACACACACAACACACAACACACACACACACACTCACACACACACACACACACACACACAGCACACAAGTCGAAATGAAATACAAGTTGCAAAAACCAGAAAAAAGGAGCAGAGCTAAATTTATATAAAAGAGTTAAAAAAAGTGAAATCAGCGCTGAAGTGGGGGGGCAGAAGACCGAAGCCGACGGGGAGGCAGTGTTACACAACAGCACTACCCGGCAAATTCAAGATTACAGTGGTGTAGTACATTATAATCTAGATAATACAAATGTATTAGTTAAACAATGGAATAAATAACAGTATATTAGAGTTATTTTATTTGTTTTATTAATTTGAAACATGAGACAAAAAGTACAAGGAACCCAATTTTTAAAGTGCAACATGCCAAAGCTCACTTGTATGCAGAGCATTATGGCAGGCGAAAATTAACTAAGATTAACGGACAATGATAGATTCAGTGGTACAAAATGATTTGTAAAAACAGATAAACAATTTATACAAATGATAGTACAAAGACAAGTCATATGTAATATTACTGTGTTGCTGTGTAATCATTAAAATGGAGTATTCTGTTAGGTAATGAAGTTAAATAGTACCAAAGTTAGATTGGGTCCCAGTTTGACATTTATGAGATACAAAATGAGATACATATATGCATACCATTTTAGGAGATACACTTATTCAGTAATTTATTTAGTGGTGGGTGATAAGTGATCTTTGAGAAAGCTTGAATTTAATAAACAGACAGTGTTTCATTTATATTCACAGGTAATGAATTCCAGATTTATAGGCCTTTTATGTACATTGAGTTTTTTTGCATAGCGCGAGATGGACTCCGAGGAACTCAAAGATTGATACTGTGTCTTGTTTTATGGTCATGTGTTTCTGTGGGAGGTGGTAGGAGATTGTTTTAGGGGAGGTTATATCAGAGAGTTAAGTGTTCTAGGTAGTAGTCGGTGCAGTAAAAGTATGGATGTTTGTATTGTGAGTAGTTTAGAGTTTTGAATATTGTGGAGTGTGCTGCCTGTAGTGGGAATTTTGTTATCCATTCTGACGTCAGCCTTTCTTGGGTAATTATGGACTGAGATGTTTAGTGGTGTTGAGCCCCATGCACAAATTCCTTAGGTGAGATAGGGGTAATTATGGGAGTGATATAGGGCCAGGAGGGCTGAACTGTGAACAATAGTCCCGCATCTTCGAAAGTAGGCTACGGTCCTTGAAAGTTTTTTGAAATTTGGTGTATATGTGTTTGGAAATTATGAGTCTATTATCAAGGGTGGATTCCTAGAATTTTTCTCTGTGAGTTTTGTGAAAGTGATCCTTTATCATTATCTGCAGCCTGTTTACGCAAACTGTAAATGACGTAGGTTTTGTCCCCCCAATGTTTTAGAGTAAGTTTTGTTGGTCCTCAATCCAGGTAGACTATTTTCTGTAATTCGGTATGTACAGTATTAGCTTAGCGTGAACTGGGCGCGGGTGAGAGGAGACGTATGTAGTGTCATCTGCAAATGGGGTGGTTTTGAGTAATTTTGTATGCATTTGGTAGGTCATTTATGTATATGAGAAAGAGAAGAAGGCCAAGGACACTTAGTCCCTGTGACACAACTGTAATTGACTGTGGCTGAAGATTTGCCCCCTTTGTAGTACACATAGTGGCTTCTGGTTGCTGAGGTATGACTTTAGGTAGGTGAGGGAGTGCCCTCTTATACCATAGTGCGAACAATTTTATGTGGACAAGTCATGTCCAGAGTATCGAAAGCTTTATGTAAATCAATGAAGATCCCCCAGTGGGACTTCTTTTTTCTCTATTGCTGCGGAATAAATATGTTTAGCATGTGTATAATACATCATTAGTATTTTGATAAGGCCTGAAACCCCAAAATTGACAGGGTTGAGTATGGTTGTGGGAGAAGGAGGTAGGACTAGATTCCGTATTGGATTAATTTTCAAAGATTTTAAAGAGGGAGGGAGTAAGTTGGATATTGGCCTATAGTTATTCATGTCCTGTTTGGTCTCCTCCTTTAAGGATCGGGGGGACCCCTTCCGAAGTGGGGAGAACTGTAGATAGTAGAGGATTCATGATTTGTTAAAGAGTGTTGCAATGATTGGTGATAGTACATGTGACGCTTTCTTGAATAGAAAAGGTGGTAAGTATTTAAATCTCCTGTCATGTATTGTTAGTTTGTTGATAATAAGGAGACTCAGTTGGGTTAGTCGGAGCTAGGAACAAGGGTGATCGGTAAAGTGCAAGTGAGTAGTCTGGGATAGGTATCTGACTTGGGATTTTATTTCAAGGATTTTTTCCTAAAGTGGAGAAAAATTCATTGAGATTTGTTTCTGTTTCAGTTGGGGGGAATTGGGGTTCATCTGGTTTGTTAATTCAATTTCGCTATTTTAGTGTTATCTTTTTGTTCCTAGATATGGCTGATAGGGTTTATCCAGTCTTTTTTTATATCACCTCGTAAGTTGGATAAACCTGGCTCATAATACAGGTTTTGAGCCCTTCTATCTGGCTGTTAGGATTGACGGAGTAACGTTTTGGTGGTCTCTGGTTATGTGGCCCATTCTGTATTGTTTTTCGTATGGGTGTTTTGTATTTATGGATTCAGGATTACTGGGAGTTTAGCAGGACTGTTTCAATCCCCGCTTTGGCAGTCATCTGTGTAGTTTTTTAGGGCAAGTGCTTGTTATAGAGGGTATTGGTCTTTTACAGAAAATTATTATACATTCGGCAATATCTGTATAGATTTTCTACTCAGTGGTGCCAGTCAATGTTTGTCACAGCGCTGTGAAAGTTATTGATAGCTCCTCATGTGAAAGTCTGAAAGTGTACTTTAGTATGTCTAGGGTCTTTGCCAAGGTTTCTTCTTGAAAAAAGGAAAACAAGGTTTAAAGGGGGGTTTGAAAAAAGTTGGTCTGTGGGATTATCTGTGATTATGCTGAGCTTAAGGGGGATAATGGGGTTGCGGTCCAAGATATGGTCAAGTAGGGGAACACGATCGCCTGTAACTCCTTGTAGGTTTTGTTACAGCGGAGCAACATCAGTATACTCAGAGTGTTTTGTGTATTCAAGTAATCTGTGGGTCGTGGTCTTACAGGAGATTTATATTGAAGTCTCCTGAGAGTAAGTAAGTGATCTTTGTTCAATGCGTGCATCAGTATCAGAGCTTCCTAGGTTTATCACTAAAATGGCTAAAATGTTTGACTGGTGGTACTCTGTAGATGTTTATCACTGTGAGAGGTTTATTGTAGTATTTGGAGGGGGAAGGTAAGCTAGTATATATTCCCCCATGTTCATTCCTATGTGCAAGTATTATGATACAGTCTAGTTGGCTGAGTAGATATAGCTGTGCCACCCCCTTGCTGATCTGGCCGTACAGTTTGTAGGATTGGTAAACCAGTATGGCATAGACATCGTAGTAATCAGCGTTTTGAGGCCAAGGAGTTTTCATTGAGAGGAATGGATGGACATACTGGCATCAGGGAAGTAAGTAATGCTATGAGGTTCATCGTATACATGTTACTTAAAGATCTGATATTGTAGTTAAAGACAGTTATGTTGTTTTGTGTTGGCTCCTGAGAAGTGCCTTTGATTGTTCTGCTGTGTATAAATTAACAGTTACTGTTTGATCATTAGTCATTAGATAAGAGGTTGTAGCAGATCAGGCTAATATAGCAGAAAGATTTATGTGAATCTATAGGTAGAATTACAGTATAAGACAAATAAATATTCCTACAGAGATAAAATAACACCTGAATTATTTTTTAACAAATGTAAAAAAGTATGAGCTAGGTAGCTCTTTTAAAGCTTAAAAAAAATGAGGCAATATAAAAGGGACTAAAATAATTTGTGATTGGAACAGAAAAAGTGGTAATCAAATAAAATGATATCCATGGCACAATAATGGAGCCTTATTAAATCTTACTTTAGCACCTGAGAATAGCACCTTGATTAGTTTACAACTGTGAATATATGACTAAGGTATTTATAAAAGCTAAATACAAGCAGAAAAATATATGAGACTAAATTAAGTAATGGTAAAACAAGTTTAAAATGACAGATAGTAACTATGATATAAGATGTGATTTGGGGAGTAAGATCTGATTTGTTAAATATAATAGGTTAGCAATATATTTACTATAAAACGTAAAAAATAATATGAGTAGTTGGTACTATTAGCAAAAGATAGTTAAGGCCTTGAAATAAAATGAGATAATTGAAATAAACACTAAGATACAATAGAGTCACTAAGATATGAAAATAAGCTGAGAGTAGGACCTAATAATAGAGAAACTTATAAAATAAAACTTATAATATAAAAATACCAATTAATATGATACTTACAATTGCATCACAGGGTCTGATACAGGTTGTTAACAAGAACAATTGCACTAGGGTCTGATACAGGTTGTTAACAAAACAATTGCACTAGGGTCTGATATAGGTTGTAACAAGAACAATTGCAAACGAGGTCTGAATAGGTTTACAAGAACAATTGCACTAGGGTCTGATATAGGTTGTTTTAACAAGAAAATTGGCACTAGGGTCTGAGTTAGTTGTTAACAAGAACAATGGCACTAGGTCTGATATAGGGTTGTAACATAACATGGCACTAGGGTCTGATATAGGTTGTTAACAAACAATGCACTAGGGTCCTGGTTAATAGGTTGTTAACAGAACCATTGCACTAGGGCTGAATATAAGGTTTTAACAGAACCAATTGCACTAGGGTCTGATATAGGTTTGTTAACAAGAACAATTGCACTAGGGTCTGTATAAGGTTGTTAACAAGACCAATTACACTAGGGTCTGAGATAGGGTGTGGTAACAGAACAATTGCACTAGGGTCTGGTATAGGTTTTGTTATCAAGAACAAATTGCACTAGGGTCTGATAAAGGTTGTTAACAAGAACAATGCACTAGGGTCTGATATAGGTTGTTACCCAAGAACAACTGCACTAGGGTCTGATAGAGTTTAACAAGATCAATTGCACAGGGATCTGGTATAGGTTGTTAACAAGAACATTGCCCTAGGTCTGATATAGTGTTAACAAGAACAATGCACTAGGTCTGGGAGATAGGTGTTTTAACAAGAACAATTGCACTAGGATCTGGTAATAGGTTGATAACCTAGAACAGATTACCACCTAGTGTCTGATATAGGTTGTTAACCAGAACAATTGCACTAGGTCTGATACAGGTTGTTAACAAGAACCATTGCACTAGGGTCTGCTATAGTTGTATAACAAAACAATTGCACTTAGGGTCTGATATAGTTGTTAACAGAACAATTGCACTAGGCTGATAGAGGTTGTTAACCAGAACAATTGCACTAGGGTCTGATATAGTTGTGTTAACAAGAACAATTGCACGAGGGTCGGTAGAGGTTTACAAGAACAATTGCACTAGGGTCTGATATAGGTTGTTAACAAACCAATTGCACTAAGTCCTGATATAGGTCGTTAACAAGAACAATTGCAGCTAGGGTCAGGCTATAGTTGTTAACAAGAACAATTGCACTAGGTCGGATATAGGTAAGTTAACAAGAACAATTGCACTGAGGGTCTGATATAGTTGGTTAACAAGAACAATTGCACTAGGGTCTGATATAGGTTGTTAACAAGAACAAATGCCTAGGGTCTGATATAGGGTGGTTAACAAGAACAATTGCAGACTAGGGTCTGATATAGTTGGTTAACAAGAACAATTGCACAAGGGTCTGAGCTAGGTTGTTAACAATAACCAATTCACTAGGGTCTGCTAGATGTAGTTAACAAGACCCATTGCACTAGGTCTGAAATAGGTTGTAAACAAGAACAAATTGC
The DNA here is from genome assembly GCF_026875155.1 of Cherax quadricarinatus. Classification (NCBI taxonomy): domain Eukaryota; kingdom Metazoa; phylum Arthropoda; class Malacostraca; order Decapoda; family Parastacidae; genus Cherax; species Cherax quadricarinatus. The sequence continues at coordinate 77,930,523 of NC_069401.1, read as the reverse complement.
ACTAGGTCTGATATAGGTTGTTAACTCAAGCCTATTGCACTAGGACGAATAGGTTGTTAACAAGAACATTGCACTAGGTCTGATAAGGTCGCTAACAAGAACAACTGCATTAGGGTCTGATAAGGTTGTTAACAAGAACAATTCCACTTAGGTTCCTGATAAGGTTGTTAACACAACAATTGCACTAGGGTCGATATAGGTTGTTAACACGAACAATTGCAAGAGGTCTGATATAGGTTATTAACAATAACAATTGCACTAGGTCGATATAGGTAGTTAACAAGAACAATTGCCCTAGGTCTGGTATAGGTTGTAACAAGAACAATTGCACTAGTTTCCTGGATATAGTTGTTAAGAAGAACAATTGCACTAGGGTCTGATATAGTTGTTAACAAAACCATTGCACAGGGTCTGATATAGGTTGTTAACAAGAACATTGCACTAGGGCTCCGATATAGTTGTTAACCATAACAATTTAGCGCGAGGCGTGACGGGTCTGTCGACATAGGTTGTTCACAAAACAATTGCACTAGGGCTGATATAGGTTGTTAACAAGAACAATATGCACTAAGGTCTGATATAGGCTAACAAGAACAATTGCACTAGGTCGATATAGGTTTTAACAAGAACAATTGCACCCTAGGGTCTGGTATAGCTTGTTAAACAAGAACAATTGCACTAGGGTATGATATAGGTTGTTAACAAGAACATTCACTAGGGTCTGATAGAGGTTTTTAACAAGAACATTTTGCACTAGGGTCTGTATAGGTTGTTAACAGAACTATTGCACGAAGGGTCTGATATAGGTTAACAAGAACAATTGCACTAGGTTTCTGATAAGGTTGTTACCAAGAACAATTGCACTAGGGTCCTGATATAGGTTTTAACAAGAACGATTGCACTAGGGACTGAAATAGGTTGTTAACAAGAACAATTGCACTAAGGTCTGATATAGGTTTGTTAACAAAACAATTGCATTAGGGTCTGATATAGGTTGTTAACAAAACAATTGCACTAGGTCCTGAGATAGGTGGTTAACAAGAACAATTCACGGAGGTCTGATATAGGGTGGTTTTTATTAACAAGACACAATTGCACTAGGGTCTGATAATAGGTTGTTAACAAGAACAATTGCACAAGCGTCTGATATAGGTTGGTAAAAAGAACAATTGTAAACTAGGTCTGATATAGGTTGTTAACAAGAATAATTGCACTAGGGACGGAAGATAGGTTGTGTACAAGAACAATTGCACTAGGGTCTCATATAGGTTGTTTAACAAGAACAATTGCACTAGGTCTGGTATAGGGTGTAAACAAAAACAATTGCACTAGGTCTGATATAGGTTGTTAACAAAGAACCATTGCCACTAGGGTCTGATAAGTTTTTAAACAAGAACAATTGCACTAGGGTCTGATTATAGTGTTAACAGAACACAATTGCACTAAGTCTGATATAGGCTGTTTATCAAGAACAATTGCCTAGGGCTGAATATAGGTTTGGTAACAAGACAATTGCATTAGGGTCTGAATAGGTTGTTAACAAGAACAATTGCACTAGGGTCTGATATAGGTTGTTAACAAACAATTTGGCACTAGGGTCTGATATAGGTTTGTTATCAAGAACATATTGCACTAGGGGCTGATATAGTTGTTAACAAGAACAATTGCACTAAGGTCATGATATAGGTAGTTACAGAACAATTGCAGCTAGGGTCTGATATAGGTTTGTTTAACAAGAACCAATTGCACTAAGGGTCTGTATAGGTTGTAACAAAACAATTTCCACGAGGGTCTGATATCGGTTGTTAACAAGAACAATTGCACTAGGGTCCTGATATAGGTTGTGAACAAAACAATTGCACAGGTCTGATTAGGCTAACAAGAACAATTCACTAGGGGTCTGATATAGGTCCACAGGTACACAGGTACACAGTACACAGGTACACACAGGTACGCAGGTACACAGGTACAACAGGTACACCCGGTACACAGCACACAGGTACACAGTACACAGGAACACAAGTCACAGGTACCAGGTACACAGGTACACAGGTAACTCCAGGTACAATAGGTACGCAGGGTACGCGGTACGCAGGTAACACAGGACTCAGTACACAGTACACATGTACCAGGTACTACAGGTACACAGTACGCAGGATACGCAGGTACACACAGGTACCAACAAGTACACAGGTACAAAGGCACACAGGTACACAGCGTACAACAACAGGTTCACAGGTACACAATACACAGGTTCACAGGCACACAGGTACACAGGTACACAGCACACAGGCACACAGGTAACAGATACACATACAAAGCACACAGGGTACACAGGTACACAGGTACAAACAGGTAACACAGGCACACAGGCACAAAGGTACACAGCACACAGGCACACAGGTACACAGATACACAGGTTACAAAGGCACACAGGACACAGGTACACAGGTACACAGGTACACAGGTACACGGGTACACGAATACACAGGTACCCAAGGTACAAACCGGGCACACAGGAACACAGGTACACAGGTACACAGACACAGGCACACTAGTGCCAGGTATCACAGGTACACAGGTACACAAGTACACAGGTACACAGGTACACAGTACACAGTACAGAGGCAAACGACAAGTGCCCAGGTACACAGGTACAAAGGATAATATAAAGGTGGGAGTTGAATATACAAACTTGGAAATTTGGGCAACAAAATTGTTATGGGAAGTATAAAATAAAGTTTAATGTACATAAGTAAAATTGACTGGTAGTAAATATGGCTTTAATAAAATTTAGTAAGTAATAATGATTAAAAAAAAGAAGTGAAAAAGTTTAGGTTTATTGTCAAGTAGTAAAATTTTAAAGAACAGTTATTTGGATCATATTGTACTGGTAGTTATAACTGGAGGTTGTTTTGCAGTACAAGTAGTTAAGAGTGACTGGTAGTTATACTAAAGGTTTGTTTGGCAGTACAAGTATTTAAGAGGACCCTGGGGAGTTATACGAAGTTTTTGGCAGTACAAGGTAATTAAAGTACTGGAGTTATACAAGGTTGTTTGGCATACAAAGGTATTTAAGATACTGGAAGTTATACAGAGGTTGTTTTGGCAGTAAAGGTAATTAAGAGTACTGGTAGTTCTACTAGAGGTTGTTTGGCAGTACAAGTAATTAAAGAGTACTGGTAGTTAAACCTAGAGGTTGTTTGGCAGTAACAAGGTAATGAAGAGTAACTGTAGTTATACTAGAGAGGTTGTTTGGCAGTACAGGTAATTAAGAATACTGGTAGTTATACTAGAGTTGTTGGCAGTACAAGGTATTTAAGAGTACTGGTAGTTATACTAGAGGTTGTTTGCAGTACAAGGTAATGTAAGAAGAGTACTGGTAGTATACTAGGGTGTTTGGCATCCAAGGTAATTAAGAGTAAAGGAGTTATACTATAGAGGTTGGTTTGGCAGTACAAGGTAATTAAAGTCCGTAGTTATACTAGAGGATGTTTGGCAGAACAAGGTATTAAGAGTACTGGTATTATACTAGAGGTTTTTGGCAGTACAGAGGTAATTAAGAGTACTGGTAGTTATACTAGAGGTTGTTTTGCAGTACACGTATTTAAGAGTACTGGAAGTTATACTAGAGTTGTTTGGCAGTACAAAGGTAATTAAGAGTACGTGGAGTTATACGAGAGGTTGGTTGGCAGATACAAGGGTAATTAAGAGACTGGTAGTTATACCTAAGGTTGAATTTTGGCAGTACACGGTAATTAAAGAGGTACTGTAGTTATACTAGAGGTGTTGTTTGGCAGTACAAGTAATTAGAGTACTGGGTAGTTATGCTAGAGGTTGTTTGGCAGTACAAGGTAATTAAGAGTACTGGTAGTTATACTAGAGGTTGTTGGCGTACAAGGTAATTAGAGTACTGGTCGTTATACTAGAGGTTGGTTGGCATTACAAGGTAATTAAGAGTACTGTAGTTATACTAGAGGTTGTTTGGCAGTACAAGGTAATTAAGCAGTACTGTGTTATACTAGAGGTTTTGGGCAGTACAAGTAATTAAGAGTACTGGTAGTTCTACTAGAGGTTGTTTAGCAGTAACAAGGAATATAAGAGTAACTGGTAGTTATACTAAGGTTGTTCGGCAGTACAAGTCAATTCAAAGAGTACTGGTATAAATACTAGAGTTTTTAGGCAGTACAAGGTATTTAGATACTGTAGTTTATGCCTAGAGGTTGTTGCAGTACAAGGCAATTATGAGTACAGGTATTATACTAGAGGTTGTTTACCAGTACAAGGAAATTAAGAGTACTGGTCGTTAACTAGAGGTTGTTTGACAGTACAAGCTCTTTAAGGTACTGGTAGTTTTTTATAAACTAAGGTCTATGTTTGGCATACAAGGTATTTAAGAGTACTGGTAGTTTATACTGAGTTGTTTTGACAGACAAGGTTTTAAGAATACTGGTAAGTTTATACTAGAAGGTTTTGTTTGGATCAAGTACCCGGATTTGAAGAGTACTGGTAGTTTATACAAGAGGTTGTTTGGCAGTACAAGGTTTAAGAGTACTGGTAGTTAACTTGAGGTTGTTGACATACAAGTATTTAAGAGCTACTGATTATCCTAACGTTGTTTGGCAGTACAAGGTATTTAAGAACTAGGTAGTTATACTAGAGGGGGGGTTGCTGTACAAGGTTATTATGATACTGGTAGTTTATACTAGAGGTTGTTTTTGGCAGTACAAGGTATTTAAGAGTAACTGGGTAAGTTAACTAGAGGTTTGTTTGACAGTACAAGTATTTAAGAGAACTGTATTATACTTAGTTGTTGGCCAGTACAACGGTATTTAAGAGTACTGGTAGTTATACTAAGGGGTTGGGCAGTACAAGGTATTAAGAGTATGGTAGTTATACTTGAGGTGTTTGACAGTACAGTATTTAAAAGATACTGGTAGTTTATACTAGAGGTGTTTGGCAGTACAAGGTATTTAAGAGTACTGGTAGTATATAACTAGAGGGTTGTTTGGCAGTACAAGGTATTTAAGAGTACTGTTAAGTTATACTTGCGGTGTTTTGACAGTAACAAGGTATTTTAAGAGTAGTGGTAGTTATACTGGAGGTTGTTTGGCAGTACAAGGTATTTTAATGAGTACTGGTAGTTAATACTAGAGGTTTTGTATTGCAGTTTTACAAGGTATTTAAGAGTACTCTAGTTATACGAGAGGTGTTTGCTGTACAAGGTAATAAGATACTGGTAGTTATACTTTGAGTTGTTTGCAGGCAAAAGTATTTAAGAGTACTGTAGTTATACTAGAGGTTACTTGGCAGTACAAGGTAAATAAGATACTGGTCTTATACTAGAGGGGGGTGTTTGGCAGTACAAGGTATTTAAGAGTACTGGAATTATACTAGAGGTTGTTTTGGCCAGTACAGAGGGTATTTAAGAGGACTGTAGTTTATACGAGGTTGTTTTGACAGTACAAGGTATTTCAAGAGTACTTGGTAGTTAGACTTGAGTTGTTTGGCAGTACAAGGTAGTTAAGAGTACTGGTAGTGATACTTAGGTTGTTTGGCAGTTACAAGGTATTTAAGAGTAACTTGTAGTTATAGCTTGAGGTGTTTGGCAGTACAAGGTATTTAAGATACTGGTATTATACTAGAGTTGTTTTGGGCAGTAGGGGGGGGGGGGGGTGTGTGTGGGGGGGCAAGTATTAAGAGTACTGGTAGTTATACAAGGTTGTTTGGCAGGACAAGGTATTCTGCCAGTAGTAGTAACCAGTTTACCAGTCTCAGTAGATTATACCAGTTAGTAATTCCACAGTCATAGTGAATGTCCCTTACAGCTAGTTCACGTTGTCCGGGTGTTGCCCCCCGGGGGATGGATCGTTCAGTAAAAAAAGCAGATTGAAATACTTTTGGCCTGTATGGCAATGTATTTTGAGTATGTTGGGAAATGTAGTGTCTGCATGCAACAAAAAGGTAATGCTAATGGCCCAAATAAAAACCCAAGTGATCCAATACTAGCGAACTTGGGAAAGGTTGCGCTAGATTTGTTAACTAATTTCCATGTTCCCCCCAAAGGTTTAACAAAATCTGTGGTTTGGTAGACCTTTACCGATATTGCAGTTAGTTCTTTTGCAGACAAGACTCCCGAGACAGTAGCAAAGGGTTTTAAAAAGAACGCTTATCTGCAGGCTACCACTCCTTTTTCCCTAGTAAAGATAATGGAGGTGAAATTCTGAAATGAAATTTTTGAAAATTTGTGTCCCTTGTCAAGATCTTAAATCCACCTTGTTCCCTATCATCCTGCCGCAATGGGTTAGCGGAACGAACAATAAGAAAGTACTTGTTTCTTGGAGCCATACAATCCAAAAGTGAAATTGGGGAAATGAAGTTATCCCTGATGGCAGTGTGTAAATTCTGCTTACAATGTTTCTATGGTGACACTCCACTTTTATGATTGTATGGTGTAGTTTTAAACGTTTGCCTATGATTTGTTATATTTAATCAAAAACCAAAAAATAAACCCCTGTGATTTCTAGCAACTGTACAGCTTGGTCAAAGTGTTTTTAAAAGAATCGTGAAACCTTCATAAATCAACAGCTGAATTTACAAGAGTCGCAAATACTCGGGTAAACCCATCCAAAATCAAATTAGGTTCGAGAGTTATGGAAAATTTTAAAAAAAACGTCTGAAATCCCCAAAGCTTGATAAAAAAGTTTTTTGGCCCTTATGGTAGTTGAACATATCACTGGTAAAAAGTAAAAATTTTTAAAGAGATTTAGTAGGGTTGTATAAGAATCGCATTTGGATCAATGAAGTTAGTATGTGATGTAATGATTTTCCAAACCCCAGATAATGTGACAGACTTGAAAAACCCCCCTGATCCTGTACTCTCTTCCTCTGTACTCAGTAGATGATCAACTAAATGTCGTTTTTCCCCTACGTAACGACAGGTTTTGAGAAACCCTCAAGTATTTTTTGTAACTTCCAATTCAGATTTGCCTCAAATACAGCATGAGACCCAAAATGTACAGAGTTTGACCCTCCCAGAGATGCCCCCCATTCTGCTATCCCAATTTACCCTGGGCAGATTTGGGGGTTAAAATGTAAATAACCTTAAGTGAATAATTACAGTATCAACTTTAGTATTAAAGAATTTTTTTTTGGTTCATGTTCTCTCCGCATTCTGGAGTTAAAGTCTAGATTTGCGTTGCACAATCTGCCTTTCTGTTAAAACTCTTTCTTTGTATATTTTCCCTTTCCCTCGAATCTGTAGATCACATAATACAGATCGATCGATCAAATTTTTTGTTTTATCATTGTAATCTCAATGTTGAGTTCGGTTTCTTTTTTGAGTTTTAAAGTTGTATTTTAGTATACCTTGTATTACATTACAGTTTCATTACGTAAGCTTTCATTCCAATGTTTATATTTTGGTTATAATGTTTAATGTTGTGTACTTTGACATTGTATAGAATCAGCCCAAGCCGTATCCCTGCCATCTTGGGTTTTGTATTAGTTGTATGTCGGGACACATCGTTAGCGTCGCCGAGCTCTCAGTGTAGTACCAGTTACCAGTTCATTTTGTGAAACCATTTACCGTAACCTGTCCGTGAATAAGACCCAACCCGTTTGAGTCCGGTCTTTCATTTGTGTGAGCTGACACTATTTCAAAAGCCCCACTAGGGGTACTGGCCACCCGGCTGCAGTATTACGAGTGAAACCCAAGGAGCGGTAACGGCTGCGGTCTCTTCCACTAACAGCAATTAAATTTAATAACAGCCTCCCGTGATTTTTCTTCCCAAACCCACGTATCGAACCCCCACATGTAGTTTTTTAAGGTACTGGTAGTTAAAATGAGGTTTTTTGGGCAGTAAAAGGTTTTAAGAGCCCTTAAGATAGAAATGGGGTTTTAAAAAAGGGTTTTTGGGAAATTAGACAATTTAAATGGTAATTAAATGATGTCAAAAAATTTTAAGGTAAATTGTATTGATAGTAAAAATGGTAATTAATTTTAATTCTAGTAATACCCATTAATAGTTTTTTAAAAAAATATGAGGTAGAAATAAGGACAGCTATATTCAGCTAATTTAAGCAAAAAAAAAGTAAAAAAAAAATTAGATAAGGTGACTTATGTTACTATTTAAAATACATAATGAGGTAGTTTGATAACAACATGCGGTACGACTTTGGTCTTACGATCTATGCGGCCCAGGATGGTCCCCGAAATTATAAGTGATAAGTGACAAGGCAGACAGTAAGTGAAAATTAGTGCTGTGTTGAAGCTGGTAGTAAGATTAAAAAAAACAGGAGAAAAATTGAAGTGGCCCCGGGAAAATCAAAAATGTGAACGAGTTCAACGCGCCACCCCGTGTGTAATTTCCCAAAAAAGTGAAGTGTAATTTACCAAAAGTAGCAATAAAAAAGTGATATGTGTGGTAAATAGGGATGAAGGGCAATGGAACAAAATAATTAAAAGTAAAAGGTGGGAGGTTTGAAGGGCGGGGCAGAGTCATGTACACCCGAGCCCCGGGACGGCATCTCTGAGGAGTAAAGTACAAACCCCCTGATTTGGGGTTAGGTCGGCCCCCTACGTCCTGGTGTGGTGTGATAGACCCGGCCTACGATCATGGTGCTGGTAGTGATAGAGCCGGCCCTACGATCACTGGTAGCTGGCTAGTGATAGAGCCGGCCCTACGATCACTGGTAGCTGGCTAGTGATAGAGCCGGCCCTACGATCACTGGTAGCTGGCTTGTGATAGAGCCGGCCCTACGATCACTGGTAGCTGGCTAGTGATAGAGCCGGCCCTACGATCACTGGTAGCGGCTGGGTTTGGCCCGGCCCCACGATACTGGTGCGGGTTGTGTTAGACCGGCCCTACGATCCTGGTAGTGGCTAGTGATAGACCGGGCCCCTACGATCACTGGTAGTGGCTTGTGTGGGCCCGGGGCCCTACGACCCTGGTAGTGGTTGATGAGTCGGCCCTACGATCACTGGTAGTGGTGTGATAGACCCGGGCCCCTACGATCCGGTGTGGCTTGTGATTGAGCCGGCCCTCGATCAGGGTGCGGGTAGTGTTTAAAACCCGGCCCCACGATCAGGTGCTGGCGTGAAGACCCGGCCCTATGATCACTGGTAGTGGTTGTGATAGACCCGGGGCCCCTACGATAGGGTTTGTGGTTAGTGATAGAGCCGGCCCTACGTCATGCGTAGCGGGAGTGATAAAACCGGCCCCTACGATCATGGTAGTGGCTAGTGATAGAGCCGGCCTACATCATGGTAGGGCTTGTGATGACCCGGCCCTACGATCATGGAGCTGGTGTGTAGAGCCCCCCTTGCGATCATGGTGCTGGTAGTTGATAACCCGGGCCCCCTACGTCACTGGTAGCGGGGCTTGTGATGGAGCCGGCCCTACGATCACTGGAGCTGGTTGTGATGGAGCCGGCCCCCTACGACCCTGGTAGCTGGCTGCACAAACCTTTGCCCCCAGATGAATTATCTACAACAGCACCTAGCAGTAGTAGGAAGATAAAATTTGTAGGAGAAAGGAACAAAGACCTTGGTAGGAGGCATGAATGCAGGGTAAGCGCAGGTACTGTTGTTAGTATATTGTATAGTGGGTTACTAAAGACTATAACACCCCCACACAGACAGTGTTCAGTTGTAGAAGTGAGTGTTTGGATTTTTTAGAATGTGTTGTTGTTAGTTTATTTTAGTATTATTTAGTACATTGTTAGAATTTAAGACATATGAGAGTGAGGCGCGATTATTCCGGGCCCAGCAAAAAACGTGTCTCAATAAAAAGTCTCCCCCCACCTCCTACTCTGGAAAAGAAGAGACCCCCCCCCCCCTACCAACACTCTTCCCCCCCCCTCTTCTCTCTCTCTCTTTTCTCTCTCTCTCTCTCTCTCTCTCTCTCTCTCTTCTCTCCTCTCCTTTTCTCTCTCTCTTCTCTCTCTTCCATTCTCTGTCCCCCCTACCTCTCCCTTTTTTCTCCCCCTTCCCCCCATCCCACGCTCCCCTCTCCCTTTTCCTTCCCCCCTTCCCCCATTTCCCTCTAAAAAATGGTAATCAGAGGACTCAAAGTCCAGGGATCAGAGGGGATTTGGGTTTTCGTAAAAGGGGGATGGATGGGGGAGAAAAGCAAAAAGAAGGAACAAGAGTGGGAGAGAAAATAGGAGAGTTACTGCAAAAAAAAGGGACGGTTTTTTTTGAAAATTGGAAAAAAAGTTTTAGGAGGGATGAAGCATTGGGAGTCCCAAGTGAAGCTGCAGTAGCCCCGGGAAAAGGGGCTAGAATTGAGGAAAAAGGGCTGAAATGACTACAGGGGTATTGACCCGAGGAGTAAAAACAACTGAAGCTGGTACCCCCTACTGACGGGGGATCCAACGGGGGACTAAATTTTCGCTAAGGTCCTTCGCCCTATCATCCCCCAAGCAGGAAGGAATGAAAAAGGGAGAGCAGCTGGGGGCAGGTGCGTGAGGAGGACGGTCATATGCAGAGACATGACCATCCACCAGAAGCTAGAGGAAAAAATAAGGAGAAAATTGCCCGTAAGGGAAAAAAACCAGAGAAACCCCAAAGGGGGGGGAAAAAAGGGAATGGGGGAGGAGAGGGGGAAGCGTGTTTTTTCATGGGCTTTTAGGAGGTGGGGAAGGACACACATGAAAAACAGCAAGCAGAGAGACAGGAGATTTTAGAACATCATCAAAGAAATAGGTGATGAGGAAAAGTTGGATTGTAAAAATTTTTAGGGAATAGGGGGGGGGGGGTGCCGAAGGGGGGAAAAACGCTGATCAAGTTTGATTTTCAGGGGGAGAAAAAAAGCGGAAAAGGATCCCTTTAAGAGAAAACCCGGTTGAAGGGTTCAGCCCCTACAAGAGGATGTTCCTAGACCCAGACAAAACGAAAAAGACCGACAGCAGTGAGGGAGTGAAAACAAAAGCGAAAGGATCAGGAGGAGGACAAGGGGAGAATCAGCAGAGACAACCCGAGTAAGGCGGAGCAAAAAAAAGGGAAAACCAGAGAACCCCCCCCAGAAACCCCCCAACCAAACCACTATCCCCAAAAAAAACCCCAATAAAAACCCACAGCCCCCACCCACACCCTCCAGACCCCCCAATTTCCTGTGGTGGGGGGGAAACTGAAGTATGGCACCAACGCTGTTGGAATAAAAATAGTGGGAGGAGTGGCCCGGGGAAAAGGGCAAAGGCTCACCCGGGCCATGCCCTCACAGAAACAAGCTCAAGGGAGATAACAGATCCTCTTTCCAACAGGATATCAGATCCCAAGGAAAAAAATAGGGAAAAGAGGGGGGGGGGTGGCATGTGGTCGGACCCAAAGGGATTTTGAGAGCTGGAGAGAGGGCAGAGGGAACAAGAGATTAATAGTATAATGCTCCCGTCGGGGTCCGAAAGGTTGGTAAATTTCGTGATGTAT
>NC_069401.1:77884095-77914095 GCF_026875155.1 Cherax quadricarinatus | reverse complement strand
TGTTTCTGGGATTTGTGAACGAACATTTACGGGAAAGGGAAAAAAACTCCGAGGTGTCACTGTTTGCAGATGACGTGAAGTGATGAGAAGAGTTCATTCGATCGAAGACCAGGCAGAAATACAAAGGGATCTGGACAGGCTGCAGACCTGGTCCAGCAACTGGCTCCTGGTCAATCCCACCAAATGCAAAGTCATGAGGATTGGGGAAGGGCCCAAAAGAAAACCGCAGACGGAGTACAGTCCCAGGGGGTCGAGACACAAACATCACTCAAGGAAAAAGATCTGGGGTGAGTATAACACCAGGCACATCTCCTGAAGCGCACATCAACCCAAAAAACGCTGCAGCATATGGGCGCCTGGCAAACCTCAGAACAGCAATCCGACATCTTGATAAGGAATCGTTTTAGGACCCTGTACACCGTGTACGTTAGGCCCATATTGGAGTATGCGCACCAGTTTGGAACCCACACCTACCAAGCATGTAAAAAACTAGAGAAAGTGCAAAGGTTGCAACAAGACTAGTATCAGAGCTAAGAGGTATGTCCCTATGAGGAGAGGTTAAGGGAAATCAACCTGACGACACGGAGGACAGAGAGATAGGAGGACAGATAACGACTTACAAAATAAAAGGGGAAAATTGACAAGGGGGACAAAGACGGGAAATTTTTCCAGAGACGGGACACAGAAACGGGGGGACAAGTTGAATTTGAAACACAGATAATCAAAGGGATGTTAGAATATTTTTTCAGCCACAGAGTGTCGGGAAGGGGAAATAGTTTGGGAAGTGATGAGGGGAGTCGGGATCCAACATTTTTAAAGCAAGGTACGTAAAGCTCAGGTTCAGGAGAGGACCTAGTAGCGACCATAAAAGGGGCGGGCCGGGAGTTTGGGGACTCAAACCCCCTCAACCCAACAGGTGAGAACACCCACACACACATACCACAGTGGGGACAGCGACGGCGCGAGTCCGCCTTCCGTGCTACCCAAGTTTCTGAAAGGGTTGCAAAGCGTTCGGGGTGTGAACAGCCTAAAAGGTTTTTTTTTAATCTGCCTAAAACCACATAAGGGGGGGGAGACCACAATTTTGTAAATATCTAAAAAATAAAAACGGGGGAGCAAGTGGGCAGGTTAGTGTGGGTGGAAAGGGCGACGTTGTCAAGTGTCCCCCAAAAAAAGAAATAAAGGAAACAATCGTGTGACCAGTGGAAAAAATACATGAATAGGACATTATTAACGAAAAAATTGAGGGGGACTACGCCAGGGCGCACATTGAAATGGACAATCGACAGGGGCTACACTGCATGCAAGTACGTACCCCCTATGATGGTTGTTTGGGGGTTGGGGGGCCAGTTCCTATTAACACCCAACCCCAAAACACACACACACAAACACACACACTCCACCACCCCCCCCTAACCATCCCCCCCTCACACCACACACACACACACAACCCCCACAAAAGGGAGACACCATAAACTTTAGACCCTAGTAGCAATTTCGCTTTTTTTAACCCGAAAACTGGAGTATTAACAGTACTCCCCCCCATACCTCCCTCATACACACAAAGCACACGTATACACACATACACCACCCACCTTACTAGGACAAAATGGGAAAAAACTAGGCGAATACACACACACACACACACACACACACACACACACACATGCACTTACACACACTCATATATACACACACACATACACAAACACACACACACCCTCACACACACACACACACATACATTACATACACACACACACACACACACACACACACACACAGGCAACACATACACATACACAACAACACATACTGTAAGTACATTGCCATCAAGTCCCAAGAGGTTTGGGGTCAGTCACAGAAGTTTTCGGCAGCAAAGGACCACTGAGACTCTACATTAAAATGCACAAGCCACCTACCTTTCAGTACATAATACCCGAAAACCCACACAAAATTCCAAACAAATTACACACACACACTAACACACACTACACACACACACACAACACACACACACACACACACACACACACACACACACACACAACACACTCACACACATATCCAGACTCACACATACACTCCCCCCCCCCCCTCACCACCGACATCTCACACTTCCCCTGATCCCCTCCCCTCCCCTCGTTCACCCTCCCCTCCCCGTTCAACCCTCCCCCTCCCCACCCCTCCCCACTCCTGCTCCCACATACCCACATTTCCTTCCACTTAACCTCACCCCCACACTCTGTCATACACACTACTAACCTAACATACAGAACTACATAGGTTTCCCACTCCTGAGGCAATCAGGATAAAACAAAAATGGTTGCCCAGAGAGCAACAAGAAAACCCAAGGACAGGAGGAGGAAGCTGCAAAGAAACTGTGCAGCCAGAGCGCATAAAAAGGGATCATGAATGGGAAAAGAAACTAGAAAGAACTTAGCATGAGAATGGAAGCGTTGATATGATATGGAAAGCCCGGAAGTGGAGAAGCATGTCAAAGCAGCAGAAGCAGGAAAACAAGTTATAGAAGAGGAACTGAAAATTGAAACACCTTAAAGAACTAAAGAACATTTTGGGATTGACAACAGAGACCTTGCTACCGATCAGCCACAATAAGGGGACAGTAAGGGAAAGAAGGAGCCACAGCTGCATGGCGAAGGCTCTATCAGAGGCGACTGTAGTAATGAAACAGCTAAGCTATATGTGAAGGCCCTAACAGACACAACAGAGCCCAAGGAAAAGCCGAGAGGGAAATGAACAGGCCACTGAGCCCCAAGTACATTAGCTAGGGAAACTGAAGAAAGGAAAGCTTGCAGTGGAGGCAAAACGAAAATTAAAAATGAGTGGATCACAGGGATATGCAGTGGGAGAATGAAATGGTGAGGTCATCTTGTGTATTGCTCCAGGAATTTGAAGGGAAACATATGAAGCAAGAAAACCAAGGGGAAAAAAGCAATTGAAAGCATCATGAAAGCAATAGGAGAAGAACGACATGACCCAGCTGGAAAATTTTCGGAGATAGGGGGGTTTGTAAAAAAAAAAAGAACCCGGCCAGTGAAAGTACCTTCCGGCACAAGCGACTCGGAAAAGGTTCCTGCAGGAGAAAGCACGATTAAGGACACATCCGGCATATCAAAGGTGTATCTCGACTGTGAAGAACACAAGAAGAAAGGCAAAACTAAGAGAGATGTACACACGGCGAAAGGAGGAAAGAAAGGGGATGGAGAAAGACAGACAGAGAACCCAACCCAGGAAGAAGATCAAATACAGCCTCCATTTCACAACTTCCTATAGAAGCCTCCCAACCAGGTCAACCCCAGTGCAACCAAACACTCTAAATCAAAAACACCCATGCCACTACAATGCCCCCACCCACTACATTACAAACTCCACCCCCACAGCAACAAACCCATAGTTCCTTACCAAGGTCCTCCCCACTTCCCCTACCCCAATATAACCTCCCAACCCACAGTCTTAGAAAGAAGTTGAAGGGTGTGTATACAAAATGCAGATGGAATAACAAACAAGATAGTAGTGGCACGAAAGAAATCATGGAAACATCCCCAGATATAATAGCCACTCACAGAAAACAAAACCTCACCAGAATAATAACAGATTCAATCTTTCCCACCCGGATATCAATCCTCAGGAAAACAGAGGAGGAGAGTTGGGAGGAGGAGTTGCACTGCTCATTACAAACAGTGGTTTTGAGAAAATGGAAGGATAGATGGCACAGGGCGAAAGGGACCTAATTAGTAGGAACAATCCAGTCCTGAGGGACATAAGTGATAATTGCAGTAATGTACAACCCAACCACAAACTGCAGGAGGCCAAGAAAGAATCCGTATGAGACAAACAGAGCAATGATCGACACAAGCCGAGGGGGCCAGGAGAGCACACGGGGGGAGCAAAGTTACTATTTATGGGTGATTTAAACAAAAGGGGAATTAAAGGGGAAAAACCTGGAGCCCAGGGGGACCCCTAACAGGGAGAGCCAAAAGATGGATGTGGACGAAAAACCTCTGCATCAACTTTTTTTAAGACACACCAAAAGAGGGGGAAGGTAACCAGAAAGACGGACCTTGTATTCCCCTTGAGTAGTTCGGACATCGGGGGTTTCATGTATGAAACCCCCCCGGGGAGCTATGCATGTGGTTCTGTGCTCCACATAGTTAGCCCAAAAGGGGAGAGTAGCAGGAATAGGGGGGAAAAAAACCAAAACACAAAAGGGGGAACTACTCAGGCTGAGGAACTTTCCTTCAAGCTTTCTGGGAGAGGGAACTGAAGGAAAACCAGTACAAGAAAGAGGATTTGGCAACAAAATGCAAGGGGGCAGAGGGAGGTTTTGTTCCCAAGGGAAACAAAAAATAATGGAAAAACAAACGAGTCCTTGGTTCCCAAAGGTGTAGGGAGGAAAAAAAAACAGGTGTAAAAAAATTTAAAAAGGTACGAAGACGAAACTCGGAAAAAAAAGAAATTAGCCAAAAGCCAGAAACGAATATGCACAGATAAAAAAGGGAGGCTCAAGACAATATAAAAAATGACTAGCTCAAAATAAAGACTGACTCGAACGTTGTAAGCCACATCAGAGGAAAACAACAGTCAAGGACCGGTAATCGATTTAGGGAAGGGGGATGGGGAATTACCCAAAAAAACCGGAGGAGTCAGGGCTCACACAAGATTTAAAGAGGTTTTTCAAAAGGGAAAACCCGTAGGGCCCAGGGGAAAACAAACAGGGGGCACACCCGCAAGTGCTGGGGAGGGAATTTAAACCCAAAGGGGGAGGTGAAGAAACTGCTATGGAACTTGACCCCCAAAGGCGGGGGGACCAACAAAAATCTCTCCATGGGGCCTTTAAAAGGGGCAGAGATATTTTGTTAGCCCTTAAAAAATCTTCAACATTTAGTAAACGGGGGAACTCCCTGAGGGATGGAAAATGGGAAAAGAGTCCCAAATTTTTAAAAAAGGGGGCAGACAAGAGGCACTAAACTACAGCCTGTATCACTAACGTGTATAGTATGCAAGGTCATGGAGAAGATCATCAGGAGGAGAGTGGTGGAGCACCTGGAAAGAAACAAGTGTATAATTGACAACCAGCACGGTTTCAGGGAAGGAAAATCCTGTGTCACAAACCTACTAGAATTTTATGACAAGGTGAGAGAAGTAAGACAAGAGAGAGAGTGGTGGATCGACTGCATATTTTTGGACTGCAAGAAGGCCTTCGACACAGTTCCTCACAAGAGGTTACTGCAAAAGCTAGAGGACCAGGCACACATAACAGGAAAGGCACTGCAATGGATCAGAGAATACCTGACAGGGAGGCAACAACGAGTCATGGTACGCGACGAGGTGTCAGAGTGGGCGCCTGTGACAAGCGGGGTGTCACAGGGGTCAGTCCTAGGGCCTGTGCTGTTCTTGGTATATGTGAACGACATAACGGAAGGGATAGACACAGAAGTGTCCTTGTTTGCAGATGATGCGAAGTTAATGAGAAGAATCAAATCGGATGAGGATCAGGCAGGACTACAAAGAGACCTGGACAGGTTACAAGCCTGGTCCAGCAACTGGCTTGAATTTAACCATGCCAAATGCAAAGTCATGAAGATTGGGGAAGGGCAAAGAAGACCGCAGACACAATATTGTTTAGATGGCCAAAGACTGCAAACCTCACTCAAGGAAAAAGATCTGGGGATGAGTATAACACCGAGCATATCTCCTGAGGCGCACATCAATCAGATAACTGCTGCAGCATACGGGCGCCTGGCAAACCTACGGATAGCGTTCCGATACCTCAGTAAGGATTCGTTCAAGACTCTGTATACTATTTACGTAAGGCCCATACTGGAGTATGCAGCACCAGTTTGGAATCCACACCTAGTCAAGCACTTCAAGAAATTAGAGAAAGTGCAAAGGTTTGCTACGGGAATTGTCCTACGAAAAACACATACATACACACATACATACACACACACACACACACATACACACACACACATACACAACACACACACACACACACATACACACAGACACACATACACACAAGACCACACACACGCACACACACACGCACACACACATACACACACACATATACACACACACACACCACACATACACACACACACACACATACACACACACATACACACACACACACACACACACACACACACACACACATACACACACACACATACACACACACACACACACACACAAATAAGTGGGAGGAGTGGCACGAAAGAGTCAAAGAAGCATCACCGACATCATAGCTCTCACAGAAACCAAGCTTACAGTATGATAACAGATGCCATCTTTCCAACGGGATACCAAATCTTGAGGAAAGACAGAGGGAACAGGGGGGTGGAGGAGTGGCGTTGCTGATCAAAAAATCGCTGGAATTTTGATGAGCTGGAGAGAGGAGATAGCGAGAAGAAAGTGATTACATAGTGGGAACACTTCACTCTGAAGTCCCAAGGTGTAATAGCAGTGATGTATAACCCACCACAGAACAGCAGGAGGCCAAGGCAAGAGTACGACGAGAGCAATAGAGCGATGGTTGACACACTGGCTAGAGTGGCCAGAAGAGCTCAGCAAGCAGGGCAAAGCTCCTGATCATGGGTGACTTTAACCACAAGGAGATCGATTGGTGAGAACTTGGACCCACATGGGGGCCAAGATACATGGAGGGCTAAGATGATGGAGGTGGTACTGGAGAACTTCATGTACCAACACGTAAGGGACACTACAAGAGAGAGAGGAGAGGATGAACCAGCAAGGCTGGACTTAGTATTCACCTTCAGTAGTGCAGATATCGAGGACATCACATATGAAAGACCCCTTGGGCCAGTGACCATGCGGTTTTAAGCTTCGAATACACAGTAGAGCTACAAGTGGAGGGAGAAGCAGGAAGGCCAGGACGAATGAAGCCAAACTACAAGAAAGGGGACTACACAGGAATGAGGAACTACCTGAACGGGTTCAGTGGGACAGAGAACTGGCAGGGAAGCCAGTTAATGAATGATGGAATATGTAGCAACAAAATGCAAGGAGGCTGAGAAGAGGTTTGTACCCAAGGGTAACAGGAGTAATGAAAAAAGCCAGGATGAGCCCATGGTTTACCCAAAGGTGCAGGGAGGCAAAAACCAAGTGTGCTAGGGAAATGGAAGAAATATAGAAGGCAAAGGACCCAGGAGAATAAGGAGAACAGTCGTAGAGCCAGAAACGAATATGCACAGATAAGAAGGGAGGCCCAAAGACAATATGAAAATGACATAGCAGCGAAAGCCAAATCTGACCCGAAACTGTTGTACAGCCACATCAGGAGGAAAACAACAGTCAAGGACCAGGTAATCAGGCTAAGGAAGGAAGGAGGAGAGACAACAGGAAATGTACCGTGAAGTATGTGAAGAACTCAACAAGAGATTCAAGAAGTGTTCACAGAGAGACAGAAGGGACTCCAGAAAGACGGAGAGGTGGGGCACACCACCAAGTGCTGGGCACAGTGCACACAACCGAGGAAGAAGTGAAGAGGCTTCTGAGTGAGCTAGATACCTCAAAGGCAATGGGGCCAGATAACATCTCCCCATGGGTATTGAGAGAGGGAGCAGAGGCGCTATGTGTACCCCTAACAACAATATTCAATACATCATATCGAAACAGGGAGATTGCCTGAGGCATGGAAGACAGCAAATGTAGTCCCAATCTTTAAAAAAGGAGACAGACATGAAGCATTAAACTACAGACCAGTGTCACTGACATGTATAGTAATGCAAAATCATGGAGAAGATTATCAGGAGAAGAGTGGTGGAACACCTAGAAAGGAATGATCTCATCAACAGCAGCCAGCATGGTTCAGGGACGGGAATCCTGTGTCACAAACCTACTGGAGTTTCTATGACATGGTGACAGCAGTAAGACAAGAGAGAGAGGGGTGGGTGGATTGCATTTTTTTGGACTGCAAGAAGGCGTTTGACACAGTTCCACACAAGAGATTAGTGCAAAAACTGGAGGAACCAAGCAGGGATAACAGGGAAGGCACTACAAGGATCAGGGAATACTTGTCAGGAAGACAGCAGCGAGTCATGGTACGTGGCGAGGTGTCAGAGTGGGCACCTGTGACCACGGGGTCCCGCAGGGGTCAGTCCTAGGACCAGTGCTGTTTTCTGGTATTTGTGAACGACATGACGGAAGGAATAGACTCTGAGGTGTCCCTGTTTGCAGATGACGTGAAGTTGATGAGAAGAATACACTCGATCGAAGACCAGGCAGAACTACAAAGGGATCTGGACAGGCTGCAGACCTGGTCCAGCAATTGGCTCCTGGAGTTCAATCCCACCAAGTGCAAAGTCATGAAGATTGGGGAAGGGCAAAGAAGGCCGCAGACGGAGTACAGTCTAGGGGGTCAGAGACTACAAACCTCACTCAAGGAAAAAGATCTTGGGGTGAGTATAACACCAGGCACATCTCCTGAAGCGCACATCAACCAAATAACTGCTGCAGCATATGGGCGCCTGGCAAACCTCAGAACAGCATTCCGACATCTTAATATGGAATCGTTCAGGACCCTGTACACCGTATACGTTAGGCCCATATTGGAGTATGCGGCACCAGTTTGGAACCCACACCTAGCCAAGCACGTAAAGAAACTAGAGAAAGTGCAAAGGTTTGCAACAAGACTAGTCCCAGAGCTAAGAGGTATGTCCTACGAGGAGATGGTTAAGGGAAATCAACCTGACGACACTGGAGGACAGGAGAGATAGGGGGGACATGATAACGACATACAAAATACTGAGAGGAATTGACAAGGTGGACAAAGACAGGATGTTCCAGAGATTGGACACAGTAACAAGGGGACACAGTTGGAAGCTGAAGACACAGATGAATCACGGGGATGTTAATAAGTATTTCTTCAGCCACAGAGTAGTCAGTAAGTGGAATAGTTTGGAAGCGATGTAGTGGAGGCAGGATCCATACATAGCTTTAAGCAGAGGTATGATAAAGCTCACGGCTCAGGGAGAGTGACCTAGTAGCGATCAGTGAAGAGGCGGGGCCAGGAGCTCGGACTCGACCCCCGCAACCTCAACTAGGTGAGTACAACTAGGTGAGTACTCATACACACACACACATACACACACACACACACACACATACACACACACATACACACACACACACACACACACACACACATACACACACACATATACATACACATATACACACACATACACACACACGCACACACACATACACACACACATACACACACACACACACACACACACACACATACACACACACACATACACACACACACACACACACACATACACACACACATACACACACACACACACACACACACACACACACACACACACACACACACACACACATACACACACACACATACACACACACACACACACACACACACACACACACACACACACACACACACACACACACACACACACACACACACACACACAGTGATAATGTTACAGCAGGTGCCGCCAGGCCTCATACACACACATACACTAAGTGGTAATGTTACAGCAGGTGCCGCCAGGCCTCATACACACACATACACAGTAGTAATGTTACAGCAGGTGCCGCCAGGCCTCATAACACACACATACACAGTAGTAATGTTACAGCAGGTGCCGCCAGGCCTCATACACACACATACACAGTAGTAATGTTACAGCAGGTGCCGCCAGGCCTCATACACACACATACACAGTAGTAATGTTACAGCAGGTGCCGCCAGGCCTCATACACACACATACACAGTAGTAATGTTACAGCAGGTGCCGCCAGGCCTCATACACACACATACACAGTAGTAATGTTACAGCAGGTGCCGCCAGGCCTCATACACACACACATACACAGTAGTAATGTTACAGCAGGTGCCGCCAGGCCTCATACACACACATACACAGTAGTAATGTTACAGCAGGTGCCGCCAGGCCTCATACACACACATACACAGTAGTAATGTTACAGCAGGTGCCGCCAGGCCTCATACACACACATACACTCAGTGGTAATGTTACAGCAGGTGCCGCCAGGCCTCATACACACACATACACTCAGTGGTAATGTTACAGCAGGTGCCGCCAGGCCTCATACACACACATACACTCAGTAGTAATGTTACAGCAGGTGCCGCCAGGCCTCATACACACACATACACTCAGTGGTAATGTTACAGCAGGTGCCGCCAGGCCTCATACACACACATACACAGTAGTAATGTTACAGCAGGTGCCGCCAGGCCTCATACACACACATACACAGTGGTAATGTTACAGCAGGTGCCGCCAGGCCTCATACACACACATACACAGTAGTAATGTTACAGCAGGTGCCGCCAGGCCTCATACACACACACATACACAGTAGTAATGTTACAGCAGGTGCCGCCAGGCCTCATACACACACATACACTCAGTGGTAATGTTACAGCAGGTGCCGCCAGGCCTCATACACACACACACACACAGTGATAATGTTACAGCAGGTGCCGCCAGGCCTCATACACACATACACACAGTGGTAATGTTACAGCAGGTGCCGCCAGGCCTCATACACACACATACACAGTAGTAATGTTACAGCAGGTGCCGCCAGGCCTCATACACACACATACACAGTAGTAATGTTACAGCAGGTGCCGCCAGGCCTCATACACACACACATACACTCAGTAGTAATGTTACAGCAGGTGCCGCCAGGCCTCATACACACACATACACTCAGTAGTAATGTTACAGCAGGTGCCGCCAGGCCTCATACACACATACACAGTAGTAATGTTACAGCAGGTGCCGCCAGGCCTCATACACACACATACACAGTAGTAATGTTACAGCAGGTGCCGCCAGGCCTCATACACACACATACACAGTAGTAATGTTACAGCAGGTGCCGCCTGGCCTCATATATTACACTCTGTGTATTCATGTAAGAAGTTTAGTAATAACTGAGGATAAGGCAGACAGCAAACTATATCGCTGTTGTCTGTTACGAAGGATTAACTACAGTCTAACTACTTCTATCTTCATTTTGTTGTATATGTGATGTTTGGATAGCACAGTGGAAGGCTCTCGCCCCACCCTCCACCTTCTCCAACCACGTAGCTGAATTAACGACCACAAGCGAGATAAGATACATAGTAGAACATGCTTGGAAATTTAATAGAACACGTGGTAGCAGACTTTAATTTCTAGCGCTTGAACTGCTATTGTTACTACCACCGATACTACTAATGTTACTACAACTACTACCTGGAGTTTACCTGGAGAAGGTTTCAGGGGTCAACGCCCCAGCGGCCCAGTCTAAGACCAGGCCTCATGGTGGATCAGGGTCTGCTGAACCAGGCTGTTACTCTTGGCCGCACGCAACCCGACATACGAACTTCAGCCTGGCTGGTCAGGTACTGACTTTAGGTACCTGTCCAGCGCCTTCTTGAAGACAGCCAGGGGTCTATTGGTAATCCTCCTTAAGTATGCTGGGAGGCAGTTGAAGAGTCTTAGGTCCCTGACACTTATTGTGTTGTCTCTTATCGTGCTAGTGACACCCCTGCTTTTCATTGCGGGAATGTTGCATCGTCTGCCGAGTCTTTTGCTTTCATAAGGAGTGATTTTCGTGTGCAAGTTTAGTACTAAACGGGGACTTTCGCGCTATAATATTAAGTGATGAACATATTCTCTTACAACAGTTAAATAACACAGGATGACCCATTTCGAAGATATAACAATATCAATAGGTTGCTCATTGAATATTTATTATAAGTTTAAAAAGTGTTTGGCTAAGAAAATCACCGAGCTTTCACCTCAGAATATAAACTTGGACATCACAACCACCTTCTATGACTGCTGGACAATAATGAAGGTCAGTCAGACTGTGAGTGAGGTAAGAAACACACTGCCACAAGTCTGTTGGAACCTGTTGTGACACGTAGGTGTACACTGAAAAATACAGCTAACAAACAATTTTAACCATGATAGTCATTATCAGTGACCTAAAATTAGTTGGAAATTGTTACTCTGGTCTCGGAAACATTTTGGTTGTTGACCAGTGATAATTTCATGTATATTGTAAATTATGTTGTTTCGAGATGGTAACTTGATCAAAGGTTGTCTGGCAACTTAAAGTATAATGCACCTGCTGACACTTTTCTTTACCCCACCCCTCAAGGAAGGTTCCTTGATGTTGGTGAGGGGCTCTTGATTTAGGGAATTGGATCTGTGCTCCAGTTCCCCGAATTAAGCCTGAATGCCTTCCACATCCCCCCCCCCAGGCGCTGTATAATCCTCCGGGTTTAGCGCATCCCCCTTGATTATAATAATAATAATTCTTTACCCCATTTTTGTGTTTACAGTTGATAAATTCTCTTAAATTTGTTAGCCATGATCTGCTGTCAAATTAATGTTGAGTTCCAGTTTTAATCTTTAAAAAATTTTAAATCCTGTCACTGATAAGTCTCTGTTTGTATTTTCTTTTTATTTACGTAGAATTAGCGTTAAGTTATTGAGAAGATGGTTGTGACGCAGGTGTTGTCTCACTTGTTTAAAGTTTATACTTCTCGGTAGTTTGGCACCTGACCTAGTAACTTAATGAAGATTAGAGTGTGTAACTGAATATCTAGGTTTTAGTTACACCGCAGTCAGTCAGTTACACCGCTGTCAGCCAGTTACACCACTGTCAGTCAGTCAGTTACACCGCAGTCAGTCAGTCAGTTACACCGCTGTCAGTCAGTTACACCGCTGTCAGCCAGTTACACCACTGTCAGTCAGTTAGTTACACCGCTGTCAGTCAGTTACAACGCTGTCAGTCAGTTCACTGGCCTGCTGGACTGTTAAGGCTGTTAATTCAACTAAAAAATCAGATTTACGTCCTACAGAAAAATTTTAGGCCTATGAATATTTACATTATGTCCAGGTGTCTGTGTCAAGTTGAAGACTGTTAAGTATTGAAACACTTTCCTTGTTAATTGTTGTTTTGGAGTAACAAACGTTGAATCACTTTATTCAGCTATCCTTTAAGGGTAGTTTTGATATTTCTTCTTATTCTTTTATATTTTCGTTTATTAGTTATCTTTTTTCTTGTTTATTTTCTGTAATAGTAGCTAGGCTTAAAAGTCAATTAAAATTTCTTATAAGCACTGTGTGTTTGTCCTATATTGTCAACTAGGCGAGGGTCCGGGTTCGATTCTCGGCGAGGGTAGAACATTGAGCGTGTTCCTTACACCGGTTATGTACCCTATCAGTAAAATGGGTACCTGGGTGTTAGTGGACTGGTGTGGGTCGCATCCTGGGTGTTAGTGGACTGGTGTGGGTCGCATCCTGGGTGTTAGTGGACTGGTGTGAGTCGCATCCTGGGTATTAGTGGACTGGTGTGGGTCGCATCCTGGGTGTTAGTGGACTGGTGTGGGTCGCATCCTGGGTGTTAGTGGACTGGTGTGGGTCGCATCCTGTGTGTTAGTGGACTGGTGTGGGTCGCATCCTGGGTGTTAGTGGACTGGTGTGGGTCGCATCCTGGGTGTTAGTGGACTGGTGTGGGTCGCATCCTGGGTGTTAATGAACTGGTGTGGGTCGCATCCTGGGTGTTAGTGGACTGGTGTGGGTCGCATCCTGGGTGTTAGTGGACTGGTGTGGGTCGCATCCTGGGTGTTAGTGGACTGGTGTGGGTCGCATCCTGGGTGTTAGTGGACTGGTGTGGGTCGCATCCTGGGTGTTAGTGGACTGGTGTGGGTCGCATCCTGGGTGTTAGTGGACTGGTGTGGGTCGCATCCTGGGTGTTAGTGGACTGGTGTGGGTCGCATCCTGGGTGTTAGTGGACTGGTGTGGGTCGCATCCTGGGTGTTAATGGACTGGTGTGGTCGCATCCTGGGTAGTTAGTGGACTGGTGTGGGTCTGCATCCTGGGTGTTAGTGGACTGGTGTGGGTCGCATCCTGGGTGTTAATGGACTGGTGTGGGTCGCATCCTGGGTGTATTAGTGGACTGGTGTGGGTCGCATCCTGGTGTTAATGGACTGGTGTGGGTCGCATCCTGGGTGTTAGTGGACTGGTGTGGAGTCGCATCCTGGGTTTAGTGGACTGGTGTGGGTCGCATCCTGGGATTACTGACTGGTGTGGGTCGCATCCTGGTGTTAGTGACATGGTTGGGTCGCATCTGGGTGTAGTGGACTGGTGTTGGTCGCATCTGGGTGTTAGTGGACTGGTGTGGGTCGCATCCTGGTGTTAGTGGACTTGTGTGGGGCGACATCCTGGGTGTTATGATGGTGTGGGTCGCATTCTGTGTTAGTGGACTGGTGTGGTCGCATCCTGGTGTTAGTGATGGTTGGGTCGCATCACTGGGTGTTATGACTGGTGTGGTCGCATCTGTGTGTTAGTGACTGTGTGGGTCCATCCTGGGTGTAGTGATGGTGTGGGTCCATCCTGTGTGTTAGTGGACTGGTTGTCGATCCCGTGGTTGTGGACTGGTGTGGGTCGCATCTGTGTTTAGTGGATGGTTGGTCGCATCATGGGTGTTAGTGACGAGTGTGGTCGCATCCTGGGTGTTAGACTGGTGTGGTTCGCATCTGGTTGTTAGTGGACGGTGTGGGTCCATCCAGGTGTTAGTGGACTGTGTAGGTCGCATCCTGTGATTAGTGACCGGTGTGGGTCGCATCCTGTGTTTAGTGGACGGTGTGGAGTCGCAACTGGTGTTAGATGGACTGGTGTGGGTACAGATCCTGGGTGTTATGGACTGGTGATGGTCGCATCATGTGTTAGTGGACTGGTGTGGGTGCATCCTGGTGTTAATGGAATGGATGTGGTCGATCCTGGGTGTTGTGGAGTTGTAGGGCATCATCTGGTGTTAGTGGACTGTGTGGGTCGCAATCTGGGTGTTAATGGACTGGTGTGGGTCGCATCCTGGGTTTAGTGGACTGGTGTGGGTCGCATCCTGGGTGTTAGTGGACTGGTGTGGGTCGCATCTGGGTGTTAGTGGACCGGTGTGGGTCGCATCCTGGGTGTTAGTGGACTGGTGTGGGTCGCATCCTGGGTGTTAGTGGACTGGTGTGGGTCGCATCCTGGGTGTTAGTGGACTGGTGTGGGTCGCATCCTGGGTGTTAGTGGACTGGTGTGGGTCGCATCCTTGGTGTTAGTGGACTGGTGTGGGTCGCATCCTGGGTGTTAGTGGACTGGTGTGGGTCGCATCCTGGGTGTTAGTGGACTGGTGTGGGTCGCATCCTGGGTGTTAGTGGACTGGTGTGGGTCGCATCCTGGGTGTTAATGGACTGGTGTGGGTCGCATCCTGGGTGTTAGTGGACTGGTGTGGGTCGCATCCTGGGTGTTAATGGACTGGTGTGGGTCGCATCCTGGGTGTTAGTGGACTGGTGTGGGTCGCATCCTGGGTGTTAGTGGACTGGTGTGGGTCGCATCCTGGGTGTTAATGGACTGGTGTGGGTCGCATCCTGGGTGTTAGTGGACTGGTGTGGGTCGCATCCTGGGTGTTAGTGGACTGGTGTGGGTCGCATCCTGGGTGTTAGTGGACTGGTGTGGGTCGCCATCCTGGGTGTTAGTGGATGGTAGGTGTGGGTCGCATCCTGGGTGTTAGTGGACTGGTGTGGGTCGCATCCTGGGTGTTAGTGGACTGGTGTGGGTCGCATCCTTGGTGTTAGTGGACTGGTGTGGGTCGCATCCTGGGTGTTAGTGGACTGGTGTGGGTCGCATCCTGGGTGTTAGTGGACTGGTGTGGGTCGCATCCTGGGTGTTAGTGGACTGGTGTGGGTCGCATCCTGGGACAAAACTGACCTAATTTACCCGAAGTGCTCAGCATAACAAGTGGCTTTCTGTGTAGTAGTATGTCACTGACGTCAGCTACGACTGTATACCTTGTATATGTACTTGTAGAAAATAAAGATTTTTTATTATTATTATTATTATTATTATTATTATTATTATTCAATCGAGTTTTTCTTATCACTTTTAACTTTCTTCCACTGTATCTTAGTGCTATAATGACGTATGTTACCAAAGTTTCCTGCACAGTAGTAGAGAAACATTATAATATCACCTAGATTCTTGTAACAAAAAGACGATATTTATAAAGTATAGACATCTCCAGAGAATACAACGTGTTCCCTTCTAGCATTCAACCTGTTTCTGGTTTTTGTAACAAGTCACAAAGTATTCTGGTCCAGTTAGCCTTTAAAATTATGACAAATTTTTATATTGCTTTAGGACTGCAACTGATAAGATACTAACTAACGAAATAAAAATTGAGATGTTTATTAACAAAGTTGACTAGGTGGACAAAATCAAAGTAAATGAATTTGATATAATTTAGGATATAAGTTCCTACACATCTCTTGTAATGTAAATTTAAATTGTACATACAGTAGTACATTGCTGAAAGTACATTTTGCAACAGTACGACTCTTAAATACCGTCTGGTATGGTATCATCAATTTTAAAAATAATACTAGCATATACAAGCGTGTGTGTGATAATGTGTGTATGTGCTCGAAGTTGTTCCTTATGTTTCAGTAAGACTAGACTCCACTTTAGACTTAAAAGGTGACTGACATTAGTCCTCAAGTATTCTATCTTCTTGACCAACAAGGCAATCAAAACAGCCTGCTTGAACAATATGACGTACCACTCGTCAACAGCAATAATGTAACAAGCAGCTGCACAGCGTCAGGAACAAGCAGACAAAATAACGACACTAACTGGGGACCATCAGCAGATCCTCCATAAAAGTCATAAAATTCCCTTAATACTGAATCTAAGTTCAACATAACCAAATCCCCGACTACGACGGTGTGTAGATGCCACACAACAAAGTTCACAAGCTTCAGCTTGGGACCTGGGTTGACTTAGAGTGTCATTATGACACACAACCTCAGTCAAACGTCAAAAATTATCAAGTCTGAACTATGCTCTGTGAACAGAGTTACGAGAAGTATGTTTCGACTCACTAGCGAAACCATACTCTACCAGAACAGAGTCTAAATAACGAACAAACAGCCAGAGACAAGAGAGATCCCTGGAAAGATGTAGGAAGGGAGAGGAGCTGGTTGCTCGACCAGCTGTGGACTACAGGCCTCACTTCAGGTGATATCACGTGACTTGCCTGTGCTACTCCAGCAGTGGTGCGAGGTACCGCCTGACACAAACAATCGAGCGGTAGTTAGCAAAGCAGTTTGCGATGGTGGATAGCCAATCACAACAAGGTACTCAACAGCGAGCACAGTGAGAAGTGTAATATGTTACATCCTACTTACAAACATAACTAATATAATATAATAGATCAAATAATAATATAAAGCAAGATATTTTCATTATAGCTATTAATGAAAATATCGGCAATATAAAATTATATACATATACATTGTGCCTCATCCAGGGGGCGCAATAATTCTCTAAGCTTACATTTATTGTCAAATGGATAATAATGCTGTGTTAATTGTGTCCTAGTTTCTCTTGTACTTCATATGACTGGATAAGCTTCTTAAGTCTGCATTTAGAGTGCGATCCAGTATATAATTACTTAGAGTTGAGGTCGTGACAACTTGTGTGAAGAATCTGCCTTCAGAGCTTTTACTAAACAAAATCAAGAAAACGACAACTTCTCAAACTGAATAAAACTCACTAATTACTAATACCGCAGCAGCATCAGAAGCTGACAGCTTCTGTCAGCTTCTGTATATCATTAACTGAGGTCACCTGCTGATGCTGCTGCGGTATTAGTAATTAGTGATTTTTATTCAGTTTGAGAAGTTGTCGTTTTCTTGATTTTGTTTAGTAAAAGGTACAAGTAAGCAGAAGTATAGAATAAAATCATTTTTTTAAGCCTAGCAAAGCTCTTAGCACACAAGGTTTCACATGGAAAGCTACCTGCCAGTAACCAGGTAACATCCCAACACACCCTAGTGGTTCCATCCTCATTAACGATCAATAGACATGACCCACATTTAATACTCCGTTGAGAACCTGGTAAATGAGACCGAAAAATGTTTGATAAGAACATGTGTACAAACACTTAGGGAATTTTATTTTGGAAATGTGTCGGTGCTGAGATCTTGATTATGGTTCTTGGGTTGAAACAATTTGATCTATAACGCTTCATGCGTCACCGATTTTTTCACACTTCAATGAACTCTTATTCAGATGACATCTTTTCCCTCGTCTATCAACGTAACCTTCACGTCTTCCTGGGTCTGATCCACACCTACTTCCACCTTCCATCTTACAAGTACATATATGCGCTACTTCTACATACTTTTGTCTTCACATATAAACTATCTAGTTTTAACTTTTGTCGGTACAGAAAATTTCATTTACCAAATCATCCACTTCTGCGTCTTGTTTTGAGGGGGAAGATTTCTTTTTTATCAAATGTAGTGCGTTTTTAATATATATTGATATATGTCTGTTTCAATGAAACAAAGTTTCTCTCTGAACAATAACAATAACAATAACACCTGGACGCTTTTGTGTTATGTAAATATTGCAGATTCTTTAAGGTTATTTCCACTGGAATGTTATTTACACAAAATTCGAGCTCTGAGAACTTTTCAGATGATTCCTTCTGCCCTAGAAACTTTTTCAGAGTGCCCAGTGTGTTCATGTGGGCATAAACTTAGTTACAAGCTACCCAAGGTGTATGACACAATAGACACTTCACACCATCATCAATATCAAAGAGTTGAGAGGCTGTACACTGGTACCTTTTGGAAATAACCCTCATTATTTTTTTTAATCTGGGGAATTTTCCTAAATGCATCAGTTGCACAGTAAGGTATTGGATATAATTATTGGATATAGACATTATCCCTAACACACCCCATCTTCAGCTATGTGAAAACCACCTCTTCTCTTTTTGTATGGTGAACACATCCACAACAAAATAGACTTACTCTCATTATCTGTAATTCCCTCTATTTTACACTTACACTCACCCAAATGACGGTAAACATAAAATTTCTAATATTGATAGTACCTAATAAATCTTAAGTTTGCCGTAAGTTTACCTAAGATAATCTGTCAATACCGGAGCTTTCATAGAAACAGTTTATCATGCCAAGATAAAACCATTCCCATTACTAAATTTACTAACTGTAATATTGTTATATGTTTTGTTATATGTTATTATAAATCTAATTAATCACTTTAGTTACCTTCTAGTTCTCAGATGCTCTCTTGTTAAATCATCCCTCATACACAAGTTTCCTCATATGAATCTTAGTTTTGGTTTTGTTTTGTCTCATTATACAGTCAGATGCTCGTGACTTCAGAACGCTCGTGACTTGACCTAACATTTATCTTCAGTTTTTCTTATCTTCTTCACCTTTTCTAGATTTTCATTACCTTTCCTAACTTCTGTCTAGGAAGGTTATCTTCTATGGGGTTTTTGCCCTACCACTACTACCTTCATATTTCCACCTGTCACTGTTGCACTTCTATTACTACTACTACTATTACTGTTACTACTACTACTATTACTGTTACTACTGCTACTACTTCTTCTTTAATACTACTTTCCCCTCCTCCCGATCTACCACTCTTTTGACCTGAACTCCTCTCGTATTTTTTTCCCTGGCTCCCTTCCCTTCGTGTCTTTGTGTGTGACTTGTTAATGATCCAGCTCGAACAGAAACATCATCATAAGCTTAAGTCTCCTACGTGTGGATATTTGTTTCTTGTGTCCTTGACAACGAATGGAGTGTGAATGTTGGTAATGTTATCATTACTTAGTAACATCCAATGTTGCTGATTAGGAATTTATCTGGGTCGGTGGTATTTCTTCATTTTCTCTCCCAGTTAGTCATTCTTCTCAATTCCTCGTTTATCATCTCTGGTGTGTTAGCCATTACTAGGACATTCACGTAGATGTTGAGGAGGAGTGGACTCAGACAGGAGCCCCGGGGAACTCCAGCTGTTGCTGTGAACGTTTCTGCTGTCTTATAGTTAAAAGAAGAGATGATGAGTCTGTTGGTAAGGAAGTTGTGCCAATCTCAGGTGAACATAACATGCGGGTTTGTTGCCCTTGAGGCAGTAGTAGCCTAATGTTATGTAATATATGTGGGGGTTTAAGTTATTTCACTGGTTTTGCATTGCGAAATTCTTCGAGAACCTTGAAATCTGAATCAAGCAAATATACGCTCAACAGGAATTGTGTGTAATAAAAACAAAACTTGTAGGCCAGAAATGAACAAATAGAAATTAGAATATGATTCTGGTTGATCAGACCCTGATCCACCAGGAGGCCTGGTCTCAGACCGAGCCACAGGGGTGTTGACCCCCAGAGACCCTCTCCAAGTAAACTTCAGGTGGTACAAGAACAACGGGGAATACATTTGAACCAATAACACATTCAACCCAGTTGAAAAGCTCCTTTGTTGTCAACCCTAAAGTTACGTCGAAAGACTAAAATATTTGTTTTTTTCTTTTCAAGTTAAATATATAACGTAGAGAAAATACATCAAAGTTCGCAGCCAATAGTATCGACGATTGTTCGTGGAATTGAGAAATAAAGATTTTCGGAATGCAATCTGTGAGTGAAGAGTGATAGTGGATACACTCTCCTGCTGGCTGCCAGCTCAGAACCACCTCTATGCTGCCTACACACAAGGCCGATTGTTACATCACACAAAGCTGGTGACTGCCAACCTAGAAGCAGCACTATGCTATTTATACATAAGGACGATTATTTCAAAATCTACTTAAAGAAATGCTCGTCACTGTTTGTCTCCTTTCGATTATTTTTTCAATGCGGTTTTTCTTCTATTTTTACTCTACATTTTTTTGGAGTTAACCCATAAGATAGATGGCAAGAATGAGGAAGGAAATTTTTCATAGGAAGAAAGAAGTAAGAAATTTTAAGTGGATAGATTTAAGTTAGTGGTTTTTGTCACATTACGAACATATTAACGTCATAAAAAACATCAACTTAAACGCTATATTAAAAACATACATAGTGCATAAAATAGCAAATATAATTATAACATAGTTTAAGTCTACGAGAATCCAGAACAAAAACACGCAAGGAAACTTAAGCCAGAAAGGTCGCCAGATGTGCACAACTTCTGGTAGAACTTCGGACATAATTTTGAGTGAGGGATGATGAGGTGGGGCGAGAGTTGCTGTATTTTGGGGAAAGGAGAGAGAAGTGATGGGTTGGGGAAGACTGTTGTGTAGGTGTCACAGTTGTTCACGTAAAGGTTAGACAGTTCTAAGACAACAATCATGCCAGTGTGTAGCCTTATGTCTGGGTTGTGCCGTCTGAAGGCTGCGTCAGCAATGATAGAAATATATAAGTTAACCTAACTGTGAAGTTCTGTGACTGACATTAAACCACGCACACTGTACGTGGCTAATATTCAACCACCCACACTGTGCTTGGCTGATATTCTATCACCTACATTGTACGAGGCTGGCATTCCAACACCCACACTGTACGTGGCTGACATTCCAACACCTACATTATACGTGGCTGACATTCCACCACCCACAATGTACTTGGCTGACATTCCACCACCCGCACTGTACGTAGCTGACATTCCAACGCCTACATTGTACGTGGCTGACATTCCACCAACCACATTCTGTGTGGCTGACATTCCACCACCTACATTGTACGTGGCTGACATTCCACCACCCACACTGTACATGCCTGATATTCCACCATCTACATTGTACGTAGCTAACATTCCACCAAGCACACTGTACGTGGCTGACATTTCACCACCCACACTGTAAGTGGCTAACATTTCACCACCTCCAATGTACGTGTCTGACACTCCACCACACACAGTGTACGTTGCTGACATTCCAACACTCAAATTTTACGTGGTTGAGATTAAGCCACTCACACAGTGAGTGGCTGACATTCAACCACCTACACAGTACGTGGCTGACATTCCACCACCTACAGTGAAAGTGGCTGACATTCCGCCACAGACACAGTGCGTGACTGACATTCCAACATCTACATTGTACGTAGCTGACGTTCCACCGCCGACACTGTACGTGGCTGACATTCCACCAACCACACTGTTTGTGGCTGACATTCCACCACCTACACTGTACGTTGCTGACATTTCACCACCCACACTGTATATGGCTGACATTGCACAACCTACATTGTGCGTAGCTGACATTCCAGTAACCACACTACACTTGGCTAACATCCCACCACCTGTATTGGACGTGGCTGACATTCCACCAACTACTCTGTACGTGGCTAACATTCCACCACCGACATTGTATATGGCTGACATTCCACCGCCTACATTATACGTGGCTGAGAAATCAACACCTACATTGTACGTGACTGACATTCATCCACCTACAGTGTACGTAGTTGACATTCCACCACTCACATTTTACGTGGTTGATATTCCACCATTCACACTGTGAGTGGGTGACATTCAACCACCCACACTGTACGTGGCTGACATTACGTCACCTACATTGTACGTGGCTGACATTCCACCACCCACACTGTACATAGCTGATATTCCACCACCCACATTGTTCGTGGCTGATATTACACCACCCACACTCTACGTGCCTAACATTCCACCACCCACACTGTACGTGGCTGATATTCCACCACCTATATTGGACATAGCTGACATTCCACCACCTACATTGTGCGTAGCTGACATTCCACCACTCACACTGTACGTGTCTGACATTCCACCACCTACATTGTACGTGGCTGACATTCCACCACCCACACTGTACGTGGCTGATATTCCACCACCTATATTGGACATAGCTGACATTCCACCACCTACACTGTGCGTAGCTGACATTCCACCACCCACATTATACGTGTCTGACATTCCACCACCTACATTGTACGTGGTTGACATTCCACCACCCACACAGTATGAGGCTGACATTACGTCACCTACATTGTACGTGGCTGACATTCCACCACCCACACTGTACGTGGCTGATATTACACCACCCACACTCTACGTGCCTGACATTCCACCACCCACACTATTCGTGGCTGATATTCCACCACCTATATTGGACATAGCTGACATTCCACCACCTACATTTTACGTGGTTGACATTCCACCACCCACACAGTATGTGGCTGACATTCCACCACCTATATTGTACGTGGCTGACATTCCACCACCGACACTGTACGTGGCTGACATTCAACCGCCTACATTGTACGTGGTTGATATTCCACCACCCAGACAGTATGTGGCTGACATTCCA
Source organism: Cherax quadricarinatus (assembly GCF_026875155.1). Lineage (NCBI taxonomy): Eukaryota > Metazoa > Arthropoda > Malacostraca > Decapoda > Parastacidae > Cherax > Cherax quadricarinatus. Next base: position 77,890,840 of record NC_069401.1, on the reverse strand, counting down.
CCTCCTATATTGTACGTGGCTGACATTCCACCACCCACACTGCACATTGCTGACATTCCACCACCCACACTGTACGTGGCTGACATTCAACCGACTACATTGTACGTGGTTGACATTCCACCACCCACACAGTTTGTGGCTGACATTCCACCACCCACACTGTACGTGGCTGACATTCCACCACCTACACTTAACACGGCTGACATTCCACCAGCTACATTGGACATGGTTGACATTCCCCCACCCACACTGCATATGACTAACATTCCACCACCCACAGTGTACGTGGCTGGCATTCCACGACTCACAATTTACGTGGTTGACATTCCACCGCTCACTCTGTGAGTGGGTGACATTCAACCACTCACACTGTACATGGCTGACATTCCACCACGTACAGTGTACGTGGCTGACATTCAACCACCCACACTGTACGTTGCTGACATTCCACCACGTACAGTGTACGTGGCTGACATTCAACCACCCACACTGTACGTTGCTGACATTCCACCACGTACAGTGTACGTGGCTGACGTTCCACCACTCACATTTTACGTGGTTCACATTCCACCGCTCACTCTGTGAGTGGTTGACAATCCACCACCCACAATATACGTGGCTGACATTCCACCACCCACACTGTACGTGGCTGATATTCCACCACCTATATTGGACATAGCTGACATTCCACCACCTACACTGTGCGTAGCTGACATTCCACCACCCACATTATACGTGTCTGACATTCCACCACCTACAATGTACGTGGTTGACATTCCACCACCCACACAGTATGTGGCTGACATTACGTCACCTACATTGTACGTGGCTGACATTCCACCACCCACACTGTACGTGGCTGATATTACACCACCCACACTCTACGTGCCTGACATTCCACCATCCACACTATTCGTGGCTGATATTCCACCACCTATATTGGACATAGCTGACATTCCACCACCTACATTGTGCGTAGCTGACATTCCACTACCCACACTGTACGTGTCTGACATTTCACCACTTACATTGTACGTGGTTGACATTCCACCACCCACACAGTATGTGGCTGACATTCCACCACCTATATTGTACGTGGCTGACATTCCACCACCCACACTGTACGTGGCTGACATTCCACCGCCTACATTATACGTGGTTGACATTCCACCACCCACACAGTATGTGGCTGACATTCCACCACCTATATTGTACGTGGCTGACATTCCACCACCCACACTGCACATTGCTGACATTCCACCACCCACACTGTAGGTGGCTGACATTCAAACGACTACATTGTACGTGGTTGACATTCCACCACCCACACTGTACGTGGCTGACATTCCACCACCCACACTGTACGTGGCTGACATTCCACCACCTACACTTAACACGGCTGACATTCCACCAGCTACATTGGACATGGCTGACATTCCCGCACCCACACTGCATATGACTAACATTCCACCACCCACAGTGTACGTGGCTGGCATTCCACCGCTCACTCTGTGAGTGGCTGACATTCCACGACTCACAATTTACGTGGTTGACATTCCACCGCTCACTCTGTGAGTGGCTGACATTCCACCACCCACACTATACGTGCCTGACATTCCACCACCCACACTGTACGTGGCTGACATTCCACCACCCACACTGTACATGGCTGACATTCCACCACCCACACTGTACGTGGCTGACATTCCACCACGTACAGTGTACGTGGCTGACATTCAACCACCCACACTGTACGTTGCTGACATTCCACCACGTACAGTGTACGTGGCTGACATTCAACCACCCACACTGTACGTTGCTGACATTCCACCACGTACAGTGTACGTTGCTGACATTCCACCACACACACTATACGAGGCTGACATTCCACCACCCACAGTGTACGTGGCTGACGTTCCACCACGCACAGTGTACGTGGTTGACATTCCACCACTCACATTTTACGTGGTTCACATTCCACCGCTCACTCTGTGAGTGGCTGACATTCCACCACCCACACTATACGTGGCTGACATTCCACCACCCACAGTGTACGTGGCTGACATTCCACCACCCACACTGTACATGACTGACATTTCACCAGCCACACTGTACGTGGTTGACATTCCATCACCTTCATTGTAGGTGGCTGACATTCCACCACTCACTCTACGTGGCACAAATTACACCACCTACATTGTATGTGGCTAACATTCCACCACCTACCTTGTGTGTGTCTGACGTTCCATCTCTCACACAGTACGTGGCTGACATTCCATCACTTACAATGTACGTGGCTGACATTCCACCACCTACATTGTGCGCAGCTGACATTCAACCACCCACACTACACATGGCTGACATTCCACCACCCACACTGTGCGTGGCTGACATTCAACTACCCAAACTGTACGTGGCTGACTTTCCGCCACATACAGTGAACGTGACTGACATTCAACCACCTACACTGTACGAGGCTGGCATTCCACCACGTACAGTGTACGTGGCTGACATTCCACCACACACACTGTACGTGGCTGACATTCCACCACCCACAGTGTACGTGAATGACATTACACTGTCCACAGTGTACGTGGCTGACACTCCACCAGTCACATTTTACGTGTTTGACATTCCAACGCTCTTTCAGTGGCTGGCATTCAACCACCCACAATGTCCGTGGCTGACATTCAACCACGTGCAGTGCACGTAGCTGAGATTGAAAAACCCACACTGTACGTGGCTGATATTCCACCACGTACAGTGTACGTGGCTGACATGCCACCACACACACTGTACGTGGCTGACATTCCACCACCCACAGTGTACGTGGCTGTCATTCCACCACCCACAGTGTACGTGGCTGACATTCAACCACCCACACTGAACGCGGTTGACATTCTACCACGTACAGTGTACCTGGCTGACATTCCACCACACACACTGTACGTGGCTGACATTCCATCACCTGCATTGCACGTGGCTGACATTCTACCACGCACACTGTACGTGGCTCACATTCCACAACCCTCATTGTAAGTGGCAGAAATTCCACCACCTACATTGTACGTTGCTGATATTCCACCACCCATACTCTACGTGGTTGACATTCCATCATTCGCACTGTGAGTGGGTGACATTCAACCATTCACACTGTACGTGGCTGACATTCCACCACCTGCACTATACGTCGCTGACCTTTCACCACCTACATTGTTCATGGCTGACATTCCACCACCCACACAGTTCGTGGCTAGCATTCCACCACCCACACTGTACATGGCTGACATTCCACTACATTGTACGTGGCTGATATTCCACCACCCACACTGTACGTGGCTGACATTCCACCACCTACACTGCACATTATTGACATTCCACCACCCACACTGTCCGTGGCTGACTTTTCACCACCTACATTGTAAGTGGTTGACATTCCACCACCCACACTGTACGCGGCTGACATTCCACCACCTACATTGTACGTGGCTGACATTCCAAAACCCACACTGTGCTTGGCTGACATTCCATCAACCTACATTGTATGTGGCTGACGTTCCACCACTCACACTGTACGTGGCTGACATTCCAATACCTACATTGTACGTAGCTGACATTCCACCACCCACACTGTACGTAACTCACATTCCACCACCCATACTGTACATGGCTGATATTCCACCACCTCCATTGTTCGTGGCTGATATTCCACCACCCACACACTACGTGGCTGACTTTCCACCACCCACACTGTACGTGGCTGACATTCCACCACCTTCACTGTACATGACTGACATTCCACAACCTACATTGCACGTGGCTGACATTCCACCATGTACACTGTACGTGGCTGAAATTCCACCACCTACATTGTTCTTGGCTAACTTTCTGCCACCCACGCTCTTCGTGGCTGACATTCTTCCACCATCTATACGTGGCTGACATTCAGCCACCCGCACTGTACATGGCTGTAATTCCACCACCTACATTGTACGTGTCTGATATTCCACCACCCACACTCTACGCGGCTGACATTCCACCACCCACACGTACGTGGCTGACATTCCACCACCCACACTGTACTTGGCTGACAAATAGACAACCTGTACTGTCTACACAGCCTATGCTGTCTGCCAGCTTAGTTCATATTTCGGGCACTCAGGTGCTGCCCTCTCAGTCCTGCCCGGTCGTAGGGAGTGATTTTCGTATGCAAATTTGGAACTAGTCCCTCCGAGATTTTCAAGTCTATATTGTTAAGATATCTTTCTCGCCTGCGTTCAAGGGTACAAATCAAGGGGACTTAAATGCTTCCCAATTATTTACGTGCTTTATCGCAAATAAACGTGCCGTAAAAGTTCTCAGTACATTCCCAGGTCTAAAATTTCGCCTGTTTGAGAGGGGCAGTTAGTGTGCAACAATATTCCACAGGCATAGAGGAGAATAACTGCTTTGAAGAAAATTATCATGGGCCTGCCCCTGGCATCCCTAGTTTTGCAGGGCTGTTATTATCCATCCTATTTTTTTACTATGAGATATGTTAAATACCATTGTTGTGTCTTTGAAAGTGAGATTGTTCGAACATTATCACTCCCAGGTCCTTCACATTACTTTTCGCTTGCAGATAATATGTGAAGGTTTTTTTTAATATCCGATACACTTGTTATTTCCGCGGGTTTTCCACATTGAGTAAGTGAAATTCCTCTTCATTGAACTTCATATTGCTTTCGTGGCATGTAAAGATTTGGTTGATGTCCGCTTGGAGTCTTTCAGTGTCATCGACGGATGACCTGTCATGCAGTAGATTCAGGTTGTCTCCGACAAAGGAGGACACGGTTCTGTCTATGTCACATATATGGATAAGGAACAGGATGGGGAAGAGTACTGTACTTATGGAACAGAGCTTTTTCACTGTGCTGACTCAGGCTTTACTCTGTTTAATATTACCCTTTGTGTTACTGTTTGACAGGAGGTTATAGTTTCATCTACCAACTTTTCCTGTTATTTCTTATCAACTTATTTTGTGCACTATTACATGGTCGCACTTGTCGATGGCTCTCCCCGAAAGTCATGTGTTTACTACGTTTGCATTTTGTTTGTTTCCAGGGCATCTAAGACCTTGTCAGAGTGTTACCAGTAGTTGGGACAGACAGGAGGGACCTGACTCTAAATCCACGTAGCTCTGGGGTTGTGTAACTGAAGGATATTCCAGGTAGTAGCGATCTCGCTTCGTTTAGAGAACCCTTTCAAAGATTTTTTATGATATGGACGTTAGTGCTATAGGTCTGTAATTTTTACAATTGAATTACTGCCCACTTTTATGGAGAATGGGGCTATGTTTTGTTGTTTTTGTGAGTGTGGGATGCCCCTGTGGCCATAGCTTCCTCATCTATAGAATACTGAAGGCACGTGAGGGGCGTCTTGTAGTTCTGTTTAATGAACAGAAGTACCATGAGTCTGGGCCCTGGGCCGAGTACAGAGCATATTACTTATCCTTTTCGAAGTCTTTTATTGTTAGGATATTATCGGGATTTTTTTATTTACCAAATTTGAGTCTCAATCATAAAAAAAAATTCGTTTAGATTTCGACTCTCAGGCCTGTTAATGGTTCACTAAACACTGAATCTCTTATGAGATTCAGTATCTCACTCACTGCTGTGCTCTGTGCGAGTCCATTCGTCTCAGCAGAGTCCCAGTATGGATCTAAACTTGTATTCGTTTCTAATTCTTCTCGCCACTTTGTTGTTCTGTTGTTCTTGCATTTATGTATTTTTCCAATACTGTTTTAAACTTTTATTTTAGCGTAATTGCATCTCTGGGTGAACCATAGTTATCTCTCTCTCTCCTCTCTCCTCTTCTCTCTCTCTCTCCTCTCTCTCTCTTTTCCTCTCTCTCTCTCTCTCTCTCTCTCTCTCTCTCTCTTCTCTCTCTCTCGGTACACAGAGTTTGCAAGGTTTGGGGTTTTAAGGACCCCAAAACTTTATTGACAAGATAAGGATTCCTAAAATTTGTTGACAAGTAAGGATTCCTAACTTTGCCATTACTGACAAGCTAGAGCTGTTACTTTTACATCAGCTCATTTGAAAACATTTTTATTGTAATGAAACATACAGTTGGGGAGGATGAAGTTGGAGCCATCTGTGGGCCAGCATTTTCAGTGAATCAGCTGACTTTATCTTGCTGGAACTCATAATGCTGTACGAATGTGTTCCATACTCGAGTCAATCCTGGGGATAAATAATCTCAGAATGAAGTGATGTTCTGGAGAAGGGTACAGCCAGAGTGAAGTTGGCTGGCTTTTGCCCGTCTTGTGGTATAGAAGCTTGCTTTTCACGCTGTCCTCGAAGTGGTGCCAAGTGTGGTACTTTGACAGTGTTGGCCTTGTACATAACAGTAAGGCCACCAACATCCCTCTTGGTTGAAGGGCTTCTGCTGAATGACAGATCTTCCAGTGATGGGTCAAGAAGAAATTAGGCGTCTTGCTCTGTTCTCTTATCTCTGTTTAAGCAGTCGCAGATGAGAGGGAAGGGGTGGGGGGGCAGGTTAAAACCAAGAAAGTGAAGTATACTCAAGTGTGAGCGTCCTTGTGCCTCATACAGAAACTTGCAACCCCTACTATCGAGCAAACGCGAGCTACATGAAAGTGTGTAAGGCTTCCTGGCTGCTTTGTTTGCAAGATTACAAAACGTGGTTCTTTATGGTAATTTAAGAATCGTCAGTTTGGAGTCAAATTTCACCCCAAGGATAT